>CM059577.1:36150922-36750922 GCA_030386875.1 Morinoia aosen
GTGGGATGATACAGCACATCATAAGCTGTGAATGTAATTTACGAAGCTTCAGTGAATATGACTTGTTAATTTTGGTTCTCTGGCTTCTGTTATCTTTAATAGAAAATGAGAGAATTTTAAAATGGTTCCAGCAATGTTTGAGATGTAGTTCAAAATTATTTGACTCACATTTTAGGGAAATTAATTTACTTCATTTCACAAATAATTTCTAGGTAAGCATTTGAGCGAATGCCCTCACGGCAGGTTCGTTAATTTTGCTTCCAAATGAATTACGATCATTTTGACGCAGTTCGTAGCTACGCTTGAATAACTCTCAGCATGTTGTGGATCTCACTAATTTAGCCATGGTCATGTCTGCAAATTATTTACTAATGCACCAGCAAATGCATTGCAAACATTTTGCAGTCTGACAAACTCATAGTTATGTTGCTTAAAAATTAACAGCAGAAGTTTTAGCATGAGACAAAATCTGTTCCTCTCAATAAAAAACTTTGCTTCAGTTACATAAGAAGAACTTAATATCCAAATTTATTTCGTGGGGTCCGTCCTCCATTCCTACGTACAACAGCATCTCTTTACTCACCCAAAAATCCCCTTTAATCCTGCCACTAGAAATTAACTCCGTTTAAAACGTCGTTAAGGACCCTGCATTTTCTCATCTTGCGGCACAAGATCCCTCCTTCTTACCGCTATTTTCATGCTAGGAATAGGAGCACTCCGTCGTCTACGGGCTGCTTTGTTTTCCTGGACGTAAACGACCGCTGGAATGACCTCCGCAAGCTCATTTCTCAAGGCACGAACTCCCCTTTGTTGCGTCCATCCTCCTGTTCCTCGGACGCTTGCACACCGCAGCTTCGCCTCCACCTAATGCCACTCCTCCGCCTAATGCCACTTCTCCACCTAATGCTACTCCTCTACCTAATGCCACTCCTCCACCTAATGCTACTCCTCCGCCTAATGCTACTCCTCTACCTAATGCCACTCCTCCACCTAATGCTACTCCTCCGCCTAATGCTACTCCTCCACCTAATGCCACTCCTCCACCTAATGCCACTTCTCCACCTAATGCTACTCCTCTACCTAATGCCACTCCTCCACCTAATGCTACTCCTCCGCCTAATGCTACTCCTCCACCTAATGCCACTCCTCCGCCTAATGCCACTTCTCCACCTAATGCTACTCCTCTACCTAATGCCACTCCTCCACCTAATGCTACTCCTCCGCCTAATGCTACTCCTCCACCTAATGCCACTCCTCCACCTAATGCCACTCCTCCACCTAATGCTACTCCTCCACCTAACGTTTCTCCTCCACCTATTGCTACTCCTCCACCTAATGCTACTCCTCAACCTAATGCCACTCCTCCGCCTAATGCTACTCTTCCACCACTGCCACTCCTCCACCTAACGCTTCTCCTCCACCTATTGCTACTCCTCCACCTAATGCCACTCCTCCGCCTAATGCTACTCCTCCACCACTGCCACTCATCCACCTAACGCTACTCCTCCACCTAATGATACTGATCCACCACTGCCACTCCTCCCCGCTGCCACTCCTCCACCACTACCACTACTCCACCTAATGCTACTCCTCCGCCACTGCCACTCCTCCACCACTGCCACTCCTCTACCACTGCCACTCCCCTACCACTGCCACTCCGCCACCACTGCCACTCCTCCACCACTGCCACTCATCTACCACTGCCGCTCCTCTGCCACTGCCGCTCCTCCACCACTGCCACTCCTCCACCACTGCCACTCCTCCACCCCTGCCACTCCTCTACCACTGCCACTCCTCCACCACTGCCACTCCTCCCCCACTGCCACTCCTCTACCACTGCCGCTCCTCTACCACTGCCGCTCCTCCACCACTGCCACTCCTCCACCCCTGCCACTCCTCTACCACTGCCGCTCCTCCACCACTGCCACTCCTCCACCACTGCCACTCCTCCACCACTGCCACTCCTCTACCACTGCCACTCCTCCACCACTGCCACTCCTCCACCACTGCCACTCCTCTACCACTGCCGCTCCTCTACCACTGCCGCTCCTCCACCACTGCCACTCCTCTACCACTGCCGCTCCTCTACCACTGCCACTCCTCCACCACTGCCACTCCTCTACCACTGCCGCTCCTCTACCACTGCCACTCCTCCACCACTGCCACTCCTCTACCACTGCCGCTCCTCTACCACTGCCGCTCCTCCACCACTGCCACTCCTCCACCCCTGCCACTCCTCTACCACTGCCGCTCCTCCACCACTGCCACTCCTCCACCACTGCCACTCCTCCACCACTGCCACTCCTCTACCACTGCCACTCCTCCACCACTGCCACTCCTCCACCACTGCCACTCCTCTACCACTGCCGCTCCTCCACCACTGCCACTCCTCCACCACTGCCACTCCTCTACCACTGCCGCTCCTCTACCACTGCCGCTCCTCCACCACTGCCACTCCTCTACCACTGCCGCTCCTCTACCACTGCCACTCCTCCACCACTGCCACTCCTCTACCACTGCCGCTCCTCTACCACTGCCGCTCCTCCACCACTGCCACTCCTCTACCACTGCCGCTCCACTACCACTGCTTCTCCTACACCTAATGCTACTTCGTTCCACGCGTCCAAGAGCCCCTGATGTCAAGCCGTATTTCTTCACAAAACATGATAAAACAAAGACAACCTGGCTCTCATCCGTCTCTATCATTCACTAGATACTGACACTGCTGGTCTTGTCCCAATTTTATCGTCCTGCTCGCTTTCCTCCCTCTTGTCTCAGTAATGGCTGTTGATTTTTCGCTCTACTTTTTCGAAGAAATTTTGCTTCAAGAGGTAACTCATTATATTTTTTTCGCAGCGTCAGACAAGTTTCTTTGAGCTTCTCGAGCTCATTTGCAAATTTTTTCATTGTGATTTTTTGATAACGCTTAAAGCAATTGCTCCTCAGTTTAGACTGCCCGTTCGTTTTGATAAAAAATAATGTTCAGTCTCTCGATCAGAATGCTTTATTTTTATCATAATGTTAAGATACCTAGCAACTTTCTCACAGTTAAACCTTTCGGTGCTTTAGTTCATGTGCATGAAAGGGCAAAGATAGCTTCTGAAAAGCCTTGGATTTTGTTTTTCTATTTATGTCAAAACACTGCTATACAAGCAAATTACTACCATCCCTGTACGTAACAAAGAAGACTTTGTTATATGTTCGGTTTTTTATATCTCCTGAAAATTTACTCTGAAGTTATGCATCATGTGCAAATGTCGCTACTAATGTTAGACTGCCAAATTTGAGTGAAATATTTTATGACCGGAAGAATAGATTTTTCACTTGAGTATCTTAAATTTATTTTGAAGCCCGATTATCAACTTTTTACCGCTTTCCGACATCTTTTCTCCTCTGTATTTTTTCCAAGGTGAAAGAAATCGTTCGTAAAATCTTCATTTTTTAAATTGTCTGCTTCATGCAGTTGCAAGGTGGCAGGTTAGTTTTTTTTACGGACATTCATGTCCGTGATATGATCAATCACGAAATATAGATATGATATGATAGATATGATATTCCATAATATGATCATAGAATTTAGATATGATCAATATAGTGGATCACTAGCAATAATTACGGAAGAAATATATTTTTGAAGTACGACAAATCCAGGCTGTCATCAAACCCGATTACTTAACGACATATTATTTTGAAGTTCATCGGCTGTACGATAAGCCCAAGTTGACGTCTGATCCAATTATTTCATAGCACATTGTTTTAAATTTGGTGAAATTTGCACCAAGCCCAATTGACATTCAATCCGATTATTTCATGACTTTACATTTTGAAGTTTACGGCATACCCAGGCTCACATCCAAACCAATTATTTTACGTAACCATGAGTCACAGCTGATTCGAAGATAAATGTTCACTCATAATGATACAAGTGAAAGACTTCTAATGGGAAAAATAATAACTGCCTTGTTACAATGAAAAAAAACAGATTAGTGTATTGTTTTCATTCACAAGGTTCCATGGTGTCTTTATATTTTCATCAGGTTTTTCAAGACTCGCGTCTCAAGTTGCGTATTAAAAAAGAAATTTGTTCAGATACTCTCATGTACAAACCAAAATTGACTCCAAGGCTCTCAGCATGCACGGCTCGTAAAGTTTTTAAAGCAACTGATAATTTTGATTCGTTTTTGAAAAGTTCAGAATATTTTCTTGACGCTCGGTTCAGCCGACGTTTGCCACTAGCGACACCCACAACTACACGGACATTTTCCTGCAGAAAGATTCCGCAATAAATTGTATTTTTTCGAAGTTAGAATTTCAGTATTAGCAGAAAGGCCTTGAGGTTGAAAAATATTGTATATCAAATTCATCTTAAAACTTTGCTTTTCCTCACAGTACACTTTTGAGATTGTAATTGCTATACTTAACATCCGTTGTAAACATTCCTCACTGAAATCCTCTCGTCTATCATGATGCATCCAAATTCCAAAAATAATTAACAGCACCTCCCTAAAATTTTCAAATAACTCAGAGTTTAATTTACATTCAAATCCACAGTGAAATACTAAAATTGAAAAAACAGTACGATTATCAGAACCCTTCAATTCACATACATTCCATTCGTCGCTCATGGGCGAGAGTGTTCTTAACATGGTTTTCATCTCGACTTCCAACTCCCAACAATCTCTCTACATCCCAGACAACACAGCTTCAAGTTTCTGCATTTCAAAGTGGTCTGCTGGAATCCAGCGCTAGCTGCGTACCGTTCCTATTACTCGACTGCTGGAATGCGCCATAACGGTCTCAAGTGATGATTTAAATGACCCTCTAAGTGGTGGCCAACTCGAGACGTGCGTGCCCTGGCACTGCTCCACTCTCAGAAATCATGTCGTGGTGGACTACCCTGAAGTTAACTGCGAGAGGAAGTCCCGTTGAGGCAGAGGCAAGAGGACAACAGATGTTGGATATTGATCAAGAATGAAGGATGGTAGCTTCGTATGAGCGCCGAGAATCGCTAAAGCATCGAGAAGTACGCTAATGAAAAAAATTAATTTGTGTATTTCATTTTACGTTGAACTTTCAAGGTGGATTACTTTTTAATGGTGGCCTTAATCGAGAAAAATGACGGGTGTTGGCATGAGTGTTTGTCTCAAATATATAAATTTGCAATAACAGAATCTATCCATGAGACAAAAAGATATAATCCAAAATTTGATCTCCAAAGCATTGTGAAACTTAACTTGCAAAAATTAATCGATATCCACGATTTCGGCGAAGTTAAACGACTACACAAATACTCTTCTATAGAAATGGAAGAAAATATTAATAGAACGCTTAATCCTAAATTGTTTATTTGCACTTTTGAACGAAATGCTTTCTTTTTTTAATGCTCCTTTTATTTACTTATTTTATGTCTATTTCCTATCATAGTCCTCGTGTCTGTTTTCCGTATAAACTTCCTGCTTATTCCACGCCTGTTCCCTCAATTCATTTCTCGTGCATTTGCATAACTGGTTGCCTTAGGAAGCTCTCGTAAAGTTTTTATTAGTTTCTGCAGCAGCAGGCCCTGCATGACTCATTACCGTTCCGTTCACCGCACCTCCCGCACTCGAGCGCCAATTTTTAACTCAAATGGCCAGGCTGAGGCAAAAGACATGTTAGTCGAATGCGAATAAGTCTTTCCTTTTCGTCGCGGCATTCACGATTTTAGCAGTCCAAGGATAGGTTCTGCTTAGGGCGGTTAAAATGATAGATGCAATCGCAAAAGTTCAACTCGGAACCTGGAAAGCCCATCAAACGATCGAAGTGCGGCATTTTAGAAATATTTCGTGGATATAGATCATAAATCATGAGTCACCTTGTGGTCTTCCATTTCTTTATGGTCTCTAGTCTATTTCTTCTGAATTTTCAGCAGTTATATTGTTAAATTCAATATAAAAAGTTTGTAGAAATTTTTGTGGAGACTTTTAGTGTCTGTACGAGTTCTAAAAATATTCTGAATGAAGAAAAATGATAGAAATGATACTTTATTCTTGCGATTTCAAATTATTTTGAGAAGTATCCGATTTAAGAGAAAAGTGTGCTAAGTGTATGAAGAAATCTTGCATTTCTCTTACTGTTTGGGTTTTCTAATCTGCCCGAGAGGATAAGAATTTAAGGACGAGTCGTTCTCTACTCACATTTTTGTAGCTTTGATGTCCGACATTTCCAATAAACAGTACAAATAAAATGTGTATTATGAGTACAAAATATCTTCATTTAAGAGCAAAATTTTGCAAGCTTCTAAAAAATTTGGAATTGAATCATATGCTCACTAAATAGGTTGAAAACACATAAACCCGCGTTTCTTGTCACAATTTTCAATTTGTAAGTTCTGCGCCATGAACAGTATGTTCGTTCATTATAAATTAGCTTCTTGAAGAAAGAGCACGTAAATTCTGCCATTTTACATGTCAAAGTACAGCTCAGCTGCTGCCATCAAAAAGCGCAGCGCCAAAAGCATAAATTGAGTTCAAACTCTATTGAACTGAACGACTTCGTCAAACAGCCAAGCTTCAGGCACCTCACTTATCAAAGACCAAGAGCCTGGTCATATTTTTCAGAGACTGGGTCTCGGGAGGCACGAGTCTAACGGCAGCATTTCTGAGAGGAAATTTTTGCTTCTCGTGGCGCATTGAAGATCGAATTGCACTTGAAGAGTCGAGCGCTGCAGGAAATATTCTAAAGAAAACGTGGTGCTTTCGAGACCTGCACTAGAAATTATTTATCATTTGTTGGCGAAAATTTTTGCTATTTCTGAATAAGAACTCGACGTCAAAGATGCAATATATTAACACATGAAGCTGAGATATTACCTTGATTCATATCATCGGAGAAGTTAATGATGCGTTCCATTAAAACCAAGACGCATAAAAGCTACAAGGTAACGTAAAAGAAACAAGCTGCAGAAAAGAAGTAAAATCTTGCTTGGAAATCAGAATTTTCACAACAGCAACAGTATGAGTTTGTATAGTCGTCGATGTAATCAAACCATTCACTGACATTATTTAGGTTAACAAAGAAACCATTCAAGCTGATAAGCCGGAGAATTACATTTCCGAAATATGTGTTGAAATCAGCACTTGACTCCTAGCTATATTTTCAGAAATGGATAAAAAGCCGTAGAAAGAATAAAAAGTTAAATAGTTAATGGTCTTGCGTATATGTGTTTAATTGACGTCAGTTCTTCAAAGGGACAAACGCACAGTTAATTCTAAATACACACAGTAAAGATGTAAACTTTAACGTTACACAGGGCTTGAAATAAACGCGGATTGTTTTAATTTTCTCGACAGGCGCTTCCAAATGTTATTGTAGGAATTCGCCGTCCAGCTCTTCGAGAGGATTAGAGCCCAAGTTTAGCGTTCATTATAAGGCAGTATTTTGACTCAGAAATGTAGCGGGATTTCGTTACTACCAGCGGCTCGCTGTCTGATTTCTTGAAAATTAAAGTCAGCGTCGTAAAACAGACCCACCAGCCCGACTTCTGGAGTAGCAATTACACGACAAATTTTGTACCAGGCTCCGTTTTGCTGCTGGTGAAGCTGGGCAGTGAGGAGGAAGTAAGAAATAAAAGAAAGAAAAGGTAAGATGAAAAGTCTTCCTCTGAATGTGAAACTATTCATTTAGCATAATCATCAAAATTAATCTGTATTCCATGTTTCCATAAATGATATTGAATTCGTAAACTTTAATATTGGCAAGCCACATCAGATTTCATAAAATTATTCACCAGAGCAATTTTTATGATAAGAATGCACATGAGAAATGAATGATGAGTCACGTGACGAGAAATTTAAAAACATAGCAAAATTGAAACCTGTATAATATTTTATTTACTTGCATCGTGCATGTGAAAATTCTATATTGGCGCTCATAAACTCTCTGAACCAAAACCAAGTATTGCTATCCTTAATTTTCTTTTGGAAGCGATAAATGAGTTTTGTTTTAATTTTTTTAAATTATTTTTTCCTAACACTCGTGCAATGGTGAAACCAGTATCAAAAAGAATTTTATTGGCAGTAGCTATCATTAGCAATTAAAATGAAAAAAATTACTAACGTATAACGAAA
Source organism: Morinoia aosen (assembly GCA_030386875.1). NCBI lineage: Eukaryota > Metazoa > Arthropoda > Malacostraca > Amphipoda > Talitridae > Morinoia > Morinoia aosen. The sequence continues at coordinate 36,159,028 of CM059577.1, forward strand.
CATGTTTACTTGCAAGCGTTTCAAAGTTAACAATTCTCATTTTCAGCGCCGAAAGGTGGAGATACGAAATTCAATATTTAGCTGACACTTTCACACCACAAGCAGCATGTATAATCTTTATAAATTAAAAAAACGTGCTATCTATGATACACTCGCTAACTTGTCTATTTTGTGCCATAAATGGCATGTTTGTTCAATATAGAAATAAATATGAACTATTACTAACTGTTGCTTGTTATATCTTGTTGTCAAATATTATGTTTCGTTGCTTTACCTTTACAGCACGAGGGATGAATTTCTTAACGCTTTAAGGCCCACATTTTTATACTCATATTACCGTTATGACAACCACTATCACTAAACCGACACTGGCATTAGGTAGTCACTGTTATCAAGATGGGGAAGGAACTGCCACTCGGCAGTGCAGTTCAAAGGACACATTAGTGAACAAATTGAATAAGAAATACGATATATTATTGTCATTTTTGAAAGAGGACGAAATAGTCCAGTTGGGCAGTAAAGGGTTAAATCTCGAATATGAGCTGACAAAGATGTTTCTTCTTGGGTCGGTTTTTCATTGATCTTGAAAATCAGATGTCCAAGAAATTGTCCAATAAGTGATGACAATTTTCAATATTTTGGTATTCAATCTGGAATGTTAACATGCTCGAATACTTCACCTTTACCCTGGTATGTTGTTGTTTTTGTAACTATGACGGATATTATGAAAGAAATCATTGTTTTAATCCCACAACCGTTAGTAACGTAATGCACGATTGAGTTTAATTACGAAAATAATAATAACGTAATGCAAAAACAACCTCGGTTTCGTTTTTTAACGCACATTCTTTCCCTTTTTGCGTGAATCAAGCTTTTAGTTACCTTTTTTAAAGCTAAGCAAACACTGCGAGCTTTAATAGCTCCAACAAAACGAAACCGAAAGAAAGGATTGACTTTGCGTTGAACAAAACAAAACCGAAAGAAAGGATCGATTTTGCATCCAACAAAAGAAAACCAAAAAAGGAAAGATTTACTTTCCATCCAACAAAACAAAACTGAAAGAAAGGATTTCCTCATCATCTGATAAAGTGAAATAAAAAAAAGAAAGGATTGACTTCGCGAGTGGTAACATGAAACCAAAAAGAAAGGAAAATCTGACTTGACAGTAAACTCACGATAGTTCTCCTTGTTGCTGATGTAAGTGACCCCGCACAAGGTGGCGAGCTCGACGAGATTGAGGTAGAAGGCCGTCTTGACGAGGCTCTGATAAGCAGGTCTCTTGGCCGGGGAGACGATGGCTCCGAGCGACTCGTAATGCGATTTGCTGACAAAGGCCACCAGGAGGCGAGGGGAGATGTGGAGTGCCACGGCCACACGCCACAGGTAGCGCTGTGGTGACACTCCCGTCACCGCGCTGATGCTCGGCAGGAAGTTGTACACCTGCGGCCAAGAATTGGGAAAAAATTATGGCGATTTCGTAGGTTAGGAAAAAAGATGACGATTCTATGAGTTAGTAAAAGGAAATAATGACGATTTTGTAGGTTAGGATAAGAATATGATTACCATTTCGTGGGTTATGGTAAGGAAATAATGACGATTTTGTAGGTTAGGATAAGAATATGATGACCATTTCGTGGGTTATGGTAAGAAAATGATAATTTCGTAGGTTAGGATAAGAGTATGAAGTCCATTTCAGGGGTTATGGTAAGGAAATAATGACGATTTTGTAGGTTAGGATAAGAATATGATGACCATTTCGTGGGTTATGGTAAGGAAATAATGAGGATTTTGTAGGTTAGGATTAGAATATGATGACCATTTCGTGGGTTATGGTAAGGAAATAATGACGATTTTGTAGGTTAGGATAAGAATATGATGACCATTTCGTGGGTTATGGTAAGAAAATGATAATTTCGTAGGTTAGGATAAGAGTATGAAGTCCATTTCAGGGGTTATGGTAAGAAAAGGATGACGATTTTGTCGGTTATTATATGGAAATAATAATATGTGTGCCAGCTACAGGCCATCAAATGAAACCTGTGAATGGTAGGCATATCTAGGTCGAATGAATCTAATGGAAATCATTTAAGAAGGAAAATCATTCGTTTTCGAAGTCACGAGGGTTGACCAAGAAAATCCATTAAAATGATAAAATATAACAAAATAAAACTGTGATTCTTTTAAGAATCGACTGCTTTAAAGTAGAAACTTCAGGGTCGAAAAAATTCGTAGCTATTAACTCATATCATTTGAGGTACATTTATTGGAACTGTTTTCTATACTACAAATGTTTAAAGGGGAGCTATAAGTTTAAATTTTATTTAACTTCCGCTCATGGGCCTGAAGTTCGCATTTGACACAAGTGCGCAAGGTCGAGTCCAACGAAGCTCAAAGTAAATATTGGTGACGCTTACATTATTGTTCTTGTTCTTCTACGAGCAGCGGAAGTGAGCTAGAGTAGTAAGCACTCACGTCTCACTGAAAATTCAACAATATTTGCTCAGTTGACCTAGGAATCAAAGCATATCAAATAAATAAATAAATATTTATTTTGTCTGCAAAGTATATCAAGTCAGCAGAAACATACTGTTATATAGTGAAGTAGGCATTGTTGGGCTTATGGGTTTCCGGAGATGAGGTTTGCGCGTCTTGCCGGATGCCTTATTGCGTTCGGGTCAGATGTCTTTATGGGACCTCCGCCGGAAGCTGTGCCTTGGGAGCGCATCGCATTGGTATGCACCGGAAGAGCATTGTTTAACTTCCGAGCGCTATAGCTTGTAAGCAGAGTCGGTGTATGGATGACTCAGTACAAGAATAGGATCCTTACTGAGAGTTTCCTTTTCCTACTCCACGAAGTTAAGGCTTGATACGGTAGTTAAAGCTACCTTAGGCTAAACCTCGTGTCGCGATGAAAAACCAAGATACTACAAATGGCGACGAGATTTCGAACCTCCTAAGTGAATTTGAACTTTACAAGTGCTCTGAAATTAAGATGGCGCATTCTACAGTTTGCTGTCCTCCATTCGACGTTAAAGTGGAAACAGTGAGTAATATCTACAACGATTCAAGTACAGTGTGCAGACGTTCTTCAGTAGGCGGGAAACAATGGTGGTAACAAAGCTAGTTTTATAGTTGAAGCTTCGCCTGTAAACATCATTACTGATCTACAACGAAGAATTTAACCTCCGTTACTCACTGATGCTACATATGAGGAACTTGAAGGAAAGTTAATACAACAATTTAAAATCTAGAAATCCACTGTTGGCGCATCTGTTACATTTCTAAACAGAGAGCAAAGTGTTAATGAATCCATACAAAGTTATGCTAAAACGTTAAATGACTTAGCATCTTCGTGCAACTACGAAAAGTGCGGTCGCGATTGTCTCTTGAGAGATGCTCTTGTGGCCGGTCTACATTCAGCGCAAATTCTCAGTGCGGTTCTACAGAAGTGTGACAGCAAGTCCTTCAACAGTAAAGCTTCGACGCTCCAGATATTATTCGTGAGGATTCATCTTCATCGTTTTTCACTACAGAAAAACTACAGCCGAATTAAATATGCATTGGCTGCGGAACTAAGCAGAAGCACCTTACAAAGAATTGCTATGCCCTAAAATTAAATTATTAAAATGCAAAAAATGTGGAAAAATAGGCCACATTTCTAAAGTTTGCAAATCTACGACTGCAGCACGACCTTCTCCTGTTACACGAAGGGGACCTACACGAGAAGAATTTGACGCAGCTCGCACTTACATAGGGCAGCCGGAAAGGAGCAGATGTCAGGGCTACGTCGGAAGAGAAGATGTGTCAATGAAGAGTTCAAGTAAGCCTCTACAGCAGTAGAACGAAGTTATTCTACAAAACCCTAGGAACGATACTTGTGACGGTAACTCTGTTCATAATTTCTCTGAAGTACAAACTAATTACGCGTTATTTCAATCACATTGTATTCCTCAAAGTGTCACAAAAATTACTCCCTCTGTTGCGCTAAACAATCGTAAACATGTTACTTCTAGAGATAGAGTTCATCCTAAATATTCTGTGTCCAGGTCTAAGCCTATGTATGTAACTCAATTTGATGTCGGTGATCATGTTCTTGCTCTGAATTTTAGAAATGGTCCCAAGTGGCTGAAGGGAATTATTGTTAGTAAAGTGGCTGTTAATGTCTTTCATGTTCAAATATTAGCATTAAATGTAATCTTGAAGAGACATTCAAATCAGTTGCTGCACAGTAGTTTGGGATCTATCCGTAGTGGGGAAACAGAGACTCCTGATTAGCCTGTTAGCAGTTCCCCTGTGCAAAATTAACCTCGTAGATCAAGTAGAGTAACTAAACCTGTAATGCGAATACGTTGCTGAGCTCTTCCTTCTTTTTGTCACATACATTCATTTAAAGGGAGGGAAGTTGTTATATAGTGAAGTAGGCATTGTTGGGCTTATGGGTTTCCGGAGATGAGGTTTGCGCGTCTTGCCGGATGCCTTATTGCGTTCGGGTCAGATGTCTTTATGGGACCTCCGCCGGAAGCTGTGCCTTGGGGGCGCATCGCATTGGTATGCACCGGAAGAGCATTGTTTAACTTCCGAGCGCTATAGCTTGTAAGCAGAGTCGGTGTATGGATGACTCAGTACAAGAATAGGATCCTTACTGAGAGTTTCCTTTTCCTACTCCACGAAGTTAAGGCTTGATACGGTAGTTAAAGCTACCTTAGGCTAAACCTCGTGTCGCGATGAAAAACCAAGATACTACACATACGTAGATGTACATCCAGATATATTCAAGTAATACTTGAGAACCATGTAATATTCTCGGGAGCGATATCTTACCTCAACGAACGACATTGAGTTCACACACTCAAAATATTTTGGACTCAAATCTTGGCTGAAGATTGCATCAGGGCAAACGCTTTCTGAAAGTTGTCAAACTTTTGAATTCATTGAGATTCTCGGGACTCGAAAATAATTCAAGTCTACAATTTTGAGCAGAAAAATCCGTCGTTTAAAATACACGTGAATATGTTCTCGTATGTTTAATCGTTAACTATTATTGCTAATCTACATATGAACAGAATAATCAAGGAGGGTAAAAACATCATTCATGAAGTCTTCTTTAAAAAAATAGAGACTTTTGAGTAAAATCTATACTAATCTTCAGTATCTTGAACAAAAATAAACATTCACAAATTATAGCAGCAGGGTATATAAACACTGAAAAAGTGATACAAGATTGAATGGGAGTCCTAATTTAAAGTATACAGAGGTACAGACGAATCTGCTTCATTTAAAGTAGGCCTAGTGTGGTGGATAAGTACGAACGTGTCAGTACGTACTGGGACAGCTACCACCAACACTTTGCACAGCAGTATAAGAACCACTCGCATGCAGCTGACTACCCAATCACTGAAAATTGTTTCGAAATAATAGGTCATAGCAATAAACTAGATATTCGTTTGTTAGAAAGTATACTTATTCACCACACTAGGTCTACGTTAAATGAAGCAGATTCGTCTGCACCTCTGGATATTTTAAATTAGGACTCCCATTTAATCTTGTATCACTTTTTCAGTGTTTATATACCCTGCTGCAATAATTTGTGAATGTTTATTTTTGTTCCAGATTCTGAAGATGAGTATAGTTTTTACTCGAAAGCGCTATTTTTATTAAGAAGACTTCATGAATGATATTATTGCTAATTATTATACCTAAATATCGTTGCAGTGCTCCGGAAAACTTTTCTTGCTGAACACATTTTAAGTATAAAATAAAGTTAGTTCTGGGTAAAAATTCCCAAGTAATTTTTTCTGAATCTGGCAAGAAAACATACCTCATCATAGGAACTTATTGGCTCACAACAAATCCCATAACACAACACAAAATAAACGACCGAAAAAATTTAATAACACCCACTTTTCGCGAATCAAAGAGAAGATAAACATGTTCCCATGAAGCCCAGACAGAAAGGCCTCGTTCATTTCTCAGCCCAGCTCCCCCCCAGCAAACAAACTCAGAAGCCTAAGCAACGGAATTTCCGAGTCTTTTCTCAGGCCTTATTCTGCCCGCCTGCCTCAAAAGCTGGTGCACTCGGCCTGACCGCGACAGCGACTGATTATCTGATGCGGAATTTGGAGACCCTGAACTTGGAGCTCGTTTGTTTCTCTGCGACCCATACCCTCATGCGTCGCAGTGTGGTTTTAGCGGTAAATGAATGTTTTGATTTATTAACACGCAAACTTATAGGCAATCATCCCAGCAATTAAGCTTAGCCCAGCGATTTACACACTGTTACCAACAAGGTTTGACGATTGTTTTTGCACGACTCATACTCTCAAGCGTTGTACTGTGTAGTTTTAGCAGGTAAATTAACGCACTGATTTATTAACGCGCAAACTTCAGGCAATTATCCCAGCAAATTAAAGCGCATCCCAGCAAATTAAAGCACATCCCAGCAATTAACGCCTACCAGCAAATTTTGAGAAGTTTTCAAATTCCAACTACAGACTCATATTAAGCACAATTCTCATGAAGTACTGATGAATTACTGATGTGTTCGTCGTAAAATTTTTTGTGCTATTGATGTGCCGTTTTCTGAATTAATACTCGAACTGCTTTACTTGGTACAGCTAATATCTAATAACTTAATACCACGTAAGCCAACGCTTTGACTTCGAAGAAATCAAGAATTGAACACTGAAGAAAGATTTCAAAGTTCACGGGAAATGTTACGTTCAAATTTATCGTGTAAAAACGAATCGGGAAGAATTTAAGTTCTTTGCGTTGACGGTGATTAGTGAACGTTTAATTAAATTTTCGCAGTTTGGCTTCAAAAAATTAATAACCTTGATTCACATTTCATATCAGTTTTCCAATAAATTGCAACTAAAAACGAAATTCCTTGATGGAGAATGAAAACAAGAGAAAATCTAGGATGTGATCGTAAATTTAGATAACTAATTTGCGCGACGGCTCCACTATGGAACACTAATTAAAAACATTCTCGCATCCATTATAATTTCCCTCCACCACTCCTGACAGGCTGCAAAATTTTTACTAAAGAGCGGGCTTCATAAAAATAATCTTTATACTCGATACTAATGAAAATTACTAACTCCTTCAAATACAGATCATCTAAAGAGGCTGTCCGTGCTTGCTAATGAATGTATTTTGTTAAATGATGAGCATTAGAGGGGGTTAGATTGCAGGCATAACAGTGCAGAACCGATTCAGTGTATTTATATATTCATATTAACCTTTTATTTATCTACAGTCTAAAACTCCTCGCCGTCCCACATCGCCTTGAGAAGTCCTTCTGATGCGTAGCATTGCTGCATTTCCCTTAGATTTTATCTACTAAATCTTCCATTTCATCTACTTGCATTCATATCAAACATCATTAAAACTCGAGTTTGCATATGAGATCCAAAAATTGTTTTCTGTACATGCTGTACAACACGTCTGGTCTTAAAACAACAGCAACATTCAACTGTCGAATGTTCGGCGCGAAACAATAACCTTTCGTTGCGTTCTAGTGCTCAGTCGTGCGGGGATCGTGTAGTGGAGCCGTGTTCTGTGCTGATGCACATCACGTTAAAAATTGTCGACTTTGTCATGTCGCTCAAAAGTTTTATTTGAAATTAAAACAAAAATAGTTCCATTTGCCAGAGCAACGCTGAAATGTGGCTCGAATTTTGCCTGCGTAGAATTCTGCAGTCTTGCTCTTCGATTTTTATCATGGTATGCTATCATTTTATTTATTTCACCTTAATTCATCCCAAGCTTCTCTCCATTTGCATAACGCGAAGCATAAAATTAATTCTAAGTCATACCAATCTTGGCAAGAAGCACAATTATTCAAAAAAATATATATACAACAAATCTCAGGTAATTTTGGGGGCTGATTCCGTTCATTTATCTCTGTTGCACATCCACCTTGGGAGGAAGCACAGAATTTTTATCCGTCTTTATAACAAAAGACGTGACCTCATTGCGTGATCATGCCTTCCACTCTCAGCTTTTTGTTCAGGATCGGATTCCTAGAAGGCTTCGGTCTTCCTTGACCTGCAGGAAGCCAAATCGACTTACCTGCCTTCTTGCCTTGATGACCTGCTTCTGGGTCACTGGCTGGCCAATGGTGGAGTATACAGCATATAGGGTCCTATACTGCAGAGATGGTCCTATACTGCAGAGAGGGTCCTATACTGCAGAGAGGGTCCTATATCGCTGAGAGGGTCCTATACTGCAGAGAGGGTCCTATACTGCAGAGAGGGTCCTATACTGCAGAGAGGGTCCTATGCAGAGAGGGTCCTATGCAGAGAGGGTCCTATACTGCAAAGAGGGTCCTATGCTGCAGAGAGGGTCCTATACTGCAAAGAGGGTCCTATACTGCAGAAAGGGTCTTATATCGCTGAGAGGGTCCTATACTGCAGAGTGGGTCCTATACTGCAGAGAGGGTCTTATTCGACAGAGAGGGTCCTATATTGCAAAGATGGTCCTATACTGCAAAGAGGGTCCTATACTGCAGAGGGGATCCTATATTTCATCAATGCATTTCTGTATAAATCTTCCCTTCCAAAAATCCCGAAGCCTGCATTGGTTTCATTAGAATCAGTTACGCTCCTTGATGATATCTTCATGACAGATAAAACTGATTTTTTAACAAAAATAGTGTCTTCAAACTTATCTAACCATTTACCGGTGTTCCTTACTAAGAAGAGTGTCTTTATTGATTGCACCAAGCCAGAGGCTGAAACTTACTCATATCGTTGTGTGAATGAATCAAATTTGGGAAGAATAAGCACTTTACTAGAAGAATTAATGTCAGCATTGAATATCTGTTGCCAATATATTGATGCAACTAATACTGATAAAGTAATGCTAAAATTAACTGAAACCCTAACGACTGCATATAACAATCAATGTTCTCTAAATGTTTTTCGTACGAATAACCAGAGAAATAGATAAAAAGCCCTGTATTACTGATGACATCGTTAGCAGTATGAAGAAACGTCAAACAAACCTAGCGCTACTCTACGAAAGAAGAATATCTAAAAAAATATACAACAGATTCAAGAATTAGTTGACAAATCAAAGAGAAACTTCGAAAAAACTACTTTATGCCCAAATTCATTCAATTAAAAATGGATATTAAAAAAAACCTGGCGACTATTTGGTTCTGATTATAATCCAAATAACAGTGCTACCAAAACAAGTGAGCCCATTGTTCAAACTAGATAAGAATATCACGAGAAAAAAGACGTTGCTACTGTGTTTAACAACTTTTTTGTAAACATAGTAAAAATAATGCTTTGCCAATACCGATTGACCACTTGGAATACATGGATCACGTCAGTGATCACAACTCTGTTTTTTTCACTAATTCATCTGATGCAATTCCATGCATAAGCATCTTGAAAAGCAAATCAAGTGGATTAAAAACGTTATTGAAAGGTATAGCTAATAAAATAACCCCTTTCATATCAAACATCATTTGCCAGTCACTTTTCCTGGGTATTTTTCCGAACTATTTCGAAATTGCTAGAGTAACCTCTCTTTTTAAAAATGGTGATAAAACTTATGTTAACAATTATAGGCCTATTTATGTTTTACCAAATTATTAGCGAAATATCGAGAAAATTGTATGTAAAAAGTGCATTCCTATTTTGAACAAAAACCCTTTGTCTATGATAATATGATTTTCGTTCTATCAAATCAGCAACACAGACTGTATTAACTCTTTTAGAAAACCTGCATTCTAATACAGATGAACGAAAGCTTTCTTTCTTAGTGTTTGGTGACGTTCAAAAAGTATCCGATTGTTAGATAGACAATAACATTCATTTTCCCGAAACTTCACCGGTATGGCATAAGAGAAGTTGCTCATGACTTAATCAAAACCTACCTAACAAATCGGAAGCAATACGTTCCTATTGACGAGACTCGAATTTACTGATAATTAACCATGGAATACCACAAGGATCTGTCCTTGGGCCCCTCCTATCTCTCAAGGATATGTCCTTGGGCCTTTATCAACGATATAATTAAACCTACCTCATACTTCAAATTCATCCTTTTTTCCGACGTCAGCACGCGTTCTACGACTCTTCGAAATGAAAATCTCATTTCAAGTACAGAGAGTATGCATAATAAACTGCAACAGATTTAAATTTGGTTCAAAGCTAATAAAATAAGTAGGTTCAAAGCTAATAAAATAAGTAAGCATATGTGTAAGAAAAAATGCATTTCATTCTTTTAGAAGTGGAATGCTTCTCCTCCTTGAATTAAGATTGGTGATGGTGAGATTGAAGAAACCAACTCCTGGAAGCTTGGGTATTATAAGAGATAGTACTAGCAAACCGATGCTAATTCTACTACTACTACTATAAGAGATAAACATCCCTCCTTGAAAGACCATGTTTCACATATCAGTCCTAAATTTTCAAAATCCGTAGGAACCCTCAGTAAAGGGAAAAAAATTTTCTGAAAAGTTTTGAATGCTTCATCAAGCGCTCAGTTAACCATGTTTACAATACGGGATTGAAGCAGGGCATTGAACTAGTCAAAATCAAACCAATTAGGTCTTTGTTCTGCAAAAAAAGAGCTGTTAGAGCGATAAAAGAAATAAAATATAATGCCCACATGAATGATTCATTCCAGAGTTTAAAAATACTTTTGGATCTCTGCAAGCTCTTCATGTGAAATTGCATGCATAAAACGTCGGCTAACGAGAGTGACAAAAACTTTTAACAAATATTAAGAGCACAAACTTTTATCAAGATCACAAAACTCAAAGCTAAATGTAAATTCTTACAGAAAGCGAGTTCTATCTGCAAAGAAAGTCACATACTACAGAGAAATTCGTTTTATATAGAAAGAATTGTACACGATAAAGAAGTGCACGAGCTGAAAAAAAGTGTTGTATAATACAATCATTGTTCCCGTATAATGTACAATGAACTTTGTAATGATTACGACCACCCCCACATTTCAGTATCATGTCTGCTGCCTGGGCCGTGGCGGACCAGCTTGGACCTGATTTGATTGAATTGGGATGAGCTTTAACGACGAAATTTCCTGCTGTCAGAAGGGCTCACGAGTTAAAAGATCAGCTTTTCGATCATAAGTTGCAGGCCTCTAAAAAGCATGAGATAAAGCATACGTGAGAAGTTCTTTATGCTGATGGGCGACTCCGAGCACATGCAGTGGAGAAATTTCCCAATAAGTTATTTCTTAATTTTCGAGCACATTTGCATATATCCTGTCATTGTCATTGCATTTGAAAAATATGCAATTTAGTCGCTCGCTTGAAATACCCGTTCAGCTGCTCCACAAATACCTGAAACTGTTGTGTGATCACTTTGTACTCGAGATCAATATCATTGTGTAAATTTGAAGTTGTATCCATGAAATTTCCAGTTTTATATTCGAAATTTGAAGTTTCATCCTCCGAGTTTAAAGTTTAGTACTTCAAATTTAATACTTTATTCTTTAAATTTGAAGTTTCATCTTTTATATTTAGAGTTTTTCAAATTTAAATTTCATTCCTGAAATTCAAAGTTTGATTCTTTAAATTAGAAATTTTCCGTTGCAATTTGAAGTTTCGCCCCTTAAATTTGAAATTTAATCACTTAAATTTAATATTTGATAACTCTTATTTGAAATTTTGTCCTTTAAATTTTATGTTTCATTTTTTAATAAAAGGCCGAATATTCATTTATTCTTCACCGCACTTTGAGATCACAATCACACATGTACCTTAAGAACTTAGGGCCTTCCTCAAACCTTTCGTAATCACATACATATATGGCTGAAATAAAGACCTAGGCCAACATCAAAGTTCATCAAGAATCCAAAGCGCTCATATCTCTCATTTTATTCAGTGATTCAAAAATAAATAGAAATTTTTCCCAACAATATGGAATTTCTCCTCTTGATAAAAATTAAGGACAATAAAATTATCAAACACGAGAAGCCAACTTAGGTGAGTTCAATGCTATCAAACTGTGTTCAAATATTCCTCAACTTAATGAGAACAAGACTAGCTCGCATCAGATGCCGCCATTCCTGCAAATTGCAAATTTGGTCTTGACCCAGCAAAATTTGTCACTTCTATTTCGGCAAATTTATTTTACAAACGATGATTTTATTTTCAATATTTCTCGGGAATTAATTACCTATATTTTTAATACATAATTATTAACCATTATGTATTCAGTTTAGAGCAGAAAAATATATTCCGTAAGTCATAAAATATATTTTCTCAAAAACTGATCCCTAAAGATAAACTTTCGCATTTACGAACCAATAATGTCATAGTCGCTCAAATAACTTTTCGCTGCCAAAACATTAATATTTAAATTTTCTAAATTGTAGATTTTACATGATCATAATTATCATTTTTACGATTGGAAAAAATGTATTTTTCATCCTCAGATAGTTGATGCTTTTAGATTTACAAAATGGATTTCTACTGCAAAAAATGAAAGCGTTTCGGTTCTCAAAACTAACATTTTTACACTGGCGATAATTTATACAGTTTACTCGCAAAATTAATGTCATTGTTCCTTGAAAACAAACGTTTATACCTTGTTGAAAATTTTCATTTTCGAACCCGCAAAATTAATGTTTTTTTTTTGTTTTTTGATGCTGATTTTTAATGTTTTTTTTAGTTGAATACCGAACTTCAGTTTAACCCATCGAATCCTGAACTTCAGTTGAACTTATCGAATACTGAACTTCAATTGAACCCATCGAATCCTGAACTTCAATTGAACTCATCAAATACTAAACTTCAGTTTAACCCAATGCAGTCAACGTGTAAAGTTAGCCAAAACTTGAGGTCTGCCACCACCGGTCGTGCCCGCACACCAAGTGGCGTGCTGGCTCTCCACTTGCTGCAGATCTGATATAACATAAGTGAGTGTTGACCTTAGCGACAAGGACACGAAATTGTCTTTGCGCCACTGCAGCATTTGCACCTGCAAAGTAGCTCGCCCAGTTTAATACCCTCAATTTTTAAATGATGTTCTCAGTTCTTCATGCTTCGTGACCCAGTTCAACATCCTCATTTTTTAAATGGTGTTCTCAGTTCTTCATGCTTCGTGACCCAATTCAACATCCTCATTTTTTAAATGGTGTTCTCAGTTCTTCATGCTTCGGGACCCAGTTCAACATCCTCAATTTTTAAATGATGTTCTCAGTTCTTCATGCTTCGTGACCCAGTTCAACATCCTCATTTTTTAAATGGTGTTCTCAGTTCTTCATGCTTCGTGACCCAGTTGAACATCCTCATTTTTTAAATGGTGTTCTCAGTTCTTCATGCTTCGTGACCCAGTTCAACATCCTCATTTTTTAAATGGTGTTCTCAGTTCTTCATGCTTCGTGACCCAATTCAACATCCTCATTTTTTAAATGGTGTTCTCAGTTCTTCATGCTTCGGGACCCAGTTCAACATCCTCAATTTTTAAATGATGTTCTCAGTTCTTCATGCTTCATGACCCAGTTCAACATCCTCATTTTTTAAATGGTGTTCTCAGTTCTTCATGCTTCGTGACCCAGTTGAACATCCTCATTTTTTAAATGGTGTTCTCAGTTCTTCATGCTTCGTGACCCAGTTCAACATCCTCATTTTTTAAATGGTGTTCTCAGTTCTTCATGCTTCGTGACCCAGTTCAACATCCTCATTTTTTAAATGGTGTTCGCAGTTCTTTAAGCTTTGTGACCGAGCTTTTTTGCAAACAATTATTCCAGCTTGCTGCCGTAGACTCACTGAAATGTAAGGGGAGACAATTGTAGCAAAGTTTTCGTCGAGCATTTAAAAGGAATCTCACAAAAAATCGCGAAACATTGAAGGCGATTATATTCAACGAACACATTTGATATAAATGCACTTATGCAGGTCAAGTCGCATATGTATAAGAGGTATATAATCCCATACATTCACCTGAGTGAGTGCTCTCGATGTAAGCCTCAAATAGCCGCATTGCGTGAGATCGACGTTTAAGAATTTAATTGAGTTTTTTCAAATAAATATTAGCTAATCTATTTTAACCAACCTTAAACTCTCTAACCCATTCATAATCCAAGCTTAACAAAGAAGGCCAAGTACGGCGACTTTCAGAATATATACATTTCGAGCAGTCTTTTTGTATAAGCGTAATCTACAAATGATTTTTGCAGTAGAGATTACATAATATTAACTCTGAATAATGATTTCATCCTTGAAAAACTGAATAGTATAGTATAGATACGCTTCCAATAATAATTTCTCATAAGCCACACGGGAGCGTCAGAAGCTCAACCAGGTTCGTTTAAAACAGCAGTTATGGCATGAAAAATCTACGAAAGGACGAATTTGTAATGACATATATTACACATATGTATTTATTCATTCAGTTCTTCATATTATACAAATATATTAATTCATATTTATTCAAATTAAACTTCATTCGATGTATACTCATAATATGCATTTATTCATAAAAAGAAAAGTAGCGTTAGTGAATTTTGCTGCAAACTTGTCGCCTGTGAACAGACAACAGCCACGAATTTCCCGATTCTACTGAATAAATTCAAGTATAAACTTCTGCTTTAACAAATTTTGTCTAAGCTTCTATCATAAATGTATTAAGGATGAATAATGTCACTGTACGGTACATGCAAAACGGGATGGGGTAGGAAAAGAAACAAATAACAGGGCACTTTGTGATGATATCAGTAACGTTCAGTACAAATTGAAGCAGATTTGTGATGGTGAAATGTACTGAAAAAATATTTTTTGGAACAAAATGGGGCATTTGTTGAAACATAGATTATTAAAAGCTTTCCCCTCGCAATCCCACGAATGGAATTCCTCAGATTTGAGTGTGCATGATTAACAAAAAAGCATTTCATTTTCTGATCTCCGACCCGGAACCATTCGCTTTGTACGTGAACACTGCATAGACGTTCGGGTAATTTTTCATTAACATGCCATCGGCCAGCTTACCTTGAATAATTCCTGAGCTCACGAGGCCAAAAAGACAAGCAACGGTCAGGTAGTTCCGGGCCATGTGCGTAGTGGAGCCATTTTTTCAGATGCAAGGTAGTAAATAAGATCAATGGCCGTCCTACCGAAATATAGCTGTGTTATCAAGATTAAATTATAGGCTTGTTTATCATGCTGACCCACCGGTGGCTCTAGCCTTGTGCCTGGAGGAATTAATTAACCGACAACGTAAAAATATATTACGTAGTTGAACGGGATGTTCAAGTTACCTTTAACAAATAAATCGGCTAGAAAAGTATGATCTATAGCAGAAATCCTCTATTTTGTATGGAGCTTAGGTATAATTTCACAAAACGTTCCCCTGGCACTATTAATTTAGTTTACTTTAAATAATGCAAAAGTTGAAATTTATAAAACTCAACCCTTGGGTTCCCCGTGAAATTGGCAATGACCAAATTTGAGGTAGATTGACGCAGGAATTTTTTAAATTCTTAGTCAGTGGAAAACGAACACTGGATGCTGGTGACGTTCGATCACAAGCTTAAAATGCCCAAATAAAGAGACTGATACAAGCCACCCACTGTCTAACTTTTTCACCGCCTGCATGCATGTTTTTTGCCGTCTAAGCAAGTTAATTTTTTAAATCGCTTAGACTGGGTGCAGACACCGCAGTAAAACTGCTCCATTTATTTCATTTTTTAAAGCTTCAAAAATGAATGTGTTTGTCAAATATATTCTACCTATTTTAATCATGACTATTTTTATCCTTTTGATATTATTTAAGCGCCTTCGCAAAAGTGTCAAAACTTGCGAAAGGCAAGAATGCTTTAGTTTCAACACTTAATTAAGGTTCAACACTTTAGTTTAACCTTCAGTAAGTCCTCGAGGGCGAGAACGCTGATACACCTTCCCATTTGTTTGCATTATCATTCCTTCTAATTATCATTACTCCGTCAGTTTGACGGTTAAACCTCTGACATAAATTTAAACTCTTGAAATGATTCAATTAATGATTACTTAGTAGTCACGTTCAAATCTGGGGATTTAAAAAATTCTTAGAGAGCAGGTGCATAAAAAAAATAACCATTTCGATAAGACAGCTTCACGTTCAGATTCTTAACTACCATGACTGCAGAGAAACGTGAGCTCATCTTGAAACATGTGCGATAATTAGACAGCCATAGAAGTTAAAAATAAAATAAAATGAAAAACGTTTCCCGTTGACACGACTGACTGAACATGGGCCTTCTGGGAAAACTTTTAAGTTTTCCAAATTTTTCAAAACTATTAACGTACCTCATGCATTAGGAAATGAAGAACTCCAACATCGGTTCAATGAATTTAAGGGCCCCTTCATAACTGAATGCCTACTCATTTCAGAGCAAAAAAGAAGCATCAAGCTTCAAATTTGCACTTAAGTGTGTTTATTTTGCACTGCAATGGCATTTGAGAACCATTTACGGGCGCCCAATTGGAGACCTCAGTTCAGGTTTGCATAAAGACTGCTTTTCTTGAGAGTATAATGCCCCTCCTGGCTGCTAGCTGACGCCGTTCCATGATTTTTGTGATGCACAAAATTTCTCAGGAATACGCTATAATTTTCTTACTCTAGATCACGACAGTACTTTGGTACGTCCAAAATATGTGTGGTGCCGTTAGAGCTTATATGCAAATTGTCAACGCCATATTTTAACTTCTATCCTGCACAGAGAGTTCTTGACTGATGATAATTTACGAATAACTTTAAAAAAATTATAAGACAGCTAATTTTCTAGCTTATGAAAGAAATTCACTTATGCATCGTAGAAAGAGTTGAATCGACAACGTAGGAATTTAATACGTACGACAACAACTCCAGCTAACAATTATGCCAGAAAATATCTGCTGAGAGCAGAGTAGCGCAGGATGCTTACTTGAGATTACAGCGCAGACCGGCACCAATGATTTGGTTCAAAAAACGATGTGTTCGGAGGAAGTGAAGAGCTGAGGATGTTGCAAGAACCAGCAAAACTACATTTCAATACCGAAATGTTAAATACAATTTTGTCACGAGTATGGAGTCATGAATTTGAACTACAAATTTCGTCACAAGTTCTGTCTCGTGAATTTGTCATATGTTGAGTCACAAGTATTACCAGGATGTATTGAGTCACAAGGATTAAGTCACGAGTTTTGAGTCATAAGAATCGAGTCAAAGGTATTGAGTAAAAAGTATACAGGTAAAAGTTTTGAGCCAGAAGTTTTTAGCCCCACATATTAATTCTCAAGTATTGAGACATGAATTTGAGTCCAGAGTATCGAGTCACAGTGTGCTTGGTTAAAAGTCATGAATCGAAAATATTGATTCATAAGTATTGAGTCACGAGTATTGAATGTCACGCGTTGTATTGAACGCATTCAACCGCAAGTACAGAGTTACAAGTCACACGTCACAAATACAGCGCTGTCATAAGTATCGAGTCATACTCAGATGCTACGTTGTCACAAGTTTTGAGGCCCAATTAAGTTACATACATTACTTAATTAATTAAGGCATCAGTTTGATCTCCAGCGCTGGGTCTTGCCCCCAAACTTCATTAGATAACAAGTTCAGGAACTGAAAAGCATCCTGCACAAATGAAGGTGCCAGAGTACAATCATTATTGTTCTAGAAAATCTGAAAAACAAAGCAAGAGATCATTGTTGGACCAATAAAAATGAGCGCAGGATGAAAAAGACTGTTATTGAACTAAAAAATGTTGGAGATCAATACGAGAGATCACTATATCCAAAAAATGTGACGCAGGATGCAAGGGAAGATTATTGTGGGGAAAAAATGAAGAAGGCTACAGCGAATCATTATTAGACCAAAATTGTGAAGAACCATCTTCATTAGAGAGATGAAGCAGAGCTGTATCCTTTAAACAATTTGAATTTCAAATCTCTGCTTTATCTCTCGAATAAAGATGGTTCTTTACAAGTTTGGTCTAATAAGGATTTATTGTACCCATCTTCATATTTTTTATACGCCTCGTTAAATTGTCTCTTCAAATAACAAAACGAACATCGATTTTGGTTCCTCACAATTTTGATCTAATAATGATTTATTGTAACCATCTTCATATTTTTTACACGCCTCGTTAAAACTGTCTCTTCAAATAACAAAACGAACCTCAGGCGAATGAGGAAGCAATTGCACGTGGTGCAGTGCACCGATCCCTCTTGCTGAGGAGCGATGGCTCCGATAACGATGTTTACCACTCGATCGATGAAGAAATGCGTCTCGACGTCTATGGTTTCACTAGGGATAGCGGAGGCTTATTTAACAGGGCAATATTAAACAGCCACTACCTGGAAGTTATGCCTCTGCTAGGGACAGCAAATGCTTATCTAACCAAAAAATATTTAACCGCCACTACCTGGAAATTATGCTTCTGTTATGAGCATCGCTTCTGGGTTCCAGCTTATATACATACACGTGATGTCGGTGTAATGTACATCGGTTCAGCATCCACGTGGCGTGAACAAATCTGAAGGCGTATCCCAGATACGAGCTGCCAATTTAACAACATGTGACGCAGGCTGGACAAGGTAATCAGCTCCAGCTGACAGCTGCAGTGCTGGTGTTCTAATCAGGCAAAGTGGCAGCGACACGCTGATATTCTCTGCTCATAATCAATGCTGAGCTATCCTTGCTTGCAAATTACTTGCGCTACCACCTCCATTTGAAAACACAAGCAGAATGCGGTTCAATGAAGGGCTACAATCGTGTAAAGACGTTCATGATCTTTATAAATTTCAACTCTTATTCGCAAACCTACTTGGAGCTGTAAAATTTCGAGAAATGATATGAAATTTCGGAAATTCAGGAATGTGTTTTCCAGCCCACCAAATGTGGATTTTCAAATCAAAAACTTTGTCACTTACAAATTTGTTCAACTGCTTATTGTTTTTTGTAATGGACAGTAACACCAACAAATCCTTCTCACCAATTTATTTCAACTAAAAATCTACCACGCAAAATACGTTTTTCCTGAAAGGAAATAACCCACTATCATTTTTCTCGCCACCACATGCATATGTAATGCAGGAACGTTCATCTTGTAGGGAAATATTTCTCGTATTAATCGATAGATTTGTCGCATCAAACTATTTATTTTCTGCGTAAATAATTCCCGCCCTGCTATTATAGCCAGGCTGGGCTGCCTTCGGAAATGGCAGAAAATAAAAGATATATTTTCTCTTGCCCACGTCACCAGTCAAGTCAAGTCCCTGCTATAACCAAGGTTCATTTGAAAAATTGCTGCCAATGTTTGTAAGAAAACATCGAGGAAAGTCAAACTGGTTCATTTTTGCTAGGGAACATGAGAAAATTCAATGCAATATGTGCGATAAAAGGTTGCCAATTCGTACATTTTCATAAGGACGAGCTTAAGGGAGTAAGAGAAGATTTTTAGTAGTAGTAACTTGAGAAAAATGTTCTCGCCCGAATTCCCAAAAACAATTAAAAACGTACATGACTCGCATGTACGCTATTTTTAATGATTTTTTTTCCCACGTAACACATAACATTGCAGTGTTAATATCAGGAAATGCAATAATACCCTTTTATTTTAACCTGATTTATAAAGGAACCATGTAAGGTAAAAACTTTATCTTCAATAAAACAATTGCGATTTTTTTCGTCTAAATCTGCCACACCAGTCATTTACCAGCTACTCATGGTCACATCAATATTTAAAAATGCATGTCTATCATTTACAGCATTTTATGCATTTAAAGATGCAATAGCTGTCTTTACTTCTTCGATAAAGAAGAAACCTTTTTGCTGCCGTAATTGGTTGGCACTGAGGACAAAAAGTTGCCTGTACAAAGAAGCTCTGACTCTCCATTTGGGCAACCAGGCCTTCGCAAACTTTGGCATCGTGGTTTTCAGAGCAGTTGATGGGCAGTAAATAAAGATCGTTTCCCTGCAGGACAGATGCCAAAGCAGGGTCACATTTCCGTCTCATATCCGTCAGCATGACTTGCCCATTTCCCGAAGAGTCTTTCGCAATCTTCTGAAGGAAGCTTGTGAAAATTGTCATAAAGCTTCGGTGCGACCAGTAATATGAGTTTTTCTCCAGTTGAAAGTCGTGAAGCTTCATGTTTCTCATTCATATAAATGGCTACGACCACGCTAAGACAAGATTAAGGCATATGACTCGACTGGTAACTGAAATGTAAGTCATTAGTCAGAAGACAGTTTTCCTAGAATTGCGGCTGGGAAACTATAGCGGGGGGAAAATCCTCCGCTGTAACATATTGAAATTAACAAAAGCACATGTGCACTCAAAATTTGAAAAAGTTCCTTATACCTGTAAAATAGTTTGAGATTAAATTTTTTAACTCAAATACCTCAGTTAGTACGTCCTATCTCATCTCAACTTAATCAAACTTTTTCGTCTTAACATATTCTAGCTTAACCTAAATGTAGCAGTTAAGCAAAATCTACTCATGTGAAATAAAGAAATATTACATGATTAATGTTAGACAATCACAATTATTTGTGTTTTCTGGTTAACCGATCATGAACATGAAGTTGAAGGCTGAATGAAAAGTTAAATCTTGGTTACTGAATATGCCAGTTTGAAACACGTACCTTGTACTCAAAAGCTTAAAATTGTAAATTAGGTTATTTATTCTGAAAATGGTAATTCATAGAATATATACATGGATGTAAGAACGAAAAACTACGTTCGAATTTTTCTAATTGGCGCTTTTGATTCATTGACCCTGGTAGTGGTTTTCAATACCTCAAGTCGACTCAAATAGAAATTCTGCGACAGCTGTCCTCGAAGAAGACATTTCAGTACAACCGATAGGAAAACTCACTTTGCTAATATGAGAGAATAAATTTAGGCTGGTGCAGAGTTGTTTGCAGCTGGTAGTATTTTACTGTAGAAAAATCGCACAAAAATGTGAAGAAACATAACTTAGGGTTTTAGTTTTTGGAGCTTAGCCGTGATACCAAATTGATAAATAAGACAAGCGGAAAGCTTTCTAATCCTGCTGATAGTCTCAACTTATGTCTCTCAATCTCAGTGAAGATTGAACTAAAGAAGCTGATGCTGAGGATAAGCTGATAATGATTTGCTTAGCGTTGATGTTGATTTATGATGCTGATTCGGCAATCACATTGGCAATGATTCGGCAATCATCGTCTCCAGATTTTAGTGCACTTGAAACAAATCCGCTGCAGATCTAATCATTCCTTATATCAAAATCTATCTAACCTAATGATACCCGTTATGTGTTTATTTCTAGATTTATTTATGTATTGGTTTGGTGTCCTCTTCTAAAGAAAAATAGGATGTTTATATATATATATATCTTTGGTATTATGGATACTGATTACATTTAAATATCAAAGGTTTTGCAGTTATAAACATCCAGAAATATAATTTTAACTTGAATTTGTGCACATTTTTAAACTAAATAAAATGGAAACGCTTCAGGAAAGAAGAAGACTTGGCAGGGAACACAAAGAAGAGCTAGAGCAGCGCTATCTCAGGAAAAAAGAAAAGAAATCAGGCAGCTTGAATTTGCACGGTCCTGCTACTACCTAATAATAAATACCCTTGATTTATTTGTTAGGAGTCCGCTTCTTCCATTTCTCTGGCACGCTCATACGGATAGTTATAATGACCGTATCTGTGATATGAGTTTCACCAGTGCTTAAGTACAAGAATATTTTTTTATCACGGACACTGTTAGGATGGATATATTTGTTTGTCATCCACATCTGGAAAATTTGTTCAACAAAGGTATTGAATCCGTCATTTTTGACGGGCCGTGTGCACTGGTACTATAATTAATAAGAGCCGCGTCCGTCTGTCTGTCCGAGTGTCACATTCACCAGCAAAAAGTGGGTGATGAGCGTATCTGAGATACGAGCTTCAACTCCACAATTGTCGGCGTATTAAGCCTGCAGATTGAGAGTCAGAATGAATATCACGTGTGTTGGTAGGTTAGATTTGGTTGTATATTATTATTATTATTTTTACTAGTCCACCCCTTTTATTTGAAATAAGAAAGAAGGCAAAACGAAAGAAAGGCCGTAAAATAGAAAAATTCAATCTCTTGAAAGTTGATGAGGCCGAGTGCACACCGCCCGTATCACAGTTACGCTCATCAAGCACTTTCGGCTGGCTTCGGACAGACAGAGAGACGGACGGACACGGCTCCTATTATATTACAGATTATTATTATTACTACTATTATTATTATATAGGGCGTTTCACCACTGAAGACGTTACAAAGACGTTTTAACGGTGAATTCGGACAAATAGAATTCAAATTTTAACGGTGAATAGGACAAATATCATTCATATCCTCGCCGTGTGGCGGCATAGTTGCAGTTTTGAGGTATATAACGTTATATTTTAGTGCTGGCATGGTGTGTCGTTCAGCTCGCTCGGACCAGGCAAAAAAAACATTACCTTGCCCCGGCTCGCAAGTCAACTCCGTACACAAGCTATAAAGGTTTGAATATTTCCATCCAGTTTGCAGGTCCGGTTAGGGTTGAGTTTTATTAGTGGTAGCTGGTACCCCCATGTGGGGGTTCAAGCTACCCTCCCACACTTGGCCGAGCAACTTACCCATGCTGGAACCCCCTCAAAGGTTATATAGAATATATATCAGCAGTTGAGACTTAGGAACGTCTAGAAAAGCCATGTTAAAGCTCAGGTGATCCGATATCTAATCCTGTGATTTTTGGACGGCCATATGCATCCTGTCATTTTTTTTACCGGCCGTGTGCACGAGTAATTCTAAATATCGTGCTGACCCATTGTCGGGATTGTCGATGCGATTGAAATCATTAGAATTTAAACGCACCCGCTACTCTCTCTCTCAACACTTCAGGACTAGCACGAACCCTTAAGTAGTGCAGAAGAGATAAATTACAAACAGGTTTACCGTCCACTGCGAGCACGAAGTTCAGCTTAAGTTTTCCTGTTTTTAGGAGATTGATGAATGCATATCGGGATGCCACATTTTTCAAGGGAGGGTCAGTTGCTCCGAGTTAGATTTAGAAATTCAGTAAAAAGATCGACATTTATTACCGTTTTGCCTGATTTTAGTGTTGTAGTTTCATAACACCTAACTCTAAGATGATACTACTAGAAATCTATTACGGAAACATTGGAACAATAATCTAATATGAGTAGAGAAACAAAGCGATGTCCTTGTATGAATACAAACATTAGGCTAAAAATCTGTAATTGAATACGACTAAACAAAAAGCTAAATCCCATATTTTGAACTAAAAAAGTTTCCCATAAAGTAATAGCCTTCAATTTCAGGCAACGTGTATAAAATGTTGCTCTTATTTTATTTAGACGATTTCTCCCAATATTTTAACAGAAACATCAACTAAAGTCACTCTCCCTTCTGTTGCTTGAAAGAAGCCCACTGACGGTAAAAACTAACGACGTTGCTTGTGCAGCTTGCTAGATGAAATTCTTGAGTGTAAAGGAAATCCAAATTGACCAGAAGTGATGGATTTTTGCTAAGGTGAGTTATGAATCTCCTTGGAGTCTTAAGTGAATTTTGAAACTAAGTGAAGCGTTCCAAACTTTAATTCTTGATGGACGATGCTAGAAAAAAATTACTTTCTAACCTAACAACACAAGTGTTCTTAAACTTCTGCTTTCAACTCCCGTATTCAATTTTTTTTCTAATTGTACCCTAAACAAATTATTAAAACTAAAAAGTTTTATATGTGAAACTCAAGTAATGAAAAGCTTCGTACACGTAGAAAAACATCCTTTGTTCATTTTTAAGATAAATAATAATAAGATACTGTCAACCAATTGCCCAAACAAGTAAAGACAACGAATGCAGTGCCAAGAATTAAATACAATATCGTGCGGTAGTTTTTAAAAAATTAAAACAATAAAAATGCTAGCATTGCTTAACAAGAATATTAAAGACAAAGTGCAAAATTTTCAAATGATAGCCCCGCTGAGAAGCATCAAAAGAAAAACAACTTAAATGCATGATAAACGAAAGTAATGACAAAACATCAAATAACTATTGATGAGGTAAAATTTTAAATTGATGAAGTAATAGTCGGAAAATTCCTTGAATAACTTAAGCGAGTGACAGCCTCTTCATTAGCCAGGTTACTTATGAGAATTAAATATTAGTTCAATTCCAGAAAAACTGTAGTTTGTGGTATGCATAAAATATCGATGGTCAAATTAGCTCTTTGAAATGGTTATGAGTGATTTTAACGCTCAAATCTTAAAAGAAATACAGCTTAAGATCTGACGAAATGGGTTAAAATTAATAAACAGAGCATTAAATTATGCATGAAATTAATAAGCAAGGAAATATTATTTTTCTTGAATCTTTACCGTTAATTGAAAAAAATGCAAGAACATAAACCCAGAAGAAAAGCTACCTTATTATTTCACTCGAAAAAATGTGTGTTCCGCTTATTTCTGTAGCAGATCCTATCAAACCAAGGCACATATAAATTGATGAGGTCATCTATAAGCATATACCTTGTGTGAATATTGTCTTCGCACTCTAGCTGTCCAATGCCCTTATTGCACTTTATATGTAATAATAACAATACAAATTTTGTAAATATTGCAGTAATTTCGTATAAGTTTTTTCCAAGGATGCACCGGAAAAGTAAATTAAATATTTGTTTCAAACCCCGTAGACTTTTTGCCAAAAATGTACTAGTGACTGCAGATTTTGTACATCAATTTATGATACCCATGAGTAGAAAGGTATTTGACTGGAATTAATACCATATTAAGGGAATTTTTAATGTATTTCATTAATAATCTGATCAAAAGTTTATTCATAATGTTTATATTTACTCGAATTAACTGTGATACCATTTTTTTCCAATCTTTTACTCTAATATCAACCCCAAACAAGTGTTAACTCAATGATGAACAGATGCATGTCTCTCTCATATGTGGTTGCAGGTAGTTTCCATTGAGAAATCGTCGTTCTGTGCATCCTTCAGAATTTTCACGTAGAATTCTGAAGCACAATACAACAACCAACTCGATAAAATCCATCAAAATATTCTGCTTTCATTTTTTCATTCGATTCGAGAAACTTTCACTCAGGAAGATTTTTCAAAATCTCATAAAGAACGATAAAATATTTCTGGGATTACATCGAACGTCTTCACTGCGCCGCGTGCATCGACGCCTCCGTTCTTCCCTGAGAGCTGGGCATTCATCTTAGAGTGTTTACGTTCCGTTCGAATGAATAGAACGGTCAGAAAGCTTGCTCGCCCATATCACTTTGCAATAGGAAATATTCATAAAAATTCTTGAATGATGCATAAAAATTTTCAAAACCTGAGTTTATTTGGTATTCCTTTCGGCAGTATTTACTCGAACAAAAAGTAATTTATATGCTTGTTCCTCCTATTTCCTTTCAAGTTTCTCATTCTACCTGTTTGTTCAGCCAGAACTTCTTTTTAAGTTCAACTCTATTCGAGACTTAAATTTGCGAACTAACGCATAATTTGAACTCGCATTTTCTCATATAAATTGGGGTAAACCCAGCTTTCTTGCTAGACACGTGCTTTTTATGCCACGTGAAACAACTATTCTAAGGAGTTTTGCAAATAAAAAGACAAACACATCGCTTAGAAAAACAGATCTCGGGAAATCTTACCGGTATGACACTCGAGAGACCATGTACTAAGTAGGAATTTTAAATTAACAAGAGTCACTGAAAATATCTCAAAATAATTAAGTCATGACGTAACAAATAACCAAAGGTATTTAGCCAAACACTTATTCTCACGCTACGTTACTGAGAGTACACAACGAATATGATCGGAAAGAACAAGCTTACCGAATTTTGACTCATTGTTAGCCAGTAACAACAAATTACGAAAAAACGAAACTTTAGAAATTTATTTCCAACACAAAAAAAGTTTTATAATCCCTACAGATTACTGAATAAAATAAGCTCGTGAGCTCAATTTTTCAACAAAATGTTTTCGCACATGTCTAGCTAAAATGAAGCAATATGTTAAGCTTTAAAAATAAAATAGGTTGTTGAAAAGAAATAGAGTAAAAGACTCCTATCTGCAGCAATAAAAATTGAATAAATATAAAGGCAAAAGAGCTGAAAATTTGTATGTTTTACACATTCGTGATAACAAGTGAAAAGAAATATGACACCATACTCACCTCGCTACTCCCAGAGATAAACAAAATTCATTGCGGAATAAGACGTAAAATAGATAGTCCAGAAGAATAAATGAACCCCTTCCGAATATTAAACTAGCTATTTCTCAGTAAACTCTACGATGCACTGACCTTACAGACGGTGTTATTGATGTGGTCCGAGTGGAAGATAATGGAAGTGAAGACTAAACTAGCTATTTCTCAATAAAATCTATGATGCACTGACCTTACAGACGGTGTTATTGATGTGGTCCGAGTGGAAGATAATGGAAGTGAAGACTAAACTAGCTATTTCTCAATAAAATCTATGATGCACTGACCTTACAGACGGTGTTATTGATGTGGTCCGAGTGGAAGATAATGGAAGTGAAGACTAAACTAGCTATTTCTCAATAAAATCTATGATGCAATGACCTTACAGACGGTGTTATTGATGTGGTCCGAGTGGAAGATAATGGAAGTGAAGACTAAACTAGCTATTTCTCAATAAAATCTATGATGCACTGACCTTACAGACGGTGTTATTGATGTGGTCCGAGTGGAAGATAATGGAAGTGAAGACTAAACTAGCTATTTCTCAATAAAATCTACGATGCACTGACCTTACAGACGGTGTTATTGATGTGGTCCGAGTGTAAGATAATGGAAGTGAAGACTAAACTAGCTATTTCTCAATAAAATCTATGATGCACTGACCTTACAAACGGTGTTATTGATGTGGTCCGAGTGGAATATCATGGAAGTGATGACTAAACTAGCTATTTTTCAGTAAAATTTAAGATTCACTGACCTTACAGACGGTGTTATTGATGTGGTCCGAGTGGAAGATCATGGAAGTGATGAGACACACGAAGATGCCGGCGACCGGCAGCGCCAGCAGGATCTGGCACATGACCCGCCATGGCAGACTGAACAGGACCTTCTTCACGACCACCTCCTGGTGGGTGACCACCGGAGGCCCTGGAGCTCCTGACGTAGACATTCCGACCCTCAAATGTCTCTTTGTCCTATTGCCACAACACTAGGAAAAATTGGGTGGGCATATTTCTCGCATTGTGGGATTAACCTGTGATGAAAGCGAGGTTTTCGTGTGATAATTTAATATTTATTATGTGTCATTACTTCTTCATAGGTGTCATTTTTCAATCATCACTCATGCACGAATGCAATCAGTGCTACATAATCAAATTCATAGGGTAACTTCGTCACTGGTATCAAAGTACAATTCAGCAGATCAGGGGAAATTACCATAGAGACTCTTTTTGTCAGAAATTTCAAGTAATTGAGAAGGCGAATCCCTATTTTTTCTGTTTGACCCCTTTTAACCTTTCATATGTTCACGAACTCCAGCTCAATTTCATTTTCTGTTTCAGAAGTGCAATTATTTTGTCTGCTATTTTTAACCTACTTATCATGACCAATGGCTTAGCGATGAGTTGTAACGAGGAATAAAATAGGCGCGGAATTTAGCAGGAACCAATAGACGATTCACAACGACGGCTACTCTTGCATGATACGTTGACACCTAACATTTCGAAGCACTGAGTCGTTTTATAATCATAAATCCTCGAGAAATTTTCTCATTTTTTCAATTTATTTATACGGTTCATCACAACAGTGAAATTCAGCTGCATTATTCTTGGCAGAATTTGTCACAATATTTTCCCAAGAACATAAGCAAATTTTCAGAGCAGTAAATTTGCTACAATTTTCCTTAAGATGCGAGTTCCCTCTGCCTTAAGGTAAGGTAAGTTCGTATATTCTTCAGATTTCAAGTAATATTTCTTTTACTCCGAAGCAAAAACTAGGATTCACTACCTTTTCATGATTGTCACTGTATCAACGTTACGTGAAAAATTATAAAATCCTATAATCTGTCAGTGAACTTGAGTACTTGCATATGTTGTTTTATTTGGCAATGAATTGATTTCGTTTTTGATTCCAACAGAAATAATGCATGTATTTTGGAGTTTTATGATACACAAGAGACTAGACACAAGACTTTGTCATGGAATGAAGTACTGAGTAGGAGATGGGATCAACTCTTTGAGAATTAGTTCACGAAAATTCACAGCTATCGTCATAATGAAATCTGATTGACAATGAATAAATTATAATTTTTGAACAGTTCAAAGGCTTTACGCACTATGTCCCAATGCTCATACGCATTCCTTATTTAATAATATATTCATATCACTGAATACGCGCAATTCACTCACAGTGCTTGGAATTGATAATATTATCGAGCAAAGCTTGAATTTCAACTTTTCTGTCATAAATAAAACGCTGCACGAACTTCACATGAAGGACAAAAATGGTGGAACCAACCCTTTATGTTGCGTAAGACTTATCGCAAAACTATTTTCAGTGTCACCACGCCGAGTCATCTCTTTGTTCACATCTCAGCACCAACACACTCTCTTGTACGACCGAATATCTTGGCTCACATCCAGTCTCATTTTTGTGTCCATCAATCACCAATCCTCGAGACACTGCCAGCTGGGATCCAGAAAACAGAAATACCGTTTTTTGAGGATACTTTCGAAAGTCGAGATGAGACAAGTTCACCGGGTCATGAATCTTCTTGACACCTTGTAAGCTCCAACCAGCGTACTTGTTTATGCGTCTGTGAAGGTACCAAGAATTTTAGGCTGAAAGGCTACCCTAAATGGAAATTTTTACCAGCATGAAATCCAAGTATATATGTTTTCTTTTCTTGGTGCGGAAAAATTTTCAAATTATGGATATTCTAGCTGGTATAAAAGTTCATAATACAACTCGATGACTCCTCGGATGTCCGTCACAAGTCATTCAACGTTCAACATCATTTTCTTATTTATTTATTCTTGCATTGAAAAATTCTGAACTTGTCCCATAACTGCGCAAAAATTCCGAGTTTTTGCTCCTGTCTCTAAAAAAGTTCTTATCGTTCACTGCAGCCCCGTCGGTCTCATTTGAAGTCTTAAATTTTCCGCTGAACTTATACGTTTTTCAAAAAATTTTAGTTTGCTGGCCGCAGAGGGAGCTCCCCATAACGACCCTCCCCAAATGCCATTAAAAGAGCCGCTCGTCACGTAAATTACAATTGTTTCCACCGTTATTGACTATTGGCAATAGTAAGTACATCTATGGAATTTTACTGCTGTATATACATCGTGCTGACCTGTGGAGAAAACAACACTAGATTATTTTAGGTGCTAATGAAAAAACACTTTAAGCAGCAAATACTTCAAACGTCGAAACATAAGCGAGCATTGGGTGTGCAGCAGACGACCTGGATAGTTTCATAGGATGAGAAAAGCGAAAATTCAACAAATTTCAGCAATGACGGTAAAAAACGGTGTTGCCAACATTCTGCAGAAATATATCTCCCACGTCTATGAAATTAAACTTCTTTCAGTCAGGTTTAACGCGAAGAAAGGTGACATGATAACCAATAGACTTAGAACCTTTAAAGGCTTTTATGTATTATCCTACGTAAATTGACTATAAGTTTCTCCTACCAAGATTTCCATTTGTGAGTTACTGATACTAAGCCCAGCACTACATTAGCAGCAATGACATGGAAACAAAAAACTCGAATATACTTCAAACTAGTCGAGCTCGTCGACTACGTTTGAAAACTTATCTATCATGAAGCGCATTTTTTACCCACAAAGCCCAATTTCTGAAGCATGAAGCATATTTTTCAACGCGACCCAATTTCTTTGGAGCAAGTTTGTATAACAGAGCACCGTCCTTCGCGTCCAGCACCGCTCGCAGAGCAGCTCAGGCGTCACAACTTCCGAGCGCGAAAGTCTAACTTGGACCTCGAGGAGGTTGTGTTTTTTGCTTGAGTGCAGTGAGCAAATGCTCGAGGCCACCACATAACGATGTTCATGTGGCGTTTGTGGCGACGAAAAATATGAGAAACGAAAAATTTCGGTGTTTTGAAGTGCTGTTGAATTTTGCGCATGAACTTGGGTTTTCATCTTGAAGTTAAACTAAGCATGTATTAACATATGTATCTAAACTTGGCAACGTGCTATTAGGTAGAATTTTAGTCATAAGTACCCATTACAGCTTTGCAAAATGTAATCAATGCACCTTGACTAGCATTTTGTATTAGTCCAGCAAGCTTGGAATCAGCGTATTCTTGCGTAAAACGCGACAGGAATTTTAAGCACAACATGACTCGTGCAACTCGCTCCAAAATTTTTCCTCCTAATCTTAGGGCAAAATTTTCATCGTCGAAAGCAGCCTGTTTCTTGTCTCTCAGCGAAACTTTTACCCGGGTTATAGCACAAAGTTGTGATCGCTGTCTTTTTTTCGAATTAATTAAAAAAAATGGAATCCACGTCAACGAAGGCCTTTGAATTAGCTGTTCACTTAAGTTTGAGTCCAATCAAGCAGGTTTGCGACTGTAAAACTTAACTCTATGACTAAATAAACGCTGCCTTCATATCCTGAGTGGCAGCTAACGAGTCTTGCAAAATCCTTGACACGTACTGTTTTACAGAGATTTAATGGCAATTTAAGCCGTATTTCTCAGGAAAGCTTCATAACTCGAAGTTTTTACCACGCTGGAAATTTAAAATTTGCCGAGTCGAAGGATATTTTACTGGCTTTTCCTCTCCTACCCACCACATTTAAAAAAAATCATCCGTCAGAGCTATGACCAATGGTAGCTCAAACAGGCGGTGCATAATTCATCCGTCAAAGGCGATGGCTAATGGTAGCAATGATACCAGCTCATCCCTAAGAGTGCTGAATCTGCAGTGTCTATTTAGCAAACGCAAACACCAAAATCAGCGAACATTACCAACTCCGTGGCTTAATCAAAATTCCTTATCATCAAAATACCTCTAAATGTATGCCACGGTAGAGGAAACAAGGTAGAGTCGTTTCTATGGGAGAAAATACACCTCCTCTTGTTGGTCTAGCCAATATAAAGGCTTTATTTCAAACAAACTTCGTGACGTCACCAAAACGCTATGTCGTTAGGCCAATAGTGGAGCCAGATTTGGAGGTAGCAGTGCTACCAGATACAATATGAGCGCTGTTATTGGTTCGTTGCCGTGATGTCTGCAAAACCCCGCCGTCAACGAAAAAAAGACTGGTTTGAACCTACCTTGTTTCCTCTCCCATGATCCTCACTCGGTATCCATGGTACGAGCATTGTGTTAAATTACACCCTATAAAGAACTAAGCATTAAAATACTCGTAAATTGTTTACTGGTATGTTTCGAGTTAGCTCTGAAAAAAAGGGAAATTATTTCTTGAGTTGCCAAATCTGTTGAAAGCTGTAGTACATGGAATTTTGTGATGAAATGCCGTATTCTTTTTTAATCGCCAAAATAGAATAATTTTGGAATAATTCCCAATCAAATGTTATTCAGTGTTATCGTCTGTGACTAGTGAGTCACAACATAAAAAAGCCAGTCAATAACCGAGTGCATTGATTCTACAAATCTGTGCACTTCGCAACCAGTGTGCCATCGGTGTCAAAAGCATTGTATCAAGGCTCCTAAGAATGAATGAAAAACACCTTCATTAGGAGTCTCATAATCAACGCACTAGGAAACTTGTTTTCAGTGCAAGGAATTCCATATAATCTTTGTACGATTGTACTCTCATACTCTCAAAGTTATGCCTTAGGCTTGGCAACACTCAGGCTGCTGATAATCTTTAACATCGGGGGCTAAAAATTTCAAAATGAGCTGTGCGCATGAATTGCATTTCCGCCCATTGCCTCTGCTGTGTGTTAGTCATAAAACACATTTAGAGCAAAGGCCTGGCGTTAATTCAAGCTCAAAAGAGGACGCGACTTGCGTGTGTAATATCGGTGTTGGAAAAAGAAGTCATGGAGCGGAAACAACAAGCAAACTTCAGCCATTACAAGACTCGTTGCGAAATAACCGAATCGGAGGAAGATGTCTGTAGACTTTGAGGGCAGGTTTTGTAGGATCACGCAATTGTAATAGTTCCACGTTCGTGTAGTTCGGATATCTAAAATTGTTCGTTGTTTGCAGATCTATGAACGTTCGTTTGTTTTCTGAGTTGATTCTACTTTAAGAAAGTTTAGAGGCTTAGCCGAGAGAAATGCGAGATGTTCCAAAGGCCCTTGGCCAGAGTTCTGCAACTGAGATCGATGGATTGGGCCTGTTTTGTGTGCCAAAATTAAATGGATAGAGCCATAGCAGAGTATCCAGAAGTGAATACATTGAGCAGCATTAGTTGGTCCAGGGGATAGGTAACTGAGATAAAAAGATTCCAACTTATGCGTTGTGTGCCTTCTTGGAGTAAGAGCTCACTACTTGAAGATGCATCTTACAGTTTAAAAATTTCAATAATATTAATCGAGTGTGCACTCTATATTTTATCCGGAAACATATTTTACTGCTTGGTTCTTTTCAGTGATTCTCTTGGATGGTCAACTAAATCATCTTCAGTATTACTAAAATTTCCCTACGTTCCTCTACACAACATACAATTATGTCTTTTTTTGACGTCATCATCCCAAAAGCCTTTTCATTACGAATATTTTCCCGATAAAGCCTGCCAGGTTTCCGAGCAAGAAAAGGTCCGCTCCCTACACAAGCAGCTTTCTTAAGTAGTTTAGTCCAGAAAATTTTTCATGCCAACCATTGGTAGGAAATTTTACGTATCAAGCGAGCGGAGATAAAGTTGTTTTCTCTTCATGACGCATTATCCTTCGAGCCAAATTCATTTCAAAGGGAAGCTCAATCTATTCCCGTCGTATTGATTCCTGCACAGAAGTGCGTAGAATTCAAGGAATGCTTTTTTGCCAGGAGGAGCGGAGGATACGAAAGAGGATTTGCTCTTAGTCGTGAGAGCAGCAGATGAGTTGCTCTTTGTTTTGAGAGTAACTTTTTATGAAGAGCGGCTCTTATTTTTGATAATAACAGTTCTTAATGAGTGACTTTCAGTTTTGAGAACAGCAGACATTGATGAGTGGCTCTTAGTTTAAAGAGGGTAACTGTTCATGAAAAGAAGCTCTTAGTTTTGATAATAACAGTTCTTAAAGAGCGACTCTTAGTTTTGAGAGCAGAAATTCTTGATGAGCTGCTCTTAGTTCCCACTGTAGCATTCCTTGAAAAAATCCTCTTCGTTCTGAAGTATATCATTAAAATTGTCATATTCTGGTGATTGAGTCGGATATGATACCGAGTTGAAATTACTAGTTACTTTTTTCCAAACCCTGTAATCCTTTCGAGTGGCCGTTACGCCACCAAGAAAACTCAGTTCATTGCTCATCATTACGAGTCACACTCATCTTTTAGGACATACCTCTCAAGGTTTGAATGAGATAAAAATTACGAAATTTATCAATCAAACTGTAGCTCTTGTAAAAAACTCATTTTTTCCTGTTCTTAGTCATTTAACAGCTGAAAGTTAACTTGATGGAGTGTGTGATAACATCCCTTTATCTGTTATTAGAATATTTTCAATATTTTCAATCGAAACTTTATTTTAAGCATTGAATATAACATAAATCACTGACTACAATAAACAAACTTTTTTACAACTTATATGGAACGTAATAAAGTTTCCGCCCAACTAGTGCAATGAAATTCCATCGAAATGAGGCACTATTTTCTAGCAATAATAATACCGGTTTGCCGCAGCTAAAATAAACCGTTGTCATGGTGCCTTCATGAAGCAGCCTTGCTTACGTCGGAATATTAGCTCGTCCTGTGCTCTACAATATCAGTTTTATCTCCGTTAAAATAGCACGATTTCGTCCCAGCGTAAAATAACTAAACGCGGTTTCGTTATGAATAACGCCAATGCTGTGGTTCAGAATAGCAGGTTTTCGGAAGCCAGAATAAAGCCAAATTGTTTCGGCAAGAATAATGTCGTGCTGCCGAAGCTGAACTTTTCTCTCCCGACGCTCGCCGAGTAATCTGAGATTCAATTCAGGAATTCAGTAAGCTGGAACTCTGGAATTTGAGGAATGGATTCACCTTCTGGCCTTGCCAAAATTTACCTCAGGAGTTTCAGTATTCTACTCCAAAATGGCTTTGATTTTTCAGCGCTTATTAATTTAACGAAAGCCTCATAGAGACTTTGAGTAAAGTCTCTACGTCGTAGAGGAAACTTTTGTGTTGCAAATTAAGATCAAAATGCAATAATAATGTCAACAAACTTGTGAAGGATGTCGTAGATACCTTTGTGCCTCAAGATGAGCTCCGAAATGTAGTTACAACAATAGTTACACAAGTGCAACTATGTGATGATATTTTATAATGTTATAATATGAAAATTCAACGATAAGCTTCATGAAGTCGGACGTTGTCTGCACCATAGAATCAGTAAGTAAGCCTAGCAGTGTCCTAAGAAGTTATTGCTGATAAATTTACTAGTCCAGCGGTGTCCAAAGCAACTATTTTTATAAAATGTACCAGCCTAGCAGTGCACTAAGCAATTACTGCTGATAAATGTACCAGTCTAGCAGTTTCCAAAGCAACTATTGTTATTAAATGTACCAGCCTAACAGTGCCCTATGCAACTACTGCTGGTAAATGTACCAGTAACACTTGATTTTCTTGCTTTAAAAGTTTCCCGGTGCCTGTGGCAACGGTGCTCAACCAAAAAATTCAACGGAACTCTGCGACTAGAACGTCGCAAATAACACAAACGTTGGTCGTCTTCAGTTCAGGATGATCCGCGTTGCAGATTTCAGCAAGTCGTGCACAAAAGCTCAATTCTGCCTTTCTTTATACTTGAAAACTGCTCTTGATCCTTTTATGCCGACTCTGAGCGGAGAGAAAACATCACAATAGCACAAACTTTTAAGAACTTTGTTGTAGCTTCGTGAGGAGAGAGACGAGTGCGGCTGCCCAAAGAACTGTGATTTGCTTTTCCATCTAAGGCTTTTGAAAAAATCTTTCCGGCGGGCAGAGCAAATACTTTCAGTACATTGAATTATCGGAGCTGGACGACAGTTCAAACTTCGATTTCAAATGTTTGACTGTGCTTCGCGAGTGAGAAAGCTTTAGAAGTAAAAAATTTTTCGTTGTCGAATCAACACACTTTATCTAAAGACGAATTGAGTCTGTTCCTCATGGAAGATGATCTAGTATTTATTGTCACAGGTATCTGACAAATTCTGAAATCATTGTACTGTTAAGAACGTAA
Source organism: Morinoia aosen (assembly GCA_030386875.1). Lineage (NCBI taxonomy): Eukaryota > Metazoa > Arthropoda > Malacostraca > Amphipoda > Talitridae > Morinoia > Morinoia aosen. The sequence continues at coordinate 36,194,338 of CM059577.1, forward strand.
AAGCGTCAAAAAAAGTATTCACATCAACAAAAAAAACAGACTACCAACGCTGATCCAGTGGTATTAAATGTCGCTAAAGAAAACATTTGCTTGGAGATGTAAACTACAGAGTGTCTTCGAAAAATGCCTGCCATGATCTTAAATATTAATAACATTTCGAATCTATGATACTACGGAACAGTTCAATTCCGAAGTATTTATTTGAATAACATTATCTCATAAATATAAATGTTTTTTTCATTTCAAATCAGTGGATACAATTTCATGGACACCCTATTTGTAAATGCAGCACCACTTAATCTTTCCAGTAGAATGTATCCGTATTATAAATGCGTACACTGAATGTGTGAAAATATAACCTTCAACCACATTCAAAAACACGCTCATATATTTGCGAATATGCGCATCACAAATTGAGCTCTCGTTGTTTCCTCTCTGCAACACAATGGGTTGGGCATCGTAAATTGGTCAAAGAATATCCAGGTTCGATCCCAGCCCTGTCCTAACAATATTTAGGGTATATGCTGCTCCTCTGGTGATTATGGCAAACGGAAAAAAAGGGTGGAGGAGATTAGAGAGGGAACTCTTTTACTTATTGAGAGTGCATTTCACTCACTCATTACCTCTCTTAAAATTACGGAACTAAAATCCCATTTCTTCAATACAATACAATAATCAATAAATTTGAACATGTTTCGTGAAGGCCAATTTCGCGCGGTGACGGCCGCCTCAGCGCCATAGGAGCTAGACCGCCCTCGGGCATTATCTCTGTTTTCTGTACGCAGAACAGCCTGCCTGAGATCTCACTTTGGGTGCCTCAAAGGCCTACCGTCAACGGATGTTAGGTGCAAAGCAGACGAGGGTTGTTACAGTAGAAGGAAAATTTTGACATGCACTGTACAGAATCATTCACTCATTTTCAACTTCTCAATAATACGATACAATTTCAGTTTTTCTCTTAAAATAATCGTTAATCCTTTTTACAGAAACACTGTCAATCTGGTACACGGTTAATCATCGTCAGTCTATAAAGTGTAACGTTTCGACACAACAAACGTCGCATTTTCTAAACTAACTCTGATTTGTCATTTTATAGATAGGCGGTTTCATAGAAAATGATCAGTAATTTTATTCGAAAGGAATGAAGAGCATTTGAGCTGGAGAGCAACCTGTCCATACTTCATTGCAGCACAGCGTTATCGTCGAAGAGTTAACATGTCTAAAAACAATTTACTGTCTTTTCGCGTAATTTGAAACTTCCACGTTCACGGTATTCTATTTTGGATCAACTGCCTCAGGTGATGTTAAAACTTGTCTGTTTTCTAGCATCTGATCAAACGAACAATTAAACAATAAAACAAGTAAACAATTTGGAGATGGTACTGAACATCTGATTAACCAATATGGAAACGGCGCTAAGTATCTGATTACCCATTATGGAGATGAGGAGACAATATAGAATTCTACATATCAACCACACAGATTCTTGAACAACAGTGCTCGATTCATAGTTTATTTGCGGGCTAAATAAGCGCACACGTAATACATCTTAAATTCTAATGGTACGTCATGAACGTCCGCTCGCCTAACGAGAACTGTTCTTCTCCGAGACAAGAAGCCGGTCGCACTTGGATTCTTGGAGTCTACCACAGACACAATAAATTTAGTCCACAGACACTGTATATTCAGTTGTGAACAGTCTGCATATAAATTAACCTAATGAAATACCAGCGCGGCAGGTGGCTGGAATTAATTCGAAGTGTCAAGATCGCCTTAATTTGCCCGCCGGATATTCAATTTGAGATAAGATTGAACCACTCTTGACAATTCATATTTCAAGTTGGCATGTAAGATCTTTACTGATGTTCATGTGAAGACCAATATAATGTATAAAGAATGAAGGAATTCGATCTCCTTGTTCAAGCGTTTCAATTAATAAGGAACTTGGACGTTGGTTCGACATCAAAATCATTCAAAATACACACTTTTGCCAACTATTTGTTAATTGTAATTATTACAAAGTTCTTCTGGGCTGAGTAAACCAAAGTCAAACCAGACTAGACGAGGTAATATCGACCCGAAGACTTGCGCTTCTGTTTTGGAATTCCAACTCGCCTGTGAAACTTTGACTGGGCTCCTAATTTTGAGCGGTTCAAATAAAATTTAGAAATGAATTTTGAATTTAGGCTTGTGGCCGAAATGTTTCACAAAGGCTTCATGACTAACCTTAACTTGCGTAAAATCACATTGGATGATGAAGTTTGTATTTACAAATTTTGATACACCATCTCAATTTGAATTAATGAATAGCAAGTTGCACTTTAGATAGGAAGTTCAAACTCTGATTTTGAAGTAAAAATAAGCAGAAGGCTACAAGCGACAGTTGAAATTCAATATTAAAAACGTTGATAAAAAATAATCGATGCTGATGTTGATAATAACGGGATAAATTACAAAATAACATGAACCTAATTATTAGGATAGTAATTGTACGAATTTTTAATAAAATTGATTTTATGATTCTTTCTATTAAGGTTTACTAGTGACACGAGTTCTGATATTAGGAATAATAACTAAGTGATTGTCTTCTATTCATTCAGCGATGTCCAGTGGGCTAAAATAGTTCATCATTAATACCAAACAAATTTACATCAACTCATTACTGTAACATGCACTACTTGTTGAATAATAATAATAATGAAATGGTAATAGAAGTAATGGTAATAATAATCTATACTATAATAAGAGCCGCGTCCGTCGGTCGGTCGGTCGGTCTGTCCGAAGCCAGCCGAAAGTGTGTTACGAGCGTATTTGTGATACAAGCTCCAGCCCTACATATTTTGACGGGCCGTGTTCACGCGGCCTCATCAACTCTCGAGAGATTGTATTTTTTACTTTTTACGGCCTTTCTCTCATTTTGCCTTCTGCTTTATTTCAAATAAAGGGGGGTGGACTAGTAATAATAATAATGGTATTAAGCACTACTTCAGACCACCTCAGAATCACAAAACTAAATCGTAACCCAAGTTACGCAAGACTGAGTCCCTCACTTATTCAGTCTTCTATAGTCTATACTGAACACTTTTAAAGAGCACAGGGCTTCTGTTACGCGTGTAGAGCGTTAAAGCAATTTTAACATTCGCTTTGAGCCAAGTAAATGAATTTGAAAAGTTTGGTTCGGGTTTCAAACGCAGTTAGGGCAGTGAAAAGAGCTTGGTAGTTTCTTTTATCGAGCCCCTCTGAAAAATATTCCATTTTCCTCTTTGAACTCTGTTCTCTTGAGTGGATCATGGGATGTAAGAAATTGCTACGCACCATTCGAAAACAACGATGCAAACCTGACCGTTTTTGCTGTTATTTGCTTCGGATAAAAGCAGGAAGAATTCATTTAACTGTGGAATAGTTGTTGTGCAAAATATGATCTCAGCACCGTGTTTTCGGCAGTTGAATGCTATGACATCTTTTTCAATTAGTGCGGCTCATAACATTCAATAACGTCGAAAAAGGTAGGAATTAATTTATCATTGAGAGTCAATAAGATTGAATTGGTGTACAAAATCAAAAACAAGCTTTTTTCCATTCTACACTAGCGAGCATTGGAAAATTAACTCAAGAAGATAGGAAGAAAGAAAACAATATATTTTGAATCAATCGAGGAATATGCTCCTATTTTGGTAAATTGAAAATTTAACACATCGAAAATTTATTCCTTCATCATTTTATAAGTATCAATTGAACAATTTACTAATATAAGTTACTATACGAAGGGTGGGAAATAAATAAGTTCGAATGAATGAGAATAGAATGAAATTTACTGTCGTATTTTTACCCAGCAGCGTACAATCATATTCTAGAAAGCAGTACTGGAAACAATGGAAAATTAGCACAAAAAATTTTAAAGCAAGCATCTGAAATTTTCGATTTGATTACATTGGATGAAAAGACCGGCAATATTTCAGGGAATACTTGGAGCGCAAAAAGGACAGGCCGTGAAGCCCTCGAAAATTAAACTTGTATCGAATCATCCATGCTCTTTTCTGTAATGGTGGGCATATGCTATGAATTTTGTTCTCAGTTAACTTTTTAAGCCATTAAACACCACAGAGAACCAGACGGTTATTTTTCGAAAATTTCCTTAATGTATTGTATTCCTTGTAAAATTTAATTCTCTATCGCTTGTGTGAAGTTCACTGCCGAGTTGCAGTTTCTTTCTTCCTTTGATGTCGGTGACAACCTGACGCCAGTGCCGGCCGAATGACGGTGGTTGTGATAGTGGTAATATGAGTACAAAAATGCTGACGTTGAAGGGTTAAACTACACTCTCAGTGAGTATGTGTCAGGATTTCATGGATAAAGGTCTGTTCGGTATTTCGCTTCTGAAGTTTACAATGGAATTTCGAAACGAATGCTAGACGTTTATGTTTATCCGAAGGATCGTAACCAGTAGTCTCTCATTTGGCTGATTCTTAGCAGTGTCTTTATGAAACCACATGCAAAAAATAATCTCTCGTTTCCGTGTAAATAAACTACTTGATCAGATCATCCTAAAAATTATTAATCATATAAAAAATTATGACTATGCTGGCTTAATTTATAGTTATCAATTAACGATGAATTTGTCATTAAAAGAAGAGAAAATATGTGGACGCCCATAAGATTTAAAAAAAAATGCAACTTGTTTGCTTTCTGAACCGAGAAATTTCTCTTTCCGGAATTTTAAGGGAATTGTACAGAAGGAGGTCTCACTTGACGTTAAAAGTTCACCAAATTTTCCCAATAATGAATTCCATTACTACATGAAATAAAGCTCATTGCTGTAAATATTCATTCAATTTATGTTGCAAAATTTACTCTATGTGAGATCACTGCATGACATCCACAGATTTTGATTTCTGGTAATCGTAATTCGAAACCAGCGTTCGTACGTTATCCGTTGTTTATGTAAAAAATGTGTGTATCCAGCTGTTCAAGGAGTCGCGACGAAAACCTCACAGCCTTCAGCGAATTCTACTTATCAAAAGTCACATTTTTCCAAATAAGTGTTCCTAAATCAGTCATTTCGATTGAGAAACGGGTGTCCACATTTAGATGATCCCAAATTCCGAGTATGTAGGGCCGCACTTCGATAAATTTAGGATCGCATGGTCCCTGCAGCCGTCCAATCGTGCCATTCCAAGCCCGAACCAATCCCAACATCGAATTTCCGATTCGAAAACTGTCATTGGCAACGGGAAAATAATCTGCTTTATTTAATGTTCGGACGGCATGGGATGGAAGTTGCGGTTGGAAAATCGCACAAGATGAGACTACGCGTTTGCTTCGAATTTTCAGAAGGGGAGAGGGAGAACATTCAACTTCATTTAAAGAATATTGATCGAGCGTTATAAGTTTGAAATAAGTAAAATGGAGAAAATGTCAAAAATAGAATGAATCTTAACAGATGTCCGAAGTACAGAGAAAATAAATAAAAATAGCACAATTGTATTAGAAATTTTGCACGGAAATTCAAAGGGTTTAGTGTGTTGTTTCGCGCGGTTCTCCGTCAAGAGAGTGAGGATGCCATTAAATCTGCTGTTACGCCACAATCATAAACACAATCGATCATAAACTTTTTAGTTACGGCAATGTGCAGCTCAGATTATCACTGGGATTGAAGGAAAAATATTCATTACTTACAATAAAAGAAGTTTTTGTCGAACTGTTATAAAACTCTTCATCTGTTTGTCTGCAGAGTCAATATTTTTAAAGCGCTGTTACACTATTTGCGGTTTTCATGAGGGGAGTCTGGTCTCTATCGGTCCGAGTATAACTAGCTAGATGTAATTATTATATGCGTATCCTTTTTTACCTTTGTGTGTGCATGGCTATCTTCAAACATTTATTTAGACATACATGCATGAGTAACACCATTCTCTTTTTTTTCTAAAGTTTGAGTTGACGTACAACTGATGTTTCACGCGCATTGAATGTAGTAGATCTGAAACTCAAAGCAAGATTTCACGAGTAAGAACGTTTGTTTACCGTATGAATGACGAAACTTTAATGAAATTCATAATTTGCATTTATTTCTGTTCACTTATTCATGCGTGAAGAATTATTTTGTGGTGATTGCATTTCACTTCATTTTTCAGCGAAACCAATGAAAACTCACGAAAATTTGTTTTGAGATTTATGAATTTCAATGCTATGAAAAATATTTTATTGTCAAGTTTTGCATTAACTTTGCGTCTATATTGTGACAAGCCACACTAAACTTTGCAATTATTGTTTCGATGAGAGGCAACTGTTGAAACAATGGCGCTAGAAAACAGTAGAAACAGTGATATAAATATTTTCATATTGAACATAATATTATTATAGCTAAATATTAACTTTTGAAAAGTGGAAAACTCCGTGAATATATCGTGGACTCTTATGAAGAAATATCTAAAAGTGTGTTATTGAAGTGCAGAAATAAAATTTCACTCTGATTTGGCTCATGAAATGAATGATAGAAAAGTCCCCAATGCAGAACTACATTTTGATATGTATTAGAGTGAATATTTTATGACAAAATTTTCGCCAAAAACTAGCCAAAGAATTCATCATCATGCAAGGGTGAATATTCATTTATAAAAAATAAATATTAGAATCTCAGAAGAATTCCCAATTGCGCGAAAAAGAAGCTCATCAAACGAAATTCTTACATGCGGTTCCTTGCGTGTACCAAAGAAAGCTAGCAAAATTTCGGTCTCTGGCGACGTGAAGCAACCTAAGATGGCGTGATCCCCTCACGCGAGCAACAATGGCAAAGTACGCGGGTGCCAGACGGGAGGTCGTATCTCTTTCTCACATTTTCCTCTCGATCGCCCGCACCAAAATAGCTGTTGAGACTACAGCGTGCGAAGGTAGGTGGTGGCGTGCTGCAACTGTGCTCTCAACGTGCGAGTGTGCGTACGCTACGGTAGAGGAAACAAGGTAGGTTCAAACCAGTCTTTTTTTCGGTGACGGTGTGGTTTTGCTGAAATCACGGCAACGAACCAATAGCAGCGCTCATATTGCATATGGTAGCACTGCTACCCCAAATCTGGCTCCACTATTGGCCTTACGACCAGTCGATTTGCAGACGTCATAAAGTTGTTTGAAATAAAGCCTTTCTATTGGCTAGCCGAACACGAGGAGGTGTATTTTCTCCCATAGAAATGACTCTACCATGTTTCCTCTTCCGTGGCGTACGCAGTGCGTCATTACGTTCCAATGATTTATATCTTAATATTACTCGCGATTTATACGTATAATCGTTTGATGAGCTCGTGTGAATAATTAAAATCTTGAAAATTGGAGAGGGAGTGAAGCTGGTATCACAGATACGCTGATCACACGCTTCCATTTGTTCAAGTAAGCAAAGGAATTAATGTCATTATATATTTTTTGGCGCCCTAATGAGATGAAGCATTTAAAGAGACTGAAAGAGACAGAGCATCAGTCCTTCGTTCATGAATACTACATAGCTTTTAATATTGAGCATTTTAAGCGTCCTAAAATATGACCTTGCGCGTCAATCAAAGCTAGCATTCTGACTCATGTTTTCAGGGTTCGCAATTTCGCACGCGTTCATTTCATTCTCGATCGTCCAAACAATTCAGAACCCCAACCTACATTTGAGAAATTTGATATTCGTTTGAGAAACAAAAATTATTTTGTCTGGGGGCTTACTTCACTCAATTATCTATTGATAATTGTAACCGTAACATTGAAAATAATATTTTTTATTTCATTCTTTGTCTACAAATTAGACGTTATGTTTTAATCTAAAACATAGGAACCAAATCGAATTTCTTAATTCGTTTTCGTAAAAACATATATGAAATGACGTCATAAATCCTATTACGATCGAATAACATTAAAAATAATAGAATGCAACAAATAACATGTATGTGATATCGGAGATACTGCAATATAATGACCGAGACGCCCTGATTTTCTATTATGTTCAATATATACAGACAGAGCAGCCAACACAGACCTGAATAACGAATGCTTTGACGCATTTTAAATACAACATTAAATGAATATCGTCGCGCTCTGAATGGCTGCCAAGATATTTGAATTAACCAGCGCCAACACTGGTCGTGTATTTTGCCAAACGTTCCCTCTACGCACAATGGAAGGCTTTACTTGGCATCAAACTACATTGCGCAGGACTGAGACCAAATGTTCAACTGCTACACTTTTTTCCGATCGGGTAATGCTGCTTCTAAATAAATACGGTGCTGTGACTGTTTAGAATATCACAATTGACTGTAACCTTCACAATTTTGGGTATGGTACAGCCTGCGTAACCGCACTTGAAAACGTTCTTCTAGTTGATGTATTGGTATTGAAGAGGAAGTTAAATTATATTCCTGCATAAGTTCAAATTCTACCACAACTCCGGAAATAATAAAATACAGATAATTTCACCCCTTAAAGCACAACTAACTCAGCCAGAAACGTCAGAAGTTCAGCCTGCTAATCATCATTATTACATAGGCGTACAAACTTAGCAGTGTGAACAGACCAACTTATTTTACGAGTCTCCTTTTACAGATTCGATAAATTTCAAATAATTTCCCTTGTACAGAAATCAAGTTAGCGCTACATTTAGCCGATATTATAAACAGAGTGAAATCGAACTATGTCAAAAAATCATTTTTAAATAACAAGCTTCGATCAAATGAGTTTCATGAGTTCTAAGCTCCGAATATAGTTTGAGTAAACAAGTCGCCTATTTAAAGATTGAACGTTAGGAGACCCTCACACGTGACAAGTTTGGCATCGCCAAGTCACCGCGTTGTGAGCAAGCAAAAGTTGGTTTTTACTGGACAGATAAATATAGCATTCATGAGAGGCAGCGTGGGCTTCTTATAGTTAAGCCGTCGATCTCGAGTGTGCGTCTGTCACGCTTGTTCAGTGCAGGCTCGGAATAAATACACGAGCGACATGAATGTTTTATTATAAATCTCTTGTAAGCGTTTCGAAGTGCAGAGAGTGGGCTTACTTGAAAAAAATGCTGTGAAAATGGTAAAGAACAATGCCATTTTCTGAGTTTAAAAATGCATGGATGCTGATGAGTTTTGAAATGAAGAAAGAATAATTCTCATGCTTTTAAATCTCTGTAGCTTACACGTTTCTGTACATGCGAATGAATTGTTCATATCAATATTCCACGTCTATATTTTAATTGCACTTAGTCTTTAGCGTGTTTTACACTTTTATGTTTGCTCTTGAGTTAAGTGCTCCTAGAAATTCTTTCACACGATGTGGGTGAAAGCAGTTCGTTGGTCTCATTCTTTCCAAAAGAATCAATTTGCTTCATCAAAGGCTGCATCAAAGCGAGTGATCGCACACACCAAAGTACAATTCAGGATACGTGATAATTGAATTGCTCAACAAAACGAGGTTTTCGGCGAGTGGTAGAAGTTTTTAGGATGAAATTTAAGAAAGGATTTAACATCACAAGAAATGAAGAAAAGATGCAAGAAATTTATCGATAAATTCTCTAATGATTCGTGTCTCTTTAATTTGGTTATCATTATTTACCACAGGATGCTATCATTTGTATTGTAATCATCGGGGAATAGTAGTTCAGAATGCCTTCCACGAGAATGATCGCTGGATCGTTTCCGGCAGCGCTGGACCGTTGAACCTCCTCGCTGGTAAAAGAGGGAACTGAGACACAATTTCCCTCTCGACCCAGATGTTCGAAATTAGTACCGGTGAATCGATTGGAGTAACCGTGATTGTGGCCTGATTTTAAGTATAATGCGCTGAAGGAAATAATTAGAATGGTTGAATGGAATGTAAAACTGATTTCTTTATAGAAATGCAATGAAAACCCATACTACATTTTACTGCGGATTACAAGACGAATTAAAAACGGAATATACGTGATTTGATTCTCAAAGCCCGTATTTGAAGTATCTTATCCACCGCAAGCTAAAAAAGGCATGAACCTCAATGACGTCTATCTTGAGATAAAATATAAAAAACATCTAAAATAATGTAAAAACCAACAACGCTGAAAACAAATCCTCCCATAACAATCAGCTGGCAATTACATCTTTAGTTACATCTTTAGTTTAGTTCATATATACTGTAGAGTTGTAACTCCCCTCTGCACTGCTAGCAATGATCACCCATTGGTGTTCACCAATAATCACCTGGAACCCCGTCTGGAAATTAGTGCTTCGTAATTTTTCGGCATGGAGAGTACTTCCAGGGGTCCCTGTGCTTACATTTCAAGGCCAAAAAAATTACCATTTCAAATTACCACAGCTGTTAGGGTACAATTGTGTGATAAACGGAACAGTAATGGATATGCAGTAGCTGTATTACATTCCGATAATCCAGTAAATGCATCACGTTACTATATTCTCTCAAGTTTATTCAATACGGTTATTGAAACTATTATTAGTAGTGCCACCAATCCAAACAAATTTTTTTTCTTAACTTCCTTAATGACCATTCAACGTGAAAACTTTACTCAAAAAATGCAATGTGAGAACATTGTGCTAAAATTGAAAAGTAATATCTCTCTCAACAAATTTATCTACATAGCGTTAGGCTTTCATTTAAAACTGTGCAAGTATCAGCTGAAATCAAAAAGGAATGGCCGATGTTAGGAGAACTTAAACTGAAGTTCTTCAGTGTACCAAAAACTTTATTCCGTTAAATCTTGCTCCTGCATTGCCATTATGGTAGCTAGTCGACCCTTTGGGCCGAAGTTAGCTATTTGCTTTTCTACATTACTTGAATACCGTATTAGTCAAAGTAAAACCGCTTTGTGCATTTTTTAAATATTCTGCTTAGTGTTGCCTTAGCAGTGCATATTTGATAGCAAACCTTTAAATCATTGTTATATTGTCCACATTTACAAGTGATAAAATTGCAAATGAGTTTATTCACTCTCGTGTTTATCACCTTTTCCCAACCACAAGCCTTGCTTGCGTATTATTACAACGCTTAACCGATTAGTTAAATGCAGGATCCATTTTATATTGACCAGATAGTGAAGAACAGATGGTTCCACAAATAATACCAGAAGCATGAGTATGAATGATGTATCCCTAGCTCCAAAACATCGTCCGAGATAGCAAAGAGAAGAATACCAAGGCAGAGTTGCGCAGTAATTTGCATCCAAGTTTTTTCGATTACAAAATCAGCTGCATCGCAGACTCCTAGTTTCCATTAAGACATCCAAGTCGGTAAGCCTGGACGCTTTCCGTGCAAATTAGAGCGCGGGCCTCGACCTCCTCGGCCAATTCAATTTAACGCTCGAAGCAAAAGATACTTTTTCGAGTTTATTTCCGGTTGTTTCGTCGTATCTTATGACTTTTTGGGCTCCTGAACATATTATAGTCATATTCTTTAACTACGATTAAAGTGCACTTCAGAATTCAGTCGTACAGCAGGAAAGATTATTAAAAATCACCTCATTGTTATTGCAGCCTCTCTTGAAAACCCTGCATTGAAAGCATTGCAGAGTAAGCCAGTTGAGATAACCTTTTTCTACTAGAGGTAAAATGAACCCTTAGATGAATGCATGATTTGTGGGCAAGAGAAGCATATGTATGAGTGTCATATATAACCGCTATTGTCTACGGTTAGATAGATGATCAATCTATGAAATCAATATTTAGTGTCCTTGATGCTTGTAATAACAAATTCCAGGACTTTTAATTCTTCGAACCAACAATGCTGCAGACATCAATCGATGTCTTCATCAAACAGGCGTATACACTCCCGGACACGTGAATAAATTTTTATGCCTGGAAAAATACTTAGTTTTCAAGAAATAAAATTGTGTTGAGAAGATATGATTAAAAGATGAAAGGTCACAAAGTCACTGTCTGATCTGACCCGTGGGGTGTTTTTACGCTCAGCTACAGAGACATGTTAGCGGATTCAACTTATTGCTAATAAATGAATTCTTGAACTCTAATCATCGTTTGTAACTTAAGATACTGTGAAATACAGTGAAATAATACCAATGACGCAAGTAATAATGATCCGAAAGAAAATGCAAAATCGCAACATTTCCCAATATTTATAAACAAAAAACAAAAATATTCAAGCTAAACACTTATAGCCAAACACAAGCTAAATACTTATTACATTAACATGCATTAACGTTCCATTTGAACTTGATGCACCTAATCATGGTGTACCGCTATAACAATATCAAATATTTCAGCCAGTAATAGACTTCCACGTGTGTTATCTAAAGAGGTGCTCGCGTTATTGTCTAGAGATTAGAGCTTCGAACGTTTTTGTTTTTGCAAAGTCATTTGTGTAAACAAACGTGGTTAAATGTAACAAGTTATCTGATGAATAATCAACAATAGGCTTACTTTGTGTAATAAATTAAAGTGAGACTGAATTCTACCAAAGATATAAAACCTTAACGTGAACAGAGTAAGACGCAAGGGGAATACCAGATAAATTTCCAACGATTTCCAACGAAGCAAGGACACGTTGTCCAAGGAAAGTAAACTTTGCAGTGCAGAGGTAAGTTATTATGAAAGTCAAGAAGTTTCTGTTAGTAACTCGTTTCAAAATCAAACAATATTATCAGAGAACTGAATTGTCTGTTATTAAAAGCGCCATCAGTCAATAAAGTCTTCATCAGACAGGCTAATATATACAGTCACAGTGGCTTTGAAAAATATCTGTGTTCAAAAAAGTACACATTCTTCTTGAATTAAAATTTAGTGGGAAGAGTTTTAAAACGCCCGATACATTCTGGATTACTGTCATGAGGTCAGATGAAACTGAAATTGAACTTTTAAGAAGAAAAGCAGGAAGTCATCTTTGGAGAAAAAAGAAAATGTTTATGGTCGTAAAAATACAATTCCCAGCTAAACCTTTAGGAGAGGATGATATATCGGTTTAAGGATGGTTTTTCTCCCCGTGAAAAAGGGAATCGGATATTATAGAAGGAAGAATGAAAGCCCGCTTGCTCAGAGACATTATTGATGAAAAACTCTCGCTTTTCATATCCTTTCAGTGTGTGAACGTTTTAGTCTTTCAATAAAACTGCGACCCAAGACACACAGCAGAGTAAACTCAAATATAGATACAAAACAATTCCATTAATGTAATTAAATTGTCAAGTTTGAAAATTACAAACTTCATTAAAGCGCTGTATATTATTGCGTGTCACCGTATACCAAAACACTGTCAATAGAAACGTAACATAATTTGAAATCTCCTTATTCCAATTGAAAGGAAAATATGAGTCCCAAATCTATCCATTGCTTTGAAGTTCTATCTACAATGTTTGCCCGACTTCTTCTAAAGTTTGATAATAATTCTATCAAAGGTCGTTGAGAGACGACTGCTTCACATCCCCTCTCGATTGAAGTTCCATCGCTTGAGTCGGTGACCTCTATTTCAGCATCCATTTTAGGAGGAGGGAGCGAAACACCTTCTCCTTCAACTTGCGAGTGCGGTCCGTTTTGCCCAAGGAATTACTTCGTATTTTGCTGGCCGTGTTTGCGCACCAAAGCTCGCCAAACACGCAACAATATTTCAACAGCAGCGATCGAGGGTGAAGAAGGTGGAAATCTTACCGCAAACACGATCAACTCTACAACCGAGTCATCGGGTCTAGTGTCGAAGTCTCAGACAAGCGTTGCGCGAATGCCTGGACCAGTGTAGTAGGCCTGTCACTGAAATGACTCATTTTGATTTGACAGCGTCAACCAAATTCTAAAAAAAAGACGTGTGCCTCGCAATTCTTCTGGTCAAAATCTCATCTCGTTTTCTCCTATTTAAAATATCATTACCATATCGAATATTTGCATTAATAAGTAAAAAACGGGGAAAATTCTAATTCAATTGAAATGAAAAATCTTGGCGTAGAATTATTATTGTTTATATTACGATTAGTTTTTCAGTCCCATGGCTAGCAATATTTCTCGAGAAATTTCAATACTCTTCCAATGGCCGAACTTTTCATGCCCTAAAAGGTTCTCGAAGTGACAGCACACTAGCAGACATTAAATTTGAAGTGTTTTCATGAAGATCAATGCCTAATCCAAATATCTAATTTAATTACTCAGAAAAAACTCAGATAATGAATCAGAGAGATAATAATTTCTTGAACGCACTTTATAACAGATGCGTACAATTTATTTCCCTCGTGACAGAACATGAACAGCAGTTGTGAGAGCGTAAGCGTTCTGCAACCCCAGGGGAGAAACTTTTGATCTCAATCGAGTGCCTTTCAGCCAACACGTTGTTCGCAGCGTGATCCGCTGGTGTACACAGAGGAAATTTTCATGACGCTCACAAGCTCAATTTTCATAAATACTTAATCAAAGCTAAATGATGGAACGCTCCAGTTAACGTTTGCTATTTTAAAAATTGCTTACTACAATTGACTTTCAATTTGAGTTTAATATTGAACTTCAGTTTAGCTCATCGTAATTAAAATACTAAAGCACTCAAAACACGTCTCACTCTATTAAATGTAGACAATCTTCAAACACATGAATTGCGCGGAGAAGGGATGAACGAATATCTACTGCGTTTTGCCTTGCATACTGCTTAGGCATTCCCGAATTGTAAGCCATCAAAAGTTGGAAAAATCGTGCTTTAGAAGTCAATTATACTCTCAAAACTTCTGTTGTTTAATTACGCTTAAAAGAACATTAATGATTGATTGTCCACGAAGACCCTCACGCGTTGCGTCTCAATAATTTTTACAGACTTCCCATTGTTTTACGTATTTTAAAACGCTCAAATGAAGCTTTTAACGCCGGAAAATGAGGACATTACTAATAAATTTCATTCTGGTTTAAACTACACTCTGATCTGAAAAACAATTGTTCAAGCTTGTACGTCACAACACGAAACGAGTGACCAAAACCGATACGACCACTGCATTCCCAGCCAGTGAAACAAAAACACGTTCAGAGAATATCAAAAATCCTGAAACGCAACTTTTCGAGAAACATTTTCCCGAGTAACAGAACTTCCATCATCAGAATGCATTCGTCGGAACATTGGCATCAAAAGCTGCTAAAAAAATCGGGTAGAGTTTCATCTTTTTGCGTAGGGCGACGGAAAATGATGAGCTTGTGCCACCGGCGCGCTTAGAGAATTATGCCTTCAATAATAAACAAACAGCGGCCTTTGATAACTGAAGCAAGCTGCGGCTTGGTGCGATCGCTGCCTTAATAAGAACTGAAGACTAATGGGCATTCATGCTAAATTTCTCAGTGCTTCGCTTCGGTTAAAATATCTGAAAAAGTAAAATAAACAATATCAGTATTCTCCATAAACGTACCTCGGAAGAAGAAATGTTCGCAATTGCCGCATGCATTGCAATTCAGCTTTCAAGTTTGCGTAAGGTTTGCGTATGTGACAGTTCTAAATTCTTACGTATAATACTTAGCACATTTTCTATTACAACGACTAAGTTTTGCTGCAAATATTCCATTACTTTTAGCTATAATAGATGTACACGTTTAGGCGTACGTATATACAGCTTTTAAATTACAGAAACACGGTGCCAAGTCTATTGATAACAGCAACACGTGCCAAGTCTATAGATATGGGGAAGCGGTAAATTATGTCCCTTATGTATCTCCTGCATTCCCCTGAGATCAGAAGAAAAACTTAAATTCTGATTTTAATTTATCACTCAACGAATGTATGAAACTGAGCTTATTTCAAAAACATATCGTGCTGTTATTTATCCATATTTAATTCCCGTTTCTTTATCAATCCAAGAAAATATGGCAAGAAGTTATTTAACGATATCATTCAAAAATCCATTAACTTTTCGCCTCAAACTGAGGGCGTTGCCATCATACTCAAGAGAACAAACCTTGAAATCAAAATTTTAGTTCCCCGTGAAACCTAACGCAGAATAATGACCCAGAAAACAAATATTACCACAGGTAACACACACAGAACAAAGGAACATCCTCCATTTGTCATTTTTATGCTCCTCAGAAAGACAGACGATAAAATGCTCTCCGATATGAATCGAACGCCTTTGTTCATATTTTTAGATGCAACAAAGGACTCGCTATCCAACACAATCCAATCGATTCTGAAGCTCACAGGAATTATTCGCACATGAATACTTGAACTATTTTTCGATTCTGAGCTGGCCAGGAAGTAGGAAGAGTGGTGAAGTCTTCTGTACCCTGACTATCATATACTGAAAATCTCACAGGAATTATTCGCAGATTACTTGAACTATTTTTCGATTCTAAGATGGCCAGGACATAGAAAGAGGGGTGAAATCTTCATTATTTTATCAAACACCGAAGAACATAAATTGCACTTATGAACAAACTTGCGCGATTAATTTCACTCATCTCCATTTTTCAAATGATTCATTTTCATTCAAAGGTGCCATTGTAGTCGTGAAGACTGGACAGAATTTTCACCCCCTGAACACGACAGCGTCGCAGACGACAACGTGCACGAGAAGATTGCATGCTGTTTCTCAGGAGCTTTCATCGACCGACGCTCCAGCGTTTAAGGAGATCTGCTCTGCGTTGGCAAACTCGGCAGCGACGCTGTACCAACCTCTGCTTGTGACAACTTCGATATGAATTTAATTCATTTTTTGGTCACGCTATCTATAAAAATCAGTGAAACCGTGTTATTGAAAGAAAAAGGTGCATACTAAATTAATTTTATTGAGTGAAATTTAATGTATTTATTGACACGTTATCAATATATTCAAAGAAACCGCATTCTTTAGAATAAATGAAAGATACATTTATAAGTTTTTAAGTTAACGTTTTGTTATCATCATTGTACCTATAATGATTTAAGAAATCGCGATATTTTAGAAAAATGACGTTTATTAAATTATTTTTTTGAGTTCACGATATTGTTCAATTTGTTTTTAGATCTCATTGCATTAACGTAATGTGTTTTTCTTCCGTGTATGTTCGGTGTATTTATAAATGACATATTTTTGTCCATGTACTAACGGTTCTGTATGGCTGATGAAAAACGTTAACATAAAGATTTTCCTTTAATTCCTCCAGAACTTCTTCGGAATAATTCACCGTTCGAATATTTTGAAAAGTAGAGTAATTACTTTTGAGGCTATTTAAAGTGGCCGAAAAAGTATGCAGCATGAGCAAAGAAAAAACCTTGCCTGTCGTAGTGTAGACCTTATATTTGTGATTAAATCAGCGGGCCTGTTTACAGCGTCACGGTCGATAGTGTGCGGTGATAGGTGATGTGCGGCGATTGGTAATATTTATACAGTTGATGGGATCGCTGGGCGGAAATTTTACCACATCTATGCGTCATGGCCAATGTCGTGCTGTGATGCCAGCATGTACGGCATGTGTGGTGAGACTCTGTCGGCGATGAGACATATAGGGTGGAAACGAAATATTACTGAAATGTCTAATACAAAAGTAACTTACGCTCAACTCTTATTAAACTAAAAAAAATTAAAAACTGAAATGATTCCAAGTTTGGAGACCTGTTAGGGCCATTTTCACACTGTTGCAATAAAGGAAAGAAATTTCAATTCTGTCACGACTATGTTCGACTCTAAACTGCCAAAAAAGAAGCAAAATATGTTACAAAATGTTAGCAATTTAGAAATGGAAGAATAGTACGCATGAAGATGAATCACAATTACATTACACCTTAAATATAATGACCATATTTCCCAATTTTAAACAGCTAATTGATTTATAGTTCGGACAACATGTCTCCGACAATGAAATATGACAGTATCTACTTCCCAATTTCTGCTCGTCCCTCGAGTATTTAGCCAATCTGCATCGTTATCAAGTCGTATTTCTGCGGATAAATTTCGCGACATAGAGCATTACAAAAAATATCAACATCCAAAACATTCATTTTGAGCTCACACTCCGTCCATACATTCCGCAGGAAAACTTCAGCTTAGTTTGAAAAGCCTGGCAATATGTGTTAAATCTGTGGTTTCATATGATCATCGTTGTAGAGCGCGGAACAGATATGCGTTGAGAATTTACTTGAGTTACTAAGGGGGAAAGTGCATTGAGGGAGCATTGCAGAGGCTCTTTAGAAATGATTTATCATCACACGCCCTCTTTTCCGAAGAAAGTTTCCCAATCACAAAATAATGAATCCATGAAAGGGAGACGTGAAGAAGAAAGGGTGAGGCTGATTGCTATTTGCGTTGTTATTAAAGAAATTTTTTGCGGCTAAATGCCACAGCATCAATTTAAAATATTCACATTCTTAGAGAATTTATTTCAAGCATAATTGATGCTTCTTTCAGCTTAGACATAGGCTTACACTCTTATTCATTAAAAATTCACGTTACTTATAAATCAGGCGCATGTATGACCTTTGTGAGACCACTGAGGTAAGAAAGATGTTTATTTGGTAGGTATTTATGCATTTATAAAAATACGGACGTAATCAATTGTAAACATACATTTTAATAATACATGAAATAATAGATACAAATTGAATCATCTTAAAGAGTTGCCATCTCAAAACAGATGAAGCGTGAAATACACGAGTTACCAAGTTATGCTATTAAGAGATTGAAATAAAAATTCATATAAATACTTGCTCACATCATATCCTATCGCATTAGCGGCTTGAACTTGCATTCCATTTGCTACACTTTTTAATTTAATGAACTTGAACATCACGTCATCTAAGCCCACGTGTACATATTATTCAAAATGCAGATTAATTTTGATTTTGGGGCTCATTTTTTCCGGTCAAGTCAGGGACAAGAATACTTAAAGTCTTGTTGTTTTACTATTTTCCTGGGTCAAGGTAGCTATATGAAAATTTAAAGTTATGTTATTTTCCCAGGTCAAAGTAAGAATATGAAAATATTAAGTCATGTTACCTTACTATATTCCACGGTCAGGGCAGGAACATGAAAACTTAGTCATGTTATTTTACTGTTTTCCTCGGTCGAGGAAGGAAAATGAAAACTTGAAGACATGCTATTTTAGCATGATCGCCGGTCAAGGCAGGAACATGAAAATTTCAAGCCATGTTGTTTTACTGTTTTTCCAGGTCGAAGCAGAAACATGAAAACAGAAACTCTTATTATTTTACCAATTTCCCGGGTGAAAGCAGGAACATCAAAACTTAAAGTCTCGTCCTGCCTTCTATTCTCTCGGCTCACATCTCAACGAGCTGGATCCAACCCAATCAGCTTAGCAACGTCTAGGAAGCCAAAGTCGCGTCAACCATGATTGCATTTTAAGTAAAACATGGTACACTTCCTCCTACCTTAACAATTGGGGAAATAAAATCTATTATTTTGAATACAAAAAAAATTGTTGCTCCCAAGAATATTCAAACTGAGGACACAAGAAGTCATGTTGTACCGTCTTATAAGAAGCGCTCACGATTGTAATGCGATATTTGTAAATTTTTATTCACAATGAACTATTTTCGCTGTAACGGAATGTTTTCCCAGAAGTATTTTGTGAGCCTAATTATTCTTAGCTCACTAACACGATCTTGCTCACATTTCAAAAATAAAAAATTATATGCTTGAAAGTCAAGCAGATAACGAGGGGCATCTGAAAACAAAGAAGTGAGAATTTTTACTTCGCTGTACCAGAGCTGAGAAGTAACCTTGTCAATTGAAACAGGAAAATAAGAATTTCAATATTGATGTGGCTGAGCTAAAAAATGACCATGTCACTTTATTCAACACTGGAACTCCTTCACGTGAAGGCACCGCTTTTTATGCGAGCGATGCCCGAACGAAGAGCAATACGTAAGCAAACTACAGAGACATGCCCAACTCAATAACTGAACGAAGTCATCACAAAGTGTGTTCCACTCTCGTAGATTGGCTCACGTTCGACGTAACTGGCATTTGAAAGCGCCAAAAAGAGGAAGTTGTTAGGTTGTTACCGTTTACTTTCTTTGGCCTATCATTTCCGTCGTAACAGATCACATTTTTCTAAAAGAAAATTAAAAAAGAGTTGCATCGAGATCTAAAGCATGATGTTCTTGGAAACAATTTACATATTTCAAGCTGATGAATACCGAAAGAAGTATGCATTTTGGATGCATTATTTAACGTGTAGTCTCAGAAACGTGAATTTAACACCTGTCAAAAATTGTCAAGAAAAGTGCTGACAGTAAAATATTAGAGAAGAGAAGACTCTGAAAATATCCCTTCACCTCGTTTTAACCCCAACGACAGGAGGCGTCACGGATGAAAACGAAACTTATTTCTTTTTTGAGGAAAAGGATTTCATCTGCACGAGTAAAAACAGCATCCCATCGCCCTACCTTAGCTCACAGAAACCTTAGGGCTGCTCTGCCAAGGCTCCCTCTGTTACAGGAGCTCCCTCTGAAAGGGAAACCCTATGACGGCTCAAAACCAAGAGTCCAATCCAGCTCTCTTTTTAGTGTTGCCGGAGTGGCCATTTTCTGGGTAAAATTATCCTGTTTGACCATTTTACGAATAAAATATTACTGCTAAGTGTAGCGACTTTACTTTATGTAGCGATGCTGTATATTTTTCGATGCTCTGTTTTTTATGGTAAAGTCTTGTCCTTAAATGCTAAATTGGAAAATTTTAGAATAGAAAGAACAGTCTAACCACTTACTCTGAGTAGTAGCAAGGGCTTCAATTTTATCACGACTGTGCGTCGAGGATCTCTTTTAAAGATTGCATCTGGTGAGAGTGTTCAACAGTATGGGCGTTCCTTTGCGACTTTTAAAGAGTCTGTAATGCATGCAAGTCGTAGTGAACGCCTTCCGGAGTAGCTTTTGTTGACTTCTGAAAATATATTGTCATTGCTTTTAATTTCTCAATAGTTTACTGTCAAAAACATTTTAAAGCGAATTTAAATCTGCTGCAAACATCAATTTCTGTGAATTCACAAATTCTTTATTTTCACCCATTTTTTTGTGAATTATAGAACACGCTGAAGAGAAATACTTTGTTATAATATATCATACTAATATAATCATACTTAAATTCAATCGAAATATCGACTTTCATCTTCTGACGCGAAATGTCCAGCATTTTTTAATACACATCAGGTGCTCGATGGCTTACGCACATGTCATAACATCTACGCCATCACATTATAAATACTCTGAGTATTTTCCCTAACCCCATGAAGGATTTCTCAGGAGATTATTTTTCACAAATTCTTTGGGAGAACAAGTTTTCTCAGCAGATTTCTCCTACGAGCCGAAACTTGTTCCTACGCAGCAAATTCATCAGGAGTTATTCAACCCTCTAATTCTTCAACCAAACTGGAAATAAAGCAAGACTAAACGGCTATGTATAAATTCGCCGAACTTAGCAGCGCATAAAACAATCGAATACTGATTTTTGATTTGAAACTTCTGATCCTGAAGCCTGTCTTTCCTCTTAAGTTTACTATTAATTTTCTACAAAAGCGCCTTGACACTCGTTTACATTTTGACACACATTTGGGAATCAAAACAGGATGGCTTAAAGAACAATTGTCACTGAAATAAAGTAACAACTTCTCGACATTTGAAAAATGTTTTTCTTTATGTAAGGGACGCTCTTGAGATACTTTCTCCAGAATAAGCAATAATTTCAAGGAAATAATTTGGGAACGTATTCTTACCTGTATTTTTCTGTTAATCAACTAACTAGAAGTAAATGAGTAAATCTACTTTCAACCCTTCATAACTTCCAATTCTTATTTGGAATACGGTCGATGACGACACATTCTACATTCAAATATGCTTAAAATTTTGTGAGTAAGGGGGAAAGTTGAGTTGAGTTTTCATGAGCACATAATTGAAATAAGTGCGAATAATCCCAATTTGTTACCTCTTTCATTTAGCAATGAAACCTGAAATCTTTTATTTTAAACTAATTTTACGAGAGACGTTTCCAATGCCTGCTTTGTATAAATTCTCTCTTAATTTAATGCATTCGGGTATTTTTACTAGGGAAACCGTCACCAAAATTTGCAAAATTTGAAAAGTATCAAAATCACATTCAGAATAGCAAAGTTTTATTGCGACTTAGGTTTTCTTGCCGCTAATTTCTTAAAATTGTAGAATCCCAAAAACAAAATTCCCAACTCCATCTTTATTACAGATTACGTTCAAAATTTCACAACTGCTCTCGCTCGTGTCAAGACCTGGTGATTCATTTCAGCCCAAAATATTCATCTGTCATCATCATATTCAAATGTGAACATCGAATGGAACAGCCACACGCTTCCTAGCAGCGCCACTACGTGTATGTTTTCTATCAGTGTTCCGTGAGTGTTTTCTATCAGTGTTCCGACGCGGACAGCAGTGTCGCAAAAATTATGCCAGGCTTGTTAATTGGCTCTGTATAGAACAAAATGGTGGACTTCTCGTTAATTGGTTTCGCATTGATAAGCTGCAAATTAATTGGTCATAATACGGCATCGCTCTGAGTGCTCACATTCAGGATGCAAATGAGACTTCTGGCCACAAAGGGACTTTTGTTTATGTATATGGGACGTCCCACTGTATTTGTAAACTAACTAGTCCACACTAGTTAGATAGTTGGTAACCCTTTCGAATCTCAACAACTTCGAATAGGTTTGTTGAGCATACTTCTTCAGTGAGTTGAGAAACTTACACAAACTTACTCGGAATAGGTTTCCTCGGATACTGTAACTTTTAACATTCGGAACAGACAAGCCGCGAGGCACTCGGGGCGCATTACAGAGTAAATTAGCTTCCGAATTATTTTCCTGAAAACCACAAAAGTTCACCGAGCATATTCCCAAGCCAGCGAGCCATTTCGAACTAAAATTACCCTGGAGCCTCAGATATTACAGCTCAGAGTTTTTCTCTTCTTAAGCTGAGCTCGAAAACTCTCTCGGTGGTCGAAAGCAAACCCAGAAGCAGCAACAAAAAAATGTTTCATTGTTTTTGTAACAGGAAATCGGATTCTTCCATAATAAATCTAAATTACGGCCTTGTCGAGTTACGTTGAAATAAACTTATTTTGAAAAACAAACTCACTTCAATAAACTATATATCCTAAAAAGAAACACTTTTACTCTTTTTATATTATATTAATGTTATAAAATTTTACTATTCCTTGGCGAGTCTGAAATATATTGTTATCTAGATAGGCTGATATTATTGTAATTTGAAAGACATACCTACCATTAAGAACTTTATAAATTTTGGCATAGCATGAAATTCCATTAAGTAAATCTGTAAAGGTAACACACATAAAAGTACATCATGTGCAACGTCATTTTCTAAAAGTTTCTCATAAAATCGTCGATCTTTTGAGTTCATTTTAATTAACTGAACCGAACTTTGTATTAAATTGAATGTCTGGAAGATACTTCACCTCTAAAACACTTGAAAAATTTTTATGTTCTATGTTTTTTAATGCCTATTGAAGTGACACAGGGCAATGTTGTATCTATGAGTTTTTGTTCCCAATAGTTCACAGAATAGTAACCGAGTCATTACCCCATCCCTTCTACAACGCTGAATGATATTTTTATGCCATTTGGCCATTTCATGCGTCGAAATAAGAAGAAATGCTTAGCATCACCTGGCAACGAAGGCAATCTTAAGCGTTTCATTTACATGCATTTACGCAGGAACTTTGGAATAAGTTTAAGATTATTGTTTCGAATGCTCTCTAATCTGAAGCATCATAACCAATTGCAAGCACAATGGCAAAACACTTGTCTTATTTCGAACACTCACGGGCACGTTCTAAAACTATTCATTATTGTGTTATACATGAGTGCACATCTATACGTCATTGTAAGGATTGCCACCCCATACGTCATTTTAAGAGTGCACACCCCATACGTCATTATAAGAGTGCACACCCCATACGTCATTGTAAGAGCGCACACCCCATACGTCATTGTAAGAGTGCACACCCCATACGTCATTGTAAGAGCGCACATCCATACTGCATTGTAAGAGTGCACACCCCATACGTCATTGTAAGAGCGCACATCCATACTGCATTGTAAGAGTGCACATCCATACGTTATTGTAAGAGTACACATTGATACGTCATTTTAAGCATGCACGTCGTTTAATTCAGAGTTCGAGCGCACATCGATCATCATTTTGTTCAATCATCCTAGCACCTCACAGCAGCTACGACGTTCATATGTCAAGTCAAAATTCATTTGCACGCAGCCAGCGCTTGTCCCCAAATACCAATAATTTTCTTCGCATTCGGGAACCTGGCTGGAAAATAACGAACCTGCATGTTGTCTCTGGAGATGGAACAGGCACATTCCCTTTCATCTGCCCTTGATTCCATAATTCGTTCACCTCTTGACATCATAAAACTGTTGTTTCTCGGATTAACTAACTTGCCATCTCTCAACTTTGAACAGGGATTACAAGCTCTGACTTAAAATCAAGAAAGTTTATTCCACGCAAACTTTTTCAATAGACAAAAACATGTCTTTCAGTTTGTTCGGTTCGAAGCACAAGTTCTAGAGTCAAGACTTGAGACAGTGAGCATTGGTCTCAAGTTCTCGAAAAAACAAATCCGTTTACGGGATGAGCAGTTCGAAGGTGTCGCGGCTGCGGATTTGGAAAGATGGAAGCGACTGCTTACATGAGTATTTAAACCGGAATAGAGGATAAAAACAGCTCACTATTGTTTTTCAAAACAATGCGGTTTTCAACATATTTAGAAAATCAGCAAAACAACAAATATCATAATAAACAATTATTGTCGTGGTTCCTTATCAATCGCAGTGTTAACGATAGTCCAGTTTGTTCAATACGCGATTTAAACCCAAGATAAGCCCCAGAAAAAAAATCGTCAACGGGACGGCAATCAATGACCTTTCCGATAAATATTTCAACTAATTTAGGACAAGAATAATGCTAGGAATGAAAACAGCAGGCACTCACACTATCATTTAACGGAAGTATTTTTTTTTATCTTCAGGCTGTAATTTCATACATCACTCACCTCGCTTTTATTGCATTCATACCAAGTACCATGAACTCAAGAATACACGTATATCAGTTTTCCAGAACAATGTCTTAGCTTCTTAATAGAAGTATCGTTTCAACGAAATAACGTTTGAGACAACACAAAACCCTGAAGTTGTCCTATTAGTTCACTGATGACAAACCATGCTGTGACAGCAACAAATGCCCCAAAACTTGAGTCTCGAGCTACTTTCAAGAAGAAATTAGTCTAAAGATCTAACGAAAAAGAAAATGCGAGAATCATGTCGGCATCACTACGTAAAATCTAAAAAAATATGCACCGCTTCGTTAACATTTATGCGATAATTTCAGCTCGCATTTTCCGTGCCCTAACAAGCCATACCGTAAAAAGCTGAAAAATGAAACAATAAAAATTACTCTGAAGTCCCCGCAACATGCTCGCTGTATTAAGTTTATGCCGCTATTCAGATCTCTTGAATACCCAATTAAGTAAAAATTAGCGCTGTTAACTGTTCTGCAGCGCCTTCTAATAACACGTCATTTTCGTGAACGTTTGTCATCACCATAGCAACAAGAGCGGACGGCAGAATGGCCTGCAGATCTAAGGGACAGTACAGCTCCCCTCCGCCGCTGTGAGGGTGACAGATTTAAGGCTAGAGTATTGTTTTTAAAACAAAAGGATTACAATCAAAAGTCGCCTCACTGCACACATCATATTGATGAAGACGAGGAATTCGAGTCTTTCATCGATTGCAATTCGAGTTCTTCAGAATGAACAATTTTTCGAAACCGCGATGGAGCACTCAATGGTTGCGTTGATGTTGGACGTCGGAAAGTAGAAGCTTATAGTGGCTAACCAATCACGGAACGGAGCAGCACCTGCTCCTCGTATCGCACCGGAGCTGGCAGGACTAAAGTGAGGGCGCCGCCACTCACAAAGCCTCCTTATCGATCTCAGCCAGGCAATGCGCCAACGCCAGCAAAGCCAGCTCGACGCAGCCATGTGGCTTGGCCATATAGAGGCTTGAAGGCAGCCTGGGTCTTGTGCCTCAAGCCAGATCATGACATGAAGACGCTTGAGTTTTTTCTATTTTTGTGGCTTTCAAATGAAAATATGATTCATTTTAATTCATTTAACTACGTTCTGCAGCGAATAAATAACTTTTGCTTCTATGACAATGAGTTGTAGAAAAATGAGGGGATCTGGAGAATGAGACATTGGAAAATTTTAAGCGCCAATTTATTCAAGTTGTTTAGCACCACAACATACGTGATCCTAAGGTGAGTGACAACTCATTTTTGGAACTAGTGATTGATGCCTTTTTTCACATGTTTATTTCCCTGTTTTTGTGAACAAATTTTCGAGTATTCTTCAAAGTATTTCATGCTACCGCAAATTTACTTTTTAAATCTCACTTAGTTAGGTTTAAAATTTGCATTGAAAACTTTTAAACCTTACTTTTTACCTTTTAAATCTTAATTTACTCTTTAAACCTCTTTACTTAGAAACCTATCAGATGATTAGGTTTCTAGGTAATAGTCCTAAACGCAAACAAAACCATAGAAACGGCGTTCTTTCTTACACCCCCTTCTCTCTCCTTATTCAACAGCTGATCGCCCATTTTAACCGAAAAAATACAATTGTAAAATGGAGAGATCAATTAATTTTTCTAGTGAAGTTTCATCTTTTGAATTTCCTTAAAGTTTCCTCAACGTTTCCTGGCGCTACTCTCCGTTAAAAATGACGGTCGCACCTGGGTGATGTTGTTGTAGTCTCGGGAAGATCTCGGTCAAGGCCCGGAGTTCATAAAAATTTTCCAACGAGTTAAAGTTGAGCTACGTTCTTGCGAGTCTCCATAGATATTGGTTCTCTTTAACTCGTTCCTTCCGTAGTGGGACATATGTACTATTGAGTAAATTGTTCATTCACGTTCCTGCATAAGACAATTTTATTTTATGTATTTCGCGACCTTTTTAGAAAATAACTATTATCGTTAATAGTGAAAAGTTACCCTGCAATTTCATTTTTCATATTTCTTAGGAAGAATAAAAATACATTCGAAAAGTAAGGTCGATTTACCAATTCTGCTACTTGCAACCTAACTAAACCAACCGTCAACAACCGCGGAAATGTGGCGAACGTTTTAAGCGACAGATGATTTTTTAGAAACCTGTCATGGTTTTTCCTTGTCAGTATTTTTCTTCATTTTTTCTCCGCATGACTGGTAATTTATTTTTTTTTTAATAAAATAACTTAAATTAGTCCTGTAAAGTGGCCGAAGTGTATAGTTATAGCGTTACCCAAAACCTATTTTTGCCGTTCAGAGATGATGGCTGAGATAGCGTTAGAAAATACGATCAGAAGAAAAAGTTAGAGTTTGCTCTAGTAAGATAATCCCCTCCCTTTTAACTTTTTATGAGGGAATTTTGGGACATGAATTAAAATCTCAATTTGGCACTAAGTTTATCATGTGGCAAATAGTAGTCAGATCAATAAGAACCGAATATTAGATTTACGATAGCTCAAGGCTTGAAGATCTTTTTCATGAGACATAGGCAACACGAATGAATTTTTTCGAAGAATTATTTAAATGAGTTTCAGATTCACTGAACTAAGAACCAAGCTCAAGGCTCATGAATTGGGCACCAAATCAGCTAGCAGAACAGCATGTGACCTCAAGTTTTATTTTCATTGGTTTTGCTGCGTAGACAAGAGGCACGTCTCGCAAAACGACCGAGCGTCACAGTAAAGCCTAAGATATCGCATGTCACACTCCAGAAAACCTGGAGAGCTGCAAGACTGAGCTTTGCACTTTTGTTTCACCGATTCTGCCATACCAACTTTGAAATCTTTGATATGCAAGCGCAAAAATGAGCCTCGTAGCTGTCAGATTTGCAGCACTGGGAGATTTTACTAGCATTATTTCTAACATTAGCTCGCTCGGGGAGCAGTGACTGACCCACATTCGAGCGCAGTATTGGAAGCTTCACGTAAGAAATATTCAGGATCAGAAGTGCGAAGTAAGATTTATAATGCATCTTTTAAAAGAAACTGCCGCTTCACCCTTGCGTTGGAAACCGATTTCAAATGCCATGAACAAACAGTCAATCTTCAAAACTGAATTTTGAAAAAACACTTTTTGATGAGTTAACTACGTACTGGTACGTATGTGCAACGCAATTAAGGTGTACTGTTTCATTACGTTCTGGCATGAGTACGTAGCTTTTAAATTATTTCACTACTATTTTCAGAATAGATTTCAGAGTACTAGGTCATATATTATCTTGTAATTATGTTTTCCTAGTTTTTAAAAATGATGTAGATGTATTCTAGCAGAAAAGTCGGTTATTCGATTTGTCTACTTCGAACCTAACCCTAGCAACCGAGTAACCTTATTCAACATGTTATTGAGTATGAACTTACTCTTTGAGTTTTGAGCATAACGGCGAGTTTTAAAGGTTTGTTGTGTACTTACTTTTCTCATCTCAACTTGGATAATATGAATTCCTCACCTAGTATAAAATTCGAGCGCAGCCTCTTCAGAGTAATATCGAAGTCGTGCGGTATCTCAATGTTCACGGCGAAAATCGGTCTAAAAGGGAGAAAATTTCAAGCTTTTATGGGTGCTTTTTTTTGCATGAAGGCAGCGTATTTTCCGCCCCCGAAAGTCGTAAAAGCTTTCTTGAATATGGGAAGTTTTTCTTTTTTTTATTCAGCATTTTAGCACAGTAATTGCCATGGGTTAAACTAAAGTTCGATATTCAACTAAAATTTAAAGTCAACTGAAGTAAGCAATTTTATAAACAGCAAATATTAATTCGATGGTAACTTCATTTAGCTTTAACACGTTGACTGCCTACTGGGGCATAGGAGTAGACCTAACACTAGGCAAATTGCTTGTTTACGTATTGGTTTGAATGAACAGCATTTCAATTATTTCATCAGCTTTTTTAGAAGAGATTTAAGCAAATGAGGTAAAATATCAGCATGCTATTACATTTTAACTCATCTTAGAAATGATACCATTTTTTTCGAGCAGTAAGCTGGTTTTTTAAACTCTGCTGCTTACAACCTTATCTTTCAAGACATGAAAGAGGCCGCCATTAGCGGCCTCTGCAGTGAACGTGTTTAGTATTTTATGAAAATTGAGTTTGTGACTATTGATCGGTCTGCATAATTATGAAAATACCCTCCGTGTACCACCGGTTGCTCACATGGCGATCAAAGTGTTAAAAAAGAATGCATGCCCTTTAGGATTAAACTACGACTAGAAACGAATTACTTTCTATTTCAAATAAAATTCTGTTAGGGATTTGACCCTCATCTTGCAAGTTCAAGTCTTGAGCACACTCTTGTGTAGAATTTGATCTTGAAAATTAAAGCAATTTTTTATTTGGTTCCAAATTTCAAGTTGTTCTACAAAATTAATGTCAGAGAATCAAAATTCTATATTAGTTTTCATATCAAAATTCAAAATTGAGGTAAAAAAATTCGCGGACTCAATTCTTAAAAATTAGTAAAATATTTATGTGTGCTAATATATTCTACGAAATTGAACTTGGGGAAGTCCGAGCCTGATTTTCAGGAACTTCTAAAAGCTTAAAGCCCAAAACCAGCTTAGTTCACCACTCAACTCCAAGCCTCATAAATATGCAATAATTTCGCTTAGGGGTAATTTTCTGTGGAAGGCACGACAGCGCCCGAAAATTATTTAAAAGAATGGATCGGTACTTCCAATAGCCTTTACAGCCAAATTTAAAAACAATTACAAATAAAATAAGCTGTCATTTTTATTTTGAGGCACTTGTAAGTTATTCACAATGAAAGCGACCGGCTTGAAGAGCTAATTTATTCATTAAAATATTTACAGGACTCCCAGAAAATAACCCTTGACCAGTACTTCAAAAAGAGGCTCAACTTCAACGTTCGGTCACACAATGCTCTCGACTGCAGTAATGCATGTCATGTCTCGAGCCCAGTTACGTGGCTGCAATGAAAATTATCAAAATAAAAATATGAAGCTTCTAATTCTAATGGCTGAACGTGCGCATTCCACGTCTCGATTTCCATTCGTTGTAGTTGCCTAAAATCTGCCCATTACCTGACCGGTCGATGGAAGCATCACAAAGTTATGGATCGTCGACTCGGTGCGCTCAGTCGCCAAATTGCGATGCGGTCTTGATTACCATCGCCCGCTGAAATTAGTCAGTCATGGCACATCAATACTGCAGACGTCACTTTTGGTCAGTCTACCGTGCGAGACTATCATGATTTCAAAATTTCCATACTGACTCAAAAAGAAAACCCCGAAAATTTTGCTGATTTTTTAGATAATTGCAGTGATAGTTTGGACCTGGCAGAACAAATCCCCTGAGACAGTTTTTCACGAGTTTTATGATCACAAGCCAATTCGAACTGCATGCTTTCACGCGTTCTCGCTTAAAAACGCACTTCTGGACGTGGAACTTTAGTGTGAGTCAGTTCGGTTTTTGCTAGCTTTGCGTGATCGAATGATTGTTCATGCAAATATCAAATGTTAACAGAAGATTGAATAGGCCTAAATTGAACTCGCATGTCCTGGCAAAACGTTGCCGACACGCGCGGGCGAATAAGTACTATCTGAACACGTTCACTGTTTATTGGTAAATATGTGTACCACACGGTAAATTGCTCATTTACGCACCAATATAAATGAAAAGTATTTCAATTATTTCACTACCTTTAAATAAGATTATGGCATACAAGTTAAAATATTATCGTCAAATTATATTTTTCCCGCTTCTTAGAAAACGCAAATGAAATCAAGCAGTAATAGCGGCTTTTCAGCTGTGCTACTTCCGTGTTAAGTGCTTGAAGACTCTGAACGCTGTACCGAATCCAAAAATGTATTGCAGTGAAATACTTCAAAGTTGGTGATTACGAGGCAACTTTTTTTTTTGAGACAATAGCGATCGTCTTTTAGGTGTGTACAGTCGAGAAATTATTTTAGGGCAAGCATTCAATCGCGATTTGTCGTAAAGTGTTTTTCTATTGCGAATTTAATCAGGCTGCGCACTAGCAACATCACACATGTTTGCACTAACATGTAATTCGATCATTGAAAATTTCATCACGATTTGTCCCCCTAATGTGCATCACAAAGGCTCTAGTTTCTAAATGCTAGTGCAATCTAGAGTTTGCATGCGTGTGTGTGTGTAAACGGAATGTATATTCAAGGAGTTTGCAATCATCACCTTACCTTGAATGTAGACTTTCGCTGCACAGAGGCTTGCACGAACGTACATACAGAACCGTCGCCATGCTCCATACGTCTTCTGTGCAGCACGAGGGGTTAAATGTTGTGCTTTGAACATTGAAAAATCTAGTTAGATCCTAGCCCGGCCAGCTCAGTATTTTTTTATTAGAGTGTGCAAAGCCGTTAAAGTGAAGGTAGCAGACGGAGATGACGATTAGAAAACGTTAGAGGGGATCAGTTCTTCTAAGGTTCAAAATTGAAAAACTAGTTGTAGTATTCGATTCTAATAATGGAGCAGTCTACTAACAACAAAATTTTCCTTCACATCGTAACACTTGATTACAATTTAAGCTCTAACACGAGCACTATGCTCCCCCATCAAAAGCCCGCTGACCCTTCCGTTAGAATTTTCAACACACTCAGCAAGCATAAGACAGACAATAGGTTCACGTTAATTAAATTTGTCTATGCTATGCAGACTGGCACTCCGGCGAGAGATACTGTTAGGTTACCACAAAAATTCTGTAGATAGGCTTTCGTGTATTGACGTCTGGGTAAGAAATGTCACGGTGCGCCATAGCAACAAAAGTAAGAGTGAACCAAGCATCAGACGTTGAATGAAAGTCCTAAGTAAATAATCAAGAGTAAAATTTTCAAATAATTTACGACCCTGTAGATGCGCAGCTGGTAGCGTACTGTTAGTTCTTAAAAGTTGACTTGGCTACGCTACGGGCGTGGGCTTTTAGAGTAACCAATGTCTCAGAAATTTTTGCACCGTCAACTAAAAAAATCCGGTAAATATTTTATTTCTACGTAACAAAACAACTGGCGCTAGAAATTCATCGGTCAAATTGTCTTCTCTTCATATTGTTAAAGACCAAATTTTTCACAGCATTTTTCTGTGAGCACACAGCCGTGCAAGGTGGTCAGACCGAGTGCACAATTCATTTTGAAAAAGCTCATATGTGTAGATTTGGATCAGAACAAAAGTTCGACACAGAGACAAGTCGGCAGGCGAACTCCTATTACCAGCTGTAGCAACAAAGTAAATTATTCGAAAATCCAGCACCTTGCCAGAAAAAAGGATAACCAACTCTACTTATGCTGGAAGTCAAGGCTATAAATATTCTCACCTGCCCGACTGTCATGCGAAGTTATCTAATCGGTTAATAGTTGCTTGAAAAGTCAATGGAACAGCATTTGAAGTTGCGATTGCGGCATTTAAAGTTATAATTGCTGCATTTAAAGTTGTAATTGCAGCATTTGAAGTTGCAATTACTGCATTTTTAATCATCGAGACTAGAGTAAATTTTTGAACTTAATTTCCTGGTACACTCGAACCTATAAGGCAAGCTTGACGCTCATGACGCTCACCTATAAGGCAAGCTTGACTGCTTGGTGCCATGCAGACTGTAACTAACTCTAAGTAACGGACGAGGTCAAAAACACGCAAAAAATACACGGTAGATGTGCTTAGACAGTGATTGTTCAATTTTTACTGTGTTTGCCAAAAGGAATTAATTTTAAACTTGATTCGTACGATATTTGTTCGAAGCCAGACTTGAAGTTTTGCTAAACTTGGGGCAAAAAATCGGAATCTCATTCACACTCGATTATGTCTGCAATGCGCGACTATTCAATTGTTACAATCTTTAGCCACTCAGTCTGTATTCCTGTACAAGTCACCTCAGTGGGATACAACTTTTGTATCTTTGGAAATTGGCTCTCCCATGGGAGAATGTGAGGTCCCGAGCTGAGAGTTAGGTCGGCCGTATTTTTGCTGAAATAATATTCCTTTATGTCAATGACGTTTTTTGGTTCAATGCTGTCTTGTTTTTCAGCACCGACTACTTTCTTCTTCGACTTTTATCTTGTTTCACAAACTTCTTTTAAAATTTAGTTTTGTGCACCTTGTACACAGATTCCCAGTTCCCTTTACTCCATACCAAATCATGCTTCTTTCCTTCCTCTCTTTGGAACGTCTTAGTTCCGGTTAGGGAGGCTTAACCCATTGACTGCGTTGGGTTAAACTTGAGTTCAGCATTCAACTCAAATTTAAATTCAAACGTCGTTAGAAATTTTACAAAAACCAAACAGTAACTGGGTCCATAAAATACCATTAATTTTAAAAGATTGTCAAAACTTTTTCAAACGACCTATCGAAGGGTCGTTTCAAAACAGGAAAAACCTATGCACGACACACCGGTGGGTCGTACCACAGTCATTGTGTTAAACTAGTATTTAATCTAATCTTATCAAATCTGCAGTGTCAAGTCAAATGATATTTGAGAAAACGTTGTCTGTTCCTCGGTGGACGTTAGTAGGCAGCTCGTTTGAAATTTACCAGTTAGTACTTCTGAACTCTAAAACAAAGTTTCTGTGCGTCTGGCCTTTCATGTGGAGAGCTTGCGAAGACAATGCAGTAACTGAATTTGTTCCCGACGTCTATTCGGTTATTTTAGTCACTGCTGCAAAAACTGAGTTGACGGAACCATGACCGCTAGTAAGTTAGTCAACACGTGTCCAGCCTGTGCTCTTTCCTTTCTAATCAAATTATTTTTGTTTCTTCTAGGAAAACAAGGTATAATGGTCGTATCGGGAATACTCTAAGCAGATATTTTACGTCTGATATTTCTAGATCCCAATCCGTTGCACAACTTCTAAATCCCGCTTCTTAATGAGATGAATGCAAGGCAGACATCTCAGGGCAGCCTTACTAAGACTCATTTTTTAATTTCACTGAAGCATGTTAGCCGAGTGCTGTCATCTTTGCGTGGTTTATATAGTGCCGACAATTGAAAAAAAAACTTTTTTACCTAACTTGAGAACATTGGGAAAAATTTCTCATTTCGCAACTTCTTACACCTTATCTGTCCCTAATAATCAATTAGAAAGTGAGTCAAATCATTATTTATCAGCTTCATTCGCTTGCAACGACATGTCGTAAAATATTGTCTCCAAATTAAATGACAATATTTGCCATATACCAGAATTTACTATCTGAATACCCGAGTTTGCCTTTTCCGTTCTGAGCACTTGAAAATGAACAAAGTTAGACCGTGGCCCAAGCTTAATTAATGTTATCGACCGGCCCCTTCAGCCCTCTCCCTTTATTCCCTAGATGCGTTTACCCAGGAAGCCCGATGTGATTTACACTCTTAAGGAAAATAAATTAACTGGAGCACCACGTATTGGCAGTCTCCCTCTTTTTGATGAAATTCCAGGAAATGATCAGCGATGGCGTTCAGTCAGTGCGTTAACTTTTTTTAGTCAAACAAATTATGCATTTGTGAGTGGCCATATGATCATTCTCATTCAAATTACGCCACTTGAAGTTATACATCCAGGAAAATTTGTGATTAGAATAAAAAAAATTGAACTCCGCTGAATATTATTCAGATTTCAAATTTCACATGTAACAAATTTTTCATTTTTTGATAGAAAAACGAGGTAAGCTTGCAATGCAATGCTGAAACCTTTTTCACCAATATATGTTTTTTTCACTGCCAAACATGGCTGTTATTATACATCATGCTGGAACCACTGCAAGTTCTCTGTGTTCAAATAAAACATGAAACGAGTTTTGCCACAAAAATGCTTTTTGAGTTTTGCTTGAAATCGGCTAAATAATTATTTATCCTAATATTTTGTAGTGGCTCCTTTCGAAGCTAGAATCTTTTTCATTAAATATTAACATTTAAATTACAAAGTGAACACAATCAAAAAAGCTTTTCCATCACTACTAATTAGCAAGTTTTTCTAAGTTTACAAATTCGTTCGTTATTTTTGGTTAAATCAATTGTATTGTTCAATAGAAAATTCTGCGTACAGAACTGTTAGTTCTCAGACTTGCAACCGACAATATAACGTCCAAATCTTTTTCATGTTGAAATATTCACTACTTTTCGTTTTCGTTTCTCTCCTCTGAGTGTGTATTAATTCATACGATAAGTAGAATTCATCCAGAAAATGTGCATATTCGGTAAATACTCTGCATAAAATTTGAGATGCTGGCATAAACTTGGAAGTTCTGTTTTGCTTCTGAAAATTTCAAATGTTTTATGTTAAATCTGACATTTTAACGAATATTCTAAAAGTTAGAATCTCAAGCACCTCAAAATTTATATAAGGTAATCAATACCCTATTTTTTATCTCGAATATATAGACGAAATTTTTTAGTACGTGTACATGACACCGACTAGAAAATTCTTAACTCGATTTTGAATGTTTTTTTTTTCGTTCACACGTGCGTCGAACACTATGCTGCTCCGAAGTGAAAATTTTGTACGTTTGTTGAAAACTATTTAATACTGATTGTCCAAGGCTCACTAAATTTACATCAGTACAATTGAATAACTTTTTCCTAACTACTTCTGCTTCCGTTGTCATAGTCGTCACGGCCGATATATCTTTGGTTGTAAGCTTTTATACCAATGACGGCTGCTGCTGCTGCTGCTGCTGCTGCTGCTGCTGCTGCTGCTGCCTCCAGTGTTCTTTAGCGGCAATTTAACTGCATTCTACACGCTGTTTTTGGTTGCCATATGCTTCTTAAAATGTTAATCTAGCTCGGTGATTTTTTGAATCGTAATTTAACCTAAATTATAAATTGTTGCAATGGTAGAATAATACAATATTTGAAAATGCAATTAAATCGCAATGCCCTCGCTCTTCAGAAGATTTCCTCGGCTCGTCCTTGAAATTGCGACGAAATTTTTTTCAGCTTGAAAAAAATAGTTAAATACTGGTCGCAAGTTCCGTAGAGTTTTGGTAATTTCAAAACATAAATTATAGAAAATAGTTTGTAGGGGTAACTTAACTAGCTTTTCACAACTCTATACCAGTCAGACAAATACTATTTAGCTTAAACAAACAATCCATATAAATTTTAATATCCTCAAACTAGAAGCAGTTTTTCAGTGAGTCACCATATCTCACACCTTAAAAATTTTGAGGCGTCATAAGCAATCTGTATTTTACCGATGCATTCTGTCCTGAGCTTGGTGAAGTGGTTTTTATAATACCATAACAATTTTTCCCAATCGCTTAACGATATGTTCTCTAATAATAGGTGAAGCTTTTAAGTCACGCTGATTTCTAGCTTAGCATAACGATCATTATCTCACGCTCACGGAATTCGCACCAGAAAAATATATGTCATCTTATTAGCTCCTTCTGCCTCCCTTTCTGTCGTGGCCACTGCCGATATTTCTTTTAACGCAAGGTTCTACATTAATGGTACTTGTGGCGTCTGTTTGGTGTTCTTCAGCGGCAATTTTGTTATTTTCTAAACATAGTTAATAGGTATCTCCGATTCTTTAAATTTTTGAACTCACTCGGTAATTTTGAATTTTAAATTAAGTTAAAAATAAATATCATATCAATATTATTTTATTAAAACATTTCAAATACCGTTGGCTTGTACTTGAAATTACCAAAAAATCTTTATTTAGTCATTATGCAGTAAGTTAAATATTGCTGGTAAAACCCGTAGAGTTAAAGCTGTCTTGACGACGGATGAGTTATAGAAAATGTTTTTGTGGGTGACCTCGCTAGCTTATAATCACCCTGCATTGATCAGACGGATACTATTCATCTTAAGCAAATATCCGTACAAATTTTTAAGCTCTTGAACTTGAAAATTTTTTCATTAAGTTGTTATATTTGAAACCTTGAAAATTTTAATCCGGCGAATGCAATCTGTATCATGCTGATGCATCCTGTCTCGAGCTTTGAGAAGTGTGTTGAAGACAGCGCTTACCATTTCTCCCAATCGCTAAGAGATCTTTTCTCAAATAATAAATGAACCTTCTCATTGACTTTTTTTTTAGTCTGGAATTTTTAATCAATCATACCATGTGGTACTATCAAGTGTCCATCGTGTGCGTGTGCCTCCCTCTCGGAAAACCCGCAGAACAATTGGTCAGAGAGGCGAGACACCAGGTCCATGCCAGTCAGGCGTGAGACCGTGAGGTCACACACCAATCCTTTGAAATATTTGCGTAGATAATCCAACCCTGTGCTTCAGATCTACACCTCTATTTTACTGGAATTTGTGCTTTTTATAATATGCTATGAAAAATGCGTAAAAACTTTCTCGCGTAGCTATAGGAACAACGTAAGTCGTATGTTCCATTTTTAAAGATCGCCTTTAGAGCCCCGAATCCGATCAGGAATAGTAAGAGAAGCCTACAATTACCCCCGACAGTGGGATTCACTAAAAACTTTGTGCGATATATGATACAAATTAAAAAACCAACGAGTTGCATTCTTTCTTTGCGCAATATTATCCTCAAAAATAAACAAACATTAGTATGTATTGAATCTGAATTCAGATCTTTTTTATCTTCGTCTAATAGACGCCATTGAAAGATTATTTTATCTCAAAATTAGGTAAAAATAATATTTGACACTCATTTCGTCACTGCGGCGATTAACTGTGATCAATTAAGTATTCTAGGATTTAATTAAATGTTTTTTTTCCAACACGACGTTAATTGTGGCCTTTTCATGTTTTCTTGAACTAAAATTTTCCATCATAATCTTACCTAAATGTAATTTTCCTCTCGTATCAATTTAAAAAATGATATTATGCTCAGTAATGATATCAACGTGACACTTCTTTTACTCAACATCGCGATCAGACGCATTCTTAACAAAATGTGTTAAATATTTTGCGGTGAGCAGTAAGTTAAATATTAGGTGTAGAGTCCGTAGAGTAAATCAGCTTTCTGAATATGAAGTTATAGAAAATGAGAAACAGTATTTTCGTCAGTTGAACTCTTTGAACAGTTAATAACCATGATTCGTGTGATTTTTATGCATATTATTTTTTGAAACCGCACACATTGCTTGCTTCCATTCTTTTTGATCGTATACTCATTGAGATTACAAATCAATACTCATACGCTGTTAAACACAGTTGACCAAAAATTGCATGCATCGTACCTAAAATAAAAGCAAAGAAACAACAATAGAACCTAATTATGAATTTTAATTACAAAAATTATTACCTCGGTCTAAAACTTAAGCCTGCCTGGCATACCACTTAATACTAAGCGTGTTAAGTAATCCTCGCAGGATATCGCCACCCTTTACTTCTTAGCTCTCCTTTGTTTATTATTATTATTTTCAAATCTGCTTGTCGACAAATTTTTTACAAGAGATAACGGCATACAAACAGTGGCGAATGTTGTAAGCTTGTGTAACGTACCCCTCAGGGGGATACAACTATTGTATCTATGGGAATTAGCGCTCTCAGGGGAAAAATGTGAGGGCCCGAGCTGAGAGTTAGGTAGGCCTGCCTTTTTGTTGAAATAAAAGTTTTTTTTATGTTAAAGGACCACCTTTTTTCGGTTCACTGCTGTCCTGTTTTTTAGCACCTCTCACTTTCTTCTTCAACTTTTATCTTATTTCATGAACTTCTTTCTCATCTTACGGTTTCTATGCCCCTTCAGCATAGATTCCTCATTTTCTTATCTCCATACTAAATGGTGCCTTGCTCCTTCCTTTCTTCGATACGCTCTATTTTTGTAGCGGTTAGGGAGGCTTAAACTAACTTATAATCTTATAATCTTATCTTGTGTAACGCAGGAACTGAGATGGCTTTATTTTCGAACAATATCCGAACAATACATATGTGCTTTCCTATGTAAAATGAATTTTAGAGTGGGTATATCCTAAAATAAATTTACGTTTTATACATATGGGTAATATTAGACATGAACATCAGTATACGTTCAGTATATTTGTTTCAATAGGACATTTTTCAATTCACCAAACGTGTTATTTTCACAATTTAGTCATCATTGTTAAAAATCTAATTCAATGTATTTACATCTCTTAAATAAAAGCCTTCCGCGTATCTGACCCTATTACGACCTTATCACAACTGTTGAACAAAGCGTAGAGTAGACATTTATTTTCACTTCCTTTGGAAAGGAAATATCAAGCCTTTTTCATGGCCTCACACGTAACATAAACAAAGCAACTATGTTCACACTTTGCATGCATCTCAGAATGGCAAGAGTTTGCTCGTAGTGTGAGCGGGGCGTAAACGCTTCAGTGGCAGCAGCAACATTTTGCTCCGGCGCCGATGCAAAACTAACAGCAATTATGCATGCGCAGGAGAGGTAATTCTGCAATGGACAGGGGCAATTTGCGCTGTTTTGAGAGCGTTATTCTTGCCCACGTAGTGGATAATGTGAGCTGCAGGAAAATGACTTAACAATTAAATTTGCGCGCTATTCACGCCCATAGGCATTTGAGCTGCGTTAAAAACAGCAATGCTTTATAGGCATGTTGTGAATCGAGCCTTGTCTAAAAACAACACTTTTCCGTCAATTTGTGGTGTGGTAACTCAAGTTTTCACGAGCTAGTTTCCAGATACTTGTTAAAATGTATGCTAAGAAACCAGTTTCGAACTTTTTTGCTACTGCATTATTTTGGCAAAAACTTGAAAAAAATTGTTGTGTCAATGCAAATTCCCAGAGTGAGCTACAAGGTACTCGTTGATGTATGTGCACGAAAAACAAGTCTCCATTTCTAACATGTCATCCTTTTAGTTTGGGACTAAAAATAATTCACTAAAATTTTTACACTTTTCATCACTACTAACAGCAAGCGCAGGAGCCTAAGTCGTGTGTGAGGCAAGTGGAGGATGTAATGCGTTCTTCATCCATAGCATTAACAAAATCTATGAGACTTCTCTAACATGGGTAACTTGACCAAAGGAATGCATTTTCAAGTTTTCTTTTAAATCTATAGTTCAGCCATTGAATTGCATATTCTAATCTTTTATAGTATTCTAATCTTTTTTATAGTGTTATCTTTCTTATGTTTTTTTTACTTTTTCTCTTTTAGCAGTCTTTTTCTTCTCTTTCATCGTGATTTTTTCTTTTTCTCTTTCTCCCTTCCTCCTCTTTTCCATCATTTCCGTTTTCCATTTTCCCCGTTCTAATGCTTTTTTGCTGTTTTTATTATTGATTTATTTTCTATCTTGCATTTTTCTATTTTGTCTTTTTTCAATACTTCTTCCTTTTTTCTCTTCGTTTACCTCTCATTCTCCATCTTTCTCTCTATTCTTTCTTTAGTCTCTTTTTCATATTCCCCTGCAATGTTTCCCTTCTCTTTTTTTTGTTTTGAGCACAGAGAGCGTAATTTGTGCCTTGAGAACATATGGACTAAAACAAAACTCTACTGTTATATAAAACAGGAGAGCTATTTGCCCTGATTGAAAGCTTCAGCAGGATGTTAGTATAGACAACATCCCATCCCAAGGTCACGCAATTTTACGAAATTTTGAGTTTCAGCATCCATAAACATCTGAAGTTTATAGTTGAGCAATGATGCTCCCATCACTATTTCTTCGATTGTGAGTTGTTTATCTAAGGACCTACAATCAACAGTACGAAAAATTTTAGTGAAGCAATATCAAGTCTACCTGATACAAAAAACTGCTTATACAATAGAGTAAATTTGCACTGAAAAGCTATGGCCTCCTAAACGAAATTTGATTCATTTTGTCACCGCAAAACAGGGCTGTAAGCAAAACTCTAGTTCGAATCATTGCAACCTCTTTCTATCCCGCCTAAATACCAAACAAGTTTCTGAATTGAAATACTTCTAAAGTTTCAACAAAAATCAGCTGAGTTATTTTTGCATTTATTTTGCTATGGGTCCTTAGGCAGCTGAAATCTTTCTCTGTAAATTAAAATAATGTAATAGAAAATGGAAGTAATCAACAAAGTTCTTCCTTAGCTACTAATTAGCAAATTTTATCTTAGTTCACAATTTTTTTGTATTTTCGCTTCGATTAAGTGGGTCAAAGTTGTTCAATAGCAAATTGTGTGTTTCTAATTGAGCGTTCTCAGACTTTTTACAAGCCATATGGTATCCAAGAGTTGTTTCATGTTAAAAATCATTCAAACTTTTTAAGTTTTAATCATATACTCTGGTTGTGTATTATTCCGCGCGATAGATAGAGCAAGCTCAGAAAATGTCTACACTCGATAAATACTCGGCATTAAAATTGAGATACCATAAACTTGGAAGTACTGTTATGACTATTAAAAATTATTCGAATTCTAGGTATATCTAATGATTAAGCAAATAATTAAAAAAGTTAGAATCCCAAGCATTTCAAAATTGAAGTAAATTAAAGCAATTGGGTTCGATTAGTTTATTGTCTCTTGAGCCGTTTGTCTCTTGAATGTAGAAGAGAAGCTTCATAATACGTCTGAATGATTCAGGCTGGAAATTCTTTACGCGACTTAAAATATTTGTCTTTATACGGATGTCTAACACTATGCTTCTGCCAACTTATCATAAAGCTGACTATCTTACGCTCACTAAATTTGCACAGAGAAAATAAAATGTCATCTTATAAACTACTTCTACCTCTGTTGCTGGAGTTTTCACTGCCGATATTCCTTTGATCGCAAGCTCCTACAGCTGTTGCTTCTGCCCGGTGTTCTTCAACGCAATTTAATTACATTTTACACATTATTAATGGGTACCTTGTAATTCTTTAAATTTTTAATACTCTAATTTTTTAATTTGTTGTATGGTTGATATTAAACATTATAGCAGTTTTATTTTTAGGAATTATTTTGAATACCATGATCTCAAAATTGATTAGCTCTTTAGCAATTTTCATCAGCTCGTGCTTGAAATTGCAACAAAATCTTTAAAAAGTAAGGTAAATATTCGCAGTAAACTCCGTAGAGTTTAAGAGTTTTCAGCGATAAATGAATTATAGAAAATGGGGTTTATGGGTAACCTCGCTAGCTTTTTCACTTAGTACCATTCAGCTTAAATGTACTATCAGTATCAAGTTTTACACTTTCAAACCAAAAATAGTTTATAAAGTGAATTTCCCTATTTCGCAACTCGAAAATTTTGATACGACAAATGTAATCTGTATTTTGCTCATGCATCCTGTCTTGAGTTTTGAGAAGTGAGTTGAAGAATGCGCTCACCATTTTCTCAATCGCTTAGAGATCTGTTATCAGATGATAAATGAACCTTCTCATTCACGTCCATTTTAGTATGAAATTTTTGATCAATTTTATCACGTGTCCATTGTGTGCGTGTGCCTCCCTCAGAAAACACGCACAATAATTGGTCAGAAGGGCGA
The DNA here is from genome assembly GCA_030386875.1 of Morinoia aosen. Classification (NCBI taxonomy): domain Eukaryota; kingdom Metazoa; phylum Arthropoda; class Malacostraca; order Amphipoda; family Talitridae; genus Morinoia; species Morinoia aosen. The sequence continues at coordinate 36,236,633 of CM059577.1, forward strand.
GACGTCAGGCGGGAGATCAGCCAGTTCAGGCGAGAGACCGTGAGGCCGCACACCGATCCCTTGCAGGGTTTACGTATGTAGATCCACCTTAGAAACCGTAGATGGACCTGATAAACCGTAGATAAACCTTAGAAACCGTTGATTCTAATTTTTCTAGCTCAATTATTTTGAAAACCTTTTCATTTATTCCATTACTGCGCAGCATGTTACTGCGAGCGTGAAACTATCCTATGATTTGAATTATTGTTCATTTCAACACGACGTTGCCTGTGGCCTACCTAAATTTTCTTGTACTAAAATTTTCGATCGGAATTTCGCTTAAATGTAATATTTTCCTTGTTTTCGTTTTATCAATGAAACTATATTCAGCAATGGCGCCAACATTACACTTCTTTTCGTCAACGTCGCAATTAGGTGCATTCTTAACGAAACATGTACAACTTTCCTGATGCATTATAAGATAAATATTGGGTGTAGAGTCCGTAGAGTAAATAAACTTTGTTATTTCGAAGTTATAGAAAATGGTAAATTGTAATGTTATCTGTTGAACTCTTTAAACAGTTAATAAGAATGATTCATGTAAATTTTATGCATATTATATTTAAAATTACACTAACATCTATTATAAATGCACAGGGGAGGCATTTCTGGAAATGACAGGAGCAATTTGCGCTGCTATAAAAAGAAATTCTTACTCAGGAAGGGGTAACACGAACTAGATGAAGACCAAGGGTGCGTGCACGCTGCAAGCGGAGCAGAGCAGGTTTTCACATGTAAGCAGAGCAGAGCGATCTACACAAGAATCAGTCTCTATGGAGGATTTCGTGTATGCGTTCTTATAGCTTAATTATCCACGGTTTCCCACTAAAATAATGCTGGCTCAAGAAATTTGCATGAGCCAGGAACAAGAAAAGTATGCATTTCCTGGCCTACAAAACATTTATCGTCACGAAGGGTCGACATGGGAGAAATTTGAAAGATTTAACAAGCTGAACTTCAGAAACACTATAAGAGAAAATTATTCATTTAGTGAGAAGTCTTTTATTATGGTTTTTGACAAGCTTCTCTGTAGTTTCAGACGAAATATTGTTCCATTCTTCAATGACGATCCGTTTCAATTCCTGAAGATTCTTTGGAGCTCTCTTATTGATGTTGAATTTCAATTCCTGCCACAAATTTTCAATGGGATTGAGATCAAGACTTATCGAAAGCCCTGGCAGCATAATTATCTTATTTCTTTGGAGCCAGCTAGTTGTAGACTTGGCCGTGTGCTTTGGGTCATTGTTTTGGTAAAATACCCACCGCCTTCCAAGTCTCAAACTATTAGCTGATACCTACAGGTTTTTGTATAAAATAAAAATATAGTCATCAGAATTCATATTCCCTTCAATTGCAACCAATTTTCCGATACCCCATGCAGCAAAACAACCCCAAAAGATCAGTGATACACCTCCGTGTTCAACTGTTGGCAGTGTTCTTCGGCAGGAAAGCTTCACCATTCTTCGCCAAACCTTCTACCTCATTCTACCCAAAAAGCTCCATTTTGGTTTCGTCACTCGATAATACTCTCTCCCAAAAGCCTCTGTCCTTATCCAAATGTGACTTTGCAAAGTTGAAGCGAGCAGCAACATGACATGGTTTGTGGAGTGGAGTCCTTTGAGGTCGGCGTCCTTGTAGGCCTTCCTTGTTCAGACAGCATGGGATTGTGCGATTGCTCACGCTAGTTCCCCGAGTGTTCAATCTCTCGGCAATGTCGTCGAGCTTCACTCGTGGATTAGCGTTGACCTCACGACACAATTTCGAGAAGTTCTCACCAAGAGTTTTTGTTTGCGACCACGCCCAGGCAACGTTTCTACAATACCTAACTTTTTCATAACAGATTATACTGTAGATCTTGGAATGCTCAAACGCCTAAATATGTCACCATAACTATTTCCAGCTTTGCGGCAGTCAATAATCTTCTGTCTGAGGTCCACACAAAGTTTCTGAGCTTTTCCCACCGTGGCGCTAGTGTACGAATGACAAAGCTCCATTTTTCTGGCTCCTCGTTAGCTCTGGCACAATTTTCTAGAATGATCTCACATTTATAATGTTCAAGAACAGTTTTTACATTTTTTCAATAAAACAAGTATAACGGTTAATACTTCTCAATGAAATGTAATGTTCTCAATTGTATGAATAATTCGATCTTTTTTATTTTTGAAATTCGGCTTGTTCAATCTTCCAAAAATAATATTTTGTTCTAGAAACTTCGTAGTATTGTTACTAATATGTGCTTCACACCCTGTGAAAATCTTATGCCAGTGGCAACAATAGTTTTTGAGTAATTCTAGTACGTTTTGAAAGACGAGGGCTGAACGAATAATTTAGTCGGTAACTGTAGATGCTGAAAGACAGGACAACGGTTAACCAAAGAAAGGTGGTTCGCAACAGACAAAAACTATTCTCTTCGAACTCAAAGAAGGTCTGTTTAACCTTCAGCTTAAGACTTCACATTTTCCCACGGGTACGCTAATTCTCCAAAATTCATTAGTTGCACAGCTGCAGCGGAAGTTAGCGACAGCAAAAACTAAATTCAGAAGACTGATAACGCTTTACCCTTCAACAGATTGAAAATTGTTCACGCACTTGAAAAAAGAAAAAGCGATGCTACAAACGTCGGTGAGGCCTGCACTTTGCAGATTATCCATGGTGGAGGTGCTCTTAACAAGGTGGGCCACAGGTGGTCACGAAGGGAATTTTCATAGTGCTGCTGACCGACCAGTAGTCAAACTCAATTTCCATTAATACTTAATTAAAGCTAAATGAAGGCAAGATCCAGTTAATGTTTGCTATTTTCCAAATTGCTAACAGCAATTGACTCTAAATTTGAGTTGAAAATTGAACTTCAGTTCAACCAATTACGGTCGAAGTTGTCGCGAATCATCCGCTGTTCTTCGCTCCGACGACGAAAGAAGAGCCTCGGTATGAACCGAGGTCCCGATCAAGTACCGAAAAACAAATAGAGCGAGGGCGGCACAGAGTGGAGGAGACTGAGAGGCAGCTCTTTGAATCGGCCTTTAGCACCAGAGTATTGCTGGGAAGCCTCTTCAGTTAATTTTCCACTGGCTGCGCTCTCAATTTCCTATTTATTATTTGTAGTGGCCACTATTTCAATTTCGTTCATTTAGTTTTTCTCTGCATGGCGTTTTGTTACTTCTTTACCTTACCTCGGTTTTTAACTTCTCTCTTAATGAAGTAAAATTAAGGAGAGTAAATAAATGAACTTTTAAATGTAAAAATAACCATCTGAATGATGAATTAAAGGAAATATTAACTTCCAATGTGACCAAGGTCTCTGGAAGAGTGACATTATAGTCACGTCAACTTAACCATTTAATTCAATATGTCGCTAATTTCCTGCGACGCATCAAAACCTACTTAATGTCCTAATCGACTTTAAGGGTTAAGAAATACAATATTCGCAACCAGAAGATTTCTTAATCGATTTTCGTCTCACAAAACTTTTAGGGGTTCAAAGAGATTCCCGCTTCACCAGAATTTCTCCTCCTGCAGGTGCAAACGAATAACTAATTACATTAAACCGATACAAATGGTACTTCACAATATTACAATATGTCAGTTGTTAACTCAAAATTATACTTTATTCAATGGCTACACCACTCTCCCGTAACCGTCCACTTACTGATAGCACAACTGCTCGGCGCCCATCAATACAAGGATACCGAGACGTAGAAAGCACACAGTGCGCGAGAAGTTCAAGTTGAAGAATACTTGATTTACAAAACCCAGGGTTCGAACGTTATCCCCGCTGGTTGAGATACTGAAAAACCACAGTATCGTTAGGAACCAAGCTTAGCAGCTGCTCGTATGACACTTCATTTAAATTTCACTTATTACACAATTAAACACTTTAAACCTCGCCTAATGCTCACCTTCAACTTTAATACCATTGGCACTGACAAGATGAAGTTAGCTCGGGAAGCTATTTTAGGAAATTAGGAGGAAATACAATTGAAGGAACCTATCCTCGGTATAGGACAGGTAGAGTTGTAAGCGTTAAGCTAATCGTTGCGTTAGGCATTGCCCGAAAGAATTAGTTTATTTAACTTTCTCTTAATTTAGAGCAACCTTCAATAATTAAACATTTTAGTAAAATTATGCAAGATGAAAGTTTACTCTTTAAGTGAAAAGGACTCAGTCCAACTTTTGAATTAAATGGTTAAGTTGACGTGACTATAATGTCACTCTTCCAGAGACCTTGGTCACATTGGAAGTTAATATTTCCTTTAATTCATCATTCAGATGGTTATTTTTACATTTAAAAGTTCATTTATTTACTCTCCTTAATTTTACTTCATTAAGAGAGAAGTTAAAAACCGAGGTAAGGTAAAGAAGTAACAAAACGCCATGCAGAGAAAAACTAAATGAACGAAATTGAAATAGTGGCCACTACAAATAATAAATAGGAAATTGAGAGCGCAGCCAGTGGAAAATTAACTGAAGAGGCTTCCCAGCAATACTCTGGTGCTAAAGGCCGATTCAAAGAGCTGCCTCTCAGTCTCCTCCACTCTGTGCCGCCCTCGCTCTATTTGTTTTTCGGTACTTGATCGGGACCTCGGTTCATACCGAGGCTCTTCTTTCGTCGTCGGAGCGAAGAACAACGGATGATTCGCGACAAAGTGTTAAGAAACAGATCAAAGCGCCTCCTCAACGTTGGAACGTCATGGTGAGCACAGAAAGTTACTTAGAGTTCTTACTTAACACATGAGCTCTTTTTCACGCTCATTTACTTTTAATCAGTGTCTAACATTTACGAATACTTAACACAGTTATTTCAAGAATATTCTATTTTCATATCGCATGATGCAAATGATAAAAATTACAGAGTTTGAAATTTATTTAAGAAAAAACGAGTTTTCATTGGCGGTTTCTTGGGAGTTTTGGGTACACCACTCTCTTACATTCAAAAATTCATAAAATGAAAATACATTGAAGAATAATAAAGAACTAAGAATAATAATGAAGACGACAAAACAAAGGCACGTATGCAAATTAAGTGAAAACAAAATTACAAGTATTGATGGATGACTAGTAACAGTTGACAAGGAGATGCTGACAGTAAAACGTTCAGCTAAGGTCGATTCTGGAAACTTCAAATGACTGAAATTTGGCGAGGTAAAATAACACAAAAACTCATACTTCATCGAAAGCATGAGTTTAAGCAAAATTCCAATCAATTTTATTTAAGCCAATCATCAACCCCATTCATATGAACATGAATGAGTAACCGTGGTAAAGGTTATGCTTGGCCTGAATGATACCTCAACAAACCATCGTAGTATCAAGGATACCACTATCAAGATGTTTTATACGGTCTACGAGTGCAATATCCCAAGATAAACTGTCTAAACGTGCAGTAGATAATTTGAAGTGAAAATGTAAATGAAAACTGAAGTTTCCCAGAGCAAAGACCATTACTTTGCTCAAATGCATACAAGACATGGGTTTGTTCATGACTACAGAAAGTAAAAACACTGAAGGAATTACTTGAATTGAAAGAAAAACACACTTTTGGCCACGTAAAAAGTATACAGAATGAATCTGAAGGTACATCTAAAAAATCATCAGGTATTTTATTGCATCAGCAATTTACCGAAACATTACAGATATGCCTCATAAAACCTTATTGGCTTCAGATATAAAAAACCTAAATTAAATTGGTGGTGCTTTACCACGACCAGACCATTCAGAATTTATGAATTGGATTAGATCTTCTTTTAAGTTAGAAAAATTTCTCAAAAACACAAAATAGCAGCTGTAACAAAGTGGTTGGAGCCATGACAGTTGTTCTTGGCTCATTTTGACAAGTCTGAAATAAATTTTTACTCGTGAAAGTCAAAATGCTCTCCCTAGAATAGCCTTATTGAACACACAAGCCTTACATCAACAGTGTATGGCTCACAGTATACGCACATAAATGCAGGTGAAATAGAAATGAAGTATTTATTACACCACTACAAACATATGTAATTTTAATTCTTAAACACTTTGACTGTAACAAGCACCACCAGTGGCCACGGAGTGGATTTTCATAATGCTGCTGACCAACCTGCATTCACTAATTCAATTTTCATAAATCTTAATGAACACTGAATAAAGGCATGACCCAATTGATGTTTGCCATTTTCAAAATTGCTCCCTTCAGTTGACTTCAATTTTGAGTTGAATATTTAACTTCAGTTTAACCAATTGCTGACAATAAGTTAAGTTCATTCTTTTTTCCATCCTAACAACAGATAATTTTATGAAAGGAGAAATACAATATGCATAATATATCAAAATGGATTCCCCTTTGAAGCCTTTTTTGCTATCAACAAGCACAAAAATATTTTCATAATTTGCTTTATGAACAAATGTTTGGTTACATTTCCCTCGTTGCATGGCAAGGGCCTTCACTAAAATTGTCAGCTGGTGTCTCTGTTGAAACACTTTCACTTGTGTCTTCATGTCTCTGCTTCACAAAAATCCGCTTCATCTGGACAATGTTATCAGCCTTGCAAGCAAACTCCAGCATCTTCTCCGGCTTCTTGGAGAACACGTGCTTCGGTGTAGTAGATCCCACACTCGGGTCTTGCTCTTGGAAAAACACGGCAGTTCCTGATGTTGGCTCTATGGCTCCCTGGAACATGAGCCCTCCAATCTGAAAATGATGGGACTCATTCATGCAAGGAACAATTCAGCTAAGTGGCTTTGTTTGAGGTAAAATATCAAGACATGTCAATAAAACACTAAACTCAAGATCTGAACTTTCAAAACGGTAGGTCTATGCATTTTAATTAGAAATACAATTTAGAAACAATATTATGCACACCTGATGGACAGTAAAAATCCCAGCTATAAAGGGTTCTGCACTTGAGTAAACATAAAATTATTTCAACGTTGTTTTATCACTGAACTAGCATGAGCACCAAATTTTTTTTTAGAAATTTGAACACAATAATAGATTAATCAATATAGATTCAATCATTACAACATTGCACAAACTGCAACTTAAGGGAAGCAAACAATTTTTACCTATAAAATATTCAAAAATTAAAAAAAAATACTTCAGGAGTGAAATAAGAATAAGAACATTCGAATAGACATTTATAGCTTTTAAAGTTTTTGAAATTTACGTGAGAAAATGGCATTCTCAGAAAATGGGTTCCATTTCCTCAGTTTCTCGTACAGTTTTTCACTTATGGAGGAGATCTTTTTGTCATCCTGAAGATCAAGGAGAGTACTATAAAACTGAGAGGTAGTTTTTTGATAAGTTGACTAGAAATTTTTCCACTACTATATAAAGAACAGTAATTAATTTTAAAAAATTCAAAATTTTTCAAATTATTTACTGAAGCGATATAAAAAACTGGCACTCACTTTGTAGATATGCTTTGCATAATGAAAGTTTGGATTAGTACTTCATGAGATTTCAAGCAGAGATGCAGTGAAAAGATATAATTACATGACATTTAACTCAAGTTATAACATGGTGACTACTGATATTTCATTTCAAAATTTTACTACTTTTTACTACTTTTTACTACCTTCAGCGGTAAAAAATTACTACTTTTTTTACACAATGATTGTTGTCCAAATGCCTAGAGGTAAGTAATTTGCCTATAATGAGTAATTTGAGTCAATAATATACGCAATACCAAAAATTCAAAAAAAGCTCCAAGTTCCTTAATACTTGAAATGCTTAATACTAAATGGAGCAACCGAAGCTTTATGGCAAAAAAGTAACCTAAATTTTTAAGGTACCCCCATCCTAAATGGACTCCAACAAAAGTTTGGCGAAGACCTTGTCTTAACATCTTTCAACTAGATTAGATTAGATTATAGGTTAGTTTAAGCCTCCCTAACCGCTACAAAAAAAGAGCATATCGAAGAGAGGAAGAAGGAAGGCTCCATTTAGTATGGATATTAGGGAACGCGGAATCTATGCAGAAAGGGCACAGAAACAGTAAGATGAGAAAGAAGTTCATGAAACAAGATCAAAGTTGAAGAAGAAAGTAGTAGGTGTTGAAAAAACAGGACAGCAGTGAACCAAAAAAAGATGGTCTGTAACAAAACAAAAACCTATTCTATTTAAAAAAAAATAAAGCCTACCTAACCTTTAGCTCAGGCCCTTACATAGTCCCCTGGGAGCGCTAATTCCCATAGATACAATAGTTGTATCCCCCTGAGGGGACATCTTTCAACTATGATGAAAACAGTTCATATGGAAAAAATAAACTGACTGGAAACTAGTAGACACCAGGGGAGTGTCAGATCCCTTTACAGCAGGGTAGAATATCAGGGAATTTCATTATGACCAATCACTATGGCACTTCGGAAATATGAGTTTGTAAACTATTTCTATCGTACCTCAAAATCTAAATCGGCATCCTAATTGCGATCAATAATAACAAATAGGTTATGAACATGTTATACTACGGAACCAAAACGAAAATACAAATTTCATGTAGCTCTCCTATATACATTAAGTAGAAGAATGAACTTTGATTACATGGAGCATCTCCATACTATGACGACATCCTGGAGGTAACTGAATCGCCATGACTGCAAAAAGGAACTTCAAAGGAACTAAACTCTCGTTCAAAAGATGACACATTGTATTAAAAGTTAATTTTATAGCATAATTCTTTCTGTATTTGGACATAAAGTAACGTCACTGGAAAAAAAACTTTCAGCTCAACAAAGAGGTAATTTTTTTCAAAAAAATTTTTTAGTTTCAGTAAATCGTTGTTTCCCCAAATCGAAGTGGACAGAATAAACTCGTCTTTTCACAGGAAGATAATACTGCTCAATCAAGCTCAGGTCCAATAAAACACTTTCTGGATTTAAATGAACTGCGGAGAAGTTCCTTTCATGTCATTGTAATGTTTCTATCCTGCCGCAACAACTTGGAGTGTAAGAATATTTTTCTTGGAATAAGAATTGGAAGGCTACATCAAGTTTATGCTAATCAAGACCTTACCAGTCAAATATTAGACTTTGAATTAAACATTATTCATTAGGAGGAATTAAAATGTAATAAGTTTGATTCACGACTTGCTCATCTGAAATTGCAGCGGGACTCTAAAAGCTAATTGAGAATAATTTTATTTCTGTGCTTACGTTTGTGAATAAAATATTTTAATTTTTGAGCATCAAGTGCACAAAGATTAGATTAGTCATTAGATTTAGCCTCCCTACCCAGCAACAAATGCAATCCAAAGAGAGGAAGGAGGAAGGCATCGTTTAGTTTGGAGTTAAGGAAACGCAATCTCCGCAGAAAGGGCATAGAAACAGTAAGTTATGAAAGAAGATTATGAAACAAGAGCAAAGTTTAAGAAGAAAGTAGTAGGAGCTGAAGAACAGGACAGCAGTGAACCAAAAAATGGTGGTCCTTGACATAACAAAAGCATTTTGTTTCAACAAAAAGAAGGCCTACCTAACTCTCAGCTCGGGCCCTCACATTTTCCCCCCTGGGAGCGCTAATTCCCATAGAAACAATAGTTGTATCCCCTTGAGGGGAACAAGTGCACAAAAAGAACAATTATGCCAACTATGCTATATGTATATCTTATGGGCAACTGCATCTACTAGAGATGAAATCCAATAAAATGTTATTGTTATTTAGTGATAAGTACAACTACCTATTTAAAAATTTTGGCTAGTTGTTAATGTTCATTCATAAAATTTAAAAGAAAAAGTTCACAAGATGTTTTACATTTAAAAGAATCCTAATTTGCAATAAAATATAAATTATTTTACTTGACAAACATATTTCAATCAAAGCTACTTGATATACTTCCACAAGAAAATATGTAGCTATGCTATTCCATTTTTCCTTCAGATCGTATAATGCATATTTGATACGTAAGAATAAAATATGTTAAACGTCGACCTCATAATCATAAATGTATAATTTTTAAATCCTTATTTTATTTTCAATACTAATCCCTGATATCACACATTCCTAAGCTTGTATCTCAATGTAAATGCGCACTATTAGAAGTATTTTCAACAATGCATTGCCACTGGTATTACATTTTTTTAATTTACATTTATACAATTTATGAAACCTTGACTACCGCATCAAAGCGAAAGCCATTTTATTGTTTTCTCTCAATAATTTGTTAATAATAAAATGGCTCAAATGAACCTTCCATCATAAAACAACTAGATAACTTTCAGATCAAACGGAATGAGAAGAAAAAGTGAACTATTTTTAGTATTGTTCGCAAAAAATTTGAAAAATTTTTCGACTTTGTGTGCTCCAATCCTAAAATTACACCCCATCTGTACAGGAATATTTCCCATAAATTGAGGCAAATTTCTGATTATGGGAAAAATAAATTTTAAAAAATCTTCATACTCTATATAAATATGTAACCTTACTTTAAATTTTCAGAGAATTATTCCACTCGACAATTTTTTTACTACCCTGAGGCCAATTTTACTACTTTTTACTACTTTTTTTTACTACTTTCCCAATTTTACTACTTTTTACTACTTTTTACTACATTACTACCTAGTAGACACCCTGTATAAAACATTTTTGATTTGATTTTCATTAAAACAAGGTATTTTAAATTATTAGTAAAAGCCCATAGCATAGTGAAACCTACAACTAAGTTTTTCTAAGAGCTAAAAAGTAACAGCAATGATACTTTCTGTTGAGCAAAAAGCTATAAATGTACTTTGTCTTTCATTGGACGGCCCAGTTGTCAATAGCATCAAAATTTTTTGCAGGAACCTCTCATTTTCATGGTTATATAAACAAAGATGAAATTAAAGAAATTAAATTCAGTATATGCTGTGTTACTCAAATTACCAGCTACATCAGATCTGGCAAAAGTACCAGTTAACTGAACAATTAAAAAATACATGACTTCATTTACCTACCAAGAAGCATGCCTAAAAAAAGTCCAAGCTTAGCTACAAACATAACAAACTGACCTGAAGAATTGGAGAACCCTTGTGCACACCAAGCAGCTTGAAGCTCTTTAGAGTCTCCTCAGTAATTTCAGATTGCACAACTCCTTTGAGATCCAAATATAAGAGCTCATCTTGCTCTTCATACTCATACTCATCATCATCACCTGTTATAGTCATTGTTAGAGAAAATTTTTGCTAGTAATTTTTAAGCACTAACACTGAAAAAAATATAAAAGATTATTAATAATAATTCAAATTTTGAGTATTTCAAGTGTACAGTGGCAAATCATTTTCTAATTGAAACAATGATATACTGTTTAACATATTGCTGGTAGCAAAGAAAAGTTTGGTAGCAACTCATAGAATTAAATAAATTCACATTTCAAATTATCTGTCACTCAATGCCAAACTTTGATTTAAAGACTGCAAAGTGCATTGAATACATAAAAATTTAACTATATCTTCAGAAAGGATTTACCTTTGTTGTCCTCCTAATGATTTTCTACAGAAATTCTCCTTATTGTAAAATGGTATAAAAAATAGTCAATAGTGAAACAGCTAACCTACAAAATTAATTTGAACAAGTGAGAAAGAGCTATTCAAAGTATTCAGATTCACAAAAATTAGTGATTTCATTGTTATATTATTCAACAATTGAAAATTGTATATATTACATTATTAATGAATATTAACAGTAAATATGCAATTCTGTCGTATCACATACCTAGTATTAACTACTTCACACAAATCTTACACTTCTTCTACACCCAAAGCTATGTCATTTAGAAGTTTAATAGAATAATTCAAAATTAAATTTTATATAACCAAAATAGTAAACAAAATATTTCTCATTATATGTTTAAACAGAACTAATTAACAAATAGAAGTGTTGGCTTCCTTTCTCAGTGTCATTTTTAGTATAATGTTGATACTGTCTTGTAACATACAGCATGATTTATAATTATTCATTTGATGTTAATTTCATTTATTTCTAAATAAAGATCCTTAGTATCATTATAACCATCAAAGGGCTTATAAAGAATATCAAGTAAATTTTCAAAATTAAGAATAAATACAAGATGAGCCCAATTGATATAATCCTTTACCATCAGCATTTTCAACTCATACTACCGTTATTGAAAGCCTGTCACTAAACTGGCACTGGCATCAGGTAGTCACGAATATCAGTATAAGGAAGGAACTGCCACTTGGCAGAGATTTTTCAGAGGGCAAACTAAGAAACACCTATAACAAGAAACACAATATATTGAGGCTATTATTGATAGAGGACCAAAAAGTTCAGCGGGATGTTAAAGGATTATTAATATAAAAGTTAATTAAGTATAAAGATAATTCAATCACTTATGTGCTTGCTCATAAATCAAAAATAAATTCAAATTTGTTGCTTTGAATTGTAGCTTTGAAATCCTATTTTACTTTTAAGAAAATGTTTTGGTTGAGTAGATAGATTAGATTAGATTATTATTAGTTAAGGGCACCAATCAGTCGAAAATCCAAAATCCATCATATTATTTATTTATTGCTCTATTCGATTGAGAAAGTCCTAAACTTCATTCCTGCAAAGCGGCAGAACGATCCGTCTCACCAAAGTAGGTCAAATGGGGGTTTGAAAGGAGGGTGGAGGGTAGCTCGCTCGGCCAGCTTGTGCAGATATGCCACGTCAGCTCAGCTGGTTGGTGCTGAGTGTCGGTTTATTCATAATTAGGTATGCATCTATCTGCTTGCAAGTCAAGACTTTTGAGATTTGGCAAGTTGAATTCTCGGTACCTCTACCCCTCCCTCGGGAGTAAGAAAGAGGGTCGGGGGAAGCTCGCCCGGCCAGCTAGCCCAGATGTGCCACACGAGCTTGGCCCGTTGCCTCCGACTGTAGGTTTGTTCATAATTAGGAATGCATCTATCTGCTTGCAAGTCAAAAATTTTGAGATTTGGCAAGTTGAATTCTCGGTACCTCCACCCCTCCCTCCCTCGGGGGGAAGAAGGAAGGTGGGGGAAGCTCGCTCAGCATGCTAGTGCACATGTGCCAAATGAGCTGAGTTAGTTGTTGCTGACCGACGGTTTGTTCATAATTAGATATGCATTTATCTGCTAGCAGATCAAAATTTTTGAGATTTTGCAAGTTGAGTTCTCGGTACCTCCACCCCTTCCTCCCTCGGGGGGAAAGAGGGTGATTGGTAGCTCGCCCGATCTGCTTGCATAGATATGTGACGTTAGCTGATCTAGTTGTTGCAGACCGACGATTTATTCAGATTTAGATGGCTTTTTTTCGATAGCAGATCAAGATTTTTCTGGATTTGACGTTGATTGCTCGGTACTAATGTAGTGATATAAGCATTTGGCTCTGCGTGGCGCTTCCATATCCCATAAGAGGAGCCTACGAGGATGCCAAGGACGCCCCAGCTTATGTTCCTGGTGCGTTTTAGACATTTTTGGTACCACTTGTGGTACTGGTTCCTTCAAGGAACCACAATAACTTCCAAAAATGATATTCAAAACGTCAACACTACCAATTTCTCCAAGAAATGCAGCTTGCAAACAAAAAAAACTGTCTCGGCACCGAAACGCGTTTTCTGAGCAATACAAATGTCAATATTCAAGCTTCTTCTTCTCAAAAATTTGTTATCGTAGAGCAATAATTTTGGTATCATTAGATGCGCAAAGAGTTGCTGTATAAAGAGTCAGAGGATTATATTGAAATTCACAGAAGATTTTCAGTTACATCAAAAAATCTACGGAAAAATGAATGACACTTCAAATTTTTTTTTAAAATTCCATAACAAATAAATTATTGGGAGTTTCAATATAATCCTCCGACTCTTTATACAGCAGCTCCTTCCGCATTCAATGATACCTAAATCATTTCTCTACGATGACTACTTTTTGAGAAGTGGCTTGAATATACCTCATTTTTTCATTCCATTTTTTTCGTTATCTCCGTAATTATGGCGAAAACGAAAAAAGTGCCCAATATATCCCTTATTCATTTTCTAAAATACATACGTATGCAAAATTTCATAGATCTAGATACCATACAAAAAACGGGACGGCCATTTTCTTGATTCTGACTAGACGGTCGCCTTAAGTCTTCTTATCTGCAACAAAGGCAATCCAAAGAGAGAAAGGAAGAAGGCACCATTTAGTATAAAGTTAAAGGAATGCAGAATCTATGCAGAAAGAGCATAGAAACAGTAAGATGAGAAAGAAGTTCATGAAACAAGATTAAAATTGAAGAAGAAAGTAGGTAGGTGCTGAAAAAACCAGACAGCAGTCAACCATAAAAAGATGCGGTAAATGGGTAGCGTTTGGTAATAATCGATTTTTAAATTTTTGAGGCATGAACATAGTTAATTAAGTCAAAATAAACAAGTTTTCTTCTATGCACTTTCCGTCGTAAATGAGCATTTTACCAGTTATTGCGGTAGGTTTAGTTTCGTCTTGAATGCGCTCGAATAAACAGCTACTCATTGATTTTTGAATTTTCGTTGCTTGAATCGTGGTTAAAACATCGAAATAAACAACTTTTCTTCTATACACTTTTTTCGTCAAATGAGTATTTAACGAGGTATAGCGGTAGGTTTGATTTCGTCTTTGATGACGATCGGGCTGGAACCGAGACGGCATTGCAGTGATGCCGTCCGACGTGCTGTTTGAATTACTTGCCGCTTCAAACATTAGAGTTTTGGTAAGTAATTTATCGTTATAACTCATTAAATACTCATTTGCGACGGAAAGTGCATAGAAGAAAACTTGTTTATTTTAACCTAATTATCTATGCTAATGCCTCGAAAACTAGAAAATCGATTATTACCAAACGCTATACATTTACCAAAGATGCTTAACACGTTGAGTGCGGCTGGTAAAACTGAAGTTCAATATTCAACTCAAATGAGAGTTAATTTCAAAGATTAATTTTGGAAATAATGAACATTAAGTAGATCGCGCCTTCATTTATTTTCCATCGAACAGTAATCGAAATTGAATTAGTGACTGCTTGTTGGTCAGCAGCGTTATGAAAACCCCATCAGTGGCCACCGGTGGGTCACGTCACACTCAAAGGGTTAACATACCAAAAATATTTTAATTCAACAAAAAGAAGGCATACCTAGCTCTCAGCTCAGGCCCTCACATTGTCACCCTGGGAGTGCTAATTCCCATAGATATAACAGTTGTATCCCCCTTGAGGAGTCGTTTGGATAGATATCATTGTTACAAGAAGATATGCTAGGGTGTTTGACTCAATCATCCGAAACGACTGGCAGGGAAATACATTCGGGGATTTGACGAACAAGCGCGGGTTTGTTTATTAACTTTGCATTAGTTATTAACCATAAAAAGACAAATAAATGTCTATGCTTTGCCACATATCATGAGCGCCTTGACCATTTATTATACAGCATTACGATTGAACTGATTGAATTTGACGCGAAATCAAGATTTTTACTTCGAGGCAATGTTTGAACTTTGAACTTGAACTTGAACTTGAGGGCCGACAGTGTCGAGGCCTTTGTAACGGCCTACAATTCCCTCCACACTTTTCACACAAAGAGTTCAGCGCCTGGTACCAGACTTGTCCACTAAACTACTCAGAATCTACGATCCTTGTCACAAGCCTCCATTGGAAGGCATCACCGGGACAGCCAGTGTGTCAAAACACCATCCCCCGGCACATTGGGTCATTACAGCCCATTCTACGAGACTGGCTCATTCCAGTCACTGTCTCTTACTCCAGGCACGCACAAGAAACACTTTCATAGCCTCAGTGATACTCGCATTACACTCCTGATCCAATCCAGCAAGACAGCTCATACCGCAATCATCTTCAGCACATCTGGCATTCCACTCATTCTCTCCATACTGCTCAGACACCACATTCATAAAACTCTCTCTCTCTTGCTCATACTTACTACATTCCAGCACAAAATGCTCAATTGTTTCCTCTACTCCACTATTACACTGCTGACATAATCTGTTATAATTCTCATTCCATCTCCATGTACGTCTGTTCACACTCAATGACTTACATCTCACAGCAAACAAGAGTTGACTTCCAAAACTACCATCATAGAACAGCTCAAACTTAGGTGCTTTCTTTTTCATATACCAGTTAAGTGTAGGCTTCCGCATCACGCTAAGCTTCTACTTATTCAATCCATACTTTTTTGTTTGCCTCTCAATCTCTTTCTTCCACCTCTTGCAGTCCCACTCAGGCCTTACACCTCCAACATTTATTAAACTCCAGTCATCCACAGGTCTCCCAATTCTAACATGAATAATCTTTTGCATACTGAGTTTCCTTGCATACCCCCAACATACTTTCTCCCAATAGCTTACACTCAGATTCCATTCAAAGATTCGCCTTACCCACCTGCTATTCTGCATTCTTTCAATTCTCACCTTATAATTCAGCACAGCTTTCACCATTCTTTCTGAAAATAGGCTCCACCCTAGGTCACCTCTAATGGCTTCTATAGCTGTCCATTTCGGAGCACCCAATGCTACACGTCCTACCTTATTTTGTATCACATCCAGCTTTTCAAGATCACTTCCATTCCAAGCAAGAGCACTCATACAATACATGACACTAGGTACAGCAACATACTTCCACATTCCTCTCACACATTCGTACTTGTTTGCTCTGTATCTGGCCACACTACCTAACCGTCCACTCCACTGCATTGCTTTAGCCACTTTCTCACCTTTAGTTCTAGTACATCCATCTTCACTCATCATACAACCTAGATATTTGTATTCTTTTGTTCTACCTATTCTGATTTCTCCAATATTCCACAGTCTGTCTCTATCAGTCTCATCACTATTTATAACCATGACCTTACTTTTATCGGCACCAAAGTTCATCTTGAAATCTTTACCATATCCATTCACAATGTCAAGCATCCTTTGTAGTTCATGACCACATTCACTAACCACAACCACATCATCAGCATACAACAAACAGCTCAGTCTCTCATTACCAACTTTCAGTCCTAAACCACTCCCTCTCAGTCGAACTGCTAATTCTTCTGTGTACAATCCAAACAACAGGGGGGACAGAGTACAGCCCTGTCTCACTCCTCTAACACTCCTCACTTGCCCTGTTTTCAAATTTCCTAACCTGTAGATAGCACTTGTGTTCTCATACAGACTCTGTACAATGTTCACTATTTTTCTGCTAAAACCAACTTTTCTCAAAATTTCAAACAGCCTAACCCGATCCACTCTGTCATACGCCTTTTCAATTTCCAGGAATGCTAAATATACCTTCTTGTTATCCTTCTTCATTCGCTCAATTATTTCACTCACTACAAACAGATTAATCCTCCCCCTGTCTATCTTGCCTAAAACCATTCTGTTCTTCTCCCAGGACTCCTAATTCCTCAACTAAATTTTTCATTCTCTCATTCAAAATACCACAAAAGATCTTACATACGGTGTCACCCAGTGCAATTGGTCTGTAATTTTTGAGTTCTTTCATACTCTTATGTCCACCCTTATGCAACAGAACTACATTACACTTGTTCCAGTCATCCGGTACTCTTTCACTCTTCCATATCTCATCAAATAAACATTTCAACATACTGACTACACTCTCTCCTCCACATTTATAGAACTCATATGGTATCTTATCAGGGCCACATGCCTTTCCATTTTTCACTTTCTTCAAAAAACTTACAATCTCTTCACAAGTGATTTTGTCTTCCATTTGCAGTTCATGTTCATCTATCAGAAAATTTATTGGTTCATCATCTGTAACCTGCTCATTCATTCCACCAATGTCCTCCCAGTATTCTTCAACTGCTTTCACCATTTGCATCCTATCTTGCACACTGCACCCATTGACTACTAATTCATCAACTTGAACTTCACTACCTCTATCATTACCTTGTATAAACCTATACCAATCTTTTATTCCATCTGGACCTTTCTTTCTTAGATTTTCAACTTGGTGTCTCTCTTCTTTAACCCTAGCCTCATTGATCTTTCTCTTTACTTTCTTCTGCTGGTCCTTGTACTCATTCCATACACTCTGCCATTTATCCTCAGTAATTCTGAGTCTTTCATACATTTTCCTCATACTGCGTTGTTTTTTATTTAAAGTCTTCCTTCTCGTTCGTTCTTCCTTTATCTCACTCATAAACCACCTAGCATTCCCTGTACTTTTCCTGCATTTCATTCTACCGATCTTTTGCTCTGCCACATCATACAAGGTTCTTGCAATCTCCTTATTTAGGTCATTTACATTTCCACACCTGTTCCAGTTACATCTACTCAATTCATTTCTAAATTCTTCCCAGTTTGCCATTTTAATATGCCAATTTTCTCTTACTCTGCTGGCCTTCTGCATTGACTCCTTTCCACACCAATTATATTCTAGTACAAGCATTTTATGGTCACTATCAATATCAAAATCATCTTCATCTACAAACATTTCATTGACACACTCTCTTGCTCTACTATTCACAATCATATAGTCAATTGCAGTTTTCCATTCCCTGCTTTGCCATGTATGCAAGCCATTTCCTATTGTTACATTCAGGTTTTCAAGTTCATTCTCATCACAAAAATCTATCAATTTTTGTCCATTTGCATTCACCGGCTCACCAAGTATACCAACATGGCCATTCATGTCACCCATCACAATCAGAGGGCACCTGCAGTGTTCTCGTACAATCCTTGTTAATATTTCATACTTTTTTACATTCTCTTCATGAGCTAAAATCCCATCAGTTGTCATATAACATACAATCACAACAATACATTCTCTGGCATGCATTCTTTCACACTTAATTGCTAACAAATCTTCACTTTCAGGTTCATTTCCAACAGGAAGTTCCTCTAATTTCCAATTTAGAGCATTCTTTACAATCAAACCAACTCCACCACCTCTTTTTTGCCAATTTACACGCCCTTTTCCTATCATATGATACTTATTCTCCTTACATGTTAAACTGACTCTATCACGCATTTGGGTCTCTACTACACCAACACAATCCAATTTTCCATTCTCAAATTCTACTACGAGGTCATCTAACTTTCCTGCATTCCATCCACGCACATTTATACTTCCAAACCTTACAACACAATTGCACAATTCCAGACGTTCCTCATTTTTGCTCTGACGGATTTTCATTCATCCAGTTCCAGCTTCCATTATGACATGAGTAGCCCTGATCCACCGGATATATTTCTTGGAGAGTTTCATCTTACCTTCTTTTGTAAGATGGACTCCATCTCCAAGAAAACACCCATCCTGGATCACGCAATCCATGTCAAGGAAGCTGGAACCCAGCTCACGCTTTCTCACACCCTCAGCTCTCATACTCATAAACCTTTCATGCAACTCTCTATTCACCTCCTTTCGCACCCTTTCATACTCCTCATCACACGCAGGCCTTCTTAGGAGGCTAGTCACCGCCACTCTAACATTCTTCTTCCGCGCCCTATCAACAACTTTCATAATTGCATTCACCGTACGTTCTCTCCCACATTCAAGCAACCCATTGCCACCTCCTTGCAGTACAACCATTCCTTCATCCATTCCATCTATCACTCTCTCAGCATGCCTACAAATCTCCTCCACTCCTTTCCCTCTCATGCTCATACATCCACTACTGTCACTCATACATACAAACCTATCAACATTCTTCACCATGCTATCTCCACATATCCTAATCATAGGTCTTACTCTCCCTTTCATGCTACTCTTTTGCTCACTTCTTTCACTCAGATCATTCTTTCCATTCATCTTCCTTTCATTCGCTTCCACTACAGGCTCCTGCACCTCATGTGGCACCACAACAGGTGGCTCATTCACTCTCTTTCCATTTTTACCTCTTTCATCATGCTCATTCATCCTTCTACTCTCATCTGTCACATTTGCACCATCATTTGCTTCATTCACACTCCTTGCACCATCATTTGCATTATCATCCACTTCATTTGCACTCCTTGCAGCACCATTTACCTCTTCATTCACTGCATTTGCACCATTCTCATTCTTTCCTTCGTTCAGCTTCCTTTCATCCTTCAAGTCAGCCTCTAAAGCAACCATCAAAATTGTCAATCTCTCAACCTCCTCTTTCAACTTCTTACTCTCATCATTCAAACATTTCCAGCACGTAAACACAAGATCACTCAACTTTCTCCGACTCATTTCTCTCAAACCTTTGCATGCATCTATATCTATCCACTCTTTACAAGTCATGCACTCAATCTCCTCATCCATTCCACTTGCACCTCCCTTCCTACGACCAGTCCTATTTCTTGCCATCCTCAAACACAGACTTCTCTCTCAGTACAAATTTCACAGGCAGAAGAAGTCTTCACTCACCAAATCTACTGAAAATCAAGTTATCAAACCAAAAGAAACAAAAACGTTTCCTACTACTCTCACAGTCACTCTCTACAATGTCACACACTATACTCTTTATATGCAAAGGAAGCTTACCAGTCAAAACACCTCAGTCAAAAATTGCAAGTCACCACACCAAAGTCCAATGCTCAGTCTCAACTCTCACGCAACAAAAAAAACTACTCTCACGAGCACTCCATACAAAGTCACACACTGTACTCACGTGAATATACAAACTATACCAGTTTTTCAGCAACTTCACTTTAATTCACCACAATTTTCGTCGGAGAATTAGACGCACGTGCACACCGTATCGTACCCGTCGGAGCGAGACGGCTTAGGGCAGAGCGGCGATGAGTCAAGTCACAAGCGACGCTCGACTCTCGAGTCGACGCTCGCGGCTCGACGCTCGTTTGTAAACAAAAATACTCTCGGGCTGGATTCAAATGACGAGCTCAATCTGTCCGCAGTAGTTCACGCGTTATACTTCCGACAGCATCGAATTTTTGAATGGAATCTGAGTGTAAGCTGTTGGGAGAAAGTGTGTTGGGGGCATGCAAGGAAGCTTAGTATGCAAAAGATTATTCATGTTAGAATTGGGAGACCTGTGGATGACTGGAGTTTAATAAATCCTGGAGGTGTAGGGCCTGAGTGGGACTGCAAGAGGTGGAAGAAAGAGATTGAGAGGCAAACAAAAGAGTATGGATTGAATAAGTGGAGGCTTAGCATGATGCGGAAGCCTACACTTGACTGGTATATGAAAAAAGAAGCACCTAAGTTTGAGATGTTCTATGATAGTAGTTTTGGAAGTCAACTCTTGTTTGCTGTGAGATGTAAGTCATTGAGTGTGAACAGACGTACATGGAGGTGGAATGAGAATAATAACAGATTATGTCGGCAGTTTATTAGTGGAGTGGAGGAAACAATTGAGCATTTTGTGCTGGAATGTAGTAAGTATGAGCAAGAGAGAGAAATTTTTATAAATGCGGTGCTTGAGCAGTATGGAGAGAATGAGTGGTATGCCAGATGTGCTGAAGATGATTGCGGTATGAGCTGTCTTGCTGGATTAGATCAGGAGTGTAATTTGAGTATTATTGAAGCTATGAAAATATTTCTTGTGCGTGCCTGGAGTAAGAGACAGTGACTGGAATGAGCCAGTCAGGTAGAATGGTCAGTAATGACCCAATATGCCTGAAGATGGTGTTTTGACACACTGGCTATCCCAGTGATGCCATCCAATGGCAGCTTGTGACAAGGATTGGTAGATCCTGAGTAGTTTAGTGGACAAGTCTGGTACCAGGCGCTGAACTCTTTGTGTGAAAATTGTGGAGGGAATTGTAGGCCGTTACAAAGGCCCCGACGCTGTCGGCCCTCAATTTCAAGTTCAAGCAAAAATAGCTAAGTAATAAAATTATTTCACACAATATGGTTGAATAATTAGACCAAGATCCCTAATATGAATACTTATGGTATAAAGTTATTAGCAGTTTTATCATGGTAGAAAGTGTAGCATACCGCTACATAAGCGTAAAAATTAGAAATTCGCTATTCATACTTAAATAAATTAATTAGTAGCATTAAAAATATTACTCTAATTTATTATTAATTATTTTCTACTTCTAATTCGTAATCATTAAAATTTTTGTGTAAATACATGAGAGATCAAATAATCAATCGACATTTCGAGTTCTTAAGCAGCCCGTCTGGCAACATACAAGCGCGTCGCCTAGTCCACTCACTTTTGTTTGTGGCTCGGTTGCGCGAACATCTCGACCTCTACATCATCGCCATACACACAACCATCACAGTCAAATCTCCCTGGTTTTTTCCCTGAGTGCCATGTTAAATGTTACGTTGTTAACCTGAGTCATGCTATAACTTGCACACCACTTACCTTATTCTTGAGCCAGCCATTTGGCATTACTTTGGGAAAGGCCAGCAAATCTACCTGAGCCTCAAACCTTTGAGCTACTCCATTTACTCAAGCTCGATTGTCTGCTAGACGTTTGGAAAGCAGACCTCATAACGTGACCACATTACGTCACTGTTTAGAACTCCTTCAAGTTTTGCCCCAAATACAACTCACTCACCACGCTTACTGCATCGCGTGCCGGCCTTCGTCAACTCCAGCCTGGTCCCCCGGCACGGATTGCCACCTCAACAAGCTCTCCGAGATCAAGAGCCAAAGAAGCCAGTTTTTTTCTGGTTTCCGCTTCCAAAATAAACTCCGCCACGGAAACTAAGCTGAGTCCACAAACGTGTTTCATTATCACTCTCGTAATTTACCAGTACGCTTCGAGAATCGATCGAGTTTTTTTTCTTTGCCGTTCAAATTAATATTTACACTGAACCACCCAGCGGCGAGTTAATAAAACCCGACACTGGTGCATTGGCCGGGAAATTATTTTTAAAAATAAAAGAAAGAACTAAACTCGAAGTGTTCTGGGGGTTGTGAGAGGATAATGTTGGCGTATCATTGTAGTGATAAATTTTCCCATGTCGTAGTGGTTTGAGAGATTTCCTGTGGATTTTTGACCATGCTAATGAATTTTCTCTGAGCAGCTTAAAAAAAAATTTTTTTATCTTTCTTTTATGCTGTTTCCTGTCTTTGTTTGTTTTTGTGCCTCAGTAGGTAGGAAAATATTTTTCTACTATTTCCGTGCTGTGCATTTATTCCTGACCACCGTAAAATTCTCGTCCCATTTTCTCTCTTTCCGTTTTCTTCAACGTATTGATTGATTGAGTAGGTAGAAAAATAATTTTTTCTCTCACCTGCTTAATTTTGTGCCTACGCAAATTGCCGCATACCGCATAATAATTTTTTTTTTCCTCCTCGTTTCCAATTTCATATTTCCTATCTTCTGTTTCACTAAATTTGAATGATTGAGTAGGTAAAGAATTAACGCAAACCCTTGCTACCTCATCCCAAGTCTTAGGCACTAATATCAGTAATTGTGCATCCCAAGAGTGTCCGCTAGCATGTCTGACTCAGATAATGAAGATCGAGCACACGCAAATCCCATTAGGCTCCCGACCTTTATTCCGGAGGACGCCCACACCTGGTTCCAGCAGTGTGAGGCGGTATTCAGGTATAATAAAATACGTAGTGAGATAGACAAATTCTACTCGCTTGTGAGTGCCGCGCCCACAAAACTCCTTAATGACTCCAACGAGCTCTTAGAAAACCCTCCAGATCGCAATCCTTACGGAACCTTAAAAGGCAAAATCTTGGCAAGGCTTCAGATGTCCGATGCGGACAAATTCCGAAGTCTTGTAGATGCCTCTGCTATCCCTCCTGTCTCTAGTTCTTTCTCACCCACTTCGCTAGTTAAAGAACTGCGGAAACTCGCTACAGGAGTTGCCGTAGCTGAAGGATTTCTGAAGGAGGTCTTCATGACCAAACTAGCCCCTAATGTGCGTCCTTTCCTCTCACTAGCAGGGCCCGAGCAAACGTTAGAAAAATTAGCGGAAGCCGCAGAGACGGTGATCCGAAATATTAATTTGCCAAGAGAATCACAAGTTGCTTCCCTGAATGTAGCTGCTACAACTTTTAGCCCGTCAAATACGACGCAGAATTCAGTCAAAATAGATAAGCTGCAGCAGGACATCGCTGAAATAAAGCAAGCTCTCCAAAATTTCCAAATAGGTCAGCCCGTGGCTCACATTCAGCCAGGCCCAGGGAGATTCCAAAGCCACCAAAATGCCTACAACTATCCTTATGACTATCCCTCCAACTATCACTATCCTCCTCCTCCTCCTCAACGCTTTGATAGAGGTAGATCTTATGATAGGTCAAATAATCAAAACCCCCGTTTTCGGTCACGCTCTCGTGATGCCAGTAGCAATTTATGCTGGTATCACCAGAAATTTGGTGACCAAGCTCGTAAATGCGCCTCACGCTTTTGCCCGCGTTATACCGAACAAATGACTTCGGGAAACGCCACCAGCAACGCACAGTAGCGAGTACTGCGTTGCCTCATTCCCAGACTACTCGCCTCTTGACAATCCTCGATCCCGTTACCAAATATCGATTTCTTATCGACACTGGCTCTAGCGTATCAATTATCCCAGCCACGGCAAAAGTCAAAAACCAGCCATTAGTGGCTACATTACGCGCCGCAAACGGCACGCCAATACCTTGTTACGGTGAACGAGCCTTAGAGTGCAGTCTGGGATTGAGGCGAACTTTCCTGTTTACTTTCTTAATCGCGGAAGTCCAAGAGCCTATCATTGGCGCGGATTTCCTAGAGAAGTATGGGATTATCATAGATGTTAAAAACCGTAGAATTAGGGACGAGGAGACACAGATCTCAATTCCCGCTGGTAGCATAACTAAAGAAAATGTCTTGCATTCCTTTTCTATTGCTTTCAAGGAGGAGTGCATGTTCGCACAAATCCTCAAAAGTTTTCCCGCATTAACAAACCCTAACTTAGTTTCTAAAAACATGCAAACCTGCACGAAACACTTCATAGAGACGCAAGGACCGCCTGTCTTCTCCCGTGCTAGGAGATTGCCGCCTGATCGATTGGCGTTAGCCAAGAAAGAATTCGCGCGCATGCAGGAGTGTGGCATCATCCGCACCTCCAAAAGTCCTTGGGCTAGCCCTCTTTTGCTGGTACCCAAGGCTAACGGTGAATTCAGACCGTGCGGGGATTTCCGCAGGTTAAATGCCGTTACTTTACCTGATCGCTATCCTATTCCTTACCTTCACGATTTCAGTGCAAATTTGGAAGGAGCACAAATTTTCTCTAAGATTGACCTGCAGTCCGCCTTTCATCAAATCCCCCTTGATGAGTCCGCTATCCCCAAGACCGCTGTCATCACTCCATTTGGTCTCTTTGAATTTCTAAAAATGCCATATGGTCTCCGGAACGCGCCTCAAACGTTCCAGAGACACATGGCTGAAATCTTCTCTGATCTCTCTTTCGCTTTTGTCTACTTAGACGATATCCTTGTGGCGTCCACAACCCCGGAGTTGCACAAAGACCATCTTAGGGTCGTTTTTCAAAGATTGTCCGACAATGGACTCCTCGTAAATCCTGAGAAATGTGAGTTCGGAAAGTCATCACTGATTTACTTAGGTCATGAAATCTCTAGCCTAGGTCTAAAACCTTTGCCTTCCAAAGTAGAAGTGATCAGAAACTTTCCTCTTCCACAGACCCAGAAGGAACTAAGAAGGTTCCTAGGTTCTGTTAACTTTTACCATCGCTTCATACGCAACTGTGCCCAAACTTTAGCGCCCTTGTCCGACCTCCTCGAACCGAAACGTAAAGGCAAATCTATCGAGGTAAAATGGACAGAAGAAGCGCGCAAAGCTTTTGATACTATCAAGCACAAGTTAGCATCCGCGACTGAACTATCCTACCCTATTGCTAATGCTGATTTCAGCCTCGTTGTTGACGCATCCGGTACCGCCGTAGGTGCTGTGTTGCAACAACAAGTAGGTACTAATATCTCTCCTCTTGCTTTCTTTTCCAAAAAGCTGTCGCCCACTGAGCGTGCTTATAGCGCGTTCGGTAGGGAACTTCTTGCTATCTACCTATCTGTGAGACACTTTCGCTATGCTCTAGAGGCAAGGGAGTTTGTGATCTACACAGATCACAAACCTTTGACCTCAGCTATAAAAATGCCTTCTGAAAGACATTCGCCTAGAGAAGCTCGACACCTTTCCTTTATAAGTCAGTTCACAACTGACATCCGTTTCATTAAAGGTCTCGACAATACTGTGGCCGATTGCTTGTCCCGCATCAATACTGTCCAAACCAGTGGCGAAATCACCTTCGGCAACATTTGTAATGCTCAAAAGGAGGATCCTGAACTTCAGGACCTTCTCCAATCTTCTAACCCTTCCCTTCCAAAACTAACCTTGGTTGACGGCGTGTATCGTGATGCCGAGCGACCTTCTCGTTTGTATCTTCCTGCGACTCTCCGCAGAGTAGCTGTCCTCCACTACCATTCCCTCAGTCACCCTGGTATTAACCGTACATTGCGTTTGATTTCTGATCGTTACGTCTGGCCAGCGATGCGTAAGGAGGTCAAGCAAATTGTGCAAAATTGCCATGCGTGTCAGAGTAGTAAGGTGGTGAAACATAATCGTGCAGCGCTGCAGAGTTGCGCATTCACAGGTCAAAAGTTTGACTCTGTCCACCTAGACCTAGTGGGTCCCTTGCCTTTATCGCGCGGTTTTTCTTATTTGTTGACCATCATCGATAGGTTCACGCGTTGGGTTGAGGCTGTCCCTCTACCTGATACACAAACTGAGACAGTAGCACGCGCCTTTTTATCAAACTGGATCTCTAGATTTGGGGTTCCCTTACAAGTCACACATGACCGGGGATCACAATTTACCTCCAAATTCTGGAGTGAGCTTAGCACCGCCTTAGGATGCGCCAATACATCCACGACAGCGTATCATCCGCAGTCAAATGGACTTATTGAGAGGGTCCACAGAGATCTAAAGGTTGCGTTGCGCTGCCTTAATTGCAGTCACGATTGGACTGATAGACTTCCAGTAGTACTACTCAGCATACGAAATTTGCACAGACAAGATCAGCAGTGCACAGCGGCGGAAATGTTGTACGGAACAACGCTTCGTCTCCCCGGCGATATTGTTGACCCAAAACCCTTGCCTGAATTTTCATCCGCTGACCGTTCCGCTTACGTAACCTCCCTTAAAGATTGCATGCGCCAGATCAAGTATGTGGCTCCACGAATGCCTCAGACTGAGGACAGACTAGATTCTGCCCTGCAAGACTGCACACATGTGTATGTCCGCAATGATGCTATTAAGCCTACACTCACGCGCCCTTATGATGGCCCATTCAAAGTACTTAAACGCAAGCAAAAATATTTCATCCTCGACAGATTCGGCTCGAGCGACCCTGTGAGCATAGACAGATTAAAAGTCGCATACACTTCTGATCATAGTGTAACTTATAACTCATCATCTTCTCCGCAGATTTCTCCTTCCACTGAGACTCGATCATATCTACCATCTCAGCTTCCTCAGTTGACTGCATTGTTGCCTAGTCAGCTTGAGTGTAACCCTTTCTATGTGCCTGTACACTCAAACTCTATCCCTACGCCTATCGTAGACTCTAATCCTAGCCCTCTTACTGACACAGCGACAAGTCTGGAGAGACCAGACGAGCCCGCTGCAGTAACTCCTGTTCCTAGGACTCTTGCCGATCTGAACTTGCAGACCCGTTTGGTGAAACTTCCCCGCTCAGTATCATTTGCCAATTGCCGAACTCGGCAGGGTCGTGTAGTTCGCCCTCCTTCCCGCTACAGATGATTGCAGCGGGTGGACCTTTCGGTCTGCGCCTTGGGGGGTAATGTAGCATACCGCTACATAAGCGTAAAAATTAGAAATTCGCTATTCATACTTAAATAAATTAATTAGTAGCATTAAAAATATTACTCTAATTTATTATTAATTATTTTCTACTTCTAATTCGTAATCATTAAAATTTTTGTGTAAATACATGAGAGATCAAATAATCAATCGACATTTCGAGTTCTTAAGCAGCCCGTCTGGCAACATACAAGCGCGTCGCCTAGTCCACTCACTTTTGCTTGTGGCTCGGTTGCGCGAACATCTCGACCTCTACATCATCGCCATACACACAACCATCACAGTCAAATCTCCCTGGTTTGCTCCCTGAGTGCCATGTTAAATGTTACGTTGTTAACCTGAGTCATGCTATAACTTGCACACCACTTACCTTATTCTTGAGCCAGCCATTTGGCATTACTTTGGGAAAGGCCAGCAAATCTACCTGAGCCTCAAACCTTTGAGCTACTCCATTTACTCAAGCTCGATTGTCTGCTAGACGTTTGGAAAGCAGACCTCATAACGTGACCACATTACGTCACTGTTTAGAACTCCTTCAAGTTTTGCCCCAAATACAACTCACTCACCACGCTTACTGCATCGCGTGCCGGCCTTCGTCAACTCCAGCCTGGTCCCCCGGCACGGATTGCCACCTCAACAAGCTCTCCGAGATCAAGAGCCAAAGAAGCCAGTTTTTTTCTGGTTTCCGCTTCCAAAATAAACTCCGCCACGGAAACTAAGCTGAGTCCACAAACGTGTTTCATTATCACTCTCGTAATTTACCAGTACGCTTCGAGAATCGATCGAGTTTTTTTTCTTTGCCGTTCAAATTAATATTTACACTGAACCACCCAGCGGCGAGTTAATAAAACCCGACAAAAGTTAGAAACTTCACCTGATAATGCAACTCTCTCAAGCTGGTAAATACGTACACACTTTTTGATTTGTACACACGAAGAACTAGCTTCAAATTTTTAAGATAACGATTTTTTAGTTGTATATGTTTGTTGATCATTTAATTCTACCAATTATACTTTCAACGATATCAAAAACTGCTGCGAAAGTTCAGCTCATGCGTGAATGTGAGAGGAAACTATCCTCCATGGCCTTCTTCAGTGGTATTTACTCTATTTATAAGCTTCCAGTCCCCGTTTGAGGAACTAAATTTACAATATCAAATATTTTTATCGTGTTTACTATATTTTAACCACTGACATACCTATTATTTAGTTCTTGTGATTCGTCTGCCAATTTAGGACCTTCATGTTAAGCGTCTAACGTCCACTTGACAGAAATTCGCTTCTTGTATCAACTTAGTAATGAAATGCGGGTTTTCAATAATCTTATTATTATGGGTCACACCCATCACTCAACTATTGACAAAACATTCACTAACATCATAAAGCCAGGCGAAGGGGAAACGCTACACTCAGTTTAGTGCTTCATTCAACTCTCTATTTGACGTTTTTTTATAAATTATCACAGTCAAACCATATACGTCATTTACGTAATCAAATCATGGCTTTGAGTGTAAAATAAATTTCTCTTACCATTTCGAAATGTGCTCATATTCTTATTTATAAATATTTTACGATTGATTAATGCATGCATAAATTCTACATACTTCGTTTATAGTTTATAATTCATCCCTTAATACAGCTGTAGCAAATTCAACTGAGCAACAAGTATTTAGATGTTAAATTTTCAATCGTGTCTTAAGAACTACACAAGTACTCGTGCGTGATACACATAAGACAGTCTTAGAAATATTTTTTAAAAAGGTTCATTACCGTTCATTACCGATTAAAATTCATTAAAGGCCGTTTACACTAGGGGACATTTCGGCCGTGAGGCGCGACACGCGTATACGAGGCTCACCACTCAGGCTCATAATTGTGTGTGTTTATACGAAGTTTCCTATTCGCTCTGATCGAATTCGTAATCCGCGACACTCAAGAGCCTCATAACTACCGTGGCGAATAGGGAACTTAGTATAAACACACACAAATATGAATATGAAATTTCCCCTGGTGTAAACGGCCCTTTAGTTACCTGACAAACATTTTATGGGACAGCACCTTGAAACTTTAAGTGTACTCGATAACAATAAAATATCTTAGCAAGTCCCAATGATCTATCAGTAGGTGAGGTAACCTGACAGTATCTCCCTTTGGGGGCACCAATCCCCATAGTATAGGACACACAAACCTATTTAACCAGCTCATTTCGTATCCTAAGCACCATAGTGGCGATCATGAGGAAAGTTTAGGTCAAGTGATTAAAAGGCAAGCTTAAGTATACGATCAGAAGAAAAGCTTAAATCATTTTATGAGAAGAAACTTGAGTCAATTTACCAAATGGAAAGCTTAGCTCACTTGAGCATACGAAAAGTTTAGCTGATCATATGAAAAGCTAAACTCAGTTGATCATAAGGAAACCTCAGGTCGAATGATGACAAGCACAGCACAGGTGAGTTTATTAAAACGAGAAGCAGCACGACCAGCACACAGGGGAGAGTTGCCCCTCACCGCCACCCCATCCTCGCAGCTACGGCTGCCAGGGAGGCGTTCGTGTGGGCCGGCATGTACAAGTCGTCCACCAGCCTGCGCTTGTACCATGCCCCCCTCCCGCTACCTGCCGCCGCGTACTGGTACCGGTACAGCAGGGCGCGTACCATCCTGAGCACAGAACTTCCATAAGTACGGTACTACGGCTGGTCCTGCGTAATGGTACAACTCATTTTTCAAGAAAAGAATTTTATTTTTTAGGGCTGAATTCCACTGTTTCTGAAACGGTGAAAAATTTGAAATAAATTTCAGGTCAGACAAAACCTATAAATGCAAGTAGGAATCACAGCTGCAGGAGGAATTTGAACTGCAGGAGAGACAGTTGCAGGTAGGATGTAAACCTAGAAATAGGACCTGAAGCCACCGGTAGGAGGTATAAGTAAAGGTAATATCTATAAGTAGCAAGGAAGACAATAACAACAGGTGGGGCCTATCGCCACAGGTGGGGCCTATCGCCACAGGTGTGGCCTATCGCCACAGGTGTGGCCTATCGCCACAGGTGTGGCCTATCGCCACAGGTGTGGCCTATCGCCACATGTGTGGCCTATCGCCACAGGTGTGGCCTATCGCCACAGGTGTGGCCTATCGCCACAGGTAGGGCCCATCGCCACAGGTAGGGCCCATCGCCACAGGTGGGGCCCATCGCCACAGGTGGGGCCCATCGCCACAGGTGGGGCCCATCGCCACAGGTGGGGCCCATCGCCACAGGTGGGGCCCATCGCCACAGGTGGGGCCCATCGCCACAGGTGGGGCCCATCGCCACAGGTGGGGCCCATCGCCACAGGTGGGGCCCATCGCCACAGGTGGGGCCCATCGCCACAGGTGGGGCCCATCGCCACAGGTGGGGCCCATCGCCACAGGTGGGGCCCATCGCCACAGGT
This sequence comes from Morinoia aosen, assembly GCA_030386875.1. Classification (NCBI taxonomy): domain Eukaryota; kingdom Metazoa; phylum Arthropoda; class Malacostraca; order Amphipoda; family Talitridae; genus Morinoia; species Morinoia aosen. Next base: position 36,267,753 of record CM059577.1, read on the forward strand.
GGGGCCCATCGCCACAGGTGGGGCCCATCGCCACAGGTGGGGCCCATCGCCACAAGTGGGGCCCATCGCCACAAGTGGGGCCTATCGCCACAGGTGGGGCCTATCGCCACAGGTGGGGCCTATCGCCACAGGTGGGGCCTATCGCCACAGGTGGGGCCTATCGCCACAGGTGGGGCCTATCGCCACAGGTGGGGCCTATCGCTACAGGTAGGGCTTATCGCTACAGGTGGGGCCTATCGCTACAGGTGGGGCCTATCGCTACAGGTGGGGCCTATCGCTACAGGTGGGGCCTATCGCTACAGGTGGGGCCTATCGCTACAGGTGGGGCCTATCGCTACAGGTGGGGCCTATCGCTACAGGTGGGGCCTATCGCCACAGGTGGGGCCTATCGCTACAGGTGGGGCCTATCGCTACAGGTGGGGCCTATCGCTACAGGTGGGGCCTATCGCTACAGGTGGGGCCTATCGCTACAGGTGGGGCCTATCGCTACAGGTGGGGCCTATCGCTACAGGTGGGGCCTATCGCTACAGGTGGGGCCTATCGCTACAGGTGGGGCCTATCGCCACAGGTGGGGCCTATCGCTACAGGTGGGGCCTATCGCTACAGGTGGGGCCTATCGCTACAGGTGGAGCCTATCGCTACAGGTGGGGCCTATCGCTACAGGTGGGGCCTATCGCTACAGGTGGGGCCTATCGCTACAGGTGGGGACTATCGCTACAGGTGGGGCCTATCGCTACAGGTGGGGCCTATCGCTACAGGTGGGGCCTATCGCTACAGGTGGGGCCTATCGCTATAGGTGGGGCCTATCACTACAGGTAGTTAATCTCTCTACAAGTAGGACCTATTGCTATAGGTATAATCTTCCGTCATTGGTATCGCTCACAGCCACTAATAAGACCCAGAGCAGCAGGTGGTACGCCACCAAGCAGTGCTTATTGAGGTGCTTTTCTACTGCCTTTTCCAATTCTGGGCGAGAAACGGCGAACGTGTTCTGTTACTGAAACTCATTCCGTCATTAGTTCGTGATTATCATTTGTTCCACTTGGAGAGAACGATTTAATATTTTAATATCAATCAAATTTCCCAGATACTTGGATACTACACACCCCGACATTCTACACCCACCTACACCTCGACACTGTGCTTCGTTACGCTCTTGTAACGCAGGTGTGACGGAAACAAAGTTCGAAATACTGACTTCATCCACTAGCACGCGGTTCCACGGCTTCATTCAAAAGAAAACAAAGGATGCTTCATTTTTCAAATCAATCAAGCCTGATGCATATCATATTGTACATTGATTATTCAAATGCCTTATAACTAACATCTGGACGCCATGACAGTTACCCCCAGCTAAGCCGGAACCCATTTCCGACACTTGAGTAGAGTGGGAAATTGTGGCTGAGTTCTCTTATTCCAACGGAGAAATTAATGCTCGGCGCCGGGATTCGAACTGCCGACACCTTCTCGTGAAGGGCGCGTTCTTAACCACTCGGCCACGGTGACCACAGTAAGTTCAACGAAAGCAAAGCACGACAAGCAAACCTGAGAACGCGAAAGCACAACATCTCACCGTGGCGGCGACGCTCCATCAAAAGGGTTGTGTCTCATCAGGTCTGTGGCTGCGGCGTCGTTGGCGAGCAGCTTGTACACGAGGTGGAACAGCCAAGGGTTTCGCTCTGCCGGCTGAAACAAAAGATGAAACATTACAAAGAAAGTAAAAGTGAAGGTGCATTCGCCATAAAAATTAAACATATTATAATCACACAATCGTATAATAATCACACAACCACACCCGTATTAGTTAGCTTCTTAGATACCTTGGAATAGAACTCCAAGGTAATATTAGTAAATGTCCCAATAACCCTACGTTATGTAATGTTCAGTTATGTAATGTTCAATCTCGCATTCATAGAACACAATACTCGCTCAAGTATACAATACTACACAAGCACAGCCCATACTGCACAGTCTCAGAGGATCCAACACCCTGCACAGCGTGCCATAGCCCACATGAGCACAGTCTGTATAGCCACACAGAACACAACACTAGTGCAGTCGCACACAACACCTGTGTAGGAACTCGTCCTACGCAACAAACACGCGTTTAGCTACAGAACACACTAGTACAATCTCACACGCATGCACAACACAACCAGCTCACCTACATAACTACACAGAACACAACACAGGAACAGCCACACACACAACACAGTAACAACACCTGCATAACTACAGTGATCACAACATAAGTACAATCACACACACAACACAGCCACTACACCTGCATAACTACAGAGAACACAATACAATACAGCCCCCACATCTGGATAACTACAGTGACCACTACATAAGTACAGCCACACACACAACACAGCCACCACACCTGCATGGCAGCAAACCACATGAGCCAGTCGAGCCTGTAGTGGTAGGGGGAGATGAGGCAGGGACGGCGCATCACGTTGCCGGGCTTGCAGTTGAACTCGTACTCCAGCCACGTGTCGTTGCCGGCCAGCCCTTCCAGTATGACTTCGTGACGTTGCTTTGTCACGCTGCAACACGCAGGATCACATGAGTTGTGTGGGCACTTGTAACTGAACCTAATCGGGTATGGAGCGTTTGTGTGTGTGTGTATTATTGTGTGCCGTGACGCAGCATTATTGCGCTGCATCACGTAGGAGCACTGAGTCTTGTGTGCACTTGTAACTCATCCTATTCGAGTACCGAGCGTTTGTTCAAACAAGGGGTGTGGTAAGGTAAGAATGTACTTCTCAGTACACGCAAAAACCGTAAGTCGTACTTGAACGTCGTATTTTTTTTACACAACGCTGATGTAACTAAAAGTTTTGGGGATCTTGGGAATGCTCATTCAGTTGGGATATTTCTCAAGTGGTAGTAAGAGTTTCAAAAATGGTGGTGAAAAACCAGTTGGTGGTTCAAAGTTATAAGCATACAACACTTTGGAAAAGTAGAACTTATCAATTCTAATAACTCAACAGTTATTACACAACCCAGTCACGCAACATAAAAACAAGCTTCTAGTGTATTCCCGTGAGTGTTCACTATCACAATCCTCACGCAACATAAAAACAAGCTTCTAGTATATCCCTGTGAGCGTTCACCATTTCACAACCCAGTCACGCAACATAAAGACAAGCTTCTAGTGTATTCCCGAGAGTGTTTACTATCACAACCCAATTACGCAACATAAAAACAAGCTTATACTGTTTTTTTGCAACTGTTGACAGCACTGGAGCACCTGCCAAAGGCGCCGTAGGTGTTGAGCACCTTGAAGGGCTCGAAGGAAGTGTTCATGGCTTGCCGAGAGGACAGGAGGTTCACCACCACAGGGAGGCTCAGGTACGCGAGCACAGCACACAGCACCAAGTTCACGGCATCTCGCAACAGACCTGAAGTATTATTGCTGAATTAGTTACTTAACACGTTGTCTGCGATGGGTTAAACTGAAGTTCAATTCAACTCAAATCTAAAGCCAAAAGTTGTTAAGAATTTTTTGAATACCAAGCGTTAACTGGGTGTATTAAATGCCATCAATATGAAAAGATAATTTAAAAAAATGTCAACTGACCCATTAATGGGTCGTTGCATGGTATTTTTGATAGGCACAATATCCGGTGGCTTTATAGCAGGACACGCACAACTGATGTGGGCACTCGATCTCACGACCACACGCACAACTGATGTAGGCACTCGATCTCACGACCACACGCACAACTGATGTAGGCACTCAAGTTCACGACCACACGCACCAGGCTGGGCCTTTGGATGGTCCCTGTCAGCGTGCAGCTGCCTCACAGCCACCTCCCGCACGCGGGCTGGCGAGAAGAAGCGCGCGTAGCTGCGGTCGTCGAGCAGCGCCAGACTCGGCACGATGGTCAGCCAGTTCAGGAAGCTAAGGTTGCCCGAGATGATGAGCACCACCTGCCAACACCGATTTGCTTCTTTTTAACAACACGCGCTACATGGAGTTTTGTAAACAGGCACAAAAAAAGGGCGTATTGACCATTGACAATTTTTGATAAATAAATCTAGTTTAGCGCAAAGGTTAAAAGAACGGGATTTTTAACTTGGCATCATGATAGGGAATAGATCATAGATCGACTTGAGTGCAGCCAAAATATGTATGGTGGCCAATAGAAAGCCTTTTAATATTCTATGTCTAAAATTTCGTTACCCTTTGCATAACTACCGATCGAGGTGCTGCACGGCTGTACACAGCTTGGCTCTACTAACAGAGTGGTGGGAACGTATTGCTTACTTACTCTATCGATCTGCGTAATTTTGAGTCGGGTTCTTTTCATGAAAACCTATTTTAATGTTACCAATAGGTCAATATCTGGAGAGCCTCACTCAAAGAAAATATATGCAATGAAATTTCACACGCTGTCGTAGATGAAATATTTCGTTTATTGAACGGATTGCGTGCGCTACAATTCTATGTGTGGCTAAGACTTGAGTGATTTTACAAGGAGCAAAATGAATTTATGGGTGACTTTCCGGAGAGCTCCAATTTTTCATCATCAAACAAAAAAATTAATACGATAAAAGTTTTACCAAAATATACCAAAGAGGAATGATACTAGCGTATCGCATAAGATATCAAGACGATATGATTGATCGATTGATTGATTTTAAGAAAGTTTCAGCCTCCTTTTACCACAACAAAGATGTTCCAAAAGAGGAATCATGAAGGCATCATTTAGTACGGAGTTAAGGGAACGCGGAATCTACGCACAAGGTGCGCAAAAATAGTAACACAATATTACCTGGAAGACCAAAAAATGTTCGATACCTTCTCACAATACTATCTGGAAGAAAATTGTGCAAGAGCTCAATATTACCTGGAAGACCAATAAAATAGATATTTTAGCACAAAATTCCCCGGAAGAAAATTTATACACGAGCACAATATTGCATGGAAGACCAAACAAATTCGATACCATCTCACAAAATTACCTGGAAGAAAATTTGTACGACTGCACAAGTAATTCGGCAGGCGCGGTTGCCAAAGACCAGCCAGGGCGCCAGCAGCTCCACCACGTGGTTGCCGAGCACCTCGAGCTTGTGTACCAGCGGCGGACTTTGGTGCAGGTAGTACGAGAGCGGGTTGGGCACTGGTTGTGTCTGCGGGAAACCCAAATGTTTCACGAAAAATGTCTCAAACGTTTCCTGAAATAAAAATATTTCAAAAAATATTGCAGATTCATAACATTCAGCTAAACAAAGACTACGTCTGTGAGAAACATAAATAAATGTCTCAAATGTTCCCTGAAACAGAAATGTTTTAAAAAAATACCAAGATTCATATTGTTCAGCTAAACAAAAACTGCTAAAGTTAACTGCTGACGAAGATCGATAGAAGAAGGAGATTAATAGCAATAGATTATACATATAGTTGGAGAAGATTGAAAGCTGATCATCATTAGCTGGTGATGATAGCTATCATCCAATGATAGCCACCATGACTAAAATGGATGACGGCAAATTCACTGGTGATGATAGCATACCAGAAAACAGAAACCTCTTAGTGGCAGGTTCCGCCATGTGGCCACCTCATAGTGGCAGTGTCCGCCATGAGATCACTTCATAGTAACAGTGTCCGCCATGTGGTCACCTCATAGTGGCGGTTTCCGCCATGAGATCACTTCATAGTAACAGTGACCGCCATGTGGTCACCTCATAGTGGTAGTCCATGCAGGTGAGTGTCCGCCAGCATTCGTCGCCCCGCAGTTTGATGAGGCCAGCACCCAACATGATGCGGAACATGAGCCACCTGCAATGTATCATATGTGACACCTGTAATGTGAGCCATCTGCAATATATGTGAGCCACCTGCAATGTTTCATATGTGAGCCACTTATAATGTGAGCCATCTGCAATATATGTGAGCCTCCTGCAACGTATGTATGTATGACAGACCTACTCTAGCATGACAGGACTGTACTGTTCAGAATAGCATAGTGATAGCAGCACTAACTCTCTTATAGTGCTTCAGTAGCAGCAGACACAATGAGGTTATCAATAACACCTCTAGAAACAATCCTAGCTCTATATCACTCTCAACCAAGGTTTAGGCCAAGCACGAGAAAGGATGCCGAGTTAGGAAAACTGTCATTGAAGACAAAACAGCTCAGTGCATACAGTAGAGGTAGTAAGACCGTGGAATGCCACCTACGCCGTATGATTCCGTTAAGGTAACTGTTTTAAAATCGCGCCTTACGTGTACTCGAGGTAGACACCCTGTGAGTCGGTTAGGACTTGTGATCTACAGTTATAGCCTTCTATGGTAGCAGTCTTACATAAACTTCTACTTAGGTGTTTAAGGTTGAAGCACCGAGAAGAAGTTGGACCTGTTCATTGACAAAAGTTACATTACAATTACTCAACCTTGAACGACTAGATGGAATCTAGTGGTGACTAAAGTAGAAATGATTTACATATATTAAGGTTTGCTGGCTACAGAGTTGAATTACTACCGTTTGAATTAAGATGGAAATTGATTAATGCAATTGACAGTACATGCAATGAGTCGAATATTAATGAAATTGCAAGACAAAATACGAGAAATAAATGGATTGAATGCATAGGAGAATAATTGTTAACCCAACATTTGTTTTCTGTTCGAGTGATCGAGGAAAACGTTAGGCTGTGTCGTGTTGAGGGGTGACTTAAGGCACTACAAGGTAGCAAATGCTTAGCCACAGCCATGAACTGCTCACAGGACCAAGTCAAAGAATGAACTGGGGACCAGAATCCGCGTCCCCAAAAGCCTACTATTTTGTGTCACTCGGTTCCATCTACGAGTTCTACCGTATTGTACCTCAATGGTAACTCATATATCACACTATATTACAGTATGTGAGCTACCTGCAATGTATACGAGCCACGAGACACGCGAGTCAGCCACCTGTCACCCAAGTGATTCAGCTGCACCTTTCTGCCAACGAACATGGGTCACGCTTCTGGTGCTCACTTATTACACGTAAATGTAGTGCTAGGCAATCCAACAAAATTAAAACACAGGTATTGCAAGTCAATGCTCATATGAGCACATGATGAGTACCAAGATGGTACAAAGCTATATGACGATGCATAAATTAAATAAAATATACAAAAATATAATATGAGACGAGAATTTGATACGGAGAAAGAGTTACCTGAGGCCATACACGGTGCCACATGAGTTACCTGAGGCCATACACGGTGCCACATGAGTTACCTGAGGCCATACACGGTGCCACATGAGTTACCTGAGGCCATACACGGTGCCACATGAGTTACCTGAGGCCATACACGGTGCCACATGAGTTACCTGAGGCCATACACGGTGCCACAAAAGTTACCTGAGGCCACACACGGTGCCACAAGAGTTACCTGAGGCCATACACGGAGCCACAAGAGTTACCTGAGGCCATACACGGAGCCACAAGAGTTACCTGAGGCCACACACGGTGGCACAAGAGTTACCTGAGGCCATACACGGTGCCACAAGAGTTACCTGAGGCCATACACGGTGCCACAAGAGTTACCTGAGGCCACATACGGTGCCACAAGAGTTACCTGAGGCCACACACGGAGCCACAAGAGTTACCTGAGGCCACACACAGTACCACAAGAGTTACCTGAGGCCGTACACGGTGCCACAAGAGTTACCTGAGGCCATACACGGTGCCACAAGAGTTACCTGAGGCCATACACGGTGCCACAAGAGTTACCTGAGGCCATACACGGTGCCACAAGAGTTACCTGAGGCCGTACACGGTGCCACAAGAGTTACCTGAGGCCATACACGGTGCCACATGAGTTACCTGAGGCCGAACACGGTGCCACATGAGTTACCTGAGGCCACACACGGTGCCACAAGAGTTACCTGAGGCCACACATGGTGCCACAAGAGTTACCCGAGGCCATACACGGTGCCACAAGAGTTACCTGAGGCCGTACACGGTGCCACAAGAGTTACCCGAGGCCACACACGGTGCCACAAAAGTTACCTGAGGCCACACACGGTGCCACAAGAGTTACCTGAGGCCATACACGGTGCCACAAGAGTTACCTGAGACCATATATGGTGACGTAGGAGGACGGAGGATGTGGCAGCAGAGAAGGCCGCCACAGCGGCACACACCACGCCACCAGCAGGCCCGTCTCCAGCAGCTGTGACTCCCAGCCAAACCCGTACCACCGCTGCCCTGGTCATGGCTTAATTTTACAATAGCAAAGCCTTTGATATTGTCGCGCTACTTACGAAGTTGCCATTGACATAGAGCGTGTCCCAGCAGGGGTTAATTTCACATGAGTAAAGTCTTTGGTTGTCTTCTACTTACAAAGTTACCCTTGAGATAGCTAAGCTAGATATGCTGAGGGCTAAATATGCTAAGAGGGTTAGGGCGAGACGATTATTGGGTGAGTTGTCGTGTCCCACTGAGTGGGTTTATTGACATGAAATTAGCGTGTAGGTCAGAGAAAGTAATATACATAGCATTGGGTGCGTGTCATGATACACTTGACAGGAAGTAAATTGGGTCAAAACACTGATTCGTCGACGTGTAGCTCAGGAGGAGAGCAATGTGAGATTATAAAACTTGCTTCAAAAAGAAAGTCTAAATACATGTAGCTCCGGCGTAAAAGTTGAGATAGAATAGGCGCGAAGTAAAACGGGATATCAATAATTCGATACTGAGAAAACTCACTTAGCACCAACGCGTTGATAAGGTATAATCAAATCGATCAGCAACCATTTATACTCACCAACAGCCACCAGGGAGTGGTGTTATAGGCACCACAGCACCACGTACACTCACCAACAGCCACCAGGGAGCGGTGGTATAGGCACCACAGCACCTGGCACACTCACCAACAGCCACCAGGGAGTGGTGGTATAGGCACCACAGCACCAGATACACTCACCGACAGCCACCAGGGAGTGGTGGTATAGGCACCACAGCACCTGGCACACTCACCAACAGCCACCAGGGAGTGGTACAAGCACCACAGCACCATCATACACGGCCAGTTAGCAGCGCCGGACACAAGCACAATCGCAGCTACAGAAGCTCCGGCAAGAGCGATCGTGTCGAGCCAAAGATCCACCTGATATCAAAGAAGGACATGTCATTATATCCCAGTCGATACATGTCATACAATGATTTTTTAAAAGCGATACCTGATATCAAATGAGAACAGGTCTTTATAATCGAGTCGATACATGTCATAACATAGAATGTTTTTTTTTAAATGTGATACATAGAAATTCATGTCATGACCCAATAACTCGTACCCCCGCCCAAGTCTGTAGGCGCATTTCATACATTTGGCACATGTCGAGAAGTGTGAAATTTTCTATCCCTATGAGAAGAAACACCGAGTCAGCAATGAGGGGCATAGATAACACGAATTTTCTAGAAGGATAAGTTTTTTTTAACCTCTATGTCAAGGTAACCAAAAGCTACATTACCTACAGGTCTGTTTAACTCTAATGCCAAGTACTGATGAAAATCGATGTTGCATATTAAGCTATCGAATTCTAATATAAAGGAAGTCATCCTTACGCACATCATATATTTAAGGAAGTAGAAATCTAGCTGATATAGACTTGATCGTACGTGTAGATAGCTCGATATCAACGTATGAAGTATTCACTTGGTAAACTACATACGTCCTCGCTGCAACTCTCATACCACTCCGACTGCCATTATACGTACCCACTCGATAACCTTTTTTTACCAAGTCATTCAAAAAAATACTACTGGAGGACAGCAAGCAGCCTTCTCTTACTGAATTCGTATTACAATTTACTCTCCGAAGGTGGCATTCGAGTAGCCCTTGGATTCCAAGTCAGAGTTCCCGAAATACTTTAGAGATATTTTTACATTTTTGAATCTGATATTAGACAATGACAGCTATGTCAGATACTGAATGTTCTCAAGCGACAATATTCATTCAACACATTAAGTCCGCAAAGTTTGAGCCTGTGATGGTTCCTCTATTTTATCCCACCGATGCCACATCATTTGTAATAGTTTCTTGGTGGTGATCGCAGTCTTATTGGTTTTCTCGTTATCGTCCTTTCCATGTCTTTAATTAATGCCGATATTTCCGTGATTTATGTTTCGTGAGTACATTATTCTTCACAATTCTTTTATTTTCTAGTCACTATTAATCACGATAGCTTTCAATGCTGCCACCAGCCACTTGGGCAACGAATATTTATATTTATAAGACATGTTAATTTAAGATATCGGTTAAGCGTTTTGGCAACGTAGCGGAAGGCATATTAATATAAGTACATAGCCGTATTTCTTGGCTTCGTGAAACAATCATTTCCTCTTTATCATCATCATCTCTTCCTCCTCTCTTCCTCCTAATTACGGGGGGAAATTAAGGACACGATAGATCTAAACATTTCACTATTGATAATAAAAGTAATCAAAAGTTATGAATTACATATCCTAATCGCTCGCATCCTATCCTACATACTTGAAGACCTGAAGGAGGGGACATTATTACATGGTGGACATGGATTGATACTTAGCTGTGGTTCGACTGCTTTGTAGATTGGCCCGGACTCCAGGCGACGGGCCGCCATTTTTGTATCGCCCGAATCGACCGTTGTGGCGATGTTTAACTGACATTAAAGCAAAGTTTGCGGGTCACTTAATAGAATTTGGAAGCAAGGCACAATTACGTTCGCTATGAGGTGGTTATGTTTAAGTCCTCAATATATTTAGATAAAAGCACGCGCCTGGTCCGCGAGGACCAACGCAATTCGTTTCGTCGCAGCTCACACCTCTGTCAGTGGCATTCGGAGCCCCCCCACCTAACTGATTCCCGTCCTCGAAGGCAACCCTCTCGCTGGCGCTATCGCCGCTTCTCCCTAGATGCCGACTAGCAATTACGATCTAATCAGATTGATATATGATAGGAAATTATTTCCTAAAACAATTTAAATACGCTGTTACTTACTCTCGTTAACATATATATATATATACTAACGATCCCCGGAAATGTTATTAATAAGAAGTAAACATTACAAAGGGTTATAGTTATGAAGTTCCTGGCATCTTCTGTTGGGCTGTCGTTATCCTCGAAGTCCAGGCGGAGATTCTTCCCGAAGGTATAGACGATTTGAAAGAACAGGCGATTTGAAGTGCTCCCACGTTGATACTCAGACTTAATATTGTTTGGTCTTTTAGAACCATTTAAGAATACGTTATTGGCCAGATAACGATTCCAGATTCTCAGCGATATTTCGTACACAGTCATGCGGAGAAGCATGACAAGCCGCGTGCTTAAATTCAACAGAAGAAAAAGTGAAGCACATGCTCTGGAAGCAAAAATTTCATATTAACCCTTTAACGTCGGCATTTTTCTATTCATATTACCATTATTACAACCACCATCATTAAACTGGCTCTGGCATCAGGTTGTCAAGGACATCAGAATGAGGAAGGAACTTCCACTCGGCAGTGAATTCCAAAGAATACATCAGGGAACGACTTTAACAATAATATATTGAGGCTATTTTCGAAAGAAGACCGAGAAATCCTGCTGGGAGTTAAAGGGTTAAACAAGTTGATCCAAGAAAGAGAGCAGCTGCTTACGCTAGTCCACGGATAGGCCAGCCAGAGCAGCGACGGCGCCGCGCAGAACCGCTCCCACCAGCCGTCGTACCTGGGAACCGAGACAGGTGTCTAGGGAGCACAGTGCATAGGGAGGACAATGCGTAGTGAACACAGTGCAGGGGGACCACAACGCATGGGGAGCACAGTGCCACACAAACCTGTCTCCTAATTAGGTGAACTTAAAGTTAGCCACCAAAACGTTTTTTAAGACAAATGGCTAAGTTTCCCTGCGTCTACAGTCACCGCAAAAAAGATTCGGACCTACCCGATAAAATGGTATGGAACCGAGGTACGTATGTTATTAGCGATAAGAAGGCTATACAGTCGACTGCTGTCGCTGGAGATATCTGGCGTTTTTCTCAGCGAGTCTGTGGACCACATGGCGGATTGCCTGGCCCCTCAACGTTGTTGGAGAGGCTGAGGAGGATTTGTGGGGGGTTGCTCCCGACAATTGTGCCTAGGATTTTAGAGCTAAAGCTTTTCTGGTCTATGATTTGCCTCCAATGCTTTAAACAGGGCTCACAAATATTAATCCCAGGAAAAGAAAGCTGAGATTTTGGCCTAGAGACAGGAAAATGTGCCAATTAAAGAAATCGTCAAACGTTTTGGCCGGGCCAACTCTACGGTGATGGCGTCGCTGGCGACAGCTCGCAGCCTCCCACCCGACGTTTGTCTTGAGCACAAACCAATCCCTGGACGCCCTCGAAAGACTTATAAGGCAACTAACAACCTTCTAAAATGAGAAGTACGGAAACATCCAAGGGTTACTGCTGCGGGTAGGATTCTCTACCCCGACCTACCCGGACCATGGGTCCAGGTAGGTCCGAATCTTTTTTGCAGTGGCTGAATATTGTCCTTGAAGTATTAGTAATTCCCCAGACATGGGGGCAGAACGCATAATCGAATCATTCTAGAATTAATGCTTACGAATAGATAAGAGGGAAGAGCACTCAACCAAACCGTCTATAACTAACACCTACCGTTAAATAAGAGCGAACGGCGCATAACCAAACTGTCCTAGAATTAATGACCCCCGGTAAATAACAGGGACTTTTCCGTTGACTTTTGCAATGTAAAGGCCAGTTGACTGCTGCTTGCAAGCGCACATGACGCCGGACTCACTTTGCGGTGACGCCCGTGAGGTAGAGCCGGAGAGGCAGCAGGCCGCGGTCACCAACAAGCTGCTTGTTCTGGTGGTAGGCGACCGCAAACGCCACCACTGCAGTGAGGCGCAAGCACTTGCATTATTTCAACGACTATGAAAGTGCCTAGGCGATTCAGGTGAGGGTGAAGCAAGCGAGTGCGGTGTCAAATGTAATTTATTTGAAAAGGTGGGGGTTAGTTTATTGCAATGAAAGGGAATGAATAGAATGTGAGTGACGTAAGTAATAGGTAACTAAAGTGATGAGCGTCATATGATGCAACAAGCCATATGCTACAAGCTATATGCTACAAGTCATATACTGAGGGTCATATAGTACAAGCCATATACCTACTACACGTCACATGCAACTACAGCATGATAAAGTCGTTCCCAACAAGTCGTACGCTACAAGTGGTACGCAACTCGAGTAGGATGCAGGTCCTGCACAACTCACAGTAGATGAAGGCGGTTGCCCGCAGCAGCACGATGCGCGTCAGCCAATAGGAGTCCGGCTGGAGGCCCTGGAACCTGGCCAGCCACTGCTGCACAGCCGAGTCTCGCACAGTGACCTCGCGTGGCTTCCCTGCGATTTCAGTGAATCATCTTCATTTCATCGTTCTTTATTAACCGCTCCATTTTTACAATCGGGTTCTAAAGATTGTTCTCAGCTCATTAACCCACGGAGAGGAAGTGTACGAATGAAATCCTAGCTCAGTATGTATAAGAGTTCCACATCTAACAAACATCGGCATCTAAGGATGCTTTATTTTCAATCAAGCGTGATACATATCACCTAGTACATTGATTTTTCAAATGCCTTATGACTGACGCCAGGACGCCATGATGGTTTCCCCCCGGTCAAGACCGGTACCCATTTCAGACACCTGGGTAGGGTGGGGTATTGTGCTTTGAATTTCTCCCCTATAACCAACGGAGAAAGTCGCCACATTGCACCGGGATTCGAACCCTCGACATCTTCACGGAAAGCCGGGTTCTTTAACCACACGGATACGACGATCTAACATCTTCAACCTATCTTCTCCATTTGCTATTGCTACTAAGGAGGTGCAGTCCAGTGAAAATACCGCTGGGATCGAATTGGAATCGAACCAGAGTCGTTCTAGTCTGATGCTTAACCCCACGGAGAAGACGAAATTTGTTTATGAATGCATAGGTATAAAGGAATACCCGGTATTAATAAGATTTCACAGCTTTTCGTCCATTCATACAATATTTTCCAATAATATTCTACGTTAATCAAAACAAAAAGTGGCGCTTTTAAAGTTGCATTCCAAGTTTGTTAGTAACTGTACATTTTCTCAGTTCATATTTTTAAACCATTTTGTCCTTGCCTCAATAAAATGAACAACAACGACAGAACGCCACTTAAACTGTAAAACGGAAGACAGTAACTCACTGAGATAATTTTTCCTTTGCGGTAAAATAACGCAAAACGAGTCACAGCTTCCATTTTCATTACTTTTTACTGAGCTATTACTTCCTTTTTCATCAGTATTTGCTGGCTGTCTTTCCCTTGAGTGTCAAACATACGACATTCTCCAGACACAATCCCAGCATGAGGCATGAAACTTACGACGTTTGGACTGCGAAAACACATAAAACATCTCGGAGGAGTTAAGAAGTGTATTAGCAAACTAATTAAGCATTTAAACATCTGCATGTCTGAGAGTCCCTGCTATTGGACGGAGACATTAGATCAGTGGTTCTCAACCTGTGTTCGATCGAACCCCAAGGGTTCGGTGAATCAGTTTGATTGTAATCCTCATTGCACAGTTTGCGCACTAACACAGTATGTAATATATTCATATGTTTTGAATTTGAAGAAAAAAACATTTATTTGCCCAACTACGAAGGGTTCTATAAATGCGTGTATGTAACTCGTGGGGGTTCAGTACCTCCAACAAGGTTAAGAACCACTGCGTTAGATCCCTTTACATATTGCCAAGTGGGTGACTGTTAAGGACCACTGCATTAGATTCTTACCTTTATTTTCAGATGGGTGGCTGACGATGGCTTCGGACGTACTGCCACCCGCACCGCGCCGCAGTCGGGTGTTGTTGGTGCGAGCATCTTTGTCTACGGCCTCCATTCCTGCATTGGTCTCAAACGGTCATGAATTTCCAGCATACACTTTCACTTTCATTAACCTTCATTTATTCGCACTCATCAATTTGAGCGCTGTTCACGCAACAGTTTATTTAGTTTATTAGTTAGTTTAAGCCTCCCTATCCTCAACAATGAGATGTAAAGAGAGGAAGGAAGAAGGCACCATTTAGTATGGAGTTAAGGGAACGTGGAATCTATGCAGAAAGGGCACAGAAACAGAAAGCTAAGAAAGAAGTTCATGAAACAAGAAAAAGTTGAAGAAGAAAGTAGTAGGCGCTGAAAAACAGGCCTGGACAGCAGTGAACCGAAAAAAAGATGGTCCGTAACACAACAAAACCTATTCTATTTTAACAAAAGAAAGCCTACCTAACCTTTAGCTCGGGCCCTCACATTGTCCCCCTGGGAGCGCTAGTTCCCATAGATACAAAAATTGTATCCCCCTGAGGGGTGTTCACGCAACAAAATTTATTCACGCTGTTCACGTGAGTGAGGCGAGAAACTTACAAAACAAAGAAATGTTCATTAAAACTAAACTTTCCGTCAATTTAAATTTAGGACGTCTAACAGCAAGAACGAATCCTGCTGTGGTTCGGGAAAAATTTCTGAAAAAAATAACGCAATCTACGGTCCACCTAGAGTACCTACAGCCTCTTTGATAACAAACCACATATTTTAGCCTATTCCACCATGATTTTACCAATGCTTGAGTGGTACCAATTTTTTATTCATTTTATGTTCCTCAGTTATTTGTATATGAAGCTGAGATTTCCAAAGAGCATTACCTATTGTTCATGTATTCAATTGTTAGACGTCGCGCAGGTATTCTCACGAGGCAATTTATAGAGAAAAATCGATTCATTCAGTGAGCCCAACTCATCCCCTCGAGAGATGATTTATAACGTCATACATTTAATTTTCGCACTTGAGTAACAATTGCAAAATCAGCAGTTCCGTGAAAGCTTTTACAGGAGGATTACCATTCTTCAGCGCCTTCAAACCTCAATATTGCTCAGACTGACATTCTCAAAGGGTGATGCTAAATTAAAGCCTTTTTTCTTACTGCGGTTGGAGACCGTCAGCAGTTTACCGTCTAAAAACTTGTATTAACACGTTAATTGCGATGGGTTAAACTGAAGTTCAATATTCAACTTAAATTTAAAATCAAAAGTGATACGCAAATTCATGAATATCAAACATTAACTGGGCCTGTTAAATACCATTGATTTAGAAAGATTGTTAGAATTTTTCGAAACGACCCGTTGATGGGTCGTTTCGCAGCAGGAAAAACCTAACTACGACCCACCGGTGGGTCATACCGCAACGAATGTGTTAAGCGCCTCGCACGCTTTTTCTTCTACGTTCAATAACTCAGAAACGAAGCAATGGTATAACATTGAATTCTCGTAACTTTATCCATCTTGTGGACAAAAGATGGATAGGAACTACAGCTCAAACAGAACATTCATTATTGGTAACGTAAATACGCGCATCACACGAGGTACAAAAGTGCGCTAATGAATTAGCACTTAGCATCGTACAGCTCAACTTGTCAGAGCGTTCTCCACGGTTGAAGTAACAGGGTAGGGTCAAACCAGTCTCTTTACGTCGGCCGTGTGACAATGCTGACGTCATAGCAATGAACCAATAGCAGCACTTATATTGCACCTGACAACACTGTTCGCCACAAATCTGGCACCACTATTGGCCTAACGACATTTCGCAATGGTAACGTCGTAACGTTTGTTTGACGTTAAACAAACGTTCTACTAGCCGTTCTACTGGCTAGCCGAACAAGAGAAGGTGTATTTTTCCCCATAGAAATGGCTCCACCTTGTTTCCTCTACCGAGGCGTTCTCTCCATCCCCTGCACGTCGCTTATCAAAAAATGGGCAGTAAGATCTATTTATATTTATTATTTGAAGCCTTTATGGTTATTGAGCAACCCATCACTGGGCCCGGGGGGTTGAAATGTGGTCCCCTGGTGTGAGCTAAGCCCACACTGCCCTGCGGATCCCAATATATCCAATTTTTTTGGAGCTCCAAGAAAGATATTTTTAAAATTAAAGTTCGAGCCCTGCGGACTGATAACAGATGGGGATGTTAAATTCCGTCGTCGACATCTAGGAAGAATCTTACCTTATATACGAACATAATAACAACCTATAAGCATAGATTATTATTATTATTATTATTATTATTATTATTATTATATAAGAAAGTTTTAGCCTCCCTTAACCACGACAAAGATGTTCCAAGAGAGGAAAGAGGAAGGCACCATTTAGTATGGAGTTGAGGGAACGCGGAATCCATGCACAAGGTGCACCGAAACAGTAAGCTAGGAAAGAAGTTCATGAAACAAGAAAAAAGTTGAAGAAGAAAGTAGTAGGTGCTGAAAAGCAGGACAGCAGTGAACCGAAAAAAGATGGTCCGTAACAAAACAAAACATATTTTATTACAACAAAAAGGAAGCCTACCTAACCTTTAGCTCAGGCCCTCACATAATCCCTCTGGGAGCGACCTATAAGCATAGACAAAACAGTAAATAAGGAAACGAGGATTGAGAAATTATTTGACATAAATAATGAAACAAGACCCACAACGGAGTCTGACGCAACGTACAGTTGGATTTAAGGGAAAACCAATGACTCGTTTTAAATAAAATGCTTACTAACTTGGAGAAAAATCCTTTATACAATCAAGTTTGTGTGCAATCAATTAAAATCTTATATTATACGTTAACGTACGCCTCCCAAGCCACACCAAAGGCGTTCCCCAGAGAGGAAGGATGAAGGTACCCTTTAGTATGAAATTGAGAGAAAGAGAACTCTAACCCCTAAGTGTGTTTCCCACACCCTGCTTTCAGAAACATCTAGTTCGAGAGATGTTTATGAAACAAGAGTTGATCAAGTAAGTAGTACGTACTGGTAAAGAGACAGCAGTGGGTCGAAAAAAACGCTTGTGACAAAACAAAAAACCTATTCTACTCAACAAAAAGAAGGCCTATCTAACCTACAGCTCGGGACCTCATCTCTTTCTCCTGGCAACGCTAATTTAATTTACTCCCTGAAGTAAAAGTAGAAGTACAGTACAGAGTAGTATGTATAACGGCTCACCTATTTAATTTACTTCCTGAAGTAAAAGTAGAAGTACAGTATAGAGTAGTATGTATAACGGCTCACCTATTTAATTTACTCCCTGAAGTAAAAGTAGAAGTACAGTACAGAGTAGTATGTATAACGGCTCACCTATTTAATTTACTCCCTGAAGTAAAAGTAGAAGTACAGTACAGAGTAGTATGTATAACGGCTCACCTATTTAATTTACTCCCTGAAGTAAAAGTAGAAGTACAGTACAGAGTAGTATGTATAACGGCTCACCTATTTAATTTACTCCCTGAAGTAAAAGTAGAAGTACAGTATAGAGTAGTATGTATAACGGCTCATCTATTTAATTTACTCCCTGAAGTAAAAGTAGAAGTACAGTACAGAGTAGTATGTATAACGGCTCACCTATTTAATTTACTCCCTGAAGTAAAAGTAGAAGTACAGTACAGAGTAGTATGTATAACGGCTCACCTATTTAATTTACTCCCTGAAGTAAAAGTAGAAGTACAGTACAGAGTAGTATGTATAACGGCTCACCTATTTAATTTACTCCCTGAAGTAAAAGTAGAAGTACAGTATAGAGTAGTATGTATAACGGCTCATCTATTTAATTTACTCCCTGAAGTAAAAGTAGAAGTACAGTACAGAGTAGTATGTATAACGGCTCACCTATTTAATTTACTCCCTGAAGTAAAAGTAGAAGTACAGTACAGAGTAGTATGTATAACGGCTCACCTATTTAATTTACTCCCTGAAGTAAAAGTAGAAGTACAGTACAGAGTAGTATGTATAACGGCTCACCTATTTAATTTACTTCCTGAAGTAAAAGTAGAAGTACAGTATAGAGTAGTATGTATAACGGCTCACCTATTTAATTTACTTCCTGAAGTAAAAGTAGAAGTACAGTACAGAGTAGTATGTATAACGGCTCACCTATTTAATTTACTCCCTGAAGTAAAAGTAGAAGTACAGTACATAGTAGTATGTATAACGGCTCACCTATTTAATTTACTCCCTGAAGTAAAAGTAGAAGTACAGTACAGAGTAGTATGTATAACGGCTCACCTATTTAATTTACTCCCTGAAGTAAAAGTAGAAGTACAGTACAGAGTAGTATGTATAACGGCTCACCTATTTAATTTACTTCCTGAAGTAAAAGTAGAAGTACAGTATAGAGTAGTATGTATAACGGCTCATCTATTTAATTTACTCCCTGAAGTAAAAGTAGAAGTACAGTACAGAGTAGTATGTATAACGGCTCACCTATTTAATTTACTCCCTGAAGTAAAAGTAGAAGTACAGTACAGAGTAGTATGTATAACGGCTCACCTATTTAATTTACTCCCTGAAGTAAAAGTAGAAGTACAGTACATAGTAGTATGTATAACGGCTCACCTATTTAATTTACTCCCTGAAGTAAAAGTAGAAGTACAGTACAGAGTAGTATGTATAACGGCTCACCTATTTAATTTACTCCCTGAAGTAAAAGTAGAAGTACAGTACAGAGTAGTATGTATAACGGCTCACCTATTTAATTTACTTCCTGAAGTAAAAGTAGAAGTACAGTATAGAGTAGTATGTATAACGGCTCATCTATTTAATTTACTCCCTGAAGTAAAAGTAGAAGTACAGTACAGAGTAGTATGTATAACGGCTCACCTATTTAATTTACTCCCTGAAGTAAAAGTAGAAGTACAGTACAGAGTAGTATGTATAACGGCTCACCTATTTAATTTACTCCCTGAAGTAAAAGTAGAAGTACAGTACAGAGTAGTATGTATAACGGCTCACCTATTTAATTTACTTCCTGAAGTAAAAGTAGAAGTACAGTATAGAGTAGTATGTATAACGGCTCACCTATTTTCCTCATCTAACATTTACATTAAAAACAAAGGCAATTTTCTACATCAAAACTCAGATACAAAAAATCTATGAAGTAAAATAAAATGTAATTTGCTCTATTCAATTTATTGAACTATTTGTAACGACACAAAATTTAACAGACAGCATTTTACTAAATAACGTTCTCTTCAACATGCTTAGTCAGCACATGCAGTGTAGTATATACATACATATAAGTTAATACAGGAGTTTTATTTCATTATTCCGACAGTGAATTTCATAGCACCAAGAAATATCACTTTCACGTGCAATAGACAGTCCTGAAGGCATTATCACTAGATTTGGTAAATATTCAACTCTTTGCTATCAAAAAATGAACATTTGCGTATCAAAGGTAGGTAGCATTATTACTATTATTTTAGTTAATTTAAGACTCCCTAGCCATAGCAGAACCAATCTCAAGAGAGCAAAGAAAAGAGACCATTTAGTATAGACTGAAGATATCGGGCGATCTGAGCATAAGGTGTGTTCCCATATGGGATTTGCATCCACTGAATCTTTCCACCGTTATTTTTATTAAAACTATGAACCATGATATGCAAACCCAGAACAAAATCTTTTTCATGCTGTGCGTGTAAACAAAAATATCAGATCATAAGTAAATTTAAACCTAATAACTCCGGCTTTCATTTCCAATTTGACCAGCGTAACTTATTTCTCCACCACACATATGTTTCAATATGTACATACACGTAACCCTGATTTTTCCTAACTACGCTTTCCTAGTGTACGACCTAAACCTGTACCAAAGTCTAGTAATGAACCAGCCTTCAGCATCTCCCTCATAGTCTTTCCAAACACCAATCCTCCTTTTCTTCGCATACATTTCAGCTTTTCTTATTTTCTCATAAAGGCTGTAGTAGGAAGGCGGAATAAGAGAAATTTCCTTAAGAGTAGAGGGGTCAACCCTCGCGAGAGCTGTGTCAGGAGGCGGTCCTTTGAACCACGTGACTGCAGTGCGTTGCCATCGCTCAAAGCGCGAGGGTGTGTGAAGAGCTAACTGCTCTATGGCGCTGGAGTCCGGTACTAATGATAAGACTCCATTTCCTCGGCGGACAAGATCTTCGTTCAACGTGCGCCATTTCTTGAAGCCAAGCTGTGAAGAATTGAAACGTAATTAAGATACAACTTCAAAAATAAAAAAATTAAATTCCCATCATGTAAAAATACTGAGTGGCTGTAACTGTCTTTTATACCTTTTTCCACATCCTCTATAGCAGTGCACAGCGTTGTAGGAACAAAATGAGTGTTTATCAAACAGTATTAGCGTTATTAATAGTAATTCAATAATCGTTTGGCAAAATCTAGTTCACTTCTAATCTCAAGCCAATAAGTGATTAATGTGTGGCAGCATGGAAGACTTAGGTAGTTAGAGACTCAAAACTGCACTACTTGGCTCGATCCAGTAGCTAAACTGCACGCTATTGCATGACGAACTATGAAAGTACTACTGAAACTCGTGCCTTCGGTGCCAAAATCCACACGTACATCAACAACTCTTCCTCACACAATCATGACCATACATATATAGCACTGTTTTCCTCACAACCAATCATGAACCCGCACTGTTTTGCTGGCAACCATTCATGAACCTATATTGCACTGTTCTGCTCACAACCAATCATGAACCCGCACTGCATTGCTCACAACCAATCATGAATCCGCACTGCATTGCTCACAGCCACTCAAGTCCCCATAATAGTGTTGGTGGTAGGATACCCTAGAAGTTACTGAACTTATTTGACCATTGAACTAGACTTGAGAGACAATCTACTTCTGTATCGCTCGTCGTAAACAAAATGTTTAAAAGGTTTAAGCTGTTAAAATTTTTTAAACTCCAAACTACATATTTAAAGTATTCAAATGGTTTAAAATGTTAAGAACACGGCGGGACTCACAGCGGTGCGGGAGACGCCGCTCACGAGGAGGCGGGGTGCGGCCTGCACATACAGCAGGCGGAACCACACGCGCTGCTGCAGCAGCTGCGCCGCACACTCTTGCGCTCCCCTCTCGCTCACCTGGTCGAGTTGTCAGATGAGTTGTGGCAACAGTGAAAATATTACTTTGCTATTGGGGTTTGTTACTGGGGAGTGTTGTGTGGGGAGTGTCACGTAGTTTGTTACTGAGGATAGCCCCGTGGTATGTGGTTTGTTGTCTGGAGATAGCCCCGTGGTTTGTGGTCTGGTAGGTAGTCGCTTGGTTTGTTGTGTGGGGAGTGTCGCGTGGTTTGTTTACCTATAATACTAGTCACATGGTTAGTCCAGCGAGACAGTCACAAGGTTTTTTGTCTAGGAATAATTCCTTACTTCTTTAAATGGATGATCACCAGGAAACAGACAGATATTTAATGATTCATTAGATGATCTAGGGACAGTCACCTCACCATGACACGGCAACGAACTCCAAGAGACCTAAAGATAATAAAATAACATTGAAAGTTAGTTTAAGCCTCCCTAACCTCCCTGAAGAAGGTTAACCACCCTAAAGGTGTTCCCAAGAGAGGAAAGGAGAAAGCACCATTTAAAATGGAATCCAGGAACTAGGAATCAATGCACAAGGCGCGTCATCACCTCCTGTGCATAGAAACAGAAAGATTGAAATAAATTTATGGAACGAGGTAAGACTTGAGAGTAATAGATGAAGAAATGAAAAGGATTACAGTTAACCGAAATAAGAGTACTCACGCACCACAACAGCTGCCACACGCACCACAACAGCTGCCACACGCACCTCAACAGCTGCCACACGCGCCTCAACAGCTGCCACACGCACCTCAACATCTGCTACACGCACCACAACAGCTGCCACACGCGCCTCAACAGCTGCCACACGCACCTCAACAGCTGCCACACGCGCCTCAACAGCTGCCACACGCACCTCAACAGCTGCCACACGCACCTCAACAGCTGCCACACGCACCTCAACAGCTGCCACACGCACATCAACAGCTGCCACACGCACATCAACAGCTCCCACACGCACATCAACAGCTCTCACACGCACCTCAACAGCTGCTACACGCACCTCAACAGCTGCCACACGCACCTCAACAGCTGCCACACGCACCTCAACAGCTGCCACACGCACCTCAACAGCTGCCAGTGATACAAGCAGCAGCTGGCGCGACTGCTGTAAAGGAGTGCGGAATACCGGCACGTGCTCCACCTGTGCAAAAATGTGCTTCAATTTTATGAAATAACTGAAAATGTGAAGTATTTTCGTAATGTAAATTCTCCTGTGTAAGTATGAGGACTGATTTCATATTATAGGCTTAGTTTATTTCCCTCAGCTATAGTAAAACACGATGAGAATTCATACTAACATATGACAAATTTAAATAATGTGTTTATTATGATTTTTTTCGCTTCGGTTTATGACGAAAATAATAAACGAAATGATACGATGATGCAAATAATACACGAAATGATACGATGACGAAATTTATACACAAAATGATACAACGACAAAAATAATACACGAAATGATACGATGATGCAAATAATACACGAAATGATCCGATGACGAAATTCATACACGAAATGAGACGATGACAAAAATAATAAACGAAATAATACGATGATGCAAATAATACACGAAATGATACGATGACGAAAATAATACACGAAATGAGACAACATTGTAGAGCCCGACGTAGTCACGCAGGAAAAGTTATGCCAAGTCTCCTTCACAGCCCCGGACACCTGAGGTGTCTGGGCCACACCGACGACCACGCTCCTATTGCGCATGTCTACAGCACACAGGCGTCATTCTGGCATCGAGGGAAAATGTAGGCTATCCACGCCTTGTATCATACAAGGTATTTCTTCTGGCTTACCTGGTCGTCAGAAAGAAATGCAAAGGCTGGAAGGAAGCAAAAAGCCTGGAAGGAAGTAAAAAGTCTGGAAGGAAAACGAGTGCCTCAAGCAGTCAGCGTAGCGGTATACGAGGCACGTCACGCATATTTCATACAAAGGTATTTTCCAGACTTTAAAACGTATCTTTGATGATCGTTCTATTGAGGGATTGAAATACAGGCTCTGTGCAGATGTGTTCCATTATTACCTCATGGAAAGAATTCAAATACAAATTGAGATTTTTATCCATCAGTGGCGAAGTTTTTAAGGGGGTCATTGGCGTGATTTTACTCAAAATTATAAATTTTTTCTTTGGGTGAAAAAGAGTCCTTAGGTAGTGGGCTATTGTGTCCTAAAATTTTATGGGGCTATGGACATTAGAACCCCCCTCAAGAGGGGTCTAAAGGGGGTGATGGGGGAGAAAAATGAATTTTTGACCCCCATATCATAAGCAAACGAAAAAGAAAATGGAAAATCCGGAGCCATACCTTTGTTAGAAATATTACAAGGTTTCTTAAACTTTCTTAGTTTTTGTTCCAGCGTATAAATTCATAGGCTTCTATTCTTTCAAAATGTCCGAAAAAATTACGTGAATTTTATAAAAACTAATATTTCCCATTTTTCAAAAAATAAGGCCAAAATCGAAAAAGTTACTTGAGCAAAATGTGTTTCTTTTTCAAAATTACATATGGTGAGCAATTTTCAGAACAATCGGTACAAAAACTAAAAATTGCTCGGATGTCCTCATAATCATATTTTAGAAACAATTTGAAAATGGGTCTTTTGAAAAATAAATCGAGCACTCATGGAATAAAAATATCAGCAACTTTATTCGTGAACGTCGATAAGGCTCAAACTTTCTCATGAGCCAGGCCATGGTCTAGCACAAAAGCGAAGACAACAACCGTTCACATGAACCTGCAAATAATGAAAGATAAAACAACATCAAAAGAATAAACAAGGAAGCTCCTACCATTGGGAACTTTCTTTTAATACTCACAAGCAAATAGAGAGGAGTCAAATCCCCTAGCTTCTCTTTACTAGATAATGAAGAGCCTTTTAGTTTAGCAAGGTCAGATCGGCGCTGCTGATACTCCGTGTTGCAGAGCGCATCGTCCGCATCTGGTGACGAAGTTGGTGGAGACGTGGGGGTGGGGGGTGAGGGGCCGGAAGATGGAGGAGAGGGGCCGGAAGATGGAGGAGAGGGGCCGGAAGATGGAGGAGAGGGGCCGGAAGATGGAGGAGAGGGGCCGGAAGATGGAGGAGAGAGGCCGGAAGATGGAGGAGAGGGACCGGAAGATGGAGGAGAGGGGCCTGAAGATGGAGGAGAGGGGCCGGAAGATGGAGGAGAGGGGCCGGAAGATGGAGGAGAAAGGCCGGAAGATGAAGGAGAGGGGCCGGATGAAGGAGAAGGATTGATAGAAGCAGAGGGACCAGAAGGAGAAGGTACAGATAAATGAGCTGCTGCAGATAGTGCTGGTTCATAAAAAGCTGCACTAGAAGACGAGGTTAGACCAGATGTGGAGGGTGCACTCCCAGTTGGTCCAAGGGTTGAAGACGCTGCAGCTGGTCCAGAAGTTGAAGAAGCAGGGGCTGGTCCAGAAGTTGAAGAAGCAGGGGCTGGTCCAGAAGTTGAAGAAGCAACGGCTGGTCCAGAAGTTGAAGAAGCAACGGCTGGTCCAGAAGTTGAAGAAGCAACGACTGGTCCAGAAGTTGAAGAAGCAGCGGCTGGTCCAGAAGTTGAGGAAGCAGCGGCTGGTCCAGAAGTTGAAGAAGCAGCGGCTGGTCCAGAAGCAAAAAAAGCTGATCCTGAAGATTGCGGAATTGTAGAAGCGCTGGCAGACGGGACAGAAACTGAGATCGATCCCGAGTGCCGAAATTCAGTTGGTTTTACCGCAACTTCAGGGTTGACAGCCTCATATTGAGAAATTGATGGCGGGGCCGGAGAAGTTATGTCGGAGTTCGATATTGGTATCCCTGAAGTGGATTCTGTCGTGTTTGCCAAGACTTGCGACACAACTTCAGATGCGCTGGTGCTTTCGGTGGATCCCGAGGCGACTGCAATTAGACACACTGATTACTTGCTAAAAATTAAACAACATTGTTGAGTATTTCTCATCGATTCGATGTTTAGGTCTACGTTTCAATAAAATAGAGTTCCCTCCCACAACTCCCAGCCTAGTAGATTTTACAAGCCCTTCAATCCAAAAAGTTACATTGTCCTCAGTATCCCTATTGCCCGGAAAACTTTGAAATTGATTTGGGATTAGAAGCTAGAATTAGGCATGCAATCTCTAATTCAAATCCGTATTTAAATACTAGCAGCCTAAGCATTTGTTAATTAAGGTTTCCTCGTGAAAATTTAGCACAACTCAAAAGAATCTACCGCGGAAATCCTACAGAGTTTTTAATCCGATTAGCATATCAATCGAATTTCAATCTATCTATGTTTATCTTAGTATTTAAAAGAATAAAGAGCAGCGCGACATAAGCATCAGCATGGGTTTCCAGCCGAAAGCTCTAAGCTTCTGTAATGTAAATACCCTCGTGTGTATCGCGCATTTTACATTCGAGCTGCATACGCATTCTCAGCTCTTTTCAGCGAGGCACAGCAGCAGAGCGCACTCATGAACTTCCAACACGAACGTAAAAACAAGACACGAAGGCAGCCCTGCTTTTTGTCATAGCCTACGAGTCCTTCTAACACAAACACAAACAGGGGACACTATTGAGTTTTTACCACGTGCCACGCACGTCTACAGAAATAACATTACACTCGTTTTTTTCAACCAAAAGCAAACACTGAATACCACACCCGTCTAAAGAAACAACTCATAGATTACACTCGTTTTTTCAAGCAAAAACCGAGTACCACAATCGTCAACAGAGCAACTTTACACTCGTTTTTTTCAAGCACAAAATTGAGTACCACACTTGTCTAAGAAACAATTTTACACTCGTTATTTAAGCAGAAATTGAGCATCCCACACTACAGAAACAACTTTACATTCCTTTTTTCAAGCACAAAATTGACAATCACCGGGAGTACCAGATAACCGTACCTGCGTCGGAAGAGCTGAAGCTAAGCGGAACATCTACACCAGCGTCAGCGGTGACAGACTGGAGCTTGTCAGCACGGCCCGGTGCGGGCACGGGCACAGACAATGTAGAGGGAGGCTGCGTGCCCACCCACCGCACCACCCCCCGCAGCTGTACGTTCTTTTGCACGAACTCTGGAGGTATGTCGTCAAGGCGGCTGAACCGTGTGAACTGAAAGAGGAGTTGTGGGTTAGATGAGTTAATTTTGGCCTCCATGGCCATAACAAATGTGTTCCAAAGAGAGAAACGAGAGGAGCACAATTCGAGAAGTTGTGGGTTAGATGAGTTAATTCTGGCCTCCATGGTCATAACAAATGTGTTCCAAAGAAAGAAACGAGAGGAACCCGTGAACTGAAAGAAGAGTCGTAGGTTAGATGAGTTAGTTCTGGCCTCTATGGTCACAACGAAAGTGTTCCAAAGAGAGAAACGACGAAAGGAACCGCGTGAACTGAAAGAAGAGTTGTGCATTTGATAAGTTATTTATAGCCTATCTAGCCGCAACGAAAATGTTCCAAAGAGAGAAAGGAGAAGAACCGCATGAACTGCAAAAGGAGTTGTGCATTAGATGAGTTAGTGATAGCTTACCTAGCCATAACAAAAGTGATCCAAAGAGAGAAACGAACGAAGCGCCATTTAGCATGGATTTAAAGAACTATGAATCGATGCACAAGGCATGTTTTCATTTAATATCTTATGAAACGGCAAGGTTGAAAGAAGTTCAGGAATTAAGATATAAGTAAGAAGGAAGTATTATGTGCTGAAAAACAGGACATCAGCGAACCGGAAAACGATGGTCTGTAACAAAACAAAAACTATTGCAGTTCGATCAAAAATCTGTCTAACCATGAACTCAGGACCTCACATCATACCCCTAAGAAGTGGAATCAATGGCAAGCTTAACAGAAAATTACGCTACCAAAAATGATGAACATATGAGATGAAATTTGAGAGACAGAAAGTAATAAAACATGGGAAAGGAATCTGAACGCCTGTCACTCAAACCACTTCCATTCTCCTTGCTATCAAATCCTAACCACTACAAACCTTCTCCTGTCCCGAACCCTACAAACAGTGCACCCTCCACAAACACGGCACCCCCACAAACACGGCACCCCCACAAACACGGCACCCCCACAAACACGGCACCCCCACAAACACGGCACCCCCACAAACACGGCATCCCCACAAACACGGCACCCCACAAACACGGCACCCCACAAACACGGCACCCCCACAAACACGGCACCCCCACAAACACGGCATCCCCACAAACACGGCATCCCCACAAACACGGCACCCCCACAAACACGGCATCCCCACAAACACGGCATCCCCACAAACAGTGCACCCCCACAAACACGGCATCCCCACAAACACGGCACCCCCACAAACACGGCATCCCCACAAACACGGCACCCCCACAAACACGGCATCCCCACAAACACGGCACCCCCACAAACACGGCACCCCCACAAACACGGCACCCCCACAAACACGGCATCCCCACAAACAGTGCACCCCCACAAACACGGCATCCCCACAAACACGGCACCCCACAAACACGGCACCCCCACAAACATGGCATCCCCACAAACACGGCATCCCCACAAACACGGCACCCCCACAAACACGGCACCCCCACAAACACGGCACCCCCACAAACACGGCATCCCCACAAACACGGCACCCCACAAACACGGCACCCCCACAAACACGGCATCCCCACAAACACGGCATCCCCACAAACACGGCACCCCCACAAACACGGCACCCCACAAACATGGCACCCCACAAACACGGCACCCCACAAACACGGCATCCCCCACAAACACGGCACCCCACAAACACAACATCCCAACATACCCGTTCTCACGAATATTTCCCAGCCCCACACTCACGGCCCGAGCGCTGTGCAGGACGCGCAAGACACCGACCGCAGCGACAGCGTACGTTACGCCCTGCACGAAAAGCAAAATCAGTCTACGGGATTTGGTATTCATATTTCATAACACTGAAAATGACATTGGGATGAGGTCTCAAGTTTGTGAGTGGATATTGCCTCTGGAGATCTAGTTTGCATATTAACCGAAAAATGTATGTTTTATGATGGTAATTTGAGACCTGGTGCCGTTTCTAGACGTGTCAATGTTACCAGCAACACCTAAATACAACATGTAGAAAAACTGCGAACATGATTTCTTTAAAAATTTAGAATTTTAATAATAATATATAGCTCATAAAAGATATAGGCAAAGATCACTTCGGTTTAAAATTGCACCAGTTTCTGGAAAAAAACATTTGAATTCTTCGTTACCCTGATGTTAAACAAGTTACAGCAGCAAGTCTAGTTTTCTTACTCTCTATTAAAAGTTACAGGAATTCCAGTAAGCGAATCCACGCAACGGGCAAAACAAACCCTCGTACACTGTTACAAAGGGGTGGCGCATCCGTAGAAGGTAATTTCAAATAATCCAAACATTTTTTAGAGTCATTCTCGTCGCGTACAGAGTCTGATGCAAGCGGATATGAGTCGCAGCAAAACAAGAATGCATGTAGCACAGCAAAGGATAGTCACCAAAAGTTTTGAGCGTAAAATTCTATCATGAAGACCTGAATTTCGTCAATTAAATTTTAACAAGAAACTAGAGTGAACCGGAAGGCTCGAACAACTGGCACAAGCGAGTCATTGTCCAAAAGGAGGGTATGACGTCACGACGACACAGAGGAACGTTCGTGGTTGCCCAGTGCGCGCTGTGGGAGGTTTATCATGTGAAGCATCTTATCAGCGATAGCAGAGATAGTGGGATGTGGGTAGCCAACGGTACGCTGCTCAGAAGCGACAGTACGATGTGTAGGTCTGGTCCGTAGTGCACGACGAATGCTCATGAGTGATTTAATCAAAACAACAAATTAATACGTCATGAGAAACATGAAACTAAATAGGGTTTTGCAAGAGCAATTGGGGTGAAGCGTCGCAAGAGAATGTGCTATTAAAGCGAGTGAACGAAAATCAGCTGTAGTTAGCGCAGAAGACAGTTCTACCCAATGAAAACTAACCAAGTCGAATACGTTCAGTGTAACGTGAAGGAAATTAGGTTGCAATTCAACGGCGAAATCGTAAGGACTTTTTTCCAATCAGGTCGTAAGTCATTCCCTATATAATGAAAGCCTAGTCCATCAATTTGCAAGCTGTTGTGCTCTTGTGATTTTAGGAACTCCCCTTATCAGGCCAGTTAGTATTTGTGTCCATTCTCGGCCAAATCAGAAACTTGTGCGCTTATAAGAATACCGCTTAGTTTTAGAAACAGAATTCAGCAGAGGGAAAACGAACTCCATGCAACGTGATCACAGATATGGACAAATTTTGAACCTATATACTGTATCCGAGAATCCGACATAAATAACATTGCGCGCGGGTTCAGATCTCATGCAGTTTACATTTGTTTCCCTTTTCTGAACTAAAAGGTCGCCCGTCTTCCTTCTGTGAAACCATCTCTGCAATTGAAACAGAGCCTTAAACCAACTGCTATACAATACCTGCAAGATCTCGGCGATATTTTTTTATATAGGGGAAACGTGAGCAAGCATCCAGCTAAATAGCTCGGTGAGTACTGATAAGCATGTGTTCCTGCTCCCTATGTTATTATTATGCGTACTCAGTTACTTACGAAAAACTTAATTATAAGTTAGTTTTCTAAATAGAGGGTCTGTCAACTGCTACTCTGTTGATCAAAGCAGACAGAGAACACAAGTAGAAGGATAAAGGATTGTTTATTCCTACCAAGCCTGATAAATATCATTTCGTGCATTGGGTTTTCGAATGGCTTACAACTAACACCAGGACGTAATGACGGTTACCCCCGGTCAAGCCGGTACCCATTTCCCACACCTGGGTAGAGTGGGGAATTGTGGCCGAGTTTTCTCTTTTCCCAACGGTGAGAATCACCGGACGGCACTGCCCATTAGACGAGGTTAGAAGGAACTCGCCTACCCATTGAGCTCGCTGTTCACTCCCTCTCCTTAGGCTAGGAAACTCAAAACCCATGCCTACATCACGACAACAAAACGATCAATAGAAGCGATTACAAAAAACTTGAACGTTAACACATT
The DNA here is from genome assembly GCA_030386875.1 of Morinoia aosen. NCBI lineage: Eukaryota > Metazoa > Arthropoda > Malacostraca > Amphipoda > Talitridae > Morinoia > Morinoia aosen. The sequence continues at coordinate 36,298,738 of CM059577.1, forward strand.
AAAGGTAGAACGGTCACCAAGACCACGGGGATGCAAATGAATGGGAATATATCGTGGTCTTCCGGCTCGCGTCTGTGTATCACAGACACTGACGGTCCTGTTTGCGAGGCAATATTTACGAGGAAGAAATGTTTACGAGGAGGTAATGTTTATGAGAAGGTAATGTTTATGAGGAATTATTATTATATAAGAAAGTTTTAGCCTCCCTTAACCACGACAAAGATGTTCCAAGAGAGGAAAAAGGAAGGCACCATTTAGTATGGAGTTGAGGGAACGTGGAATCTATGCACAAGGTGCACAGAAACAGTAAGCTAGGAAAGAAGTTCATGAAACAAGAAAAAAGTTGAAGAAGAAAGTATTAGGTGCTGAAAAACAGGACAGCAGTGAACCGAAAAAAGATGGTCCGTAACAAAACAAAAACCTATTTTATTACAAGAAATAGAAAGCCTACCTAACCTTTAGCTCGGCCCTCACATGGTTCCCCTGGGCGCGCTAATTCCCATAGATACAATAGTTGTATCCCCCTGAGGGGGTTTATGAGGAAGCAATGTTAATGAGATTGATTGATTATAAATTAGTTTTAGCCTCCCTTTAAAACAAAAAAGATTTTTAAAGAGAGGAATGATAAATGCACCATTTAGTATGGAGTTAAGAGAACGTGGAATCTATGCACAAAGGTGTTCCCGCAAAGGATCACGTGCGCATAGAAACAGTAAGATAAGAATGAAGGTTATGAAACAAGATATAAGTTGAAGAAGAAAGTCAGAGGAGCTGAAAAACAAGACAACAGTGAACCGAAAAGAGATAGTTCTTAACAGAAAAAAAATCATTTCAACAAAAAGAAAGCCTACTTAACTCTCAGCTCAGGATCTCACATTTCCCCCTGGGAGCGCTAATTCCAATAGATAGAATAGTTGTATCTCCCTGAGGGGACAATTTTAATGAGGAAGCAATACTCGAGAAGAGGCAATACTCGAGAAGAGGCAATACTCGAGAAGAGGCAATACTCGAGAAGAGGCAATACTCGAGAAGAGGCAATACTCGAGAAGAGGCAATACTCGAGAAGAGGCAATACTCGAGAAGAGGCAATACTCGAGAAGAGGCAATACTCGAGAAGAGGCAATACTCGAGAAGAGGCAATACTCGAGAAGAGGCAATACTCGAGAAGAGGCAATACTCGAGAAGAGGCAATACTCGAGAAGAGGCAATACTCGAGAAGAGGCAATACTCGAGAAGAGGCAATACTCGAGAAGAGGCAATACTCGAGAAGAGGCAATACTCGAGAAGAGGCAATACTCGAGAAGAGGCAATACTCGAGAAGAGGCACTACTCGAGAAGAGGCACTAATCGAGAAGAGGCACTACTCGAGAAGAGGCAATACTCGAGAAGAGGCAATACTCGAGAAGAGGCAATACTCGAGAAGAGGCAATACTCAAGAAGAGGCTATACTCAAGAAGAGGCTATACTCAAGAAGAGGCTATACTCAAGAAGAGGTGCAATACTCAAGAAGAGGTGCAATACTCAAGAAGAGGTGCAATACTCAAGAAGAGGTGCAATACTCAAGAAGAGGTGCAATACTCAAGAAGAGGTGCAATACTCAAGAAGAGGTGCAATACTCAAGAAGAGGTGCAATACTCAAGAAGAGGTGCAATACTCAAGAAGAGGTGCAATACTCAAGAAGAGGTGCAATACTCAAGAAGAGGTGCAATACTCAAGAAGAGGTGCAATACTCAAGAAGAGGTGCAATACTCAAGAAGAGGTGCAATACTCAAGAAGAGGTGCAATACCAAAGAAGAGGTGCAATACCCAAGAAGAGGTGCAATACCAAAGAAGAGGTGCAATACTCAAGAAGAGGTGCAATACTCAAGAAGAGGTGCAATACTCAAGAAGAGGTGCAATACTCAAGAAGAGGTGCAATACTCAAGAAGAGGTGCAATACTCAAGAAGAGGTGCAATACTCAAGAAGAGGTGCAATACTCAAGAAGAGGTGCAATACTCAAGAAGAGGTGCAATACTCAAGAAGAGGTGCAATACTCAAGAAGAGGTGCAATACTCAAGAAGAGGTGCAATACTCAAGAAGAGGTGCAATACTCAAGAAGAGGTGCAATACTCAAGAAGAGGTGCAATACTCAAGAAGAGGTGCAATACTCAAGAAGAGGTGCAATACTCAAGAAGAGGTGCAATACTCAAGAAGAGGTGCAATACTCAAGAAGAGGTGCAATACTCAAAAAGAGGTGCAATACTCAAGAAGAGGTGCAATACTCAAGAAGAGGTGCAATACTCAAGAAGAGGTGCAATACCCAAGAAGAAGTGCAATACCCAAGAAGAGGTGCAATACTTAAGACGATGTGCAATACTCAAGAAGAGGTGCAATACCCAAGAAGAAGCGCAATACCCAAGAAGAGGTGCAATACTTAAGACGAGGTGCACTACTCAAGAAGAGGTGCAATACTCAAGAAGAGGTGCAATATCAAGAAGAGGTGCAATACTCGAGAAGAGGTGCAATACTCAAGAAGAGGTGCAATACTCAAGAAGAGGCGCAATACTAAAGAAAAGGTGCAATACTCAAGAGGAGGCAATACTCAAGAGGAGGCAATATCCAATAGAAGGCAATGTTTAAGAAAAGGATCCTCCAGGCCACTACGTGTTGAATCGTCGTATCTCAAAAAACGGATAAACGAAATTTTCCTCTTACATAGTCATTTTCAACCTCTCCTCCATCATTGATCCTCTCGGCTTTATGTATTTCTCCATTTACCCCCTACTCCTACCAAACCTTTTCTAAATAGAAAATTGTGTAGTTAATTTGTGTTGCAAAAAATTATGAAGAAAACCAAAAGCATTATCAGCATTATCTTCAATTACTTACCACTGACTAAAGCCGTTATAACTGTACCTTCAAAATTGAGCGAGAGGAAGGATTCCTTTTTTCGACCAAAACTAATTCCGTAAAGCACTTTGCAAAGTTGAAATCACTTCTTCAGAAGAATCAATTATTTCGACTTGTGACACTGTTCTTCCCAATGAGCGATGTCGATAATGGGCCGATACAGTCACGCGTGTTGTATGAGTGCAGTACCTGGCCGTAACCTGGCACTAGACTCGTTCAAGCTGAGAGTGCACTCTCTGAATGTACGCATACGTTGAGATGGTACAAGTCAAAATAGCCGTTCAAATTGAGACGGCAGCCTTGAAATAGCCGCTCAATTTGAAGCTGCAGTCTCGAAACAGCCTCTCAAAATGGGACCGCAATTCAAAAAACAGCTGCTCAAGTTGAAACCGCAGGCAAAAAACAGCAATCTAGTAACAGCCTTCCCCTTTTATACTAACGTTTGGTGCATAAAAACCCAGTGATCAATACAAAGTTACACAAAAACAACCGCAGTTTGTGTCGTACCAACAACACGTGGCATGAAACAGCTCGCAATTCACTGACAACAGCTGACTCTTCTTGGCTAGTCCTAGAGCTCATGTCACATTGCAGCGGTTATTAAACCTATGCTGCATCGCGCACTCTATTCACTCTCAGGACTGCAAGTAAAGAGCCTGCATAACATATTTCCTGTCTTACGTAGCGCCAGCATTATCAACTTCCGCCTGATCTTAGCGAAACAAAATATCCAAATTTTAGCTCAGTTTCCGTCATGAATGATTGAACTTGACACACAACCCTCGTACATGGGACACAACGCTCGTATCCGTCTCTCAATTGTGTCACAGAATGCTCGTACTTGCCACATTTTACTCGTGCTGACACACGACGGTTGTAACCGACACATGAAATGCAGAAAGAAATTTCTCAGTTCAATTTCCATTTGATATTCACTAAACATTTAAAGTATTTACCAGTTTATTTATGTCAGTGTATTATAACGTATTACATATGTTCGCTTTTAAAAGCTATTTGTCATCAAGATTTCGTATTTAAAAAATATATTCAGCAACAGTTTTTTGAATGAAAACAGCTTTTTGAGGACCAATTGCATGTAATGTTTTGTGATGTTTCTCACTCAGCACCACGTTCGGAATGAGTATATTTCTAATGAGTATGATCACGCTACAGCATGCGTCTCATGTAATCTATCACTTCACCAAAAATTATTTAGAGTAATCAAATCAATCAAAATTTTGCTTGCACTTTGAGGCTTCAATTACTTTTCAATTCAATTTAAAAATGATATTGCTTTCCTATGAGTTTCTCACGTAATTTATTTTGATCAGGGCATTGCATCATTGTTTTCGGGTCCATTATTTTCAAACTCCTGATGTCAGTGAAGTTTACTTCGTACTAGTCCATGTCTCTTTAATTGTGCTCAAAACTATTATCTCTACCACGTTTCATCTCTTTATGCAGTACTCTAAATTTTCTTACCTTCCAAGAATGGAAACGCACGCAAGGTAATAATTCAAAATAAAGGGAACGCTGAGCTGTAAAATAAAAGCGTATTTTCAGGTTGAAATCAACCCACATTCAAGCGCGCATGACGCAGTGTTTCCTCGAGGGTCAGTTCTCTCCCTCAGCCGAGGGTCGCAACACAGCGCTGAGGCTCAGCAAGAGTGCGCAATCATCTATTTTCTACGTCACACAGGTTTGACGCTGCTGTAACGTGATGCTTGCTAACACAACTTACTGAAAACTCAATTTACACGAACATATATCACCAATACAAAGTTTTTTCATTAATCAACTGCAAGCAGAACGTTTACCGCCTACACTACAAAACGTTGCAGGTTTTGTCCAACTACAGTCACAAGTCGCCAACAGTAGCTAACCGCTAAAAACAAAAACGAAGTCGAAATTACATTTTTCGGCACACATGTAGGTTTTTTCCATGAGCTGCAGTAAATGTAGAGGGCGCTGCAGGGACTTAAGAAAATTGATAGAGTCGAGCATGTAAGTGACCACAACGCGGGCGGGGCGAGAGTGGGCGGAGCGTAGCAGCGCCGTCGCAGCTGCGCCGTAAGCGACCTACCACCTCGCTATTGATCGCTTCACTTCATCCCCATAGCAACCACCACGCACCCTGCTGGTCGGCACCACAACCGCATCTCAGGCCGTTGCTTTTCTGAGGGTAATCTTCAACTTCCGGTGACTAAAGTGTGCAGGAACATCATAGATATTCGTAAGAGTAGAACCACGAGCGCATTTTCACGAAAGCTTGTGACATTTATTGGGAATATCTAGCTTTTATTTGGAACTTCTAATAAATTTACAAATTTCCATACTGGGAAAAGGCAATATCTAGTTCTCAGCATTAAACTTGGTACCTGAAAACTCATATTTTAAAATAAAATACCAAAAATAATGCACAATATCGTGTTTCAGTGCTACAATTGAAATGGACAGAGGGAAAAATTTACATAAAAAACAGAGCTCACAGAAAACAGTACACTAAAAGATTTACCAATGCACTCACTTACTTTTACCTCAACGATACCGTTAAATAATTTCAAATGAAAGTTCCGATCCAGCGCTGAAAGTAGAGAACCACTTGCAAAATTATAACTGACGTTATACAAAAACGCGTCTGTCTCATCAACACAAAACATCTCGCCGTGAATGATGCGGATGAGAACAATAAAAAACTTCGTAAAATGTGTCACGGTTTACCCACTTGAATGAAAACTTGGAAGCCTGGACAGTATTCACTACGTACGCTCAAACGGTAGTCAACATGCCTAAATAATGGATATTTGTTTCAACAAAACTATAAAAAGAAACGTGACCAAAGGGCAAGACAAAGACCGAGGGGGTATATTAGCCATCTTTAAATCAATACGAGGGGTGAATTCGAAACGGGAACGAACGGTTGAGACAGAAGCAACGACTCAACGGCAGTGCGGGGCTGACCAGCGCGGTAGGAAGGTGTGGCAAGGCTGTGCTCCAGCCTGTTAAGAGTTCACGCATCTCGAGTGAAGTGAGTTACATGCTAATAAAGCTTACCTGAACTATGCGAATATTATCGTCGATGAAGTGCGTTATTCGAGACAAATAACGGTGCAAGGCGAGGCGGTGACTCGTTGCTTGCGCTTCTTGGTCGTCGTTTTGCGACATGCTATCGATCCGCACATGTGTGACTTGCGTTCGATGACGGATTGTGGCCGTGGCTTTGGCTTCCCTTTACTTTTAAATCTTTCATTCAAGTGCCCTTGACTAATATATTTGACGCCATTGGCAAATTTAATAATTCATGTTCTGACTTAAGTTGACCTGTAAAAGAAATAAGCATTGTTAGTTTGAGTAGCGCCATACCTGCGTTGACAGAATTGCTCTACCAGAAAGTATTCGCACAAGTTTAGTTTCGCGATTTTCTTTGCAAGTCTCAAGAAAACTTTTGAAGTGGAACGATTGTATCGTACTTCTATTGTAGTCGTAGAAACTGAATATCAACGAACCTCGACACTCGCTGAATTTTTTTCTTACTGATGTTACCGGTTAACGTAAAATAATATTGTTCTAAGAAACATTTCAGGTGTAACGCTATTCATGCAATGCAAGTGAGGGATAAATGTTAGTTATCTATAAAATCTCAAGGTCGAATGAATTATTTATTGCTATTATAATTTGCATTAATCATGACGATCCATTAGAAATACAATTTAATTTCATAACAGTAATTAATGAAGGTGTGCTTGCATTTATCTATCATTGTTGGTTCTGAAGTATTCATGATTTAAGTCCATTTAAACCTAAAATAATCAACAATTATTATGTACTGCGCTCTCTGCGTCGCTGCTATCAGTTTTCTGTGTAATAAAGGTCAAAAATCGTGAGGAAGGGATTATGTTCGAGCAGATCAAACCAAGAGAAATGAACACTCAGGTAAAACCGAGTGCATAGTTAATATACCTTGTCGTGATTCTGAAGAAAAAGCATAGTAACAGGAAATCGCAGTCAACTGGTATATTTAATGAACGTTCAAGCTATAGGCATTATATTGTTAATGCGGCAGCAAAATTAGCCTACACTTACGTACTGTACTGGTCATTGGTTCACAGGTACATTCACGTACCTATTTTGTGAGGCACGGCCGCACGACTCGAACCCTAGCCCGGCGATAATCCTCCAAATTGACATAGCATTGCTCAATGGTGTCCTTAATTGCTTAGTGTTCATGTAACGCAATTGACACTCCTCTTCATATAGAATTATAAAATAACGCGATATCTCCATATAGAATTAAAAAATAACACGGTTAAGTCCGAAAATGTCTAAACGATTGCAGTCGTCCTTGAGCTAAGGGTACTACTGGAGCGTCGCGTATGCGCAACCCTTTGCGCGTTTACTTATGAAAATATCTTACAAATTTAGTATTAGAAATTACATGTTTGATGCATATTTTACTGATGAAAACACAAATACCCAGTTAAACAAAAAACATCCAACACGTTGCCTGCGATACGACCCATCGGTTGGTCGTTCGGGAAAAATGTAACAACTTTTGAAAATAAATAGTATTTAAAAAACTCCGTTAATGTTGGTCTTTATAAAATTGCTAAACAACATTTGACTTTAAATTTGACTTGAATATTGAACCTTAGTATAACCCATCGCAATCAACATGTTAATAAAGTGCTAGGTGAACAAATTTTGAAGCAACTCGCCAAATTTTCAAAGTCAACTTTATCAAAAGCAGAACTACTATCAGCTTAAGCGCATCCAAGTGAACTTGGCCTGCGGGCTGTAACACTTAGCTTAGCCAAGTCAACTGGGATTGAATTACGAGTATAAGTTAGTTTGAGCTCTCTTGACCGCAGCGAAGGTGTTCTCATGAGAGGAAGATAGAAGGTGCTATTTAGGATGGAATGAAGGAAACTGGAATTTATGCACAAGGTGTTTCCCCACTCTTCGCGCGTATACTCAGCGAGGTTGAAAGACGTACTTGGAGCAAGAAAATGGTTGAAGAGAAGAGTAATAAATCCTGTGGAATAGGATAGATGGTCCGCAACACAACCAAACCATTTTCCTTTCAAATAAAGGTGGCTGCCGCTTACCTAAACTTTAGCTCAGGACCTCGCATCTTCCCCATGGAAGCGCTAGCACCCATAGACGCAACTGTACATAGTATCTCCCCTGAAGGGAGTCAAGTGAGTACTAGCGCTGTCGCTACCACCGCTGAAACAACGCCTGCAAATCTAAGCCTTGATCGATAACGCTGGCGACGAGATCACGCTTGACGGTTGCTTGCATGATGAAACGTCTTAACACGTTCACTACGTATTGGTACATGTGTGTACCACTTGGTAAATTGTTCACTTACGTACCAGTATCAATGGGCTACCACTTCACTGACTTCACTACCTTTATATAAATTAGACTATGGCGTACAAGTTGAAATGTTATCCCGCGATTATTTTCTTCCATTATTATTAGAAAGGATAGGAATGTTGTTAAGCAGAAAAGATGGTTTCTCAATTCTGCTTCTTCCAACCTCACTAAACTAGCAACTGCAGAAACGCAGTAAACGTGTTAAATACGACGGCACGCATAGCTTTCACCGATGCTGACACAACCGATAGAGTACAGTGAAGAAGACTATTAATGTGGCATGACACAAAACAAAATAGATTTTGAACAGCATGTAAAAGTTCAGTTTTCCCCTGCGAAACCTAAATGAGGATTGTAAATTTGAACCATTGCACCGAAAGTTGCAAAATTTTATGTACTATCCCATTAGTTTCTGCCCACCTATATTGGATGGACACCCTGTTTATGTGCTCTCAGAAGTATCGACCTAAGAAGCCACTTCATGGAACCTCTTGGCCACTTTGTTAATCAAATGATCAGATAATCCCCTGATAGCATTGTTCTACATTGGTGTATTAATTAACGCTTTAACGCTAGTGATGTTCCGATGTATCGGTATCGGCAGTATCGGCTATTTTTAGTGGTATCGGTATCGGCGAAATCCGGCCGATACTTTCCAATAATACGTATTTTATCATTAAAATGAAGGTCATAAATCATGAAAGTAAAAGTATGTAACCTAATAATACCCGTTGTGTGTTTATTTATATACTTATTTGGTGTCCGCTTCTTAAGAAACATAGGTTGTGTGAGTTTGCGGTATCATGGATACCGAATTCCTCAGTGTAACATTAAAAGATGGCGTTTCCATGCATTTAAATATTTGACATTTTATCAGGATAGGTTAGCTTAGATTAAGATAGGCTAGGTTAGCACAGGTTAGGTAATACTGACAGAATTTTTTCTCGGGTCTACCTAGCTTAACGATGACACTGTCCATGGAATTTCCACGGGTCCTGCTACTATCTAATAATAACCCTTGGTTTATTCTAAACAAATAAACCAAGGGCAAGGGTATTATTAGGTAGAAGCATGACCCATGGAAATGCCAAGGACAATGTCATCGTTAAACTAGATTGACCCATGGAAAAATTCCGTCAACATTATCTAACCTATGCTATCCTAATTCTATGTCGTGACTCGCACCGCCGCAAAGCCCGTTCACGACGCGAAGGCCTAGCGATCGTCATTACATGGTAGCAACTGCGGTTTTGTAGGCCCTACACCACCAATGCGTTGTACACAGTTCCCAATACGTGGAACGGAAAGTCGGGTAGGTTTAAAATGTTTATGCCGAGCACATTTGCACAAAAAAACACAAAGTTCTCTTGACTCTTAGTTCTCCTCCGGTGACAAATCACCATTACTCAAAAACGATGACTTCGGGCACAGGTACTCTCAAAATTACTATATTTAATTTAATGTCTTTTAATTATTCAATATGGCCTAAAAGCTGCACAAAAGCGACATGGTTAGGAAAAATGCGCAAATTACGGCGATCACAACAACCTATCCAATACTACTAACCTATCCTGATAAAATTTCAAACATATCATTGCATGTACAGACGATCTTTCAATGTTACTGAGGAATTCGGTATCCATGATACCGCAAACTCAGGCATCCTATGTTTCTTAAGAAGCGGACACCGAACAAATACATACACAAACATACAACGGGTATTATTAGGTTAGATGATTGTAAAAGTATCGGTATCGGCAGTAGTATCGGTCAAGGTATCGTTATTTTCAAGTATCGGAGTACCGGTATCGGTATCGGCCAAAAAATGGGTATCGGTATCGGCCAAAAAAATGGTATCGGTACATCACTATAATTAACTCCTAAGTGGACTGCACGGTACTCTTTCAAAAATAACAATAATATACTATATTTCTTATTCAATTTATTCACTAATGTGTCCTTTGAACTTAACTGCCGAGTGGCAGTTCCTTCCCCATCTGGAAAACAGTGACTACCTCATACCAGTGTCGGTTTAGTGATGGTGGTTGTCATAACGGTAATATGAGTATAAAAATGTGTGCGTTAAAGGGTTAAGTTAAACTGTACAAAGTGATCTTTACCGTCGATGTTGCATGGTACTTAAAAAATTCAAATACTATATCGCTGGTGGCAGGGCTTTAAGAGTTTTGAATGTTCATTTTTTCGAGGGGTTTTTGCCAGCCATTAAGGCATTTATGTAGTCAAAGTATTATAATCCATTACCTTTTGTTTCGCTGTGACAGACTAAGGCATTACCAGAGCTGAGTTCAACTTTAATAATTCCGTCAATGTTTATGTTAGAACAGCAAAGCAAACATTAATCTTCAACCATTCATGATAAGAACTATTTTGCACGTTTCCGACATATTTGAACAGCTGAGCGAACATTAAATCTTCACCCATACATAATAAAAACTATTTTGCACGTTTTCGACATGCCATTTTAACAGCTGAACGAACATTAAATCTTCACCCATACATGATAATAACTATTTTGCACGTCTTCGCTGTAGTTCATGCCACAAGTAAAAGAGACTTAATTGCCCATTATTTTCAGAGAGATGACATGCGTGAGGGCGAGCGACACGCAACATCCGCTACTGCTGGAGGATCTGCTGAATCTTCACCGCCACTTACTGGGTAAACTTCAGCGCTTCCTAACCCGACACAACTGAGCTCCCTTACTAACATCACTAACCTCCTGGTGCTCTAATATCAACTCCTTAACGAAAAGTTAGCAGCGAGAATTACGAGCTACGAATGAGAAGCTTGACGTAAGCGTCAAAGTTGAACCCACTGGACTGTGAGGATTTGTGATGTGTTCTCATATGATCAATTTACTAATTTCGCAGTGGTTGGATGCTTGCGAGGACTGGTGCCTCGAAAAATTCTGTGTGCGTTGTCTAATAATGAAAAAATAATTTTACTAACTTTCTAGTGCCCAGCCTGAAATTTTTTGCTAGCTAACCGTTAAGCATGAACACTTATAGCATGTGCAGTTCTGTGATGCGGGTGAAAATCAGCATGAATAACATTTTCTAACTCTGATATTCGTGGTTTCTACTTCTTTCAACAATCTAACTTGTGTTTATCGTGAAATTACATGGACAATAATGCAATGAATTGACGAGGGTTTGTGGAACTAAATCAATCAACAGAAGCGGTATTTACAGCCGAGCTTTTAGGTTTGCGCTTGGGCCGTCGCAACTCTTTAATTGAACCGTTGAACCGACAATTTTTCAAATGAATTATTAATTTCCACTACTTGGACCTTGAAAGAACATACTTGGACATTTAATATTCTGAACTGAACCTGGACGCGCGGTGGGTCCTGAAATAACAAACGTTCAAAGAAAGAACAGTGCTTCTGTGAGCAAGTTCTCTAGTCAGTCAAACTTGAAATAACGTTACTTATTAATGATTATTTTAAAATATATTAAATAATAACACTGAGGGTGCTTCATGGGAAGAACTCCAGGTATAAACTAATAACTACCCTAAACTGAAGAATCCGGGGAAACTGCTGCGCATTTCCAAAACGCGACGATGAGCGAGTTTTCGATTGAGTGCGCGCTGTGCGCGAAGAGCTTCCCAGAAGAATCTCTTTACGAAGAGCACGACTGCAATGGCGGACAGGCGCCTCTGGCCATCAAGATAGAAGAAGAAGAACTGGACGTGAAGCCTGTGCTTAACAGCGCAGGGGAGGTAATAGAAGCCCCAGCACTCCCGTCCAACGAGAGTGGCCTCAATTCAACTTTGGAAAAGTTCCGAATGAGACTTGCTCTCGCACAGGCTAAAAAGAAAAAGAAGAAAAAGAAAAAGCCGAAAGAAAACCTCCCGAACTCTCCGCCCTGTTCCGAAAAGCCATCAGAAGAACCTAAGGAGCCTGCAGAAGAAACTAATTATGTCTTGCAAAACGGGATTCAAGTGAGCATTAAGGCTGAACCGATTGAATTATGTGAAGTAGTGAACGTTAAAGATGAACCAATGGACTACGAAGAAACTCCTGCTAATTCCAGAGATCCGCTTGGAAACGCCGTTGAGGACATCTTAGGTCTAGAGGACGAAGATTATTTAATCGAAAATTTCGTGGAGTATGATGAAGAAATGTCAGGCTCGCTAGAAATAGATGATGAGGCGAGTTCCGACACAAATGTGAGCTCGGCCGCGGACTCTGGCAGTCCAAAGATAGCTCAGCCGCCTCCTACGTGCATGAGAGGCAAACCCATAAGTGCTACTGACAACAAAGGTCACGCGTGCACCATGTGTGACAAAAAGTTTTTCGAGAAATCGATGCTGGAAGACCACTTGAAAGTCGCCCATCGAACTCCAAGACCATACGCTTGTCCCATTTGCAACAAGCGTTTCAACCACAAAAACTACGTTAACTTGCACATGCGCGTCCACACTGGGGAAAAACCATACAAATGCAACTTATGTTCACGATCTTACTCTCATAAAACAAGCTACGTGATTCACATGCGCATCCATAAAGGTGACCGGCCTTACTCGTGCGGCGAATGCGGCAAGAAGTGTTACGATAAGTCTGGCCTTACTAGTCACATGCGCTCCCATACGAAAGAAACGCCATACCAGTGCGAATGCTGTGGTCGAAAGTTTACCCATTCGAAGAGTTTGTTGGTTCATAGGAGGAACCACACGGGCGAGAAGCCGTACGTGTGCCCTCACTGCGGTAGAGCCTTCAGACACTGGCACAAACACAAGATCCACATCAGGCTACACACTGGAGAACGTCCCTACAAATGTACGATTTGCAATAAAGGCTTCCCGAGGAACGATGAAGTGAAGCGGCACATGAGGAGCCACACAGGCATCAAGTCCTTTAGGTGCTCAATATGCGGCGTGTACTGCGCCACTCAGGCCAGCATTACAGGGCATATCAATTTGCATCACGTCAACCTCACAACCGACAGCAAATTCTTGCCTGACAAAACAATCGTCGAGAACAGCCAGTCTGGAATATTAGGTAAAAAAGTTCTACCCTCTAGAGGGTGTCACCGGACTGTGGACACGACTAGTTATGAGGATTACTACAACACTGCACCAGACGTGCCTTCTCTGCCGGGTCCTATACCTCAGACCATCGTCTCCTCCAAACCCATGACACCGCAAGAAAAGGTTAACAACAAAAGCATGACGTACAGGCAATTTTTAAACGACCAAGAACAAGAGTTGCTCGCAAAAGGTCTCAAAGTTGTTAGTAAAAATAACAACACTTATGGATTGGCGCCAGTTACTCCTGACGGTGCTACCTCAATTCAGTTGGACTCTAATGCCAAAATCAAAGAAGAATCCGGGGACGATAAAGAATCAGGCAAAACAGACGTCATGGACATTGTATTTGTGAAGGTTCCTCACGCAAGAAAATCCACAGCACTGCAAACCCAAAGAACAATAAGAACAATTTTACCGAATTGTGCGAAAAATAACAATAGCCCAGTCGTTTTGGGAGACGCAGCTTCTAATTTGGTGTTGCAGTCCGTCCAGTCGCATAAGAAAATCCAGCCTAGAAGCACTGCAGCCTCTAATTCAGGACCTGTGTACGTTCAAACACTGAGTTCGTCTTCACCTATGGTCGTTCAGTCTGGGTCACAAATAACTAACCAAACAATGATTATAAATAATGGTTCCTCAGTACAAGTGTCGATACCTGCAGAAGTGAATAGTTCGCCTGAGAGTAACAGTAGTGCCGAAACATCGAACAGTAAAGCCTCGAGCGGCAGCATCTTGCAAGCAGCCCTGACAGCGAGCAAACCTGCGATCTCAAAGTCCCCCGTAACGGAAAGCATCATCGTTCTGAACAAGGGCATGAGTGGTGGAGGGGCTGTAGAAAGCAACAACAACAACACCACGAACGTTGCTAGCGCGCCTGTGGTGATGCTGACACAGCCTGTGGTGCAGCAACAACTCCTTCTCCTGCCAGGGATCAACGGCGGACCTGCGAGACTAGTGATATTGCAGCCCAGTCCTACGACCATATTACGACCTAACGTCGCCTCCAACAGCGCCTCAGAAAACGAACCGGCAGTCACCATCAAGCGAGAGAAAAACACGACGCCCATGGTCCAAATCGACCAGAATGCAGCGCCGTCACTCCTCATGTTCGCCAACTCGACATCTGGAGGAATGCCCACCATCAAATCTGAGCCCGTCGAGGTAGACGCGCAAACTGTGAAGCTTGAGAAAGAAGATGAAGAGCTTTCTGAAATTAACAGCCTTCTGCCAGCTGCTGGTGTGATCAAAACCGAGCCGTTGGAGTAGTAACTGAACGTCACGCAGTAGTAAGATGTCGAAGTTTCGTGACTTCTATGGAAACTGTATACTTTCTTTATTTACTACTTGACCGAACTTGGTTGATGAAATGTCTCTGAGAAGCCAGGAGTCCTCAGGACTCGAAGAAAATTAATTGAACGTGCAATCATTCCCCAAACGACTATTTCAAAAGCCACGGACTTGTTTTTCTTTTCTCTCGATGGAAATTTTTAATATCTTGCTTCGAGTCGCTGCATGATAACTTGTATATATTTTGCTTCACTGATATGTAAATAATAATGACGTATATATTAGTTGCTGACGATTCTCCGAACTAGTCACGGGCTTGTCAGTGTTATTCAGTTAGCTATTGGGCAAGGAACGCTGTTTTACCGCGATAACTGACGTATCTAGTCAATTGCCATAGTATTTTTAATTTGAATGCCACAAGGGTTAATTTTTTGGTAGCTAACTAATTATAATTGCTGTATTACTCTAATAAGTTGAGGAACGAATCTAAGTGCAATTCTGAAACATTTAGACAAAGCACTCGTACTTATCTCTTTGTTAATCACCTACCATGTTTCACAGTAGCTATAGGCGCGCTGATGTTTAAATCTTTACTTTCTACTGACGTCAATTAGGGGTTCCTCTTAATTTTATTTTGCAATGTTTTTTTCTGCCGCGCAGTGTAAGCTAAGCCATGTTCTTGACGTTCTCGTCCATTTTCAGGCGTACGCTCGGTACCCTCTACTCTGTAGCAAAAATTATACTTCCATAATTTTTTATCGGTAACAAAAATCATACCTTCATAGTGATTTATCGATAACAAAAACTGTAATATTGTAATTGTTTATCAATTTTCATAAATTATTAATTTGTAAAGACATTTCTAGCTTAAAAAAATCATTTATTTTACATGTAATACAGCAGCTTTAAGCTACAAAATTTTGTTCATCACAACTTCTACAGAACAAAACAATACGATGCAAATTTTTGGCTAGCTTTTGCGCTGAATCAGTTTTAAATGAGCAACTTTCAATAAAAGCGCTTGTGGCGTGAATTGCAATAACACATGTTCGACTTAATTCTTTAGTTTCATTTGTTGTTTGATTGGTTTAGTGAAGAATGGCTTTTACGAAAAATTCTACCTTAAAATACTACTGAAAGTAGTCAATAGAAAAATAAATGAACTCATTCATATGTAAAATTTGACAGTCTGCTCTTCTTGAAGATTTTTGCGTTCGCGCAATGACTGTACTTTGGATTATTCTTTCTCATGTAAAGTTAGGAGCTATAAATCTATTTACAAAGTTTTCCTAGTACCCACGTCTGCTTGATTATTACTTTTTCCTTTCCTTCGAACGAAAAGCCAAACTAACATCTTAGTCGGACTTTTATCGAACGCGTGCACCACTCCAATATGACTCTAAATAAATGTTGCAACGTCAAACAATTAATGTTGAAACGTCCAACAAGTGTTGAACTGTTACATAAGCGCTTCCTAGACGCCATGCTAAAATATTTACGCGTACTACGAGAGAGATAAATAAAAAATAAAGTGACACTTGTCATAAAGAGACCCAAAAAAGCGGTCCAAAGCAAGAAACCTCGATTAGAAAAAGTCAGCGATACCTATTATATCGTATCACATAAACATAACTTGACCAGGTTTTGTGGTTCCGTGGGCCATTTTCTTCTTGCTTGTGTCATAGCTACTCTTTTTGAGAACATCCTAAGATTGCCTGAAACATCCGTACACCTCTTCCTGATTTGAGTTCAAGTATGGTGTTTGGTTACTATAACCGCCCTAAATTGACAGCACCTTCACGATTTATGAACTTCATTGAGGTACCTGAGAGTTTACCGCGAGTGAAATTATTTAATATCACAATTTAGATTTGTAAACTTTCTTTCTCATTCATTACACGTGAATAATTTTCGACGACTCGCGGTCGCCTGATTCAGAAAACTAGATCAACGTATCATTTTGGATTCATTTTGTTATGTGAGATTACAAGACGATGAAAATAGTAGCAATGAGATCAAGTTTATTAGAAACTGACATTTTCTATAATTGAAATAACTTCATTTAAAAACAATGTCCACTATCACTAACTTTATTTTAAAGCATTGTTAACTATTTGGTTCGTTTTCATTTTAACCCATAACACCTAGCCTTCAAAGCAAACAACTGTAATACCTTAATCAGATATGTGAGTGACTAATACTGTATTTCTATGCTAACCAAAGCTTGCAGATGTCCCCTTATGTTTCTAATGTAAGGTATTATTTATAAACTGAAATCTAACTAACGCTGCATGTGTGCATTCTTTGAGCCGGGGAAATTATTCGTAATGATAGACTTAAGTTTGATGAATTAGTGTCTTCGTTTTGTATTCATGTGCCGTAATGTGATTTTGTGTACTTAACCTTCAACTGTGGCGTTATTTTTGTATGCCGTAACTCGTAATGTTAGCAAATATTCTTAGTCACGTATTCTAATAGAGAGCAGAAAGGAAGGCTCTTATATTTATTGAAATCTTTTTACGAGGAGTCAGTTTTCATTGTAGACCGAAATTCGTTACTTTAGATTTTTTTATAGGAAGCATGGCGAATGGGAAGCTCTTCTTTTAGTTGCACTATTCCCCTCGACTGAAATTTGGCGATTTAGTCAATTTTTTTAGACTTCACTTTAAATTATCCCACCTATTATTGTTAACCTTTTATATTTAAGAATTTATGAAAGCAATCTATGTTACTATCATTCAGAGGAAACCATTAACATCATTCCATCACCATCAGAAATCACTTCATCATTATTGTTCTATGTTTTCATTATAATGGATAGTAGACTTGTATTAAAAATTTCAATTTCAGATACCTACTCTACTTGCGACTATTTATATTTGTGGCAAATGATGAAATGACCTTTGAACTGAGAATTCAAGAATGTTGCATTTGTAGTTCGCACACATTGATGAAGCGCGTGTATGCACCAAATTTTTCACGTAGTTATGTTCACAATTCATACGTGTCAATATTCTCATGAACGTCGGACTATTTAGGTGTCTCTTTTGATGCATTTCTTTACAAACGAAACTGGCTGAGCTCCATTTTAGTTTTCATGTGCTTTGTTATAAAATTTATGTATCTTAAAATCCTGCATACGGTATTTCACGATGTTCTCATGAAATTTGGTGATATCTCAATATTGATCATTTCAGTTTCGTTCTGGAAACAATTATCACGTAAACTCAATTATTCCAACCATCACCATTTGAGGGCCATAGCAGCATACGGAACCAAGCACCAATTTTTTTAAAACGTCAGAAATGATTTAAAAAATTGGCGACTTTGAAATCCGTATATCACAGCAACCAATAGAGCAGTGGTTCTCAAACTGTGGTACGCGTACCACTAGTGGTACGCGAAGGCCTTCCAGGTGGTACGCGAACACTTTCGAGAGCATGAACAATTTTCATTTAGTTATTTATTACTTCACAAAAATGTTTACAATAATGGAAATAAAGTGATAATTGATCGAATTTAGTTCCTCTGGAACGAGGTGGTACGCGACGACTGTACGGGACCTCCAAGTGGTACTTGATCACACAAGGTTTAGGAACCACTGCAATAGAGGCATCCGACCATTTTGCGACTATCTTCCTGGATTTACGACTCGCGCTCCAGGCAGAGGAAGTTTGAGGATAGTATAGGACTATAGGTACACATAACTTGTTATGCTATACATGGCGCTTGGTACTGTATGATTCTTGGTACCTCATTCGACGTTCATTGTCCAAATAATTATCATTCAAGTTCCATTGTTCAAGCTGTTACTTCAACGACGGTCTTACCACCGTACATTGCAAACCGCTACTTTATCATTTTTTTCATCAGTTGTGTTTCTAGAAAACTTTTGTTCGTATTTCAGGACCTCTCAATGCTGACTTCAGTAGCGGCGCCTCGAGTTGAGTCTTAGCATTGCATCGAAGCATTGTAAACCTTTTTTGGTGCTCGTGTTAGTTTATCGAAACGAGTTTTGTTGTTGTATCTGTGCACTGAACGAGTCGAGTTTACGTTACTATCGGGTCACGTTTTTAATTGTCTGCCGGCAGTGGGTGACTTTTCTTTTTTTAAAGAAATTACACTAGGGAACTTCCGACATTCCATATACTATCCATTACGGAAAAAGATTTTGTGTCTCCTTGCCGGTTTTTTTTTTTAATCATTCCAGAAAGATTTACATCATCGAGCACCTGTGAATTCTAGCTTACTTGAATTGAAAGTAGCCGACCGTCGTTCTTTTATCCAGATTGAAAATTAAATTCCTCAGCACTGAAGATGTTGCATGTTATTCGCAACATTTTATGGGCTGACTATTTCTAAAGTGTTATAAAAGTAGTTTTTACGGGGTTGTTTCACGCTAGTAAATGAAGTAAAGATATTATTGAATTACCAGTATTTATTCATTATTGATGAATAAAATTTTGGATATCCAATTAAGGATTATGTACAGCAACTCCTGCACGGCTGTAAAAATCAACTACCCTTGAAAAATTCCCGTGAATTGGTGTCGGATTTGGGCATTTACTATGCGGAAGCACCTCACTCCGTCTAATCTGGCGATTTTAGATCGAAAGTAGCTCGAGAATCTGCTAAGACATCATGGTAAATTTTTTAATAATAAATATATACCAAATTTTAATTTTGTGTTTCATGTGATCGCCGTCATCACGCTGCAAGTTTCTACTCGTGCGAATTATTTTCGTGTTTTCACGATCACATGTTAACGAAACCTATACGTGGAAACGGCTTTAAGTTTGCAGTCATCAAGCTAGAAACCACCATCAAATTGCAGAATCCATGAGACCTGTGCATCTGATGCTTTTTCGTTACTCTCATTTTGCTCTTTCATGATGATGGTATCTATAATTTAGATGGTGCATATTATCCAATTGCTTCATATCCGCTAAAAAAGCTTATAAGAAACTTTCTAGTTCTCCGTTTTGTTCTTCCTCGAACTTCTCAGATAAATATATGACTGATACCAGATTTTTTTATGATAAGCTTTTTATTTGGTAAGCAAGGATTAAATATTTAAACTAGTCATTCTCTGCTCAACTGTTTTTGTGTAGGTTAATGTTTTTGTTCTGTTCAAATGTTTTATTTTCGTTAAATAAATGTTCTCCATCGTAGAGGTGTTATTTTCATGCCCTTTCAATATATTACAGTAAGATTCGGAGTGAAAACATAATAACATGTATAATACGATCCCGTAAAGTGTTCCAAAAGTGCTAAGTAAAATCTCGATGAGAAAGCAACTTGAGATAAGTTTAAATTCGAAGTATCAAAGATACCCTTGTAGGCACTTCGTTGCTCAGAGCACAGGCTGCCTTCCCAGAAATAAAATGAATGAGACCTCCATTTACCTGACGCATGTTTACCATATTGACCTCACTCCTAGATGAAATTCTCAAAGTTGGCCTTAGATCAAACAAAAATTTATGTCAATAAGAGCACTAGGTAACTGGCAACCCTGTGTAGGAAGATGCAGAGTGATATTCAAGACCAAGTTCTAACTGAAATGACGCACGCTTTGAGCATTACAACCAGAAATAGTGATACAGCAGCGACCTTGAATTAAACATCTAAGCCCACACTAGTCTCTACTAACGCACTGTTATCCTGTGATTAGCTAGGGCAGCTTGACTTGTGCTATACCCTCAAAGCAGACTGACGGGAACGGCTAACATCAGCAAACTTTGCACGCGGGTCAGGTAGGAACACAGTAGAGGAAACAAGGTAGGGTCATTTATATGGGAGAAAATACACCTTCCCTTGTTCAGCTAGCCAATAAAAAGGCTTTATTTAAAAAAAAACTTTATGAAGTCACCAAAACGCCATGTCGTTAAGCCAATTGTGGAGCCAGATTTGGGAGTAGCAGTGCCACCAGATGCAATATGAGCGCTGCTATTGGTTAGTTGCCGTAACGTCAGCAAAACCACACCGTCAACGAAAAAAAAGACTGGTTTGGACCTACCTTGTTTCCTCTACCATGGGTAGGACATAGGTGGGCGAACCACGGCCCGCGAGCCACATCTTTTCTTTTTAATCCGGCACGCAAAGAGACATTAAGCATTAACACTGTAATTTTTTGCAGTTTATTGGATATGTAGGCGTTGGGTGCAGGCCCAGCCCGTCTGTCAATATTTAAAAGTCATATGGCCCTTGAGTCAAAAAAGTTCCCCCAGCCCTGCCCTCGGACGTTCCTGTGCTTCTTTCTGTAACCTCTCACTCATAGCATGCGGCTAAACCTGTCAAACTAAGCCGGATAGTAACACACACTTGGGAGTGTGAGTTGTTATTCCCTAGCACGTGTTACTGCGCACCAATGAAAGAAACTCTCAATGGAATATAATCATGAAACCATCGCTCCAGTTAAGTGTCGCGTTTGGGCAGGCATTGCGGCCTTTCCAGAAGGTAGGTGAATGTTAGAGGAAGGGCAGACACTAAACTGGTTATCGCTCAAGTAAGGTCTTCATTTAGCTAGGATTGATGATATGGATTTAATAATGAAGCTTGAACTCAATTAGACGTTGATTACGCGCATTAAAATTACTATTGCTTCCCATGTAGAAGTTCTCACAGGACACACGTAGTAACTCCGTGGTAAAGACGTTAGTTGAGACAAAAAATTTTTAACTGGAAGCTAGATACCTGCATACTTATTTCACTGCATTTAGAGGTAATTATTCCTACCTTAATTTTTTTAAATCACATAATGAACAGTAGCTGTACTAATTATTTCCTAATGTACTTACGATCACGTACAAATGATGATGATGTGTAATCTCAATATAGTAAAAAATACATTATCTTGATAAGATGGTTCTAAATTGATCACAGTTCTCATTTGCCAGTACAATCAAAATTCAAAACATATTAATTTGCTGGTTCTGAATTGATGAAAGTCTCAACTGCCATTAAATAGTTTTTAAATGAATTTCAAAGATGAGGACGCAGTTGAATTTCTCAAACCTACTACAGAATTAATGAAGATAAAATTTGCAAATGAAACAAGGTGCAACTTCAATTACAGTAATTTGATAAGTGCGCAAATGCCACCGTTTTCACTCTGTGACATTCAAAAACGAGCATTCAGATTCGTCATGTTAGATTAGACCAGCGTATGATGCCTGAAATGTAAAGCTGCATTTCAAACAATAGGTAAAAATTTTCCACATATTTGCAAATTCAAACTAAAGCAGAGTATGACAATCACAAAGACTGACTGCAGGAGCACAATACCTGCTGTAAAGAATGCTCAACTGTAACATAAAATGTGGAAACCATGTCGTGCTTTTGCTCCTGAGACATGTAGTAACCATTATTGGAAGTACAATGACTGTATAAGTCAAGCTTCATAGACTTTAGTAACCACATTTGTAAAGCAACAGCAGTAAAGTTGCAACACTGTTAGAAAAAAGCTTGTTCAAAAATTTAGTAACAAATACTTATGCTTTAAAAACAGACAAGAAGACGCAAGTTACTTCCTCATTTTCTGAGTTGCAAAAAGGCATCATTGCACTTCACTGGGCCAGAACTGTATAGATACAGCACAACACATGCTTAAACTCATAGCTATCATTCAACTGTACACTTTACATGACAATTTCAGAAAATAAAAATTTTCCCCTGGCTTATAGACATCCCCTATCTCATCTGTGATAAAAGTGATAACTTCAACAAAAGGTTTCAAACACGATAACAGAAAACTTTGGCCAATCAATAAGCAAATCGCAACTCCACATGAAAGAAAATAAAACTTTTAGATGGTGTCAGGTATCAAGATTTACTACCAAAGACATCAAGTTTATACAAAATGATCCTACCAAAGAAGTCAGTAGAAGAAGGGAAGAAAAGTCGCAGCATGGAAGTTGCAGAGTGGTCTGGCAGCTGCAACTGCTGTGCACAGCCTGAGTCCTCCAGATACCAGGGACACAAGTCCAGCCACTCCTTTGTGTCTTCCTTCCAAACTTGCACCAAAGTCTCCCGACTGCCACAAAATCCACCCTGGGGGAAAAGAAACAAGTGTCAGTTATTTTACTTTGAATGTTGTTGCAGTAGCTGAGGTGGTTTGTAATGATCACGTATACCATAAAAGGTAAACTGAAATGCTGAAATCAAATGTTTGTCAAAGATGAGACTTGGATTAACCTGAAAAATGTTACTCATGTTATTTACTACAATGATATGGATAAGTTAAAAGTATTGCTTGGCAATAATAAATGCAACAAAGTTGGCATTTTCACACTAGCACACTTCATCCAATGGTAGGAATAAATAAAATAATCTAAAAGTACTTTCAATAAAGCACCCAAACCCCATGAGCAAAACTAAAACACCGGAAGATGAGGCTCCACATATGCACATCTCAACAAAGGTACAACAACAGACCACAGAAGTAACAGCAGCTAGTGCAGCCCTATAACAGAAAAATAAAACCACACTCAAAAAATAAAATGCCTGTAAAAGCCACAATGATGAACATCAACATTAACACTAATTTGGACATTAACTGTTCCACTCTATGAATTATCACAGTAGCAATTCTTCTAAATGAAAACAAATATGACAAATGAGAACAAAAAGCAGAATTCTCATAGATGCACTTCCACACTTCACAGAACTCACCTGGAACTGAGCAGTGATGGCACTCGGAGAAACAGGTTGCGGCCACCTGAGGGTAACCCACTGGGGTGAGCCTTGGTCACTGTTCCAGCAGGTAGATGGATCACCATCAAACATGAACTGCTTGCCTACCTCTCTCACATTCCGCTGTAGCACGGAACTAACACGACACTCACAGCTAGGAATTAGAGAAGTAGTCATTGTGAATCAACAACAGAGTTAAATGTGAAGACCTAAAACAGAGAACTCTTAATTAGTAGTTTGAGGATGTGCATTCAATTACTCTCTAAGATAGTGAAGATGTTTTGAAATGAGGACTTGTTACACCTCTCAATATGAAAGTTCAGTGAATTTTAGCCATAATTAGTTAGATAAATTGAGAACAAGAAATCAAAGTCATTCCAATATCACAAATACTTTAAAATACTAAACCACCACCATAAATAATCCACAGAACAGAGCATGGTAAAAGTCTGCGTGAAAGACCTGAACATGCATGAGAGACTGGACTTGTGAATGAATTCCACTTCCTTCAAATTTGTACGTCACTCATTTTCACACAAGCACACCCTCATATGCTTTATCTCTCATTATAGGTTCGATTTTACAACCCCATTCAATCTACCTCACTAAGGTTTTATTTTGTGGCAACTGCTAACCCACAAATAGTAAAATTGTATAATTTGAGGTTCATATGGTCAAGTCCCTTAGTATTTACTGAGCAGCCTAGAAGCTATACGTTACTCATGGCAGCATGATTGGTTGCTCTCAAACCAGGAAACATATAAATCAGTTACTAAAGACCTAATTTTAATACTATTTATCTATAAAATATATGCACATGAAAATTTTAATCTAAAATTCTTGTACACAGGAACCTTGGTTAGTGATTGCCTGACTACAGCCTGAGTTAGTGAACAATTTAGTTGGTGACTAAAATTTTTGTTAAGAAACTGCACCGGTTAGCGAACAAAATTTTTGACTGAACAGCTATGCACTTTCCATCACAAATGAGTATTTATTGAGTTATAGCGATGCATTATTTATCACAATTCTAGTCATTCAAGCAGGAAAAATTGTTGCATTTCTTTCATAGAAAATTTTGAGGTGGAGACTCGGATAAAATCTATTCCGACGACTCTAATGCACTCAAATGATCAATAGGTTACGCTACGTTAGGTTGGGTTAGGTTACCTTAGGTTAAGTTATTTTAGGTTACCTTAGGTTAGGTTGGGTTAGGTTAGATTAGTTATACTACATCACCGCTGTAACTTGTGAAATACTTATCTGCAATGGAAAGTGCCTAGAAGAAAAGTTATTTATTTCGATCTAGTTACCATTATAGAAGCAACAAAAATTTGAAAATCAACGGCCAATATCAAGTTAATTGCGCTCACAGAATTTATAAATTCGATTTCCAAGAATCGTTAATGGAGCACATTTAAAGGTCATTATGGACTTTAATGCACTCATGGAAATTAAAAATTCTGTTCCAAAGAATTACATAAGGAATACGTTTAAAAATGTTCTACATGAATGACATTCTGCTCGCTGATGCATCATTTTTGAAATATATCAATAATTATGTTCAGACAGAAATAGCATTATATAGTCTGTTGCTTAGTTGCCGCATTGTTGGGTCACGCCCACTTTTTTGGTGGGACACGCCCACTTTTTGGTGGGAGTAAAACAGAGTCAGTTTGGATAATCTAAGGTAAGCTATTTTAGATTGATTTATGATATTTTGGGTTAGTTTATTCAACTAACCTAACATTACCTAACCTCACCCATCGTTACGTCAATACCGTATTACAGCATATATACGTGTCTGTTCCTTCACTTTTATATACGACGTTCCTATAACTTCAAAGTTGAATAATTTAAAAATTACGCACAGCAAGCAGAATGTCATCCGTGTACGTTTTTAAATGTATTCCATAGGTGATTCTTTAAAACAGAATTTTCAATTTCCATGAGCACATTTAACTTCATAATTGCCCATTTAAATGTTTTACATGAACATTTTGCTCCTTGATGCGGCATTTTTGAGATTTAACATGAATTACGTTCAGGTAAGAATAACATTATACTGTCAGCTGCGTCGCACTTGCATTGTTGGAATATGCGCAGTATTTTGGCGGAAACCATCAGTGTCAGTATAGTCTTGTTAACTTATTTGAGATTTATTTAGGTTAGTTTAGGCTAGTTTATTCAACTAACCTAACATTACCTAACGTTACCTAACCTAATCTAACCTATCTTCTTGACAATACCATATTACAGCAATTAGCAAATTTATGTATCCATTTCTTCACTCTTATATACGACGTTCCTATAACTTCAAAGTTTAATAACTCAAAAATTATGCATCAGCAGGCTAAATATCATTTCTGCAAAATGTTCTTCAATGTTCTCCTTTAGTGATTCTTTGGAACATAATTTTCAATTTCCACGAGCGCATTAAACTCAATTTCGACCACATCAACAACTTTAGTGTCCTCTCCTTAACACGTTCACTGCGTTTCCGCGGCAGTTAACGGTTGGTTTGGTTGTAAGTAGCAGAATAGGGAAATCGATTTTCCAATTTGAATAAGTTTTAATTCTTCTGGTAAATTTGAAGGATATGACAGTTATCAATTTCTCACTTTTCGGTGCCTAAACATAATTAATAAATCAAAGTAAACAAGTTTTCTTCTATGCATTTTCTGTCTGAAATGATTATATTATGAGTTATAGCGGTAGGTTTAGTTTCGTCTTTGATGGCGAATGCGCTTGAATAAACAGCTACTCATAGATTTCCAAATTTTTGTTGCTTGAATCATAGTAATAACATCGAAAGAAACAACTTTTCTTCTATACGCTTTTTTCGTCAAATGAGTATTTATCGAGGTATAGTGGTAGGTTTAGTTCCGTCTTTGATAACGAGTGTGTCGAAAGCGAGACTCTGCCATTTTGTGCGATCGATGAATTTCTTTCTGCTTCAAACACTGGAGTTGCGGTAAGTCATTTGCCGCTATAACTAATAAAATACTCATTTCAGACGGAAAGTGCACAGAAGAAAACTTGTTTATTCTGATTAAATTAACTATGTTTAGGCGTTGAAATTTACAAAATCGATTACTGTCATATCCTTCAGATTTGCCATTCTTCCTAATGAAGAACATAATTGGGTGATAACATTTCATCTTGTATGATAATTATTTTGCAAAAATATCGTGAAACAGATAAAATGTTGTGCATTCATACCATCATGTAAATGGGCAATTTACCTGTTGGTACACATGTGGCCCAATACACAGTGAATGTGTTAACATTTACCAAAGTTGGTTTTTCATTCTAGCTATTTCAAATTTAGCACACCAATATTTTACCAAATTTCATGCACAATCCTATCATGAACTAATAATTAGCAAAGAACTTTCATATTTCCACTATTTACAAAACTCAGCTGGCCATGATTTGCCACAGAAATAGAAAATTTGGAGGATTATTGTTTCTGGGGTTTCCTAGGCACCTAGACAGCCTGAACGAATTTTTATGTACTACCTATTTATCCGCATTTAAATCATTAACCTCAACTACAAAATAATGAAATTGAAATTATACTATTTCAAACTTTAGTGATATTTTTTAATACTGGTGAGTGATGTTTGAAAATTAAACTATCAATTCTTTCTCTTCTTTCCATCATTAATTTTCTTGAGATTTAGGTCCGACATACAAACAAACCTTCCATTAATTTTATGTATGACTCAAATAGAATAAAAGAATTCTTTTCATTGTTGATGAATGAACTGGAACTTGAAATTGAGGGCCGACAGTGTTAGGGCCTTTGTAACGGCCTACAATTCCCTCCACAATTTTCACACAAAGAGCTCAGCGCCTGGTACCAGACTTGTCCACTAAACTACTAAGGATCTACCAATTCTTGTCACAAGCTGCCATTGGATGGCATCACTGGGATAACCAGTGTGTCAAAACACCATCCCCAGGAATATTGGGTCATTACTGACCACTCTACCTGACTGGCTCATTCCAGTCACTGTCTCTTACTCCAGGCACGCACAAGAAACATTTCCATAGCTTCAATGATACTCAAATTACACTCCTGATCCAATCCAGCAAGACAGCTCATACTGCAATCATCTTCAGCATATCTGGCATACCACTCATTCTCTCCATACTGCTCAAACACCACATTCATGAAACTTTCTCTCTCTCACTCATACTTACTAGGTTCCAGCACAAAATGCTCAATTGTTTCCTCCACTCCACTAATACACTGCCAACATAATCTGTTATTATTCTCATTCCACCTCCATGTACGTCTGTTCACACTCAATGACTTATATCTCACAGCAAACAAGAGTCGACTTCCAAAACTACCATCATAGAATATCTCAAACTTAGGTGCTTCTTTTTTCATATACAAGTCAAGTGTAGGCTTCCGCATCATGCTAAGCTTCCACTTATTCAATACATACTCTTTTGTTTGCCTCTCAATCTCTTTCTTCCATCTTTTGCAGTCCCACTCAGGCCCTACATCTCCAGCATTAATCAAACTCCAGTCATCTACAGGTCTCCCAATTCTAACATGAAAAATCTTTTGCATACTAAGTTTACTGGCATGCTCCCAGCACACTTTCTCCCAATAGCTTACACTCAGACTCCATTCAAATATTTGCTTTACCCATCTGCTATTCTGCATTCTTTCAATTCTCACCTGATAATTCAGCACTGCTTGCATCATTCTTTCTGAAAATAGGCTCCACCCAACGTCACCTCTAATGGCTTGTGTAGCTGTCCATTTCGGAGCACCCAATGCTAACCGTCCTACCTTATTTTGTATTACATCCAGCTTTTCAAGATCACTTCCATTCCAGGCAAGAGCACTCATACCATACATGACACTAGGTACAGCAACATACTTCCACATTCCTCTCACACATTCATACTTGTTTGCTCTGTATCTGGCCACACTACTTGACTGTCCACTCCACTGCATAGCTTTTGCCACTTTCTCACCCTTAGTTCTAGTGCATCTATCTTCACTTATCATACAACCAAGATATTTGTATTCTTTTGTTCTACCTATTCTGATTTCTCCAATAGGTAAATCTGAAGGAGATGACAGTTGTCGATTTTATAAATTTTGATGCCTTAGCATAGTTAATTAGATCGAAATAAACAAGTTTTCTTCTATGCACTTTTTGTCTCAAATGAGTATTTTATTAGTTATAGCGGTAAATGACTTACCGCAACTCCAGTCTTTGAAGCGGAAAGAAATTCTTGGATCGAGCTGTATGGCAATACTGCAATGGCGTCTCGCTTCCTGCGCTCTGTCTTGAAAGACAAAAACCAAACCTACCGCTATACCTCGTTAAATACTCATTTGACGAAAAAAGTGTATGGAATAAAAGTTGTTTATTTCGATGTTATTACCAGGTTTCAAGCAACAAAAATTAAAAAATCTATGAGTAGCTGTTTATTCAAGCGCATTAGTCATCAATGACGAAACTAAACTTACCGCTATAAATCGTAAAATACTCATTTGAGACGAAAAAAGAATAGAAGAAAACTTGTTTATTTTGGGTAAATGTAAAGGACTTGACCATAATCGGTTTCCCACTTTTTGATCAACAAAGACTGTTAATTAAACCAAAATAAACAAGTTTTCTTCAATGCACTTTCCGGCAGAAATGAGTATTTTAAAAGTTATGGCATTAAATGAGTTACCGTAACTCCAGTCTTTGAGTCGGGGAAAAATATACCGCGCGGTCCGACGTGAAAGTAAACAGGCGTTCCCGCGCGCCAACCAAGCCGACGAAGAGCAAACCCCCTATTACAAACGTAAAGAGGTTGGGTCGTGAGGGGTAGCAACAGTTCTTTTAGTGAAAATTATAAAACTAAAAGAACTGTGGCTACCCCTCACGACCCAACCTCTTTACGTTTGTAATAGGGTGATGCACAATGGAGTTCCGGTAACTCATTTAATGCCATAACTTTTAAAATACTCATTTCTGCCGGAAAGTGCATTGAAGAAAACTTGTTTATTTTGGTCTCATCAACAATATTTGTTGATCAAAAAGTGGAAAATCGATTATGGTCAAGTCCTTTACATTTACCTTATTTTGATTCAATTAATTAGGTTCAGGCACCAAAAAGTGGAAAATCGACAACTGTCATCTCCTTCAGATTTACCCTCCAATATTCCACAGTCTGTCTCTATCAGTCTCATCACTATTTATAACCATAACCTTACGTATGTCGGCACCAAAGTTCATCTTGAAATCTGTACTATATCCATTCACAATGTCAAGCATCCTTTGCAGTTCATGTCCACATTCACTAACCACAACCACATCATCAGCATACAACAAACAGCTCAGTCTCTCATTCCCAACTTTCAGTCCTAAGCCACTCCTTCTCAGTCGAACTGCTAATTCTTCTGTGTACAATCCAAACAACAGGGGAGACAGAGTACAGCCCTGTCTCACTCCTCTAACACTCTTCACTTGCCCTGTTTCCAAATTTCCTAACCTGTATATTGCGCTGAACTTGAACTTGAACTTGAAATTGAGGGCCGACAGCGTCGGGGCCTTTGTAACGGCCTACAATTCCCTCCACAGTTATCACACAAAGAGTTCAGCGCCTGGTACCAGACTTGTCCACTAAACTACTCAGGATCTACCAATCCTTGTCACAAGCTGCCTTTGGATGGCGTCACTGGGATAGCCAGTGTGTCAAAACACCATCCCCAGGCACATTGGGTCTTTACAGCCTATTCTACCTGACTGGCTCATTCCAGTCACTGTCTCTTACTCCAGGCACGCACAAGAAACAATTTCATAGCCTCAGTGATACTCGCATTACACTCCCGGTCCAATCCAGCAAGACAGCTCATACCGCAATCATCTTCAGCACATCTGGCATTCCACTCATTCTCTCCATACTGCTCAGACACCACATTCATAAAACTCTCTCTCTCTTGCTCATACTTACTACATTCCAGCACAAAATGCTCAATTGTTTCCTCTACTCCACTATTACACTGCTGACATAATCTGTTATTATTCTCATTCCATCTCCAAGTACGTCTGTTCACACTTAATGACTTACACCTCACAGCAAACAAGAGTTGACTTCCAAAACTACCATCATAGAACAGCTCAAACTTAGGTGCTTTCTTTTTCATATACCAGTTAAGTGTAGGCTTCCGCATCATGCTAAGCTTCCACTTATTCAATCCATACTCTTTTGTTTGTCTCTCAATCTCTTTCTTCCACCTCTTGCAGTCCCACTCAGGCCCTACACCTCCTGCATTTATTAAACTCCAGTCATCCACAGGTCTCCCAATTCTAACATGAATAATCTTTTGCATACTGAGTTTCCTTGCATGCCCCCAACATACTTTCTCCCAATAGCTTACACTAAGATTCCATTCAAAGATTCGCCTTACCCACCTGCTATTCTGCATTCTTTCAATCCTCACCTTATAATTCAGCACAGCTTTCATCATTCTTTCTGAAAATAGGCTCCACCCTAGGTCACCTCTAATGGCTTCTATAGCTGTCCATTTCGGAGCACCCAATGCTACACGTCCTACCTTATTTTGTATCACATCCAGCTTTTCAAGATCACTTCCATTCCAAGCAAGAGCACTCATACCATACATGACACTAGGTACAGCAACATACTTCCACATTCCTCTCACACATTCGTACTTGTTTGCTCTGTATCTGGCCACACTACCTAACCGTCCACTCCACTGCATTGCTTTAGCCACTTTCTCACCTTTAGTTCTAGTACATCCATCTTCACTCATCATACAACCTAGATATTTGTATTCTTTTGTTCTACCTATTCTGATTTCTCCAATATTCCACAGTCTGTCTCTATCAGTCTCATCACTATTTATAACCATGACCTTACTTTTATCGGCACCAAAGTTCATCTTGAAATCTGTACTATATCCATTCACAATGTCAAGCATCCTTTGTAGTTCATGACCACATTCACTAACCACAACCACATCATCAGCATACAACAAACAGCTCAGTCTCTCATTACCAACTTTCAGTCCTAAACCACTCCCTCTCAGTCGAACTGCTAATTCTTCTGTGTACAATCCAAACAACAGGGGGGACAGAGTACAGCCCTGTCTCACTCCTCTAACACTCCTCACTTGCCCTGTTTCCAAATTTCCTAACCTGTAGATAGCACTTGTGTTCTCATACAGACTCTGTACAATGTTCACTATTTTTCTGCTAAAACCAACTTTTCTCAAAATTTCAAACAGCCTAACCCGATCCACTCTGTCATACGCCTTTTCAATATCCAGGAATGCTAAATATACCTTCTTGTTATCCTTCTTCATTCGCTCAATTATTTCACTCACTACAAACAGATTATCCTCCCCCCGTCTATCTTGACTAAAACCATTCTGTTCTTCTCCCAGGACTCCTAATTCCTCAACTAAATTTTTCATTCTCTCATTCAAAATACCACAAAAGATCTTACATACGGTGTCACCCAGTGCAATTGGTCTGTAATTTTTAAGTTCTTTCATACTCTTATGTCCACCCTTATGCAACAGAACTACATTACACTTGTTCCAGTCATCAGGTACTCTTTCACTCTTCCATATCTCATCAAATAAACATTTCAACATACTGACTACACTCTCTCCTCCACATTTATAGAACTCATATGGTATCTTATCAGGACCACATGCCTTTCCATTTTTCACTTTCTTCAAAAAACTTACAATCTCTTCACAAGTGATTTCGTCTTCCATTTGCAGTTCATGTTCATCTATCAGAAAATTTATTGGTTCATCATCTGTAACCTGCTCATTCATTCCACCAATGTCCTCCCAGTATTCTTCAACTGCTTTCACCATTTGCATCCTATCTTGCACACTGCAACCATTGACTACTAATTCATCAACTTGAACTTCACTACCTCTATCATTACCTTGTATAAACCTATACCAATCTTTTATTCCATCTGGACCTTTCTTTCTTAGATTTTCAACTTGGTGTCTCTCTTCTTTAACCCTAGCCTCATTGATCATTCTCTTTACTTTCTTTTGCTGGTCCTTGTACTCATTCCATACACTCTGCCATTCATCCTCAGTAATTCTGCGTCTTTCATACATTTTCCTCATACTGCGTTGTTTTTTATTTAAAGTCTTCCTTCTCGTTCGTTCTTCCTTTATCTCACTCGTAAACCACCTAGCATTCCCTGTACTTTTCCTGCATTTCATTCTACCGATCTTTTGCTCTGCCACATCATACAAGGTTCTTGCAATCTCCTTATTTAGGTCATTTACATTTCCACACCTGTTCCAGTTACATCTACTCAATTCATTTCTAAATTCTTCCCAGTTTGCCATTTTAATACGCCAATTTTCTCTTACTCTGCTGGCCTTCTGCATCGGCTCCTTTCCACCCCAATTATATTCTAGTACAAGCATTTTATGGTCACTATCAATATCAAAATCATCTTCATCTACAAACATTTCTTTGACACACTCTCTTGCTCTACTATTCACTATCATATAGTCAATTGCAGTTTTACATTCCCTGCTTTGCCATGTATGCAAGCCATTTCCTATTGTTACATTTAGGTTCTCAAGTTCATTCTCATCACAGAAATCAATCAATTTTTGTCCATTTGCATTCACAGGCTCACCAAGTATACCAACATGGCCATTCATATCACCCATCAAAATCAGAGGGCATCTGCAATGCTCTTGCACAATTCTTGTTAATATTTCATACTTTTTTACATTCTCTTGATGAGCTAAAATACCATCAGTTATCATATAGCATACAACCACAATAACACATTCTCTGGCATGCATTCTTTCACACTTTATTACTAACAGATCTTCACTCTCAGGTTCATTTCCAACAGGAATTTCTTCTAATTTCCAATTTAGAGCATTTTTTACAATGAGACCAACTCCACCACCTCTTTTTTGCCAACTTACACGCCCTTTTCCAATCATGTAGTACTTACTCTCCTTACATTTTAAACTGACTCTATCACGCATTTGGGTCTCTACTACACCAACACAATCCAAATCTCCATTCTCAAATTCTGCTACAAGGTCATTTAACTTTCCTGCATTCCATCCACGCACATTTATACATCCAAACCTTACAACACTATTGGACAATTCACAACATTTTTCATTTTTGCTCTGACAGCTTTCCCTTCATCCAGTTCCACCTTCCATTACAATATGAGTACACCCAATCCACTGGATGTATCTCCTGGAGAGTTTCATCTCACCTTCTTGAGTAAGGTGGACTCCATCTCCACGAAAACACCCACTCTGGATCAGGTTATCCATATCAAGGAAGCTGGAACCTATTTCACGCTTCCTCATACTCTCAGCTTTCATACTCATAATCCTTTTATGCACTTCCCTATTCACCTCTTTTCGCACCCTTTCATACTCCTCACCACATGCAGGCCTTCTCAGCAGACTGGTCACAGCCACTCTTACATTCTTCTTTCGCGCCCTTTCAACAACATTCATAATTGCATTCACAGTACGCTCTCTCCCACATTCAAGCAATCCATTGCCACCTCCTTGCAGTACAACCATCCCTTCATCCATTCCATCTATCACTTCCTCAGCATGCCTACAAATCTCATTCACTCCCTTTCCTCTCATGCTCGTACATCCACTACGGTCAGTCATACTCACAAACCTATCCACATTCTTCACCATGCTGTCACCACATATTCTAATCGTAGGTCTCACTCTCCCTTTCATACTACTCTTTCGTTCAACTCTTCCACTCACATCACTCTTTCCATCCATCTTCCTTTCATTCACTTCCACTACAGGCGCCTGCACCTCATGTGGCATATCAACAGGTTGCTCTTTCACTCTCTTCTCATTCGTACTTCTTTCATCATGCTCATTCATCCTTCTACTCTCATCTGGCACATTTGCACCACCATTCACTTCATTTATTGCATTCACACTCCTTGCACCATCATCCACTTCATTTGCACTCCTTGCACCATCATCCACTTCATTTGTACTCCTTGCACCACCACCATTTACCTCTTCATTCACTGCATTTGCACCATTCTCATTCTTTCCTTCATTCAACTTCCTTTCATCCTTCAAATCGGCCTCTAAAGCAACCATCAGAATTGTCAATCTCTCAACCTCCTCTTCCAACTTCTTTCTCTCGTCATTCAAACATTTCCAGCACGTAAACACAAGATCATTCAACTTCCTCCGACTCATCTCTCTCAAACCTTTGCATGCATCTATATCTACCCACTCTTTACAAGTCATGCACTCAATCTCCTCATCCATTCCACTTGCACCTCCCTTCCTACGACCAGTCCTATTTCTTGCCATCCTCAAACACAGACGCTTGTGTACATACTCGAGAAATGCACTAATGTAAACACCGGCGAAACCCGCACCTTATCCGCTGCCTCGTAAATGACCACGGCAGTTGATTTCAACCCGGCTCATCGGGAGTATGCGTCTAAACCAGAATTCTGATGTTAATGAGACATCAATGTATCACTGATACACTCTGTCCAATGATGAAAATTCTCTAAATAATTGATGTAGTAATAATTTTGCCGTTTGATTTTAGAGTCACGGTATACCATGTCAGAGTGCAAGTTTTGTAGAGCCCATGTTGATCTGTATTGCAATAATTCGAATAAAGTCACAATTCAAAGAAATATGAAATACTACATCGTACTGAAAAAATTCTACACCTTTCATGACAATTGCAAAAAACTACAATGTTTTGGTCCCACTTCAACAAAGAAACTGTGGGGATATATATCATAAAGTATTATAAAAAGTAGACTAATGAACCATACTGATTGAAATTTTTTAAATGAACAAAATATGTAGATCAGCAATGATAAAGATTCTTCAAATAACCATTCAACCATTTTTAAATCAGGATTCATTAGAAACTTATTATTGTAATTTTTCAGACGTGTGATGTAAAAATCTGCTTCACTAAAGCGTACCCTTTCAGTTTTGAACAATTTAATGAATTTAGTCATCAGAAGACATCCATCAAGTGGATTGTTTCTTAAGGCTATTACAATGGACATAGCTAGTTGTGGGCATAGCAGGAAGTACGTGACGAACAAATCTGCAATTCAGGTTTCAATACCTGAAAGAAATCAATATAACATTGAAACCATCAATATTTTAGGACAAATGTACAGGCGTGGAATATGAATATGCGTGCTTGAGATGACCCGTAGTGTTCCCCGTGTCAAAGATGCGCTCATTTTATACTTCCCGTTGTTCAACGAATTAGCGCAGAATAATGTTTGTCTATAATGTGATCAACAACATAATTATATAATTTACGGGCTCATCGAGCATTTTCTCATCCCGCCAATTTTTATGGGACGTGTGCACAAGCATTTAAGTAATCAACTTTAGTCTAAATCCTAAATATTTTTTTTTCTTAAATTTGAAACTCTCTCAAGTAGATAGCTGACTATTCTATAAAATAACAATTTCGGAAACTTATTCAACGTTGATGTCAGTCTCACATACTGAAAATGGACGAACGAGTATCATACCTAATTCTTTTTCAAATTTAGCGCTGATATGTCACTGTAGAATCCCAAGAGAGTACGTCACGACAGGCGCTGTTAATCCTAACAATAACGTACTTTTCATCCCAGCGATTGTAATTTTTATTTCCGTGGAATATCTGTTTAAACAATTTAAACAATTTAAACAATTTATTTATCACAGGTGATACAGAGATAAAATGTTTCTTAAGTCTAGTACAATGGTCAAATTTGAGTATAGCTACCTGTGGGCCCGAATAAGTTCAGTGACTTCTAGGGCATCCTACCATCAAGGTTAGTCTTAGGAGTACAATAATGTTTAACCTAATTCACTTAAACTAGAGACGCATTAGACTGATCAATGAGATAAGTAACTCGAAATTAGCTACTTCATTTCACAATATAGTTCATATGGACTAGATTTAACAGTATATTCGACAAACGATTCAAGAACAGACTGAAGATCGGCGAAATTAATCAAGGCAAATTACATTATTAGGACCAGTTATGTAGGGGACAAGGTTTGACTCTGTGACCTTACACGACTAGTAATCTGAAAAATGTTTATTTCCAAGTTGTCACATGAGATACATGCCAACATATTGGCTTTTAAAAGTTTCTTAAATATAGGGCATCCTAAAACAAATGTTCCATACGAGGAGTACTAATTGACAAACCATCCGAGGTGTACAAGTAGATGAGCCATACGAGGCATAATAATAGACAAACTATACGAGGTGTACTAATAGACAAACTGTCAGAGGTGTACAAGTAGATAGACCAAACGAGGCATATTAATTGACAAAAATATGCGAGGCGTACTAATAGACAAACTATTCGTGGTGTGCTAGTAGTGTAACAAAAGTTCTATACTAGGAGTACTAATTGACAAACCATCCGAGGTGTACAAATAGATAAGCCATACGAGGCATAATAATAATAGGCAAACTATACGAGGTGTACTAATAGACAAGCTATCAGAGGTGTACAAAATAGATAGACCATACGAGGCATATTAATAGACAAAATATACGAGGCGTACTAATAGACAAACTATGCGACCTACGCGGGTCGAGGGAAACTCAGAGTGAAGTCTTGGCGAGTTTTATTGTCAGATGTTGGTAGCAGGGTGGACAGAAGACAAATGAGCGTCTAAGCCTCGACAATTACGGCTTTTATAGACGCGGTACCGAATACAGATATACGTGCCCGTATATAGCACCACCTCTCAATGCTGGAGAGAGTACCACACTCTAAACACAACTCAAAGACACGCTTAATTAATGCAACTATTTGCCCAATTTTAACGCAGTTAAACAAAAACTTACAAGTTTACTCGGGAACTAACACTAACAGAATGACAAGTAATTCATTGAGAAAAATTCACTGAGAAAAAGAACAACGAAATGAAATGACCATTAAAAAAAAAATATACTATTAACGCACCTCCCATGAATGTTTCCTCGTACGTCGTCGAAAGCAATCGCAATAGCAAAAAAACTGAACAATGCTACAACCGCACAAGCCAAACGTTACTATAAGGTTGCAAAAAGAAATAAGCAAAAACATAGGTAGCTTCCAGCGAACAATATATGCATACCAGTTTTAACTAAAAACACTTGAAATACTAAGGTTAATACTTTTAACTCGAACAAAACGCAACGCTAAAACTTCAAGCAAGAACCGGTTACATTACCAAAAACAACTATAGGCAAACGCAACTAGCTCATTGATAATAGAACGCAAAAAAACTAAAGCTAAAACATGCTAAAAAAAAACGTTTTTACCAATACACCCTCGCCACATCAGCTAGGTCATCAAAAAAAAATAAACGTCAAAAACTACAAAATCAATTTTAGAATTGCGGAAAAGTAAATTAACGCACCGCAATACATCAAATTATAGAATCACCGTATTCAAATCAAAATAAAAAGTTAAAATCTTTCCTTCCATCTAAACCGTTTTAAATTCTTAACATATCACCGCAATCAACCCATGAGAAATGGATTAAAAAGAATTGAAGCATTAAACAAGGTTAAGTACACTCTCAACACAGAATTATACGATTGTGAGCAAAAAAACTTAATAACTAAAAAGTAAAAAATGGCGAAAGCAAGGAAAACACGCAAAAAGCAAGGAACTGACTTACCGTGCATCAAAAAAAATAATACTCTGCACGATGACTGCCACGTTGAACGATGAAAAAGGATAATAGTAAAACGCCATCCTATCCTACAACATATGTCAATTCAACCCAAACCAATTTCACCAACTAACGCATTAAATATAGGGATTACCGCAAATACCATTCGATTATTGCAATTTAACACATATTAAATACATTCAAAATTTGTCGCAAAACATCGGAAATAGCACCTTCAAAAAAAAATTAATAGAGCAAACGAAACACACCATTTTAAATTAGAAATGTCAACCTTCGAAACTCAAAATAAATAACGAAATTAAATTACTAATTAAAATCTTGGGAATTAACGCGTCAATAGTAAAAAAACTTAAATTAAAACATGGATTAAATAGATTAAATAATAGATTAAATAGAACACTGCGCGCATTTTATCGCATATTTCTTGCGATTCACCGCGCGCCAAATTTTCAAAATTTTCAAACCAATTTTCGAATTCTAACACTTTTCCAATTAATAAATTTTCAGTAAATTTTCCAATTTAAACTCGTCGCGCCCCTGCAGGGTTACTCTTGCGTCCTGCATCCCGGGGACGTCCTGCCCTCCCTACGTAAGGCACATTTACCACTACCAGATCACGTGCCACGTGAATTACTGCTCCTGATGAATCCTTGGCGGCCTGCCTCTTGTCAATGCACGAGAAAAATTCTCACGTTGCGTCACCACTAACATCTTGACCTCTTTTTTAACGTGATAGAGAATAGTCCCCAGAATCATCGTAGAGAGGATTAACCCCATTATAATGACGTCGGTGAACTATATGCGACCTACGCGGGTCGAGGGAAACTCAGAGTGAAGTCTTGGCGAGTTTTATTGTCAGATGTTGGTAGCAGGGTGGACAGAAGACAAATGAGCGTCTAAGCCTCGACAATTACGGCTTTTATAGACGCGGTACCGAATGCAGATATACGTGCCCGTATAAAACCACACGTGGCTTGCCATTAGTCTATCTCTGTCAAGGGTAGTTGAATGAGAAATGAAAAATATGCCCTAAAAATATGCAAAGCCCTATCACCACCAAAAACATATTTCATATCTTCTCGATATTCACCACATCATGCGGACATGGGTACATGGGATAAAATAGAGATACAGTGTAAGCCAGTTACCACTCATGATTGACAAATATCTACAAAATATTGGTAGAAATGGGTAAACAAACATATATTCAATTTCAAAATTCATAGCTTGTACAACATACGGACAGAAAGATAATTTTACTACGATTCATATGCTCAAATTGCACTTTATTTCATTAATTATATATGACATTAATCCGATTCACAGAAACGCCCTCTGGGGAAGTGATTTTTGAATCATTTCGCTAGTGCAATAAAATTTATTAACCGAATGGTTTTTGCGTAAAGAAATGAAATAGAAACATGTATATCTATTTATGTAGATACATATATATACCTACACAAGTACACACACATATTAATATATGTACTATGCTAGACGAAAAATCCAGATTATTAGCTATTCAATCCCTTGTGTTATCGCGCATTGACTACTGCAGCCTAGTATGGGGAGACTTACCTCAATACCTTCAAAGGGACTTACAAAAATGCATGAATTTTGCAGCCAAGGTGGTATGCAACGGTAATTTCAAAAGAAGTGATCACGTAACCCCTCTCCTCAATAAACTCGGCTGGATTCCTATCCAAGAAAGGCTCCTCTTGCAGAAGGCCCAATACGTATTCTCCTCGTTATTTCTTCCTCAGAGCAATGCTGAGATAGTGCGTTTCCATCCACCCACTGTAACCAATCAAAAACCGAACAGAAACAATAATGTCTTAGTCAACTATCGTTCATCTCACTTAGGGCAGAAGGCTCTGTCCAAATCAGGCGCCTTACTGTGGAACAAACTTCCCCTGAATATTAAAGTCCCTCAAAGACCTAGAGAATTTAAAGCCAAAATAACTCGTCATCTTGTGTCTCAATAATAATTTTTAGTTACAGAACATACTGAATGAGTACTGACGAATCTCATTTGCCTGGTATCTCCATTGCTGAACAATCTCCCTCGCTCATTGTTTTATAATTCAAGACATCACACAACAGTTTGGAAGTATGCGTAGGTATTATGATTTGACCGCCTATACGTTGTCATTTGCAAACATGGTACCTATGTGTGTGTGTGTTTATCAATTGCAGACATTCTGCACCATATTACAAAGATAATGTGTTTTTTTTTTCTAATTTGAAATTGTAAAGCATCCATGTAAAAAAAATTAAAAATAAATTCGTTGTGTGATCATCCATTTATACTGCAGTAATCTGCTGATTCTGCTTATAGTTATATGCTTATAATAATGTGATACCTATGTTTGTTCATGAATTGCCGACAATTTGCGCCATATTTCAAAGATAATGTGATTTGTTTTCTAATATGAAACCTTCATAGGACATTAATGTTTTCTTTCTTATCCACGTCCCACAATCGATTTCATGTTTCTGACTTAAGTAGACTGTCTTGTGCCACTATTTTTAGTACTAAATTTTATAAAATTCATGCTATAATAAAAGATATTTTTTCTGTTCCCCTCGATTGGAATTCTGGTTTATAATGGCTAGTTTATGCTGATATTTGCGCACATGCTTACTTGTATATATGTGTACGTATGCACGCTATGCGTATGACACTCTGTAGAATGCGTATGTATTGCCTCGATGCATAGAAATGCATTTGTGTATGCTTACGAGTTTGGTGTAAGTATGTGCGTGGGTATGTCTGTGCATGCGTATGTATATATATCTACATGTATACGTGCACATATGTGACATGTACTAAACTGACAACTAGCATTTTACTAGAGAAAATGGTCTTTTTTCTGTGCACTCTCAACTTGTAACATTACCTAACTCGTCATCTCTTTATTATTGTAAAGCATTCATGTACAAACTATACATTTGTTCTGCGATCATCCATTATATTTAAATAAAATGCTTATTAACTAATGACCGGTATGATAAAATTGTTGAATCAGAAATACAAAACTTATAATCTTCTTGGTCCTCATGCTTATGTGTACATATATGTGTATATATTCACATGTATGTGTGCACATATGTGTGTACTAGACTGACAACTAGCATTTTACTAGAGATAATGGTCATTTTCTGTTCACTCTCAACTTGTAACATTACCTAACTCGTCATCTCTTTATTATTGTAAAGCATTCATGTACAAACTATACATTTGTTCAGCGATCATCCATTATATTTAAATAAAATGCTTATTAACTAATGACCGGTATGTTAAAATTGTTGAATCAGAAATACAAAACTTATAATCTTCTTGGTCCTCATGCTTATGTGTACATATATGTGTTTATATTCACATGTATGTGTGCACATATGTGTGTACTAGACTGACAACTAGCATTTTACTAGAGGTAATGGTCATTTTCTGTTCACTCTCAACTTGTAACATTACCTAACTCGTCATCTCTTTATTATTGTAAAGCATTCA
The DNA here is from genome assembly GCA_030386875.1 of Morinoia aosen. Lineage (NCBI taxonomy): Eukaryota > Metazoa > Arthropoda > Malacostraca > Amphipoda > Talitridae > Morinoia > Morinoia aosen. The sequence goes on from CM059577.1 coordinate 36,340,291, forward strand.
TGTACAACTTATACATTTGTTGTGCGATCATCAATTTATATTTGAATAAAATACTTATTAACTAACGACCGTTATGTTAAAATTGTTGAATTAGAAATTCAAAACTTATAATCTTCTTGGTCCTCATGCTTATGCGTACATATATATATATATATATATATATATATATATATATATATATATATATCTGTATGTGTGTGTGTATGTAAGTATATATATATATATATATGTGCGTATATATATGTATATGGATTTGTATTTATATATTTTTTTCATGCTTCCTTAAAATGACACTTTTGAACATTTGCCGAAACAAACGATTCATGTATTATTTCCTGGCATCAATAATTGCGAAGTTTTATGTCATGTACATGTAAACTGTCAAAAGTGTTTTCACCCCACAATGAAAATGCATCGTCCATGAATTTGCGTTATCTCTTATAATTATCATTACATGTATTGTCAAATGTAGATTAAGCAAGATTAGGAGTACATTGCCCTCAATCATATCTTTTCGACTAGTGACACGAGTTTTTTCAATACTCGTGTGTGTGTATCATCTAAGTGTATTAATTTTAAGATATTTAAAAACCAATGATTGTAATATTGTACAATCTCTATTGGAAATAAAGTTTTCTTTCTTTCTTATTGAAAATAAAATATTAGAAAAAAAAAACATATATAAGATAAAAGATAGAAGCAACCTACCATCTACTACACAGAAAATGACAGCTGAGCTCACTGTAATCCTAAGAAATTTTTCGAAAAAAAATAACTAAAAGGAAGAGAAGACTTCGAAAAACAAAAAAATGAGCTGTTTTTTAATTTCTTCACAGAAATTTTTAAGAAAAATCAGGTTATAGTCAAGAAGCAACACAACTCTTCAGCATTATACGGACATGTGTACGTGGGATAAAATGGAGTAACATTGTGGCCGGATATCACATCTGAGTGGAGAATATTCACAAAATTGGCACATATAGGAAGATTAGGCCTTGATCCAAAATGATAATTTTGATTACAGAAATTTAGAGTTTTTTCCGATTTGAAAGTTCAGTGCTAGTGTGCGCTGAACGCACGGAAAAAAAATAAAAATAAAAAGACTAAATGCAATGGTTAAATTATCCCTTTCCCCCCAGCTTAGCCGATAATCGATTGAAAGCATCTTTGAGAATGATTTTGAAATAGCGAGACAACGTTAGCCAAAAATTTAATTCATTATAAACTTTGCACAACCCTCACATCTATAAACCTGTTTATTGGTGTACACACAAAATGTATTTCATGGTATATTTGTCATACGGACGTTAAATATTAATTAATACAGAAAAGAGAACGAAATAAAAAAAATAAAGATGAGGAAATACTCCTAATTATGGAAAGAACGTTCGTTCTGCTGCACTGAACTGATAGGAAGTGAGACTCAAAACTTTTTTTGAATACCTTATAAGAATTACTTTCACGGATCTCCGCAGGTATTGAGTTCCAAGTTTTAGTTCCAACGAAGAGGATACTGTGTTGTGACCGAGCCTTTGAGTAATAAGGAAGCATGAATTTACTTCTCTTTCGGGTTAAATGGTCGTGATGACCAGTTTGCGTAGTTAATAGTTGTTTTAGGCTATTGTCGCCATCATTTGTTAATGTTTTGTAAATGAAATTGCAAATGGAGATTTTTGTAGAGATCCGAGAGATTTTCTGATAGAATAGATTTCTGTTCATAATTTTCCACAGGTTCGAGACAGCTGCACCAAAGCGTTTCTGCAACGCCTCATAAAGATGAAAGTATAGTTCAACGGCGACCTGAAATTTAGCACTCATCGAGCAAGGTCATATTAGCATAAAAATTATACACGGATTTCCTCTTTAAGAATGGAGCAAGCGTCCTGGAAAAACTCTGTGGGGTTTGCCATGCCCAGTTCACGGACAGGACTGACAGACAATTTGGACTTCCCTGCCCGGCGCGGCGGGTGCACTGCGCCAAGCGACCTTGGAACTTCTGTCGCGCGGTGAAAGTATCGAACAACGATGATACACCATGTGACCTCCGCTCATCTGACACAGGGAAATCCGGCTCAGCGAATGCGAAACACAACTGCTCAATCGACGAAGAATTTCCGCTATTGCAACGTGGTCATTTCGGTGCCTGAGGCATTCGAACAATTTTACTTTCTTTCCCAGTATGATTTTGAAAAGGCAGCCAATGCTTTTCCTTTTTTAGACAATTAAAATCATTTCTTTCCGCCGTTCTTACTTTATTTCTCTTATGACATTTCTTAACTGTCGATTGATTAGTTTTTTTCTGTAATAGAAGAGAATTAGCATTCTTTTCTGAAAACACTCACGTCTTCGTAAGGGACGTGCTGTGGGTGAGAATTGCTCTTGCAATTTTCATTAACTCTGTCAGCTATAATACACGAAGGTCAGGTCAATACAAAAATTATACTTTACGGAGGCCAATGTGTCTTAATTGTTTAATTATGTTTCAAGGCCCAAGGATTTACTCGAAGTGATATTCAAACAAATGTTCCTTAACTAATTTGAAATTTTTCATTCGTAAAAGCATTCAACTATTATGCAATACGACTCTATACATCCATGTTTTCCACTGACCACGAATTCATTTTAAATCATAGAAATTGTATAATTTTGACAGGGAAATTATTTTCACCACGCAAATGAGATCTTCCTCGCACCTAAGTTACCACTGATTTGCCGTCACTTGGAAAATCGATACGAAAATCCAGTTTAAAATGCTGAAATAGTATATGGGATTAATTTTTTTCGATAAATCTAACTATTCAAGAGAAATATGTAACCAGAATTCATAGAAACAAAAAAAAGATGTAGGTAAATCCATCTGGTCAGATTCAGACACCATCTAGCGTGACCGCAACAGGTCACCTATGGGGCATGAGAAAGGATCAAAGCTCAGCCCTTCCTGAGGTCATCAAATGCTAGACTCTTACTACCAATTTACCCTACCATCATCCAAAAAAAAACATTTAAGTATACTAAGGACACCTTGTTTTACAGCCTTATCCTTTTAAACACTACTGTATAGTTGCTCAAGATTATTCTGATAGTTCTTGATTATACTGCTTATTCTATAGTACATGCTGACAAGCTACGTACTCAAGATAAAATATTCATCAAACAGTACCCGTTTAGTTTTTAGCTAGTAGCTAAGTATAATAGCAAATGCTATGCTAAATGGTCAAATTTTTAAAATCTTCAATCGATATTAGCTAAATCAAGAGATTACCTTTCTAAAAGAAAAGAGTATTTATGATCTGAAACAAACTTTGATCAGAAAAATTGCTCATGAAGTTCGAGCTTTAAAATATCGCCGTCAGTAACTTGTGATATTTTTGGCATACTGTATGAGGCGAGGGGTGAATTATTGTGGTCTAGAATATAGCAATAGAGTGCAACATTAACTCTCTTATTTCAGGAATCTGTTAGATCAAGCTTGGAGGTTGATAATTTCTGGTAGGTGTTAGTGTTGGTCGGATGTATATTCCTATTGAAGTTCATTCCTCATGATTAGAGTATAATAGGCCGTGAAAATTACAGATGACTTCTGACAACTGCACTTTTACCAAGTAATTCCGTTTCGTTAATTGAAGATAGGTATCCCAGTGGCATTAAAGTTTCTAACATTCATCAAAACTGCCTTAAGAATGATTCGTTTTCAGGAATCAGTTCATGTTGGATGATAAAATTTCTTAAATAGTTACTTCTCGTTTTAAGTTTTAACGTAGAGTTCATGCTCTGACTAATGAATCTATTCCTGAGTTCGCTGAAAAAATCGAATCTATCATTTTGAAATCGGTTTCATTCGCTTTAGCTTATGAAAAAGATGAGTAAATTGAAAATGGATTTTAAATTTTTCTTACAGTAAAGTACGAACATCAATAGAAACCTTGCAAAATGAGATAAACTTAAAAAATTAACTCCTCGAAAATCTTTTTTGAGTTAACTTTTTGGGTTTTTGGCTTTGAAGAAAAAACAAATTAATAAATCAGATATCAAACTTTATAAAATATTGTCAGTCTGCGCTGAAAACTTCCTTCTGGTTGACATTGAAATCAGATTATGATTAGTTGAGGGTACGGGTTGTTAAGCAAATGTTCGTAAAACGTCTGGTTTGTTTTTGAACTGCCATCAGAACATCTACACAGAGCGGGACAGCTTCAAAGATTTATCCATCAATTTAATTGACGATTATTTTACCAAGAAAAATCCCATCTAAATGTTTTTTCAGTCAACTTCGCAATATTTTGGCTGATTGTAAGAAGCCCATTGCAATATGGAGAGGAATACTGTAACTTAGAGTTTTGAAACAAATCGCAATTAGAATATTTTACAACAAATATAAACTCAAAGAACAAAGGGGGAAGCGAAATAACTTTTATATACAGTGAAACAACACAATATCCTGGATTTGAATTCTATTTAAATTTTTTTAATGAATGGGTCACTCAGGGCATTAATGTATTCCAATTATGAGCAGCTGCAATGGCAGTAATATTTCATTGGCATGTGGAAGTATAGTGAGTACATGAGCATTTAACATCCACATATTAACTGATTCAATTACAGTAGTGTGACCGATGTTGATAGAAAAAACAATACTTCTCAAGTCAGTGACTTGCGTAAACATTCCCTTGTCCATCACCCTCAAATGCTGAGTTCCCGGACGCTGTGTCTGCCCCTGGACTGTTAAATTGTTCCCTTCTAACCGGATGCGAGGCCCATGGTGTTTCCGTGCCGTCACCGTGAGACGAACTCGAGGAACTGGCGACGACTAGGCGCTATGAGACGGATACGAGGGACGGTAAAGGCGTGATTCAAGCTCCTGAAATGAGCATGGCCATCATCGTGAGACGAGCAAAAGGAATTGAAGACGCCTAGGCGCTATGAGACGGATCTGAGGGACGGTAGCCGTGATACGAACTTCTATTGTGAACCTTCAATGAACGCTCCTTTTTATAGATGCCTTTTATTCACAACTTCATTTTTTTCAGTTCGTATCTTAAGGGGAGGTTGTGAAAAGCAGGGTCATTTTGTGAGAGGGGCTCATTCAACTTATCGCGCTGGGTGTAAGGAAAATAATATGCTTGCTATTGATAAATTGAATTTATTCATGTATGGTTTCACCCATTATAATTTTATTAGATGATTGCATATCATACAACAGTAAAGATAGAAGACTTAGTTCTACCTAATATGCGTGATTATGGGGAATTGCTATGTTTTTCTTAGTACAATTGATTTTTATTATTGATCAAGTCAGTATGGCGAGAAAAGAGCAAGAATATATCATGTATTTGCAAAATAAACTAATTTACAAAAAGAGCTTCATAGTCAAAATAAGAGCGTGCAAAATAATCAATAGTACAGTACTTCCTTGGGTGTGTTTGTATTTTATATACCTTAGAATTTAAATATCATGATCAAATTTTTAATGGAGCTCATGACTTAAGAACTTAAGAATCAGACTATTTTGCGGGGAATTTTCCGGAACGCTTCTATGAAGTAATAATATATAAATAGAAAAAATTATTATTAAAACTCTGAATAGAATAGAACACAATGAAATCCTGTAAAACAAAACTACAATGGAATTACTTGGAACAATACTCGCTCCAGTCATCAGACCCAAAATAAACGACCTCCAGACCATGAGCATCATTGCATGGTAACTCAGCGTGACCGAACTCTGCCAGCACTCACCGAGTGACGCAGGGAACGAGGCACCGCTTCAGCGTATCGGCATTTTACTTTCACTTTGCGCCGCAAATGGCAGAGCTGGAGGAAGGGAAGGGTTTCAAATTGCTCAGTTTGGCGTTGGCTGTGGTTGAGTGAAGGTGTCGTTGTGCTTTGTCTTCGCGCTAGTCACTGAAAGAGAGAGGTGAATTCTTTGCCGCGCCCCAGCTAGTGTAAGAGAAGGGATATATTTGCATCGAGTAAAAGGTGAGCACGAATTGATTGATGTGCCGGTAAGGTTTTGAAGGAAGTGAATAAATGTTTTCGTCAACAAGAGCTTATCGTTGTTGGTTTTTAAAATTGGTTCTCAAATGATATATAGGTAATGGTTAGTGTAGTCAAAATTTCTACAAAATTATGGCATAAAGTTTCCGACTTATAAGAGAGATGTTAATAATTCATAATAGAAAAATTATCATGTACTATACGCTCCGCATAACCGATTAATTCTCCATTGCTTATCTTTCCCCGTTGAAGAGAAAATTGTTATTTATCACATCTGAATTGATTAGCAAAACAATAACAAAGCTATAAATTATTACGGGCTTAAATTTTTAACGCAAACCTGACCCGTGACGAACAACCATGCGGAACACTTGTCATCATTTTAAAAACAAATCATGGTTTTGGAAATAATGGAAACAAACTTTTTCTTTCTTATTTTCTTTTTTTTAAGAACAAGCGTACATCATAGCACTAAATGTATACTGTAGATGTGCCTAAATGCTGTTATAATCGCGCTGAGTTTTGTACGAACTAAACTACAGAGTTGGATACTATTTATAAAACGCCATTATTGTCCCAACATGCTCGGCATCTTCTACATTAGACTTGAATAGGATCAGTTAAACTCCTTAATTAACTGTCTCAGCACAACCGACATTAGATCAAATATAGAATTGAAGACGACTTATTCAGCCTATCACTGTTCCAATACGTTCAGCACCAACTGGACTGCAGAATATATCAAAAATATAATAAACTGAGTCACTGTCCTAAAACTTTCGGCTTTAACGAAATTACAGAGTGAAATGAGATTAACTAAGCTCTCTCATGCGCTCATCCAACAAGTGCAGTAGAATTTAAAGCCTCAAAAAAGGTTTAAGTATTGCCAATCTTCTATACTATAATAAGAGCCCCGTCCGTCCGTCTGTCCGAAGCCAGCCTGCAGCGTGTGATGAGCGTATCTGTGATACAAGCTCCAGCCCTATATATTTTGACGGGCTGTGTTCACGCGGCCTCATCAACTCTCGAGAGATTGTATTTTTTAATTACTTACGGCCTTTCTCTCATTTCGACTTCTTTTTCATTTCAATCAAGGGGGGTGGACTAGTTATGCTAATTGTGGAATTCTACCACTGCAGAATAATAAAATTCTAGGTTGAAGAAGTTGTCCTCTAATATGTTTTTATTGTGTGCCATCAAATAATTAAAGCCAATAATCACTTGTGATATAAAAACATTGCCTAATAACTAATATTGTCTACAAGTTTATTTCCGTTATTGACTTTGCCATCATTTTGTTCATTTATAAATTTTATTTTCCCCCCGAACACTTCAATTTCAAAAATAAATAAGTCTCCAGTTTACAATGAAACCGAGTGCGCTTCAGAATTTTGAGCTGGCTTACTTGGCGATCCATCATTCAGTTTTGACACTGTAGTCTTCGTATTAGCATGAAAATTTTTCATCGATCAAAAACTGGAGTTGAGCAAGTTATTACGAGCCCTGTTGTTAGCGCAAATTTTGAGTTGGGGAAGTGAATACAATCCTTGTTAATTCTAGATCTTTACACCAGGCTGTAAGATGAATTTCTCAGCGATACACACGCTGGTGCAAGCATATGTGTGTGCACTTACTGTACATCGTTACAGAGTAGAGTTATGTCTCTGCGCAGTGTAGTTCGAAAGCAGTTCTAGGCGTTAGTAGGGCAGCCCGAGCGTGTGGGCGATTTATGTTTTTCCATATCGGGAAAAGGGAGGGTTATTAAAAATTAAGTATTTTAAGAGCTTCAAAGTGAGAAGGAGGACATTCTTATCGTAATATGACGAGAGAATTTCATTTTACTCTTAGGATACTTGAGACCTAAAACCACATGCCAATTGCTATATTGCTTCAAAATCGCAATATGCTATAATAAAAGACATATCTTAGACTCCAAGGGAAAAGATATAGTTGCTCAGAGTAACGGAGATTGAGCCTTCTGAAACCTAAATATAACCATTGTTAAAGCCCATTTCAACCCCAATGTCACCCCCTGAAACCTCTGTAGCCCATTAGAACTTCACCAAAACCTGACTGGAACCCATTCGAACCGAGCTGAAACCTCACTGGAATCACACCAGTATGACATAAGAGCCCCACTGAGATCCAACATCGTAGATGAAAATAAAAAGGAAGGATGAAACCAGGGATGTTAGAAACCTAAAAAAACCTCTGGAAGGATGACTCAACGTCCAATGCAGCAGTCACGAATTTGATGGCGGCTGGAATGCATCAAAAACGTGTTAAAAGAGCTTGTTATAATCTCTTCAGTTTTCAAAACATGAATCAGATGTTGAATTGAGATTTTAAAATATTTTACGCTCTTGAGATGTGTGTCAAATACCGCCATTCAAAGTGATAGGTCTGAAAATGTATTGAAAAACCAGAGAAGTAATTTCAAATTTATAAAACAATGAAGACTTTAATGAAGTTGGAAACCAAAAATTACGAAAAACTGCCAAACTCACCATCAACACGAACAGCAAATGCTTCACAAATGTAGGTATTCTTGACTGAAACTTGAAATTAGCTTTTCAACGTAACTCTTCAGAGGATGTGGAACTTTTATCAGTGAAAGCCTCTCGCCACGAGGAACAATTAAAGGAAAGCTCATCTCAAGGCAGGCCTAGAGCCACAAACGGCCTCGATGCCGAGGTGTGATGCAGGGTAGCTCGATTGGCCTTTTTTTCTGGTCATAAATATTCATAAATATTTGGTCGTTGTTCATGTAAATTTTAGCCTCAGCGAACAGTCATCCTCGGGGAATTTTATGTTGTTGCCGTATGATGAGTACTCTTCACTGCTAAATTCTATTTGAAAATACGGACAAATTGAGCGATTTTGACCGGAGAAGAGGCCACTCTAGCAAATCCTGACTTAAAGAAAAAAAGAAAAGAAAAAGAAAAACAGTTTATTTCCAATAAAGTACATACATGAAATGTTGATACATTGGTTTTTGAAATACCTTAACATTAACATCCTTAACTGAAAATAACTCATTGGTATCGTAATACCAAAGACGCTGAAATGTGAAGCCAGTTTTAGCACTTGCTTACGAAGCGTAAAAGTTCTCTCATTTCACAAATGATAATAAGATAGCAACAGGCATGCAATAATTAGCTGATTTCAAATGCGAGTTTCTATGATAGTTGCACCGTTTGTTTTCCCTGAGTTAAAAACAGTGTTCTTTTCTGCTAAAAAAATTGAGTTGTATTTAAAATACCACCGCATTTTCACTCGTGCAAAGCATTCTGTCATCTGCAGTAAAAAACAGGTTGTATTGTTAAAGCGATTTTCGACTAAATACGTCGTTTTCACTTTCTCTTCAATAGATCAAAATCGAGATTCAAGAATGAGGAACTTGGAGCTCACTCTCTCAAATACATTCCAATGACGCGGTGTATCACACAAGCGGGAACTTCTGCCTTTTATAAATTTGAAAGCATAGTCGAAACTGCTAAACATTAAAATAACTTATTTGAATATTTTATGCTCATTTTCGGTAGTTTATCGCAGATTTAAGAATTTCCAGTATGAGTCATTTGATACACGGAAAAAGCTTTACCAATGAAAGAACACTTTCTAAGTGGCAAAAAAACACCTTTTGGAACTTGGGATGCAATAATATAATCCCAACAAGAAGTTTTCAATCGTGCGTAAACTCAAAAAAAAAAGCAATTCACGAACCATTTTAAGTGCTATAGAATTTTGGTCGCACTAGTGTTCCTTCGGCTGTTATAAAAACTAGGCTTGTTGTGCTCTCCGTGGTACAGTGGTTATGGGATCGGGCTCGTATGTTGGAGTCGCGGGTTCGTATCCCGGAGATTTTCCCCGTTGGGTATAAGGGAAAGCTCCAGCACAATACCCCACTCAACCCAGGTGTCGGAAATGGGTACCGGCTTTACGGGGGAACCGTCATGGTGTCCTATATATAGTGTTAGTTATAAGACATTTGAAAAACCAATGCTAAGATCATATGTATCAGGCTTGATTGGAAATAAAGCATCCCAAAGATGCCGATGTTAACCTAACCTTTGTTTAGCACGTACAAATTTGCTCACATTCTCTTGCCCTGCACTCGGCTCAGCGGTCACACGGAGCTTCTTCTGAGGTGACAGGCAGGAAGCAGTGATGCCGAATGGTCTCTGTTCGGTTGAAATTATCTAATTATATAACTACTTGATAATAGCCATCTAATTATTAATAGTTGTTTACATTAAACAATTTTAAAAATGGTACAGTGATAATGACATATATAGAGAATGAGTGGACTTAATGACAAAATTTCACATGGAGAATATTAGTTTTAAAAAAATAGAAAATTTTCTCTGGGAAGAGGAGGTGTAAAAAAAGGTCTACACTGCTTTAATTAATCTGATAACCCATTAGCAAGAACGATACTCGGAAATAAACGATATTTGACTTGAAATATAAACAATTGTAAACTCGTTTCACTCCACAGAATTCGTTGCCTATTAATTTATGTTCGAATTTATTTTCAGTTAAATTGAGGAGCATTGAAATTTAGGTGACGATATTCAAGATGACGCCAATGTGTTGCATCGTAGTAGTGCGACTTAAGAGTTGCAGCTGCGTAAGACTTTGATGGTATTCACAGATTTTAACAAAACGTTACATGAAGTTGATCTGAAAGCTTTTTATAAAGCCTCGTACTTCATGACTGTCAGCCTCAAATCTCTTCAATGTCTGACTCTATGCAAAAAAACTGAGATTTTTTAGCATGTTCCATCTAGTACTTTTCTACATGAAACAACTTTATCAATTGAAACAGTTTGAGAGCTCTAAGTTTGTAAAAGTTTTTACCTAAGTCCGTGCCAACATGTCACATTGACTTAAGTTCCCTAAATTAATTAAAGAGAATGTAATGACTAGATATGATTTTGTCCACTTAAAACCATGGGCACAAATCATTAGATTGTGCTGACTAAAGTTTTACTAACTTTTTTAATTAAAAATGAAACAAAATGAAACTGAGTTTCATTCAGAGAGTTGATTTGACTGAGAATAGCTATGTTAAGGTAACAGTTTCATTTTTACTGAAACGCTTCCGTTTCCTGAGTTGCCGAGCACTTCTCACTTACATAAGTTTGTGTCAATAGTTTTCAAAACTGAAGCAATGAGATTTCATTTCTACGCAGAATTATCCTATAACTTATTTTAAGATGAATATTGAAACGTAATTATTGATTCTCAAATAAGACAAATGCAAACTTTATCTATTGTGCAGTAATACTTAGGTAGCTTTGCCGGCTTAATTTCTCGTTCATGATAATGTTCTCGCGAATGTTAACGCCTTTCTACCTTAATTCCTTAAGAATAATAGCCGTCCAACAAAACTGGATAGCCAGTAAACGGTGGCGATGTAATGATGTCTTGTTAATTCTTAGATTGAGGCTAATGGCAATGGACGTTCAAAGAAACTGGATAGCCTAGTAAACGATTGCAATGTAATGACGTCTTGTTAATTCTAAAATGAAAAGAAGAACCAATGTAAAAGGGAACATTCTTTTAATTGCAAACGGAATCTCTGATTCCATTCTCAGTGCTGTAAAACAAAGAACACAAACGATAATCAACAAATTGCAAAACTATGAGAAACTAATAACAATATAAATGCATCGAAAAATAGCTACGCTTAACTATTAAAACTTAATTTTTAAAAACATTCGAAGCCATACGTATACATGCACCTGAATTCTGGCAATTAAACCACAATTATTTGATTGAAGCTAATGGCAATGGAATCATTTCATTTAAATTCTTAGAAAGAAGCAGCCGTCGCCATCTCTGCGTCACAAACTTCGCCGCCAAAGTGGTATGCAAAGGAAATTTCAATAAATACGATCATGTCACCCCTCTTTTAAAAAAACTCGACTGGATCCCAATACCGAACAGATTCATGATCCAGAAAGCTCGACGAGTATTCTCCTCTCTGTACCTCCCCCAAAGTAATGCAGAGGTGGTAAAATTTTTTCCATCTAATATCCCAAACGAAAGACCAAACCGGAGGAACGATGTTTTAGTCAGTTACCGCTCATCTAACGTGGGACAAAAAGCTCTTTCAGTTTCTGGAGCTTTTTTGTGGAACAAGCTTCCCCAGCATATCAAAAACTCTAAAACTGGAAAAGAATTTAGAGTAAATGTGTCACGTCATTTTGCATCTCTGTCATAGGGCCTGCAGCATCTCGGTGTGAACTTCCCATCTATCAGAAATTTTAATTTTTCCTGAAATTTCTGTTAGAAATTTAGAAACTATTTCATTTTACGTTTGCTAAGCGATTCGCATATTCATCTTACTTATTTCTGTCGACAACAATGAGCACCACAGCCGTCAGTTCAGTGCAGCAGAACGAACGTTCTTTCCATAATTAGGAGTATTTCCTCATATTGATTTTGTTATTTCTTTCTCTTTTCTGTATTAATATTTAACGTCCGTATGACAAATATACCATGAAATACATTTTGAGTGTACACCAATAAACAAGTTTATAGATGTGAGGGTTGTGCAAAGTTTATAATGAATTAAATTTTTGGCTAACGTTGTCTCGCTATTTCAAAATCATTCTCGAAGATGTTTTCAATCGATTTTCGGCTGAGCTGGGGGGAAAGGGGTAATTTAAGCATTGCATTTAGTCTTTTTATTTTTATTTTTTTTCCGTGCGTTCAGCGCACACTAGCACCGAACTTTCAAATCGGAAAAAACTCTAAATTTCTGTAATCAAAATTATTATTTTGGATCAAGGCCTAATCTTCCTATATGTGCCAATTTTGTGAATATTCTCCACTCAGATGTGATATCCGGCCACAATGTTACTCCATTTTATCCCACGTACACATGTCCGTATAATGCTGAAGAGTTGTGTTGCTTCTTGACTATAACTTGATTTTTCTTAAAAATTTCTGTGAAGAAATTAAAAAACAGCTCATTTTTATGCTTTTCGAAGTCTTCTCTTCCTTTTAGTTATCTTTTGCGAAAAATTACTTAGGATTACAGTGAGCTCAGCTGTCATTTTCTGTGTAGTAGATGGTAGGTTGCTTCTTTCTTTTATCTTATATATGTATTTTTTTTTCTAATATTTTATTTTCAATAAGTATATATATATATATTAATATGTGTGTGTACGTGTGTAGGTATATATATGTATCTACATAAATAGATATACATGTTTCTATTTCATTTCTTTACGCAAGAACCATTCAGTTAATAAATTTTATTGCAATAGCGAAATGATTCAAAAATAGATCTAGCACTTCCCCAGAGGGCGTTTCTGTGAATCGGATTAATGTCATATATAATTAATGAAATAAAGTGCAGTTTGAGCATATGAATCGTAGTAAAATTATCTTTCTGTCCGTATGTTGTACAAGCTATGAATTTTGATATTGAATATATGTTTGTTTACCCATTTCTACCAATATTTTTTAGATATTTGTCAATCATGAGTGGTAACCGGCTTACACTGTATCTCTATTTTATCCCATGCACCCATGTCCGCATGATGTGGTTAATATCGAGAAGATATGAAATATGTTTTTGGTGGTGATAGGGCTTTGCATATTTTTAGGGCATATTTTTCATTTCTCATTCAACTACCCTTGACAGAGATAGACTATTGGCAAGCCACGTGTGGTTTGTCTGTTAGTACGCCTCGTATATTTTGTCTATTAATATGCCTCGTATGGTCTATCTATTTTGTACACCTCTGATAGCTTGTCTATTAGTACACCTCGTATAGTTTGCCTATTATTATCATGCCTCGTATGGCTTATCTATTTGTACACCTCGGATGGTTTGTCAATTAGTACTCCTAGTATAGAACTTTTGTTAGACTACTAGCACACCACAAATGGTTTGTCTATTAGAACGCCTCGTATATTTTGTCAATTAATATGCCTCGTTTGGTCTATCTACTTGTACACCTCTGACAGTTTGTCTATTAGTACACCTCGTATAGTTTGTCTATTATTATGCCTCGTATGGCTCATCTACTTGTACACCTCGGATGGTTTGTCAATTAGTACTCCTCGTATGGAACATTTGTTTTAGGATGCCCTATATTTAAGAAACTTTTAATAGCCAATATGTTGGCATGTATCTCATGTGACAATTTGGAAATAAACGTTTTTTCTTCTTTTTCTTTTTCTTTTCTTTTCACCAGTGCTGCGGTTGTTTGCTGCGCTCACGGCGCCGTCGCACAAAGAACGAACTCTCGCTGCTCAGAAAGCGGAATACGGACGCTCTTTTTTGCCCGCAGTTGAGGCAGCAAGTGATGTAGGGAAGGACATGGTTTAGTTAATGCGAAAAATCCGGCCTCGTTCTGGGCTTTGCTTCCTAAATTTGACAGGTGTTTGTTCGTCTTGTTGAATTAACGAATGCTCTTCGTGTTTTTTTCATGCTTTCTTGTTATGGGTTTGATTGCAGTTTGAGTTAAATCGTGTTGCTTGGTAACATATTGCTTTGATATCGGTTGAGTTATTTTTTGTCGAGTTTTACGTTAAGTTTGAACATGAAAGGAATTACTATGTAACGAGCTGCATTTTCTACATATATAGTATTTTTTGATCTACTTCAAAATAAACACCGTTCATTTTTTAACATAATTACAAGAATTATTCGAGTAAATAAACTTCTTCCATGCAAAGATCAACAAGCCCAAACTTTAAATTTATCATCTGGCACTTGCAATGCAGGATGCTGCAGCTTCATGAAATTCACAAGAAACTCTCGTAAGGTATAGCTTTCAGTTTCAGTAGACATGGCCGCAACATTCTTGAATAATGCCCGGACAAAAAACCAGTGCAGCTTCAAATGCTTTTTGCGAGAACAGCGCCTGAAAAAAAACAGAAATACCTACGGAAATTTTAGCTTTTGTTTGTGTGCGCTCCGCTCATTTGAGGCGAATATTATCCGTAGAGTGTTTAACGATTTTGATCTGCATTAAAATTTTACTGGTGATATGCATGAAACTCTGAATTATTTAAACAAAGCTATTACAATAATAAATGAAGCCGGGATCAGTTTTCATTCCTTCCCAACTCAGGTCCTTTTTCTCAATGAGGTTTACTCATTCATATGTGTTGCTGTTAGAAGATTCTTCGCTCACAATCATTTCGCTCTACGAGAACTACGCATTCATCATTATTTCATTACTCACGGATAACTCCTTATTTTTCCCTTGATGGGGATCAATAATGTGCAAATATGGTATCAATTGGGGCCAGATGATAGGCAATTTTTATGAAAGTGTGCACGGAGGTGCGTTGTGTAGGCCAAGGAAAGGGAGGAGTGTGAACTGGGGTGCTTTCTATGTACCGTGTCTCGCATGACCACCTCGGGGACTGCATACCGGCACACTCTCTGCAGTCACCCTGGTGCACAATGGCACACTCTCTGCAGTCACCCTGGTGCACACTGGCGCATTCTCTGCAGTCACCCTGGTGCACACTGGCACACTCTCTGCAGTCACCCTGGTGCACACTGGCACACTCTCTGCAGTCTCCTGGTGCACACTGGCACACTCTCTGCAGTCACCCTGGTGCACACTGGCACACTCTCTGCAGTCCCCCTGGTGCACACTGGCACACTCTCTGAAGTCCCCCTGGTGCACACTGGCACACTCTCTGAAGTCCCCCTGGTGCACACTGGCACACTCTCTGAAGTCACCCTGGTGCACACTGGCACACTCTCAGCAGTCTCCTGGTGCACACTGGCACACTCTCTGCAGTCACCCTGGTGCACACTGGCACACTCTCTGCAATCACCCTGGTGCACACTGGCACACTCTCTGAAGTCACCCTGGTGCACACTGGCACACTCTCAGCAGTCTCCTGGTGCACACTGGCACACTCTCTGCAGTTACCCTGGTGCACACTGGCACACTCTCTGCAATCACCCTGGTGCACACTGGCACACTCTCTGCAGTCACCCTGGTGCACACTGGCACACTCCCTGCAGCCACCTTGGTGCATACTGGCACACTCTCTGCAGTCCCTTTGGTGAACACTGGCACACTCTCTGCAGTCACCCTGGTGCACACTGGCACACTCTCTGCAGTCACCCTGGTGCACACTGGCACACTCTCTGAAGTCTCCTGGTGCACACTGGCACACTCTCTGCAGTCACCCTGGTGCACACTGGCACACTCTCTGCAGTCCCCCTGGTGCACACTGGCACACTCTCTGAAGTCCCCCTGGTGCACACTGGCACACTCTCTGAAGTCACCCTGGTGCACACTGGCACACTCTCAGCAGTCTCCTGGTGCACACTGGCACACTCTCTGCAGTCACCCTGGTGCACACTGGCACACTCTCTGCAATCACCCTGGTGCAACTGGCACACTCTCTGCAGTCACCCTGGTGCACACTGGCACACTCCCTGCAGCCACCTTGGTGCATACTGGCACACTCTCTGCAGTCCCTTTGGTGAACACTGGCACACTCTCTGCAGTCACCCTGGTGCACACTGGCACACTCTCTGCAGTCACCCTGGTGCACACTGGTACACTCTCTGCAGTCTCCTGGTGCACACTGGCACACTCTCTGCAGTCCCTTTGGTGAACACTGGCACACTCTCTGCAGTCTCCTGGTGCACACTGGCACACTCTGCAGTCACCCTGGTGCACACTGGCACACTCTGCAGTCACCCTGGTGCACACTGGCAGCTGCATCACAGCAATTACAACTGTATCGGATAATAACAGCAACAATAACTAATTACGACTGTATTCCGCAATTACAGCTGAATCACATTTACAGTTACATTTCGGAATTACAGCTGCATCACACAACTACAACCGCATCATACGATTTCAACTGTATTTCACAATAACAATATTATCTCACAATTACATCTGCATCACATAGTTACAGCTGCATCACACAGTTACAGCTGCATCACATAGTTACAGCTGCATCACACAAGTACAGGGCGTGCTGCGACGCTGAGACTATGGTTTCGTCTCCTGACACGCATACGAGTATCTTAAATCTGCTGCTAGCATAGAAGAGGAGACGAAGAAGAATCCTTCATATTCAAGTAGTCTGTTCCAACCTATGTTGCATAGTCCTTGCTGTGATCTTAAGCTAGCTGGAGCCGAGATTAACCTTATTGAAATTTTTTTGCTGAATTGTAATTTTCTACCATTTCCACATGTAATGAATGCTAGTTTATGAGCGTTCTATTAGGGTAGAATGAGCTTAGAACGTGCGAGTGTACGAAAAATGTACGAATTTGCGATGACGCAAATTCGGGCTGTTGAAGTTTATAGGAAATCGATTAGTTTAATGCGTACTTAATTCTTCACAAAATTTTCCTTATCAAAGAATCAATATTGAATTGTTGTGAGTGTGAAACGTGTATTTGTAAACCTGTCACAAATTTCAAATTAATTTATCTTCCCTAAAATAAAGAGAGCAAATGAAATTAAAGTTATTAAATGAGTAACATTATTTAACATTTGAGCTGCAGAAATTATCCTCGTGCGGTTCCTAGAAAAAAGATTTAAATTTATCGGCATCATGAAATTCCCATGGGTGTGAAATAAACCCCGTAGTTCTTTTTCAGTTTTCAATAGATCCGTGGACGGTAAAATAGACGGATCAAAGACAACCTTATTTTCTTATTATTGTCAAAATTATATAAAATAAACTATCGATGGAGTGGATGGATCAAGAACACTACCCTCTCCTTATTATTCCTTAAATTATAAAACATAAAATTCTACAGATAAAGTAAATGAACCAAACCAGTATCCTTTCCTTATTACGATTTCGTATTTCTCGTTTTTCTAAAATTTAGGAAATAATGCTCTATCAATGGACAAGACAGATGACTTAAATCATTTAATAATTATTCTCAAAATCATAAAAATGAACTTCAAAGATAAGTAGACGGATCAGAAATAAAGTTTTTCTTTTATTCTCCAAATTTTATAAAATCAGATTATGCCCTGAACCCCAGCTTAATGAGAGACATGACCGAGTTTATGCCCTGCACCCCAGCTTAATGAGAGACATGACCGAGTTTCAGTCAGTTATTGTTCGTGTGTACGAACTCTTAATATTCAGGTTAGAGAATAAAAAGAATCAACTGAGTGCAAATAATATCAAGTTCCTAACGCCGTGAAATTCATAATGCATTACCGCTGACTGAAAAAAAATTCATACAAAATAAAACCAAGTTGAAGAGGATAGGGCAATTGTGTTAACAACCAAAGACTTAATTTTATAACGTTCAACATAAAATAAAACCAATTTAAAATGGAAAGAACAAGGTTAAGAACCTAAGACTTGATTTTTTACAGTCAAGCAAAAATAAATCAAATTCAAAGAGGAAAGCATATTTATGTTAACAACTTAAGACTCAATTTTATCACACTCTCGAAAAATTCTCACTCACAAGTGTGTCCGTTGCTTTTGACAATGTATGAATTTAGCACTCTGAGATCCTTGTTCACACGAAATTCAAGGTTGGACGATAATGGAAGCTCGAAAATCTTATGGAGATCATTTGGGTTGCATTGTTTTGTTATCTCGCACTGATGGCCAAGATTCAGGAGTGAACGGACTTCGATGTCCCTTGTGCAATATCAGAGTATTGTTAGTAGTACACATGTGTGTACATTACGCAGCGAAGGATGTCGTAAGACGTGAATTGCGTCTGACCACTTTATGATGGATGACAGCTGCCACACAGGTGCAATAGTCATTCGAACATTTCATGTGCCTATTATAATTTAGTCGAGTTCTTAGGATTGTTGAATCGAGAAATGTAGGATGCAAGTCCTTTTGTAAACTCTGTATTGAAAAGGTTAAATAACACTCTTGAAACTCTTGTTTGAGATACACTCATCAAAGTTGTTTTGTCATCGTGCTTCACGCCTTTCCCTGAATATTAAAAAAACTTGAAAATTGTGAAGGAGCCTACATGCTTCAGTGAAATTATTCACGCATATCAAAGTACAAACACTTTTATTTCTGCCAGTTTCTCATCTCAGAAATCCTCAACCATGGTTTCCAACGCTAATTTTCTACGATTTATTGCCAAACTCTTCTCATCTCGTTTCTTTTTTGCAAAACATTACTTATTATCCATCTTCTTAACCTAAAAGTCTTAGCTTTACCGACTTTGTTTTGAAAATTCACCTCCTAACTCATTTTCTTACCATTCGCTCTCCCAGCCGTACGTCGTTTCTACGCCTATTTCACCTTTTGTCAATTTTTCACTTTCAATACCATCCCACTTTTAATGATACACAAGAGTACTGACCTTTTTTATTACCAAGCTTTTCACACATGAATGCGTCACACGCCAGTCCTCTGCACTTCAAGATTTTTCAAAGATATATTTCCTCACAAAAAATTTCTCATCCGTTGAAAAGGCCGTTTGATGAAGAATTGCTCACCTCAGACACGCTTCCACGCTTCAAAAAGTGCAGAAAAGAGAAAGGTTTCCACTATAAATTTGAAATATCAATCATTTGGCGACCGCGGCAAAAATGAGCTACAACCGTGATCTGCCGTGTTTTACTCCACTCACACTTCTTTGTCTTGCCTCCGCACAGAAGTATTTTAATTTTTAACGGAGCTGTATCAAAATATAGCTAGCGTACTTCAGGCTCGAAAAAGACAGGGTTATTTTGAGTTTGAGCTATTATTCATTGGTGTAAACTGTTTTCTAGATGAATGGTTTGAAGCGAGTTATCTCTTCATCCGATCCCTCCATTTTCATTTTATTATAATTTTTAAATTAAGTTATTTGTGCCTCAGTCAATTATTTGTACTCGTAATTCGAAAACCAAAATTCAGTCACTTTGTAGTCTTCAGGGCGTGCGTATAAGAAATGTGACGTAATTAAATAAGGCAGTGTCTTTCGTAGACAGTTTTTATATGATTTCGATTTGGTGTGGTAAATTTATTACTTTTAAGCCTCGTACTTGTGTGGGGATGGAGTGGCCGCTCAGGTCAACAACCAACTTAGCGTTCACATTATGTGTTCATGGTCCCCCACATTTGCCTTTTGATAAGAAATCTGAAAACTCCGTTTGTAGAAAATCAGATGACCAGGTGAGTGGTTGAAAATGTTAGAAATTTTGAAGTGATTGAAGTATACAAAACGCAACAGAAGCGAGCCAAGTGGCTCATTCTCGGGTTGTCCCCAAGCTTCGCGCTGTCAGACACCAATCACGCAGTCACCAACAAAATACATTAACTCATCAATATCCACGCGCAAGAACCAGCACAATCATGTTAACACAGTTCACCAACGAAGAGGAGATTGTTCCTTTGTTTTTTCCATTCCGTCTTTTATGCCGTGCATTTGCAGATGATATTCTGATTACGTGTTATTTTGGGCCATCTTGGTAACACGCGAAAATCACAGTATCGATATTCCGGTCCTTCGAACGCTTCTTTCTGTCGATTACATTTTTCATTTCTCTTCATTAGTTTTTGAAAGTTTTCGCTGCGAGAAATATTGCATAATCTGCATGGAAAATAGACATCAATAAATCGCTTTGCCAGTGTTAAGTTGTAATCATTCTTCTGCAGAGTTATAAAGATGTTTACAGAAGCTCGCTGTAAATTTCATGATCATGGGCCCGTGTTCGCTTGTAGAATCTGATTTTAATAGAAGCTGGTGGGTTTAAAGCCAGAAAATAACACCTTTGTTCGTCCAAAGAAATAAGTCAGTTGAACATTTTGTTCTAACTTGACGTTGAATTATTGCTAGACTGGAGAAGGCCATTCTTGGATTAGCTCCAGGCTTCGGTAATCCATCATCGAAGAAATTGTTGAATGATTGCCCATTCCGTTCTTGATTGATGAAGGAAAGGAAGGAAAGTCGAAGTAGACGAGAATAAAAGAACGAAATATTCTGAGTAAAAGGCCTAAGAAGAACAAAAAGGAACTGAATATTGAAAAAATGAAAGTTTAACAGTTCAACACCTATCACAAGAGAGAAAAATTCTGAACTGTCAAAATGAAGGCTTTCAGTGTAAAAATCATCATTCCAAGGTATGCTGTTGAAGTGTTTTGCCACAACTTTATAAAAATTGACCTATTTCATACCAATGGTGGTTGAAACTGAGCAAAATGAGCACTTAATTATGCAGCTGCAACTCCTTTTAGGTTTCTTGTTTTCTAAAAATGAATTTTCTTATGCTTTAAATGATGCCTTCAAGATCCAGATCGCTGCAGCAAAAGCGTCTAGTGAGAGTTCATTTTTTTACGGAAAAAAATTACGTTGATTTAATGGGAGTCAGCATTTATAGGCAATTGAGTGTGAACATCAATTTTTTCAATATTATATTAGGAATATCCAGGTACTTGAGCATAGAGCATGCGATTTCATTGATAAATCTCTCAATCAATTTTTATCATGAGTTTCCGTTATTTTTAGAAGGAAATAAAAAATACAACTCTGCGGGAGGTACGTATATTTAACTCAAAGCACTGCTTTCTACGACTTAAATTTAAACTGTCTACAATTTAATATCTTGCACATCGAGAGCTGTTATTCAGGTAAGATGATACCAGACAGATGCTGAAGTATCTTTCAAAGTAAACTTTCTTATTTTTACTCCAAGTCCGTATAACTCCGCTAATTACTGCTGTGGCTTGGCAGTCGGGGTAATTGACTCGTACAGTGCGAGTAATAAAGTTGTATGTGATGTTTAAATCAAACTCTAAAGCAGAAGAGAGCAGCGAAATCTCCACATGTGATTTCTGAGGCTGTATGAATCCTTACAAGCAAGCGGCTTATGTTTGTTCAAGTACGTAAATCGAGTAAAAACAGCTGCGTTTATTGCCATGTAGTTCCAGTTACTGTACAGCACCTCTGCAAAGCACGCGCATGCAGCTCACAAAGATAAAGCGTTTACATTGCAATAATTAATCGTCTGGTTGACATACGTAACTGTATTCTCTTCATATGTTCTAGAAACATTAGAAGTTCTTTTCCAGTTGATTACATTTAGATCTGTAAGTTGAATTATCAGTCAATTTCAGGGGAGTTGAAGTAGTAAAGAGTCATCATCCGGTTAAATCTGCTCATAAAAATCAAGTAGATTTTGTTACATGAAATCTATTCAACTTTTATTCGGGTGTGGCGCAAGCTGGCAAGTGAACAGAATCCTTTTATCAGAATTAGCTGTGACGTGAATTGCCGGCATTCTTCCTTAGAATAGAGACTAAACAATACTCGTATCTGGATACAATACTAATCGATGGTGAAAGTGAACACTTCAGTTACGCTTGCAAGTTCTTTAGCAAGTGATGTGCATTCTAAGAGAGTGTTTAGTTTCATAACGCCCTGAGAAATACAGTGCACGTATACTGATGTTATCACCAAGTTGCATTACAAATTAATAATTTTTGACGCTAAGCACAAATTGTAAGCCTATCCAGAAATCACAGTAGTCAACGAAAACCCTCTCGTGCCTCGAAATTGAGAGCTTCTTGGACTGTTTTTTCAACAGAAGATTTATATACTGATTGTGTGTAGAGTTCGGCCAGCTTTGAATTCAAACTGCGATGAGCTCATTCAAATCTGATTTGAAAGGTTAATAATTGCTCACCGGCACTGTAATAAAAAACTCGCCGCTAATATTTTCGTTCAATAATTCTTTTTTCGACGTTTTCGAATATTTGACATATTCACTTCCTTCCAAATGTTTTCTCTGCCAGCACTGCAAACTAAAAGACTCGTGAAATAATGTAGAAAACGTGGGAACAATTTCAACGTGATTCCTTTGGGAATTCTTGCCTGAACTCCTTAGGAAGAAAACAGAACATTTTTTCATTTTTTTATAACTTTTTGAAATAAAGTTGAGACGATAACGACGGCTCAAAAATCCCAACTCCCATGACTACGACAACGCACCGCCCTAGTGAAAGTGTGTAGGGAGCTGGTAATTATTATCGGTGATGAGCGATGCTGCCGCTCTGGAGCTGCGTAATTGAGTGTCTTTGAGCGTCATTAAGTGGCGCTTCTCAGCTGTTGCAGGTGTGGGATCAAGGAAGCTGTGCTGAGCAAAGTTAAGTGTTGGCGTCACTGCTACATAACTGAAGGAAAAGCGACTTTTACGAGAAATTATAGTTAGTGTGAACTACGCTCTTCGCACTTATGATAGCGAGATGAAGTTTGAAATAAAATGAAAATATTTGAGGCATTATAAAAATAATACCAATTCAAAACCGATTTAGTTGAAATATGCTTTCGTACTTGAGATTGCGAAAAATCTCCTCACGTTGACGCATGATTTGCTCGTAGCTGGGAAAGAAGTTAGCAAAATAAAACACTGAAATATTATTGAGCGAAATGTTAAAAATGTGCCTTGACGGATTTGATAAAATTTTAAAGAAAAATTCTAGTTTCGATTTGATTGTATAAAAAAGTATGATTCAAGTCCAAATGTAATTCTTGGATAACTTTCGTACAGGCCTCTGTGCTACGTGTAGAATATCAAACGAATTACAGCCCAATCCAGCACCTTGAATAGCGCTATTTATAATTCAGCTTTAGCAGCTATCGCAAACTAAGACTTCAACTTCAGTAATTACAACCGACTAGTAAGTCAATTCCAGCAGCTTGGTTGGATTAGAGCTTCAACTCGAGCAACATCAACGAACTGAAACAATTTCAGCATCGTTTACACTCAAGAATATCAACAATTTCTAGAAAGTCTCCATAGAATTCAGCGTCGAAAGCAAACGCGCATCGATCGTGCAAAGCCGCACGCATCCGCCAACTCGGCGCCACAAACTATGCTCTGAATAATTATAAATTTTATACCATGGAAAGCTTTCTAGTGACGTTCGTGCCGAGTTCCCATGGCCGACATGATAGGCAAAATGTGCGGGTATGGACACAAGTTAACGCTACTGGCGCTTTGGGTCACAGGAGTGTTCAAGAGGAGGTCGTGTGCCAGGCGACAGGTGTTGGAAGGCTGCTCTGGCAAAGACGCTTTCCACTTCTCGGTAATCATTAGGCGAACATGTGCGATCGTATCGTCGAACTGGAAAGTCATAAATGATTAACTATATCATCACCAAGAAGGTTCATTTCTTTCTAGTTTGAAAACGAATTTGGTTGCTGCACTGAGCAGAAGATTTACGCGGGAAAGCTGATTGAGTATTAAGAAAATTTGAACGCGAAGTCCAAAACAATTTACTGTTATATGATTATCACAGGAGGTGAAGTTTCCCTTCTGAATGCTTCCCTCGGCATTCTGTCGAATGTTATGTGTTCTGCTTCTGAGTAAACTTTTAAACTAGAAAATAAATATTTAAAAGTGCAATACTCCTGAATTTACCAATTTTCCATCCTGTGCATGTTCATGACGTTTTCCATATTCATTAAACTTTTCCGTATTGGTAACAAGTTAATATTACTCTCAGCATAAAATCGGCGACCATAACATAAATTGGCCAACACTAGCTTGCCGAGGCGGTATCCTTCAATGTTATTAAACGCTTTCCAAAATTAAATAAAAAATCAATGGCACACTCAAATTTTAAATCATCCCACCATTTAATATAGGAAGCTAGAGCAATTTTTAAAATTTACCAAACTTGGTTTCTCACGATGTCAATGGCGTCTGACAGCGCAAAAATTATAACACTTTCACACACGTAACTCATACCTGCCACGCAACCTCAGCATGTGTTAACGAAAGATTTTCCCGTGATGATCTCATGGAAACGTAACCGGGCCGTTACGAGGTTGCAACTTTCACCGCTCGTGCGACCTTTCACCACAGCGCCATTGTGTTATGCGCTCTCCGCACGCTGTGTTGCTTCCGTGCTTTCTTCGTTCTGCTCGCGTACATCGTAATTCTGTACCTGCATCTCTTGTTTTATTCTCAAGCGATTTCAGTTCGACGTTTTCTTAAATTTCTCTGGTACGCTGGTATTTTCTTTGTTTAGTACAGCTCTCGCTGCAATGTTGAAAATTTATGCTCTCGAATTTTTCCTATGGAATTGTGGGGAATAATATTCACTCAGTTCATGTTTATATGTATCAGTTTATTATACGAGTCAATGTTTTGTTTGGGTTTATTTTTTATCACTTTGTCTCAGCCGCCATCATTAGTATATAATTCAGCAATAAACTCACGTAGACATTTTTAAGATATGAAATAGAGCTTATAAGACAATATATATAATTTCAGCGCAAACTTCTTTGAAAAGAAATTTACAATAGACGCGCAAACAAGTCACATTAACTAGTGACATCGAATAAATTGTTTTGAATCATCTCCTGCAAGTCGTAGTATCAATAACGAATTAGATAGATACTGTTTATAACGATTTTATTATTTTCGTCTTACCTAAGTAAAAGTAATGACAATTTCAATCGAACGTTTTCGATTTTTTTTTGTCCGTTTTCTTTCCCTCTAAGCTGATGTGCAACTTGACGTTTAGTCTTTAATTTACAACAATCTTTCCTTTAAGTCTCAACAATCTTTATGATATTTTAAAGAACATTTAATATCAACGCAAGTTTTTATTCATATTTACTTTTGCTCTGAAGAATATTAAACGGAGCAGTTACCGAAAGCAATATATTGAAACATTAGAACAAAATTATATCTTCTTCCGCAGCAAGCTTAGAAGTACATTACCAATAACATGGAGCTAAAATATAAAGCTATAATTCTTTCTTACCATTGAAACACGTGAGAAGTATTTAGAGAAGAATGAATTGCTTCTGCGAGTAATTTTGATCTGCACATAGTTTTCGCTGCATCTAAAGCGGACTAAAACCAAACTTTTTGCCAGAGCTAGTGAGGGAAGATGAAGTGGTGTTTAGTTTGCAAGAATTGTAGGAGATCCTGTTTTATGTTCACTTTCGATTTCGCTCCATGCGCCTCTCCCACGCCCATCTACCTAGCTGGCTTTCATTGACCTTTAAAGCACTTGTGGGCCCGTGAGTCTTGATCTGCAGCTTGCGCTTAGGATATTGATCAGATTGAAATGATTTGTTCGGAACATCGATGAATTTTACAGGTTTTCTAGCTTTAACGAGTAATGACGAATTTTGAACGTTGGTTTGTCTCAAGGATTCTGATGACAGAAGAAAATTGTATTTCACATCTATCACCGTAATAAGTGTTGTATTGCCATTTCTTACAACAATGGAGTTCATGAAACTATAATGCTGTAAATAGCCTCGAATGCACTTTATGTTAAAGAATAGAACTCAGATATGTATTTTCATTAAAATTTATCCTATTTGAAAGTCTTTTATAGAACTAAATACATCGCTAAGTGCTAGGGCTCACGAAGTCTTCCTATGAAAAAGCTTTGTTTTTCAGAAAAAACATTAAACCTTTTGGAAATTAACACTTTGGGCATAGCTTGAGTAAAGTTCAGAAGTGACCTGACTTGAAGTATGTATTGAAGAAATTTGAATCTCTTATAAGTATACATATTTCTGTGAAATATTAGACGCCTATTACCTTTAAGCCATGTGTGCAACCGTTAATTCAGATGTATTCTTTACACATGATTGTGGTACGCATCGTCAGTTCTTTTGTCGTGTAAAATGTAATTTTTGTAATGTTTTTATGCTGCACTGACAGAAGGGATTAGATAAATTCAGTTCAAAGGATTGGGGGAAATATTCAAGGAAATTGAATCAGAGGATTAACCGAATACATTTTAAATAATTTTCAAATGGATATATAAACTACATAGATTCAACGAATCCGATGGATTATATTCAAGGACTTGAATGTAACCCATAGAATTTCATTCAACGAATAAAGTGAATTATGGATATTTCAGGAATTTGGTCCAAAGGGAGAAAACGGATAAAATTCAGGAAATTTAATTTACAGAATTCGACGAATTGAATTGAAAAGATTTTACTCAAATGATTAGATGAAAAAATTGGTATAGTGGAGATTTTTTTTTTTTTGAGTGTCTCGAAAACAGGATCTATTCACGTGATTCACTACTTTCTATACGTGAGAATTACTACATTTTTTACTTATTCGTAGCTAAGATTTTCAGCACATGAAATTTTTTGTTTCCGCAATCCACTATTTTGCTGAAGAATATGTTCGATTTCCATCAAATTTCGGATAATTCTCATGGCAACATAAAACTACAGCTCATCTATAAGTAATGATTCTTAACCGCATCAGCAAGCATGTTAAGTACTGTAGCTTATAACAGCTCTCACATGCATGAAATAAAACCATTTGCTTGCTGCGTATGCAAGTTTTGTGCACAAAACGCATACGGGCTGATTTTATATCCCTACACAAGCTCATTTATAACAAACCATACTTCTTTTCCTCACTGCAGATGTTAGCTGGAACACATTACATCATTTTTTTTTCATCTAAATTTTTAAAGAGCCGCAAGATTAAAAAATAACACATTACATAAAGCAATTGTTTTTCTTTTGCTTTAATTAGATACTTGCTAACGTGTATCGTTTAAACGTGATGTAGATGAGTTTGTTTGTAATAGAAACGAAAAATCACTGAAAAAATTCATTTTTTCAGATGTTGGATCGCCGGCCTGGCGTCAGCAGCGGGTGCCAGCTGCTGCTTCTGCTGACCATCTCCGTCCTCGTCTTGCTGACGTCTACATCAGCTGGTGAGGCTGAATATGAGAATATTTCCTGCATGAAGCGCTAGAGTGTGTCAAAACTGCAGTGTTGCAAGAATTTAAATGTTATATTTTTATTTTTTGAAGGCACAGTTCGTGCCAACTGCAACTTATAGAATTAATAATTTGTTACTTGATGGATTAATGCCGAATAAATGAATGGATTAATGGCCTTCTGTTGTTTAAGCCATTCAGAATGATACACGCATTTGATAGATGTAACTCATATCTAGGGAACGAATTAAAAATACAGAAAAACTCATGCAGGGAATCAACTATGTTAGTTACACATTCATCATTACACATCACAGTATCAAGAGTTTCAATAGTCCAATGTTTTACAGTATACAAGACTCACAGATACTCGTATAAAGCATATAAATCAATCCAGAAGGATCACCGAACGCTGTTCGTCCCAACTTAAGTAAAAATAAAATTAAGTTGGCTATTTCAGTCTCGATTAAAATAGATTCTCATTGACAAGCCATGACTATTAATTATGTTTCACACGATGCACAACAGAAAACTTTGCAATACAAAACACATGCAAAGGTTACGCAAAAGGTGTCCAGGAAAAATTTACACGCTCTTTGACTGACCCGTATTGATGAATTTTGTTTGGGTGTAGATGCTTATAAGCTTATTTACAAGTCTAATAAGTCAAATCAGAAAACAGAGCATTTATTAAAAAAAAACAATTGTCAGAAAAGTAATCCTAGCTGCTCACGAAATGTAAACGAAAATTACACGAGTAATCGTCAGTTAAAAGGATAAGTGCATGCGTTTGGTACTCCCTGTATTTGTACTTTAAATCCATACTTTAAAGATGCACCGACTCTTATTGTGTATCGCAATAAATTTTATTATGTAAAGTGTCGAGTTGCCAAGTTTTACAATGATATTTTTTTCTACTTCTCCTCTAGTCTTCCTCTCTACAAAAACATCCACAAAACTAAAAAAATATACCTTAGTTTAATGAACGTGAAAAATAGCGTGTCACTTTCCAATATACGATGTCACACTCAACAAGTGTGCCCTAGGGCAGTGGATGTGAGTGGATTTACATAAAAAAGTATAATTAAAGAAGGTAAAAAATTTTTGTGAGAAGTAGTCTGTAATAAAAGCAAAGCTTTCGAGTGCAATTTGGTTCGTGTTCAGTGTCCGCAATGAATAATAATTATAATTTGCCCGTATAACAAGTGACAAACATGCACAAATTATTGAAAATGCATGATAATATGAACAAATTTCTTTTCCATTCTAAATGCTAAAAATAATGTAAAGCTGTACTGAAAAGCTCTCTTTTTAATATAAACTTCCAATTGAAAGATGTTCAACCTACCTTGATGATACTTTACATAGATTACGTTTCCGTAAGCAAAGGCTTGGCCGCAAGCTTAAGCAAAAAGGTTAAAGAGTATAGGCTTAGTACAACATGATCCTTATTCACAATGGGTGAATATGAATACAAGCTTGAAAACATCGTGCATTTTATGTAGATGTTTTGAAATTTGAAATTTGTGTCTTGAAGACGAGGTCTTAAGACACTATGAGGCCTGATCATCCACTCACCCATGGTGGCCAGAATAGAATGCACATCTTTTCCTCACTGCAGACGTTGGTTGGAAAACATTATATCATTCATTCTACGTTCTCATTTTTTATTAAATGTCGGATTAAAAAGATTGATGTTTTACGAATACCTGTGCTTAAAAAAATTATTGCCCAACTCTGATACTTACTAACGTGTTTAGTTTAAATATGATGTAGACGAGTTTGTTTATAATCTGAAACGAAAAAATCACTGACAATATTGGATGAGGTCTTAAAACACGACGAGAGCTGATCATCCACTGCCTTATGGTGGTCAGAATAGAATAGAAACTAGTCCATTCCCGGGTTGTCCCCAATCCCCAAGCTCTTGACACTGATTACTCACAGGCACCATCAAAACACATTTACAATCGTCAGTTATCCCGCTCAAACAACAGAACACTCATGATAACACTATATATCTTAATGTTGCGCTAAGTGTGGTGAGAAATTTAAACATGCAAAGCCCGCACTTGCTTATTTGGAACGCCTCGCATATTTTTGGCTGTTTTCATTTTCCTTTAGCGCCAATGAATACAGTTTTTGATGTAAATGACACTTACTGAAATATTTAGCTCGATATTTACTGTTTACTCTTAAGTCTCGTGAAGTGGTGTTGTTTTTTGACAATATTATTTCCGAAATTCTTTTAATTTCAGCATGAAATTTTTCAGTGAATTTATATTATGTCCTCCGCTAATAATTTTGGCTCCGTGAATTGTTCAAGTTATAAATGATTCGATGAGAATAGTGCCTTGCTTTCTGAGCACGAGAGAAAAAAATAATTTAAAACGTGTGTTTTTAACTTGATGTTACAAACTTTATTTCGGATTGTGAGTAAGAAATTATAATTAGAATTATTACTTCAGCTTAAAAAGCTTAGTTACAGATTGTGAGTGTAAAATTACAATTATAATTATTACCTCAATCTAGCAAACTACGATCCGAATTGTGAGCGTAGAATTATTTCCTCGTAGTACCTCAATTAACGAAGCTAACATGTTTAACATATTGGGCAGCTTACCCCTTCATTTTCCCAACCCCTTTGCTTTACCCCTTCGTAAGAAAACTCGTGTCCCTTTAAATCTCTACCCATCACCGTCTCTTTGCTAGCTAAAACTCTAACTTACCCTTGCGTCACTAACGCTATTGCTGTAATTACTATTAAAACTATAACGCTATAAAAACTGGCGTCACAGACGCCGACTGTTCAAAACTAAGAAAAAAGAGTTTTCGAGGGCAAATCAACTATTGGTATTAAATGAATAGCGCGCAATTGCTCAGTGGTCTATTCAACATGAAGGCCGCAACTAACTGAAAGTTATATTCCTCATTTCCTGTACAAAATTGATGACAGAAGGCTCAAATGAAAATTATCTCTAAGTTATTTGAAATTATTCTGCAAGCTTTGTTAGTGGTGTTGAGCTACTTGAAAACTTTTTTCTTCAAGAATTGCTTGTTTTATGAACTTTGGAATCGAAAACGTCCATCGCATGTTTGCTCAGTATATTAATTATCACTTAGAATAAAACCAGCGTAGTTGAAAATACGCTAGTACTTTACAATCAAGGCATATCAAAGTAGTCTCAGTATATTAAAACAAAAGTTTTCCACGTATGAAATTGTTTTTGATCTTTTAAAGGTAACGGGAAAGAACTGCCAAACTCCTACTTTTATAGGCAACTCATTTGATTAAACCGAAATTTGAACTAAGCTCTGAAATAGATTGACTTTGCTCTTTTTACCACTAATTTATAATCAACCAGCCGGTCCTGAACTAACCCAACTACCATTCTCCCACGTGACGCACAACGTAGCAGAAGCCGAGACAGACTCCGAGAACGAAGACCCTGACCGCCACCAAACCTTGAGCCCTCAACTGCCTGACTACCGCAATTCTTTGGCCTCTGTGTTAGGCTTGCCTGCTTGGCTGAGCAATTTATTCGGTTCCTCTTCATCGTCTTCCATTGATGAGCCAACGACTGCTGTGGACAACGGAGAGTTCGGAAGCTGGTGGACGAGAGCTCAAGACTTTATGGACAGATTTGGAAGTGCTCAGTCTCCTGACGACAGACTCAGACAAGTTCTTGGGTAGGTCTAAGCCCTGGTCTTACTAATGAAGTGCCTGCATGCATACGCAAGTACAGAAAGAAAAACTCCGATACGATTGGCAGCGGTTGAAACATAAAGAACATAATTCTGATGCTTATTAAGTTGAAGAATTGTTTCAGAGTCTTGATATTTTTGCCATTCACCTTAGGTCGTTTTCTTTCGAGCGGACATTTTTTCTTTAAGCCACATCATACGAGAATGGAATCAGATTTTATGTTCGCCAGTCTCTCAGAGCCACATCTTGCTTGAGTCTTCCGCACAACTGCTAACGGTTGAAACTCGAGTCAAGTCATCACTAATTGAACGCACACTTTGTCGCCCTTTAAAATAACTATTGCTACACTTAAATCTCGTGACATATGTTCTAGCATATTCACTATCGTACGTGCTGGCACTCCATTTGCGTCAGGTTCTCCCCACATGAGGGTTGCAGTAATAGCCAAGAAATTTTTCAATTTTCTTAAACATCGGTCAACAATTGGATCATGTTAGTGAGAGCCAAAACAGTGCCTCTCGTCAGTCACAGACCGCTGTTATACTACTATAGGAGATCGGACCTACTTTCAAACGACATATCCAAACAAATTGACTCCAGTTGTTTCCCCGCTCGTTTTCCTCCGAAATTTGAATAACTGGACAACTGAGTCACGTCTCCGTCGACAAAGAAATGCCCGTGCGTTGAGCTATGGCGCACCTACTGTACACGACAGCGATCTACTTACTGTACACCTGACAACGATGATTCATGCTCTACGGAAGACTTTTGCTTGAGATACCCTCCATTCATTGTCTACTAATTATCCCAACTCTAATTCACTAATTTTAATACGCTCATTAATGAATAGTTGAGTTTCATTCTCAAAATAATATTTTCATATTCCCCACTGATGTAATTTCCCTTTTGTGGTACCTGCTAATTACTGACAGCTTTGATTTTACAACAGTTTAAAGTTCATCACGCCCTATTTACCGCAAAGTCACTAACTTGTTATGTTTAACACTCTGTTCCATACGCTTGCTCATGAACGTAAGTAGTGTTTTCTATTTTATGAAGATGTGGTAGGCAGAAGGTTATGAATCTTAACACAAATTTTTAAGGGTTTCAATACACTGACACGTCCATTTATGCTCTCATGCAGTGGCTGAAAATGTCGAAGCAGAATCTACAAACGGAGAAGCCGTTAGAAAAGCAAGATTCGTGTTCCCATCTTCATCAGAAGAAGGCGACCGCGGTGTGAAGGCCTCAGCTACACTGCAGGCGAGAAGCTTACCTCCAGCTTCAGAGGTTCTTCTGGCACCCAAGAATATCGAGACCGGCTCCAGAGCCTCTGCCATAGCTGATGATGTACCGGTGGCTTCCACAGACGTCGGCCAGTTTTCTGACGCGAACGGGAGAAGCTTGAGTCGAGACGGAGGTATACTCATGCAAACTCTGCGCGCTCTCTCCTCCATCTCTACCTTATTACCGAGAAATCAGTCAACTTTGCCTGCCGCTGCTCAGGCAAACTCGAAACCCGTCGCGGTCGCTGAAAAGACTGATACTCAAATTCGACAAGGATTTGATGGCTTTTCTCTAACTGATTTGATGCCTGGTGGACTAAGGTGAATGGCAAAAATAGGTCAAAGTAACTTCAAAATGTTTGAAAAGCTTTATTTTTTTCACAAATTTTTTCACAAAAAATACACCTGAAAACAAATCTTAGGAATTTGAATGAGTGTGCATTCGAGTCATAAACTTATGATTTTACACTTGCTGTTAAGCTTTTCAATTCTTGTAACACCTTTAATTAGTGTTGAGAAGTTATTTTTACTGTGTTCAATACTCTTTTAGATTAACTAAGATCAGCTTAATATCAAATGATGTTCATTCAAACTACAACTGTTAATATTACTATATTCATTCGTCATTCATGGTGCTAGAAAATTTTCACCAAAAACGTTAAGTCTCTGACTATTGGTGAAAATTTTTTTAGTGCAATAAATACGTATTTTCAATAGTACGTCCAATTTCACGATGTTTTCATGGACCAATGACAAGCATGAGTTTTGCATCGTATTAGTTTCTTTAGAATTTTGTCTACTACTTTAACCCTAGCAAAGAAACTGCAGCTCTTTAGCCAAATGTAGTTAAAAATTCAAGTTTATTCGTAAGATTATTTCACGATTTGGTGTTCCAGAGCTCTGGAAGGCCTGGACGACTTGCTACGGTCGACCGTGCCTCGTTTCGACCGCTTCAACTGTCTCGAGAGGGTCATGTGTGAGATAGCCGCTCCTCTCGAAGACGAGGACGAAGGATTTGGGTAAGCCTCTCATTAAAATCAATCTAGTTTTGTGATTGCATCGCTTTAAGATTTCATGTTGTTCGCAATTTCCGCTCTTAACCTTAGGGGAAGTGAGGATAATGTAAGGGCATTGAGTAGAAGGGTTTCCCCGTAACTCCTCCCACCTATCCCCGTTTTCTACATCACAGCTCGCTTGCTGTGGCTACACATCGTATACGAGATCAAACTACAGAGTGTCACAAAAAAATGCACTCACTATTGGACTGCCCAGTATTTTGTTTTTATGTAGGTGTTCACTGACATAGATATAAGTCTAGCACGTTGAATCAATGAAAAGATATCAAAGACAAGAAAATTAAAGGCCATAAAATAAAATTTAGCAGCACCTGAAACAGAAACAAACAATACATGAGTAATCATCAGTCAAAGGATGGTGCTTTTTTTGGGGACACTTTGGATATATGGGGAAATTCTCACCCTACGTAAGAGTCTGTCCTTTACGAGTACGTCACAGAAACATGAAGAAATTCACTTTATTAACATTTCCATTGATGATATCGAAAGACGAATGTTATTTCTAGGTGGAATTTATCCATTTTGTCTTGGAGTGATTGCTTATTGCTACAGGACTTGATATCAGCTGTTTTTCAAATAAAATTGTATGAAAACTATAAAGAAGAAGTTATGTGTTAAATTTTTCCACGAACCCCTAATGATTTTAACATAATACACTAGTTTTAAATTAAAGCTTTCCATGCGAAAACTTTCTTAGATCAATGCAAATAAGATTCAAGGTTTCTAAAAATATGTCCACGTTTCCAAAATCTAGTTAATACTTTAGAATTATTGATCTGATTGATTAAACTATTGATTGATTTTTTAATCCTAGGATATACACTTGTGTTGAGAGATCCAAGCCTCATCAGACTCAGTTGTTTCGTAGAGTTCCCCTCGAGTCTCACTATGGAGGGAAAACATTAATTTCTTGAGCTTGAAAATTAATTTAGTCTTAGGTATGGGGAAGGACAAAAGAGATCCACTGACGCCTTCCTAGTGTTCTTACAAAAAAAAAAACTGCGACGAGGCAACTTTAGAAATCAAAAGCCTTCGTAAGACTACTGCAGTTCTCATTTATTAATTTTTCATTAGCATGCACGCGTACATAATTATAATCAGCGAACATACACAATACTTAGCATACTTTGTTGATTAAAAGAGTGGATCACAATTGATTTTTATATTTTCATTTAGCTGGCAGTAAGCAACCATTACTGTCACTATACCTGTAAATTGATTATTCTCCAGCAGCAAAAAGCTATTCAGTTCAACATTGAAACGTAGTTATACGAAATGGTGCTACTTTCTTACAGTTTATGATTTTGCTTGAAGATAAAGGAAAATCAATTACAGTTTCTGTGTCAAGATAATGATACCGTGAAACGTAATTTTTAATTCGACATATCTAAACTTCTCCACATCTATTTCTAAAATATTGGATAAATTTTTCACCATATGTCACCGTATTATTACCACATTATTTCAATACAGCAAGAGCATTCGAAAAACTAATGTCAACGCTTCAGCAGAAGAAGCGAGCAGGTCTTTTCGGCGGTCTCCCTTGAAATGATTGAATTACATGTCCCCGACCAAGTGGTGCGATCTCTCCCTGCACTTAATATAATCCATAAATATAGTATCATAAAGATGAGTAAGATTCAACATTAAAAGTGAAGCTCTCGAGTTCAACGCTTCTCATCTGCAGTATCTGACGCAAAATACAAATAATACTTATTGGAAGTAAATACGAAGTCATCACTCACTATTTGTGAAATTTATGGTTATGATAGAGTCCTAAACTTAAAGAGATGTGGTAGAATCCTCTTCATTTATAGTTTGTTTATTTGGTAAATGATAATTGTGCTTGTACCGAAAAAAATCCCTTAAACTTCGATCAACTTTCTATTATTTTGCAAAAACCTAAAAACACAATTTTCCCACACAATTTGTAATCATTACTTCTCTAATTGTAGATAGCCTCTTTTAAGATGTTTTCACACCCGTTGTTAACACTATGTTTCGGTAGCTTTTTTTCAATTTCAGTAGAAAAGAATATCACTCATGTCTAAAGAAATGTTGACACTTTACTGAAATAACTCTTTCCTCGATATCGGACCTTCCATACTCGA
The DNA here is from genome assembly GCA_030386875.1 of Morinoia aosen. Taxonomy (NCBI): domain Eukaryota; kingdom Metazoa; phylum Arthropoda; class Malacostraca; order Amphipoda; family Talitridae; genus Morinoia; species Morinoia aosen. The sequence continues at coordinate 36,376,139 of CM059577.1, forward strand.
CCCCTGTTTCAAATTGAAAACCTTTCTTCTTCTCTCAACAGCAATGCGATTTACAACGGGGTTCAGACCCTCCAGCAATTGGGGCAGTCATCCTTGTTGCCGGACTATCAGCAAGACTCTCTTCAAGAACCACTGTATGTGAACAATCAATTCAACAGTCCCCATCGTCAACAGTTCCTGCAGCACCAACAGCACCAGCAAAACCTGATTCAACAGCAAGTTCAACAACTGCATGGGAACCAACTGCAGCAGTTCCCTGGGCAACATCCGCAAGTCGGGGCCGTGCAACATCCACACGTCGGGGCCGTCCAACATCCGCAAGTCGGAGCTGTACAGCAGCCTGTCGTGCCGCCTCTGCCTTATTACATTCCTACTCCTTCAGAGAGACAAAACGAGCCTAATGAAGTGGAGTATCTCGTCCCTCGAGTGAGTCCCGCCAATGAGTTGTGTCCCTAAATGATGAGGGGGAGTATCTCGTCCCTCGAGTAAGTCCTGCCAATGAGTTGTATCCCTAAATGATGATGTGGAGTATCTCGCGTCTCAAGTTAGTCCCGCCAATGAGTTGTGTCCCTAAATGATGAGGTGGAGTATCTCGTCCCTCGAGTAAGTCCTGCCAATGAGTTGTATCCCTAAATGATGATGTGGAGTATCTCGCACCTCGAGTAAGTCCCGCCAATGAGTTGTATCCCTAAATGATGATGTGGAGTATCTCGCGTCTCGAGTTAGTCCCGCCAATGAGTTGTGTCCCTAAATGATGAGGTGGAGTATCTCGTCCCTCGAGTAAGTCCTGCCAATGAGTTGTATCCCTAAATGATGATGTGGAGTATCTCGCACCTCGAGTTAGTCCCGCCAATGAGTTGTGTCCCTAAATGATGATGTGGAGTATCTCGCACATCGAGTAAGTCCCGCCAATGAGTTGTGTCCCTAAATGATGATGTGGAGTATCTCGCACCTCGAGTAAGTCCCGCTAATCAGTTGTGTCCCTAAATGATGATGCGGAATATCTCGCACCTCAAGTAAGTCCTGCCAGTGAATTGTGTCCCTCAATGATGAGTGGAGTATCTCGTATCTCGGACCCTGAGTAAGTCCTTCCAATGTGTTAGGTCCATAAATGATGGAGTCTCTTATCTCTCGAATAAGTCCATCTTAGGATTGTGTCACCAGAACTCTAAGTCGACTTGCTTGTTTTATTTGAAAGACTTTCTCATGCATTTAGCCCTTCAATAATTTGCATAGATCTTTTGTACTCATGATTTTAATTGCGCTATGCTTCATTAAATAAACTCCCCAGTAGAAATTTCAAAATGAATTGGACGAGTAATGAACGCTATCATCTCCCAAAAAACTGTTAAAAAGTTTTCAGTTTGCTTATAGTCAGCCTTATTCGTAACCCTAATGGTTTGAAACATCAAAAGCAACACTAAATTCTGTCAAGCGCCGGGTTTTTCCGGACCAAACACCTACCGAAATTTTTGCTGCTGATCCCAGCAACTGTCGCCGGGCTGCCATTTAAGCACACAGGGGCACAAAGTAGCGTCGTGAGCTGCGTTCCTTGTCGATAGCCAGCAACAATAATTTTTTTCAAGTGCACACTATATTGTTATTTTTTATGTTCAAGTGACTAAGATGATCTCAAACTGTGTTTAAGAAATCATGGACTATGCGTTGCTCAAAATCAAAGTTAAGACAAAAAAAATGAAAGGTGGGAGTGCATGACTTCGTTTCGATTTGCTATATTATATACACGCTTATTTAATAAATCTTGATTTCAATTTCATGCTGAATACAGTACCAAGAACATTTATTTTGCGCGTTCCAAGGACGAACTGAAAGATGAAAAATTGTGATAATTTTTCAAAAATTTAAATTCCTGTTTTCAATACATCAAAAATGAATTTCTTGTTAATGCTTTTGATGCTTTTTGAGGTATTTGGCTGATTTAGTAGATCGTAATCGTTTCATATAAGCACAATATTATGTCTTTCTTAACAGTCATTTTCAATGCAGGGCAAACACAGCGAAGAAAAACAAGAATACCCTGACAACACTGTGAGGAGGGATGAACCATACAAAGTTCCTTATCGTGAACCTCACCAGCACAACCCATACACGCAACCAGCGCAGTCACAACAGCAGCAAACTAATCTTCAATACAATCAAAACCCCCACCAGTATCATCATCAATATCAACAGAACCAGTACCAACAGCAGAATCAGCCTGGTCCCCACCACTACCAGCAACAGCAACGTTTGGACCTCCATGCTCAACCACCTTATGAGTTGCAGCAGCAGTCGCAGCAGCGACCGCAGTACGCGACTCCACCTCAGAGAAGGAGAGTTCCTGCTTGGCGACGCTTTGTCAACGACATGTTCGGCTTGGAACGACCAAGAAGAAGACCAAACGGCCCAAGGCCGGTGAGGCGAGGTAAAAGAGATGCAGAAACCACAACCGCCGCCCCAAAGAAAACCTCTGGCCGAGGATCAAGGAAAGCTAAAATCAGCCCCATGTGGGAGTCGTCGACCAGAAAGGCGAAGAGTAAAGCGGAAGGTCCCTCTGCTGTGAAGACTCTTACGAGGGAAGACTTACAGGCCATCAAAGATCGAATTGAGGCCATCAATAAGCAAGTGCTGAAGGAAGCTACTGTAAACGGCACGACGACGGCCAACGGTAAAAGGATTTCCGGCCGACGAGCACGGTTTTTAGATTCCTTCGTTAACGGATGGAGTGCCAAAACATTTCTAGGGTAAGTTTTTCCTAAATTTTTCCGCTCGTTTTATTTCAAGCATTTTCCATGCAAGAATAGATTCTCTGACTGTCACACGCACACGATTTGTTGGGACGACTTCCAGTTATCTTTTAGTTACGTTTAAACTCGTGGTTCCAATATTTAAATCGTATTGGAGGGAAAATTTTTTTCTTTAAATATACTTTAAGGTTATTTATTTTTGTAGTGGCAGAGCATCTAGAGAGTGAATATACCCCACTTTTAACAGGCTGGCTTGAGTCCCATTCTCAACCCAGTTTTCCTACATGGTTACTCCAGGGGATTTCTTTTGCTGTAAAATTGAAATAACTTGTTCAGTTTCTGGACCAATGAAGGAATGAACACTCAAATTCGGTTCTCCTTGCAAATTTTATAATAATAATAATAATGATAAATGAAGGCATCTACGGATACTTTATTTCTAATCAAGCCTGATACATATCACCTCGTACATTGGATTTTCAAATGCCTTATAACAAACACCAGGACGCCATGACGCTTTCCCCCGGTCGAGACCGGTACCCATTTCAGACACCTGGGTAGAGTGGGGTATTGTGATTGGAATTTTTTTCGTATACCCAACAGAGAAAATCGCCACTGCCAGCGCCGAGATTCGATCCCGGGTCTCCCCCTTATAGTTGGTTTCACCAGTGAATCTCTCTGGATATGACTCTAAAATGATATCTCTTTGCAGTTTGCTGGACTCGTTGATGGATGGGTACTCGTTCCACCCGTACACGCACGCGGCGTACATGGGGTACACGGGTCGGGCTGGTACATGCCAGTCCATGTACCCTCGCTGCCCTGACTCCACCAGCGACTGGCTGGACTTCATGAACAACTTCCACAGGTACTTCCCTGATGGAATGCCCTTCAGGGACAATCTTCCTTGGCCCTTGAATCTCCTTGTACCGTGAACGACGTGAATATATTGTATGAATTTCTGAAACTTGTGAAAAATGTTTATTTGTACATTAGGGGTTAGTAGTAAGGTTTTTGTGAAATTTAGGTTCAGCTCGACGCAAATTCGTCAATTGTATTTTCTACTTCGCTGTACTCACTTGAGGTGTTTCTTTTTAGCAATAAAATTGGAAGTTCCTTTCCAGCAATAAAATTGGATCCTTTTCTGTTGTTAGAACATTTCGGTATATGCATCGATTCATATGTGTAGATGACACTTTACTGGCACTTGATTATTGCTAAGACTGTGGTTAAAATGTTTCTATCTTTTCTTTCGCGACTGTGAGAGAATTGCTTTAGCCACCGAAGTAAAGGACAACTTTAGATTGAGTAAACGCAAATTATTCATATTCATCGCGTGGGGCTATCAAACAAGAGCTAGAAGATAAAGTTTCTCTGCACTATATGGACATTATAAACTTTTATGTTCGTGAAACAACACAATTGCAAATTTCATTATGAAATATCCGAAGGCTACATTTTAGTGCCAGAAAAAATACATCCAGTACAGTTCTCAAAAGAAAACTCAGACAGCGCAGTAGATCCTCCTTGATGCCATTTGTATTCAAATAAAGAGTAAATAAAAATTTTGTATTCGGTATAGCTACTCCAGTTTCTTATTCGATTAATCTAAATGACCTCAAAAAAGACGAGATGAACGATGTTTTGTTTGCCGAGTGATCTTACACCCTGATGTGCACGGTTAGATCGTGGGCTATGTCATTGTACAAATAAACTTGTAAATCGGCGTTGGAGTTCAATTTGCGTTGATGTTGAACACGAATGGGGAGAAAATTATCGCTGTAATCGTTATATTTCCAGCACCTTTAAAAGTAATAAATTTAGGTTGTGATAGACTTAAAATCCATGTGTGCATTTAATGAAACTAGAATTGTAATTCCTTCCGTGACACTACCTTTTTGTTGCGACTGGAACTGCTGTTCGAAAACCAGATGAGCTGATTTATCTTTATTTGTTTGAACAGTAGGAAAACTTGAAAATTGTGTTAAATTCGTATGTACCGTGTACATTTCTGTTACTGTTAAGTGTTTATTTATTCCAGGTTTTCTTGCTCTCTGTAATAGGATCAAAGAGTTCAAGTGTCGTTGTACAGATGGCTCATATTTTACCGACTAGGAAATTTCAGGCGGAGATACGTATATTAAGGCTATAATTGATTCCTTGTAAAATAAATGATTCAAGGCTCCAGGATTCAATCATACATTGAAATATACATCAGCGATCAGATTGAATGATTGATAACAATCGTTCAATATTATGTTGCGTCACAGAAGTCCTGGAAGGTCGCATGTCTCAGAACGTTGCACATAGAATGCTTGGACTAACTTAGTGATATTCGGTCTTTGTAATACTTTGTGCACTAATCGTTGTAGATTATCTTTATTAAATGTCCTCATTCACAAAGCCAGGCGTCATAAGAATAGAGGTATTTTATCTATTCCTATAGACCCCAATACATGCTGAGAAAAATTGTCGAAGAGTTATGGAAAAACTTGGAATTGTTTACGATGCCAGCCTTCTACGGAAATTTGAAATGTAAATAAAGCGTCATGCTTATTTTAGCAGGTATTACGAGTCATGATGGAAACATTTAATTTTCTTACTAAATCTTGAAAATTATGCTCCAGACGACAAGCTGGATTCGTAAATGTTTTGACGTAAAAAGATGAGGTGATCAGTGTGCCGGGCATCATACATGCCTCTCAGTTTCAGAAAAAAATCTTCACTGGGTGCTTGATTGGTCAATTGGATTGTACGGAGTCTAACGTCACCTCGAATACAGGGTGCCGCAGTCAATTCTGCATTTTCGAGAAAGCTGTGGAAGCCTAAAAATGCAGGGTTGACTGCCGCACCCTGTATTTGGAAAGTTGCACTATAGTTTACTGGCTACGTTGATTTTTTTATTTTAACTTCTGATGAAACATGAAGTGCTTATTGTACGCTTTTGAACGTTGTTATTTGCGAAGGTTTGTAAGTAGGGAAAGGATTTTTAATTGCTGAGTTTTTAGGTTTGGATTTGCCATGCTTGCTGTATTTGTGATGCTTCTTGAATAAAAGTCAGCTCATAAATGTTTGATTTCATTTAAAAATTACAACCTATTGCTTTAGCGTTGGCTAAAAATAACATAAATTTTAACAAGCTCCAAAACTTCAAAACAGAGGTTGAAAAAAACTTTTCTATATTTTTTTACAGATACCTGTTTGAACTTATTTCCCATATACTGCATTCCGTATATAGTGAACTTTTTGACCAACATATCATAATTAACTAGTTTTTCATTATAAAGGAACAGATTCAAAATCCTGGTTGGATAAGAAGGAAATCCCCTAAAACTGATTTTTTAAAATAAGTTCATTTTGAAGTTTGGATGGAGCGACTAACTTTTATAATACATATTGACATTCAACTGCGCGCGATACACACATATCGATCACTTGTTTCTAAGCGAACAAGAAACAAAAAATCAAAGCTTTCCATATTAAGCGTGAGGACTATGATTAGATGATAAAATGATAAATGTTAAAAACATATTCTAAACAAATTTCATGGACACGATTGAGTATGAAAGTTATTGTATTTGGGATTGGTGTACAAGAGACAGACCCTTCAGGAGGTTACTACCATTGCATCTTTCAGAATTAGCGGCCCCATGGCAGGGAGGAAAAATGAGGTCTCGAGCTGAACGTTAGGTAGGCCTTCCTTTTGTTGAAATGAAATAGCAGATTTTTTTAATAGGGACAATCTTATTTGGGTTCACTGATGTCCGCCCTGTTTTTTAGCACCTACTACTTTCTTCTTCAACTGTTATCCTGCTGCATAAACTTCCTTTCTAACTTACTGTTTGTATACGCAGGGGATCCTGTGCGGGAACTCACTTTGTGCATCAATTCCACGTTCCATAAGCTCCTTACTATATTGTGCCTTCTTTCGTCCTCTCTTTGGAAACACCTTTGTTGTAGTTAGGGAAGCTATAACTAATTTATCTAGTTTAACAAGATCTGGTGATGCGGAGACGACTTCTCGGTTGAGTTGTTTTAGTTGATGTAGGTGGTGATGCTAAAACTTTTTTAGTTCTGTGTGTATTTTTTTCCTAGTATTGTTCTAACTACGCACAAACCTTTCAATGAAAAAGAGTTTTAGAACGGTACTCTAGGTTATTTCATGAAATTAGGATGCTGACTTCATTACTTCATTAAGAGCCTACACCATACACTATTTGCTTTCAAGCTAGTTTGAATGAGTTTTCCTGTTAAGACTCGTCAATACTTAAGCTAACTGTGTATTTACAAATTTTTACGCTCTGCGGTCTACACGCCGTATTAATGGAATACGGCAAAAAAAGTTAACTTTATCAGAAATAACTACGCACGTGACAAACAACGTCGAGTTTCCATTACTTCATAATTTGTGAGAGGACCAATTTTAATTAACTAAAAGCTAATTACGCACAAGCTAAGTAATACTCATTGAACGAGAAGGTCCGGGTTCTATACCCTGCAATAGGGCAATACATCAAGTAGAGCAAGCGGCTTCTCAGGTGACACAGAAAACGGAGACAGCTGATGAGAAAGAGTTTGGGGAGACCCTTCCACCCACAGAGCCCGCATTTCACTTCCTGCTCTTAATTCTTTTCAAATCGGAGGATAGAACTTAAAGCTAATTTCAGACAGCCTTCAGAAATTTGCGATTTGTTTAGAAAGACTGAGGCTAAAGCAATTTAATTTTGAAACTCAGAAATATTTCTCAATGATGAAAGAAAATGAGTTTAAGAGTAATAGCATTCTAGGTTTCAGGCTTATGTTATAAAATTGTTTAAGCACTTCATTTTAAGTATTTAGAATTAACGTTGTATTTCAATTCCTCATCATTATACTTGTTTAAATTGTCTTTGGGTAATTGTTGATCCTTGGGAGTGAAACTTGATCTTCTCTTGGATTATATATGGATATCTTAAAAACAAAATTGAATAGTGCGCAGGACGAGATACCCAATGAATGGAGTTATTTAAAAGAAACGTTTCATTGAGTTCTTCAGCGAAGTATAAGTTCCCAAATGCTAAACTTTTGGCGTATATTAGAAATTGGTTCAAGCATAATAAGCTGTATATGTGCCACGATAGTATTTCTCCTGTTTGTTCATTTTCTTAATATATCAGAAGAATTTTCCGATTTTAATTTCTTTTAAGCTCTTTTTCCGCCTAAAATTGCATTTTAGTAGAAAACATGTGTCATTCGAGACTCATATTTTCAGCACGTGTCCCAGCATGGCAGAAAAACTTTAAGGATTAATTAAGAATACGAATAGGATAAAAGCGATAATTCTATGGACAGTAGCCTTGAATGCAACAGCAAAAAATCAGTTACGTGAAATGCGACCAGTAACTGTTCGAGCGTCGTGAAAAAATAAAAATTTGGCAGGATGTCATAAAGTATAAATCATTCTTAAATGTGACCCGATAAGAGAGCTCAACAATGCATTACGAGGGTGAACGGACCTCTAGCTAGATCGAGAGTGACAGTAATTATTCGATTTTTTGCTTTACATGAATCAATCCGGCGTAATACTTGTCGCTTGGAATTTGCTCTGACACTACATTTTGTGGAACATAAATCATACTTTCTTCAGTCGTCATGGGTCAGAATTCTGTTAGAAGTAAGAAATTACCTGCCATCGTTTATATTCTACCAGTATCCGCTAATGGCAAAATTGTGGAATTATAATCATTTTTAGGGTCCGTAAAGCTAGAGGTGCATTTGTTAATGATATTAACAAAAATTTTTCTTAAAACTCTGAATATGCTTAGCAGGCTAACATTTTCTTGCAGTTAACAAAGTTATCAAGCGCTTTGTTGACCAAGTTTTCCGATTGATTTTACTAAACATCTTATGGGGAGGGCTTAGGAAATTTCTCATTTTTGAAATAAATATATATTTTAATTTGACTAGCTGTTGCTCGTCTGAAATAGTTGGGAAATATAAGGGCAATAATTAATTCAATCTAGCTACAGATAAGCCAAAAAATATGAGAAGCCTTGTAAAGAACTAACCACCAATCATCGTATCAGTCAAATATATACTGAAGGTGCGAAAATTAAATTCTATATATACCAAGATTCTAATAAGTAAAACTTTGTAATTATGTTCTGTGATAACACAACTGATCCTTTTGCATTGAACATAACCCTCAAAAAATGGCATTTGATAGATAGGAGCGCTTCTATGGGCGTAGACAGAACATGACCTTGAATAAAAACAGGTTTTCTTCAGAATAACTTGCACACTAGAAACGAGAAGGTAAACGTCGGTACCTCTTCTTAAGATAGCTCAACATGGGAAGTAAAGTGAGTGAAGATGTTCACTTCTGTAACGAACTTTTAGGAATATTTGCTCAAGGGAAAAATAGTCTTATCCATCGTCGGGAGCAATTATCAAGGAAATCACCGGAAACTGTGTATGGTCTTGGATCACTAGTCTACGTGACAAAATTTAGTGAGAATCAATAAAGAATCGTAAAGTCTACGTGGAAGTATCATTATTATTTGTCATTTATCATACTCTTGCAATGCCATTAAAATTCGATGTGGATGTGTGCAATTTATCCTTACGAGGCTCGGGTTAATTGAGGACGCTGTATTAACCACACAACTGTAGCAATACTGTGTGTCAATGTCTGCTCCAGATTAGAAGTTCAACGAACTAAATGCCTGTTATTCAGAAAATTTGAACCATCAGCATTTCATACAACATTCTACTAAATATAAGGTCAAATGAAGTAATCCTGCCAATCACAATGCAGTCTTTGCAATCATATGAGTTGTCTTCATTCATTTCAAAAACATAAAACATGAAGCCTTATTCGTCTTAACGGTGCTCCAATGGATACTTTGTTTTGTTTGTTAAGGGTAAATTTGCGTGTCAACTCTTTGCCTGCACCAAACCACAAATAATGCTTGCTCCGTCAGTGACCTTCACGCCCGGTTTCGCTCAGGCCCGGCATCGCTCAGCTGTGAGGGCAAAAACTTAACATTGGCTGGTCCACGTGGGCCCACCGCAGAGGGCAGTGGGCTTCCGAGGTGAGCACAGGCCTTAGTCAACCCTGCATGCCTGCATACACTTACCAGGCACACCTGCGCGTGTTTTGTTGACAGCGTAGCCGTGTTTTAGAAAACTCAATATGGACCTGAAAGCGTGCTCAGTAAATATGCATATTTTGTCGCACCGGTTAAACTCGGTAAAACTCGTGCAGCAAACGTCAGAAGCAATGAGTGACAGAAACAACAGCCCTTTGGCCCTCGCGGTCGGTGCATCCATCTCTCAGAGTGCCAAATTCAATTTCGCGTTCGTGTTCGTTTGAAAAAAGAAGAGGATGCGTGGAAAGCTTGAAAATGTACTAGACATGAATTTAAATCTTGCAATTGTACTCAAAGTGTGTGATTTTCCATGCCTTTCTGTTTCCCCAATACAATTTCAAGAGTTTTTCGTGCCTAAGTGTGCATCTAACGCTTATCATTGCTCGCTTTTAAAGATTTTGAGCTTACTTTCGAAATGAAGAACGTGTGTCCTGTTGACTGGTGAAAAATTCGCGGCTTCTGGGAAGCTTTTATCTCATTGTGTGTTATTTTTTTCCATCATAAGAGCGAGGTGACATCTTATTGGTAATATTCAAATGTTGCGACATTATATTTCAGTAAGTTAGTGATTTTTTCAATATTAAGACTCTGTAACGTTAAAAAATTTTCAAGTCAGTATCAGACGACATCTGTGTAGACAGCGTAAGATTAATTGGAATTTTGTTTTCCGACTCTGCTCGAATGCTACTTAAGAAAGCAAGCAACCTATGCTGTATGTAAAAATCACGAGACTTTTAGGAGTGAATGATCGAATTAATATTCCCAGTAAGGAGTTGTGTGACGCAAACCGACTCAGAAACGGTATTTTCCATCGAACCTTGGGTTTAATGTGCTACATTTCCATCCAATAAATCTTTATTCTGCTTCGCAGGTACTTATCAAAACTAAATTATAACGTCCATGTTCATCATTAAAAATACATGAAAAAATCCATTCCAAAGCATCAGAGCATAAGAAAGAGACACGTGACGATGAAAGCTGCAATTGATCATTGCCAAAAAACTTTGTGTACCCCGAGTCCGCATATTTTCACAGAGGCTGAAAATTTATTTGGGTTTGTTATGCGATATTCAGAGAAGTTCAATAACAAGTGCCACAAAGGTTGATCTGTTTGTTGTAATACTATATGCCCAATGTCACGTCCATGACGGGACAATATTTTCACGTGAAGTATTTAACTAGTATTAAATTTTTCTTCATTTTAACTAGTAAGTTATTTTTCTTGTTGAGAGACGCGAGCCAAAAACAAATTGTGAAACCAATATGAGGAATAAAGATTTTTCACAAATAGTAGTCTTAATACATTGAAGTCAGTACTATAGCATGGGGGTGACAAATACGCTCAAAGAAATAGTAGTCTTAATACAGTGAAGTTAGTACCACAGGATGGCGGTGAAATACTGGGTCAAAATGCTGCTGGGGGTCAACCCAGGGGAGTTTGGGCCCAATGGGCCATTTTTGTTTCTTTGTTGAAAAAAAGGATCCTTAGGTAGTGGGCAATTGTGCCCTAATATTTTATGGGGCTACTGGCATTAGATTCCCTCCCCCCATGGGGGGGGGGTTGTTAGGGACCAAAAATCATGAATTTTTGACCCCATATAAAAATAAAAAAAGCTGAAAATGAGAATTCTGGAACTATCAGTTTGTGTGCAATATTACGAGGATTTAAAAACTGTCTTGGATTTCGTTCTAGCATAAAAACTGATTGACTTCTATTCTTTTGAAATATACCTAAAAATAAACTATAAAACTGCTATTCCATTTTTTTTAAACTAAGGCTTAAATCGAAAAAATGAATGGAACAAAATGTGTTTCTTTTTAAAAATTACACAAAATCGTCAAGTTTCAGAAGAATCGGACTACAAAGGAAAAATTCAACATGAACAATTATTGAAATTATGAACAAGAAATGAACAATTATTTTTATTTAAATTTTTACTTGTAATTTACAATTCACAGTGTAAATATGAAATTTTACGTGGAGATTAGAAAAAAAACATGAAAACAGCATTCAAGTACAAAAATTGTCCATTATATTACATTTCAACAAAAAATTTTGTTTATGGCTTATTCTCAAAACCCCTCATTTTCAACATTTAAAAAAATAGAAGTCAGTGATTTTTTATGCTAGGAAAAAATAAAGACAGGTTTAGAATCCTTGGAGCATTTCTAACAAAGTAACATTCTTTGATTTTACAATTTGTATATTTTTTGAATCATAGTTCTAAATCAAAAATTTGGTATATATTAGTTCGTGATCAAATATCGCATATAAAAAAGAAATGTCTCGAACAGAAAACTCGAGAACGTAACTTTGTTTGCAATGTTACGAGGATTTCAAAACTGTATTTGAATTTTTTCAAGCATAAAAACTCAATAACTTCTATTCTTTTGAAATATCCATAAAAATAAGCCAAAAAATTAATATTTCCTTTTCTCATGAAAACTAAAGCCTAAATCGAAAAAGTTACACAAGTAAAATACGATTTTTTCAAACGTACATATATTGGCTAAATTTCAGGCGAATCTGATCAAAATTCAAAAATCGATGGGTTGAACCCCATATTAAAGGCATGACGCAGCGCCCTTGCATCAAAGCTGCTCGCCTTCGCTGGCAGAACGCACGTGTCTTTCTCTGACCACGCAGCCCATAGCGTGGCTTGCTTCGTTTTTTCTAATCTGCTTGCAGCCTGGAATTTCCGAGCATTGTTTCTTACGTTCAAAGGTATATATCGTTTTACAGTTTCTTATCGGTACATCGTGCTACAAATGTTCATCTGACGACTTGACTACCCTACGGGTGGTTTTTTCTGGCCACAATTTTTGAGGAAGTTCAAATTTTTTAACGAAAACTTAAGACAACTCGACAGGTGAACTTTTACTACCGGTTGTACCGCTTCGACAATTTAAAATGTTTATCATAATCAAGTACTAGAACACTTAAGAATATGTTAGGTATGATTTTATTGTGCGCATCAAATACACGTTGCCTTATCTATTTTGATACTTTAAATGCAAATTATTTTGCTTTCATTTGCTCAGGTGTCTTAAAACATGCTCTATAATAGTGCGGTATTGATTAATAAGAATTTTCCAGGTATTTTTTTTTAAACCTAACTGCACCTGTTTCTTTCTATAATTACGAGTTTATAAAAACCATCGAGTTGAACTACACCAGTATTTCAGCGTGATTTCTTTCAAGTAACTTCCAGGGGGTGTGATTCCTCTGGCTTTGAACTCCCAACTGTTAGTTGCTTTTCATTTAGAGATTCTGATAAATTACATTTTCTCTAGTATTGTTGCTGGACGAGCTGCCTAGAGATTTTATTGCAGCAAAAGTTCTAAAGTTCTAGTCTTCTAGGGGCAGAAGTTCTAAAGTTCTAGGGTTCTAGAGGCAAAAGTTCTTGGGTTCTAAAGAACCCTCGAACTTTCGTCATACATCTACTTCTGAGTCGTGTCCTCCAATTTGCACGGGGGGTTAGTCTTGAATTATAACGTCCTCACCATCCTTTATGCTCTATGGCACTAAAAATTCTGGCAATAGCTAAAATTTACAATAATGTAGAGCGCTCTGATGGCCACCTTGGCGAAATGTTAGAGCGTGCCGGAATAATTTTCCTAGATATAATTATGTTTTACAGAACATCGAAATTTTTTCAATTTCCTTTACAGGCTGCATGCTCTACGACCTTCATATTCTGTCTACAAAATGTTTTCAGTATTTTACTGATGCTGTTTCCATCACGGAAGAAGAAATACATGGTTTACATTCAGCAAATGATGCGCTCTGATGACCCTATGGCAAATAATAATAGTTTCGCTCCCAGTTTTTAAGACAGATGACGAGTATCAAGAATACGCAAGAAAATGATCATCGGTTCAGAGTTAAAGGGACACTCGTAAAATTTTTGGAAGAATTTTTAAATAAAACATTTTCCTCCCACAGAGCTTCACTAATCATGTGTGAATTTAACAGTGTAAATGAAAAATATAACTGGACTTATTGAAAAAAGTTCAGAGCATGGCCGGTAAAGGGGGTCATTCGAGGCCCCTGTCGGCCTGATGGGGCAGTTTTTTGTTGAAAAAGGATCCTTAGGTGATGGATTATTGTGCCCTAAAATTTTATGTGGCTTCGGGCATTAGATGACTTCCCTATGGACGAATGGTAGGGGACCAAAAATGCTGAATTTTTGACCCCGTATAAAAGAAAGCAAAAGGGAAAATCAGAATTCTGAAACTGTTAGTTTGTTTGCAATATTACAAGAATTTCAAAACTGTCGTTAAATTTTTTTAGTATAAAAACTCTATGACTTCTATTCTCTTAAAATACCCATAAAAATGAACTAAATAACTAATATTTCACATTTTTCGAAAACTTAGGCCTAAATCGAAAAATGAGTAGAACAAAATGGGTTCCTTTTTAAAAATTACATACAATGGTCAAATTTCAGAAGAATCAGACCACAAATAAAAAATTCAACTGTCATCGAGAAATTAATAATTTTTTCTTTTTTATTTCATTTTTATTTTTTACTCGTAACTTACAATTCACAGTGTAAGTTTAAATTATGCATGGAGATTATAAAAAAGTACATTCAAGTGCAAAAATTGTCCATTATACAACATTTCAACCAAAATTTTTGTTTCTTTGGCTTATACCCAAAACCCCTCATTTTCAACATTAAAAAAATAGAAGTCAGTGATTTTTCATACTAGGAAAAAACAAAAGACAGTTTTAGAATCCTTGAAACATTTCTAACAAAATGACAGTGCCCAATTTCCCAATTTGTACATTTTTTAGCACAGTTCAAAATAAAAATTTTTGGTATATATGAGTTAGTGATTAAATATCGCATTTGAAAGAAAACGTAAAGCTTTGAATAGAAAATTCGCAATTGTTAGTTGTTTTCTCAATGTTACTATTATTTCATAACTGTCTTTGAATTTATTCCAGCGCAATGACTTCTATTCTTTCGAATAAAAACTAAAATAAAAATCAATTTTTTTCTATTTTTTCCAAAAACTTAGGCCTAAATCGGAAAAATTTCATGAGTAAAATATGTTTTATTTTCAAACATACATACACTGGCCAAATTTCAGACGAATCGGATCAATGTTTAAAAATTTAGGAGTTGACCCACTTAATTTTAATTCATATTCGTGCAGAATGCAATTTAATTCCTTTTATCCCTGTGTTACCTTTTGAATAATTACAGTGAAGCTTTTTATTTCAAAAAAATCCAGTGAATTCTTATGCAGAATAAAACCTCACATCAGCTTCAAAGGAACTCTCATCTCCATGGACAATTTAACCAGGTAAGATTCCTCGATGAATTAATCCAGATGAATAACTTTTAGGTGATTCAATGTACGTGCCTTGTAACCATCACACCTACGAAACTTTATCAACCCTCGATTGTTGCATTTTAAGTGCTTGCGTGGCGGTGGCGTGTCCTTGCTGTCCAAGTTGAAAGAAAATATTCGCCCAGAGTCAAATGTGTCATGGTCAGCAATACTTTCATTGTTCTTCAAAATATTTCGCACACCAGAAACGTCTTACCCGCAGGATTGCAAATCCTTCATAGTTATGATGACACCGATTCTGAAGGAAGTGTTGCAACTCGGAATCATGGTCAAGGAGAACTTTAGATTGAAATTATCGAAGGCATGAACTCGTTCCTAGTCTGGAAATTGGGCAAATGCTGAATTTTATATTTTATAATCATCTTTATGTGCAGCTAAAGAGATATATTTATATGAAGGAAGGGCCGAACAATGCAAAGGGTAATTTGCATTATATCGTATTGTTACATTGTGTTGAAGTCGTGTGGTTTTATAGATAGATTTACTATGTCACAAGTTGCTTCGATTGTAGAAAGTTGCATCAATCTTAACTTCCATAAAAGCGTTTTTCACATCTTGAAATACGGAACGCATTAATTTTTGTAGCTTACCTGTTGAAATGCATTCAGATTCAGAGTAAGACAGATTTATGTTACTGTATGATAAATTAATTCACTTATATACGAGTACAATGTGCGCGGACAGTTCTGTCAATTTCAGCGAGTAGGTGACTGTATTTTCAAAATCTAGGATATCAGCGATATAATTTTTACAACAGAAATCCTTTTTTTTTTTGCCAATTAATTTCATTCGCAAATTCTGGAATTGTATTTGAAATTTCTGAACAAATGAAACAGTCATTGTATCATCTAAAAAGACAGGTGAACATAGAAGGAATTATTCAGAAATTTCGGAAGGAAATCCTCCATGCAATTTAATGCGGTCAATGTGAAGTTTAATGCAATCACGGAAAATGAGAATTCCGATCTTAGGAATCACTATAGGAACCCTTTTAAGAGCGTTTTACACGAATGACATTCTGCTCGCTGATGCGTTATTTTCGAATAATTTAACTTTTAAGTTGGCCTTGGCGCCAAAGGAAGCGAGCGCGTGAAACGGAATTTAATTAATAACGGAAGCTATTACAAACGTAAAGAGGTTGGGTCGTGAGGGGGAGGCACAGTTCTTCTAGTGAAAATTATAAATAAAGCTTCTAACCCACCCATTAGGGTGACGACCGCAATCTTGTTGACATCGGGTCCAAGATGGCGGCGCCCATGGTGGTCGCCATGTTAGACCCGATGTAAACAAGATTGCGGTCGTCACCCTAATGGGTGGTTTAGAAGCTTTATTTATACTTTTCACTAAAAGAACTGTGGCTACCCCTCACGACCCAACCTCTTTACGTTTGTAATAGGGGGTTAGCTTCCGTTTTTAATTAAATTACGCTCGCTTCCTTGGGCGCGCGACGGCCAACTTCAAAGTTCAATAATTCGAAAATAACGCATCAGCGAGCAGAATGTCGTTCATGGAAAACGTTCATAAATGGGTTCCTTTAGTGATTGTTTGGAATATAATTATCAATTTCCGTGATTGCATTAAACTTCACATTGACCTTTAATGCTTCGACTTTAAAATTTCGGCGTTCTAAATATTTTCTTAGACGGAAGTATAATACTTCTGTTTCCGCAAGGAGGGAGAGCTTTTTTGAGGGAAGCCATCTTTCGATCCCGTTAATTTGAAACTTATTTATTTTTTTGTGCTTCGAACTTCAAATGACTGCGATCTTTGAATAATTGGACTTGATGATCATTCTGTTGTTGATTGGCTTAATTTCATTAGGGAGGTTTTCGTTGTTTCTGCTACCCTTTCGTCTAATAAAGTCGGATGAAAAGACAGTTCTTGAAATAGACGAGTATAGTTTTTTTCAAATATGGTCCGATACACATGAAACTTGCACACTTTATATAAATTAAATTCAAAATACATTTCAATTATGATATTTTTCAGGTTTTTCTGATATTTTCCGAAAAATCATGAGATAGTTAAACTCCAAGAATCCCACCGAAACATATCCTGATTTTATCAGCAGTGAATTTGACACCGTTTAAGTCGAGAAAAGCTCACATAGCATTGAATTTCGATGATACCTGTACGTGTATCTCATTTTATAACTGGGGATTGGAAACGCTAACTACAGAGCGTAATGCTCAACACCTCTAATATTCTGTAAACATTATAATCAATAGGTGCAAATTAACAGCGCGCAAAGCGCCATATCGCTGTTGCCTAGTGTTCTCAAGTTTGCCGCGTTAGGTTTTTCGCAAAACTTTAGAAACTCCTGGCCGTTTGATGCTCATTTGAATGTGAAAGGTGCTCTGTAAATGTTCTGGTAAATCTGAAGGATATGTCAGTTATCGATTTTGTAAATTACGATGCCTTAGCATAGTTAATTAGATCGAAATAAGGCTCAAGTCTCGCTGAGCGGCGAAGCCGCTCAGCGAGAATGAAAATATCGATTATAACTGGAATTTGATGCTAATTCCGAATATGCAATTTGTTTTGACCGCTCTCGATTTTTTCGATTTTTTTTTTTTTTTGGAAAGGCGGCTAGCAACAACTGAGGTGGTGCCCAAAGAATGCCATGTCCGTACAGGTTGGGTGGAACCCGGCCCTATCCGGTACTCAGGTCTTCAAGGCACGGTCTGACCATGTTGGGTCGAGAATGGCAGAGTTCGGATCATGAGGTGGTGCAGGCCAAAGTATGCCAAGTCCGACCAGGTTGGGTCGAGAATGGCAGAGTTCGGATCATGAGGTGGTGCAGGCCAAAAAAAAACATTAAAAATGTATAAAAATTTAAAATCCAAAAAAATCACAGAAAATCGAAAAAATCGAGAGCGTTCAAAACAAATTGCAGATTCGGAATCAGCATCAAATTTCAGTTATAATCGATATTTTCATTCTCGCTGGGCGGCTTCGCCGCTCAGCGAGACTTGTTCCCGAAATAAACAAGTTTTCTTCTATGCACTTTCCGTCTCAAATGAGTATTTTGTTAGTTATATCGGTAAATGACTTACCGCAACTCCAGTGTTTGAAGCGGCAAGTAATTCAAGGAGCACGTCGGACAGCAACACTGCAATGCGCACTCGCTTCCAGCGCGATCGTCATCAAAGACGAAATCAAACCTACCGCTATACCTCGTTAAATACTCATTTGACGAAAAAAGTGTATAGAAGAAAAGTTGTTTATTTCGATGTTATTACCATGATTCAAGCAACAAAAATTCGAAAATCGATGAGTAGCTGTTTATTCGAGCGCATTCGTCATCAAAGACGAAACTAAACTTACCACTATAACTCGTAAAATACTCATTTGAGACGGAAAGTGCATAGACGAAAACTTGTTTATTTTGATTCAATTAATTAGGTTCAAGCACCAAAAAGTGGAAAATCGATAACTGACACATCCTTCAGATTTACCAATGTTCTGAAAAGTATAAATAAAATCTAAATGTGTGTGGCATGCGTGTCCTAACTCGACGTTGGTTCTAAAGCCAACATCACCGCAATATCTCTGTTCTAAAGCCATCAAAAACTGCATTTTCTCGGGGCTAAACACAATAAACACCACATCCTCTCTGCGCTAAATACACCAAACACTACACTCTCTCGGCCCTAAATACACCAAACACCACACTCTCTCGGCCCTAAATGCACCAAACACCACACTCTCTCGGCGCTAAATGCACCAAACACCACACTCTCTCGGCGCTAAATGCACCAAACACCACACTCTCTCGGCGCAAAATGCACCAAACACCACACTCTCTCGGCGCTAAATGCACCAAACACCACACTCTCTCGGCGCTAAATGCACCAAACACCACACTCTCTCGGCGCTAAATGCACCAAACACCACACTCTCTCGGCGCTAAATGCACCAAACACCACACTCTCTCGGCGCTAAATGCACCAAACACCACACTCTCTCGGCGCTAAATGCACCAAACACCACACTCTCTCGGCGCTAAATGCACCAAACACCACACTCTCTCGGCGCTAAATGCACCGAACACCACACTCTCTCGGCGCTAAATGCACCGAACACCACACTCTCTCGGCGCTAAATGCACCGAACACCACACTCTCTCGGCGCTAAATGCACCGAACACCACACTCTCTCGGCGCTAAATGCACCAAACACCACACTCTCTCGGCGCTAAATGCACCAAACACCACACTCTCTCGGCGCTAAATTCACGAACAACAAATTCTCCCCCGTGCAGCACGGGCCATATCACTTTGTTCTGAAGCCAACAAACACCACGTTCTCTCGGCACTAAATAGAACAAACGCCGCATTCTCGCCCGCGCAGCACGGGCCGCAAGATCGCGGTTGGGCTGCTGCGGCTGGTGTTAAATATCGACGATGATGCGATCCCTGCCGGTCCAGATAGAGCACGAGGTGGTGCCTGACGCCGAGTACGACTTCGTTGTGGGTGAGTGGTGGCTCTCCGTCTGGCAATGTTGTGCCGTTTGTTTCTCTTGGTACTTTATAAGGCCTCAAATGAGCTCATGTACTTGCTAGTGTGTGTGTATACTGTTTGTGTATAAATTTTTATATATATATATATATATATAAAAGGCTATTTGTGTTTCTTTTTGCGGTTCATATGACATGAAATGAATTGTTGCGCTGGCTGGTGGACATATAGCCCTAAGGTGTATACAACTATTGTATCTATGGGAATTAACACTCCCCGTTGCCATAAGTGAAGTTTCGAGCTAAGAGCTTGTTTGGTGTTCTTTTTAGTGAAATAAACCTTTTGTTTTGTTAAGAACCATCTGTTAACGGTTCACTGCTGTCCTGTTTTTCAGCACCTACTGCTTTTTTCTTCAACTTTTATCTTGATTCATGAACTTTTTTCTCAATATACTGTTTCTATCCCCTTTGTGCATCGATTCCGCGTACCCTTTTGTCCATACTAAATGGTGCCTTCCTCCTTCCTCGCTTCGGTACGCTTTTTACGCTTAGGAAGGCGTAAACTAACATCCAATTTGATCCCCCACTAACCTCCACCTCCCCTCACTAACCTCCACCTCCCCTCACTAACCTCCATCTCCCCTCACTAACCTCCACCTCCCCTCACTAACCTCCATCTCCCCCACAGTGGGGTCCGGCGCCGGGGGGTCCACGGTGGCAGGGCGCCTGTCGGAGGTGGGGGCGCAGGTGCTGGTGCTGGAGGCAGGAGGGTCGGCGCCCCCGAGTCGATCGTCCCAGCGTTCACGGGGATGCTCTTCGGGCAGGACGACTGGGGCTTGCTCACCGAGCCGCAGACCACCACGCAGATGGCGTACGAAAACAGGGTGGGTCGGAACAGTTAGTGATGTTGTTGTGTTTCTGAGTTGTAAGTAACAGGGCGGGTCAGATTTGATTGGGAAGTTTAGTGAAGTTGTTGTGTTTCTGAGTTGTAGGTAACAGGGCGGGTCAGATTGGATTGGGAAGTTTAGTGAAGTTGTTGTGTTTCTGAGTTGTAGGTAACAGGACGGATCGGATTGGGAAGTTTAGTGAAGTTGTCGTGTTTCTGAGTTGTAGGTAACAGGACGGGTCGGATTGGATTGGGAAGTTAGTGAAGTTGTTGTGTTTCTGAGTTGTAGGTAACAGGGCGGGTCAGATTGGATTGGGAAGTTTAGTGAAGTTGTTGTGTTTCTGAGTTGTAGGTAACAGGGCGGGTCGGATTGGATTGGGAAGTTAGTGAAGTTATCGTGTTTCTAAGTTGTAGGTAACACGGCGGGTCGGATTGGATTGAGAAGTTAGTGAAGTTATCGTGTTTCTGAGTTGTAGGTAACAGGGCGGGTCGGATTGGATTGGGAAGTTAGTGAAGTTGTCGTGTTTCTGAGTTGTAGGTAACAGGGCGGGTCGGATTGGATTGCGAAGTTAGTGAAGTTGTCGTGTTTCTGAGTTGTAGGTAACAGGGCGGGTCGGATTGGATTGGGAAGTTAGTGAAGTTGTCGTGTTTCTGAGTTGTAGGTAACACGGCGGGTCGGATTGGATTGAGACGTTAGTGAAGTTATCGTGTTTCTGAGTTGTAGGTAACACGGCGGGTCGGATTGGATTGAGACGTTAGTGAAGTTATCGTGTTTCTGAGTTGTGGGTAACACGGCGGGTCGGATTGGATTGGGAAGTTATGGTGTTTCCGAGAGTTGTAGCTATATTCACTAGGGTGAAATTCGATGTACGCTTGTAAAAATTGGTCGAGGTTGTTCAACTAACACGATGTTTGATTTTAAACCGATATTCACGATGCTTGTATTGCAGATTTATGGTGAATATTACTACGACGAAAATGCTAATAAAATTAGTCATTTTACTCGAAGAAACGAAGAAATGGGAAATCCAAGTTATGAGCAACTACGAATAAGCGAGGTTAATTTTTCTTCGTACACGTGAAATAATGCAGCGTGCCTCGCTGTGTACTTTCCTGCTTGCAATTACAAACACAATGGTGTAACGATGTCAAAGTTCTGTGAGTACAGGAACACTGAAATAAACGCATCGGATTCTGAAATGAACGATTTCTGCATATATTGAAATGCTGAAAGTGTTCAGCATCCAGTCAGATGAGCCTAGAGTGGGTTCATATCTATGCCTTATATCTGTAAGTAAGATTTTATGTTCAAGGGGTATAAATTGCCGCATATTACTCGCATCAATTCAAGTGTTTCTGACGAGCAATGAGATAAAATTATTTCTTGTTAAGAGATTTCCAACCCAATAATTATTATCAGATTTTTTTTTAATGCCTAGTCTAAAAATAAAAATGACCAGATGTATTATTGTTCGTGCTTGGATCATTGTTTGCTAAGCGCGTTGAAGGCCAAACTGCTTTCCTCGAATTATTTTCCAATTTAGGATTATACACCAAGTTTTTATTGGCATTTTAAGGCTGTTAAACTTTTCTGTACACCAACAAATATATTTAGAGTCCTTGACTTCAACGCCCAGACATGACCGCTCTAAGGGAAAAGTCCTTGTTTTTTCCAAACTGTTACTTTATAATTTCGTCCAGCTGAACTCCTAGTCACGTGCGTAAATAGAATATTTTTCGACGGCACGAGGTGATTCATTTCTTGGGAAATGAGTTCCCAAATGAGACGAGTTCCCAAATGAGACGAGTTCCCAAATGAGACGAGTTCCCAAATGAGACGAGTTCCCAAATGAGACGAGTTCCCAAATGAGACGAGTTCCCAAATGAGACGAGTTCCCAAATGAGACGAGTTCCCAAATGAGACGAGTTCCCAAATGAGACGAGTTCCCAAATGAGACGAGTTCCCAAATGAGACGAGTTCCCAAATGAGACGAGTTCCCAAATGAGACGAGTTCCCAAATGAGACGAGTTCCCAAATGAGACGAGTTCCCAAATGAGACGAGTTCCCAAATGAGACGAGTTCCCAAATGAGACGAGTTCCCAAATGAGACGAGTTCCCAAATGAGACGAGTTCCCAAATGAGACGAGTTCCCAAATGAGACGAGTTCCCAAATGAGACGAGTTCCCAAATGAGACGAGTTCCCAAATGAGACGAGTTCCCAAATGAGACGAGTTCCCAAATGAGACGAGTTCCCAAATGAGACGAGTTCCCAAATGAGACGAGTTCCCAAATGAGACGAGTTCCCAAATGAGACGAGTTCCCAAATGAGACGAGTTCCCAAATGAGACGAGTTCCCAAATGAGACGAGTTCCCAAATGAGACGAGTTCCCAAATGAGACGAGTTCCCAAATGAGACGAGTTCCCAAATGAGACGAGTTCCCAAATGAGACGAGTTCCCAAATGAGACGAGTTCCCAAATGAGACGAGTTCCCAAATGAGACGAGTTCCCAAATGAGACGAGTTCCCAAATGAGACGAGTTCCCAAATGAGACGAGTTCCCAAATGAGACGAGTTCCCAAATGAGACGAGTTCCCAAATGAGACGAGTTCCCAAATGAGACGAGTTCCCAAATGAGACGAGTTCCCAAATGAGACGAGTTCCCAAATGAGACGAGTTCCCAAATGAGACGAGTTCCCAAATGAGACGAGTTCCCAAATGAGACGAGTTCCCAAATGAGACGAGTTCCCAAATGAGACGAGTTCCCAAATGAGACGAGTTCCCAAATGAGACGAGTTCCCAAATGAGACGAGTTCCCAAATGAGACGAGTTCCCAAATGAGACGAGTTCCCAAATGAGACGAGTTCCCAAATGAGACGAGTTCCCAAATGAGACGAGTTCCCAAATGAGACGAGTTCCCAAATGAGACGAGTTCCCAAATGAGACGAGTTCCCAAATGAGACGAGTTCCCAAATGAGACGAGTTCCCAAATGAGACGAGTTCCCAAATGAGACGAGTTCCCAAATGAGACGAGTTCCCAAATGAGACGAGTTCCGATAATCACTTGGAGAAAAAAATCCAATTTGCCAGTCCAATTTGCCAGTCCAATTTGCCAGTCCAATTTGCCAGTCCAATTTGCCAGTCCAATTTGCCAGTCCAATTTGCCCGTCCAATTTGCCAGTCCAATTTGCCAGTCCAATTTGCCAGTCCAATTTGCCAGTCCAATTTGCCAGTCCAATTTGCCAGTCCAATTTGCCAGTCCAATTTGCCAGTCCAATTTGCCAGTCCAATTTGCCAGTCCAATTTGCCAGTCCAATTTGCCAGTCCAATTTGCCAGTCCAATTTGCCAGTCCAATTTGCCAGTCCAATTTGCCAGTCCAATTTGCCAGTCCAATTTGCCAGTCCAATTTGCCAGTCCAATTTGCCAGTCCAATTTGCCAGTCCAATTTGCCAGTCCAATTTGCCAGTCCAATTAAATTTCGAACATGGGGTGCAATACCATTCATGAACTGGAAAAGGCAAAATTTTTGAACATGGAAATAGCAAATTCCGCATTTCACTTAGTTTTAACTGGGGGAAATATGCGAGGTTCCGAGATTGAGGTTAGGAAGGCTTTCCATTAGTTAAAATAAATTAGATTTTTGTTTAGTTACGGACCATTTTATTTCGGTGCGCTACTGTCCTACTTTCTACTTTAATTTTTATCCTGTTCCTTAACTTCTTCGTCAACCTACTAGTTCTATGCACCTTGTGCATTGATTCCACGTTCCCTCACGTCCAAATTAAACGGTGCTTTCTTCCATCCTTTCTTTAGAACGCCTTTCTTTGCGGTTAGGGAGGCTTAAACAAACGTCTTATGTAATTTCACTTAATTTTAAACAGCCGATGTAAGTCATATTTTACGGGGTAAATTCAAGTCACCCAGGCAACTATTGCACGACAGTGAAACACTTTCGAATTGATTCGCCAAGTTTTGTAGTTCTATCTAGTTTACAAGCAATCATGTCGACGGAAATGAAAATTTACCACAGCAAAGAGCGCAAAAAAGGGGTTAATGAAAGTTATCGTTATTTCGCAACCTTGTCCTAGAAATGAGAAACGTGGAAAATTGCTTTCACAATGGGGCAAGTTTTTGTCAGCTTCACATGACCATTTGAAGGCGAAGGCTGGAATTTACAGCTCTGTATTCGAGAAATAATTTACTCGACGTGTTGAACAGTCCCATGCGTTGTTTTTGCGCCACCCTGTGCTAATGCCTCACCCTGTGCTAATGCCTCACCCTGTGCTAATGCCTCACCCTGTGCTAATGCCTCACCCTGTGCTAATGTCTCACCCTGTGCTAATGCCTCACCCTGTGCTAATGCCTCACCCTGTGCTAATGCCTCACCCTGTGCTAATGCCTCACCCTGTGCTAATGCCTCACCCTGTGCTAATGCCTCACCCTGTGCTAATGCCTCACCCTGTGCTAATGCCTCACCCTGTGCTAATGCCTCACCCTGTGCTAATGCACCACCCTGTGCTAATGCCTCACCCTGTGCTAATGCCTCACCCTGTGCTAATGCCTCACCCTGTACTAATGCCTCACCCTGTACTAATGCCTCACCCTGTGCTAATGCCTCACCCTGTGCTAATGCATCACCCAGCACTAATGCATCACCCAGCACTAATGCATCACCCAGCACTAATGCATCACCCAGCACTAATGCACCACCCTGTTCTGATGCATCACCCAAGCACTAATGCACCACCCCGTGTAAATGCATCACCCGCCAGAGGGTGCCGGTGCCTGTGGGTAAAATGCTGGGCGGCAGCACGAGCATGAACGGACTGCATTACGTGCGAGGCAGCCGTGCAGACTTCGATCGCTGGGCGGCCTTCGGGAACACCGGATGGGACTACCAATCTGTCTTGCCATACTTCAAGAAGTCTGAGAATTTCGAAGGCTTCCAGACAAATTATACGAGTAAGGTTCACGTAAAATAACGTTTTCTTCTCAAGTATTCACGAATAGAAGAATTTTGTGCAAGCGTTGGTTTCAGTCAACTCGTCGAAAACGTTCGAGCTGGTAAAAGTATAAATGAGGTAACATTTGGGTGTCTAACATTTTCATCTAAAGCTCTCCTGCTTCAAGTTACGTTGAGTGATTCAGTTGATTCTCGAGCAATGCCACATCATCTTCTATGAGCTTCAACTTATGTTAAGAAATTAATTCGTCATTTATAACTCGAATCAAGGTTCGTGTTGGTTAAACCAGCATTGTTTTTTTATCGGTATGCGCCGAGGTTCACATGCGATGATGTGAAATAACTCGATCAAGTGTACAAAATTGTGGATAGAGTGAGAATTGAAGAGCCGTTTTGTTGCCCCCAGAACAATACCACGGCTTTGGAGGTCCTGTCAACGTGAAGCTAGCGTCCATTAACACGCCTGTGAGGGATGCTTTCGTCAAAGCCGCCCACGAATTTGGTTCTGACTTCATAGATGACAGCGGTCCTTCTCAAATAGGTGGGTTATTAGTTAATCCAACTTATATTGTAGAGCATTATATGCATGTATCTAGTTTACGTTCAACTCAAACGGTCGGTACCCGCTAGTGATTAAGAACGCATTTAAGGCTCGTATATAGGTTATGTTCATCAAAGACGGTCGATAATTGCACGGGATTAGGAAATTCACTTCGGGGTTAGTCGAGAATGTCGATTGTTGTCGGTAAGTTTTAAGTCGAGATGCAAAAGGCTCTCTAAAATACAGTAAATATTTTGAAGTAGAAAGAGTATTTGAGTATAAGGAAAAAATGGAAAATTTAGCAGGATGATGATGGACTGAACTAAACTAAGCAGGCACTAAAATTCACGGTTTATTACTTCATTCATTTATATGTACAGAGTGGCGCTAAAAGAACGCATGGATTTGACTTGCGTAGTATTTGTGGTCCATGAGTTCTTTTTGCACCACCCTTTACCTCTTTTAATGTCCAATTTTGAACCCAAAATTGATCCAACATTATGCGCGAAAAATACCGACAGTCTCGAATTTAATCCTCTTGAAACCTCTCTACTTTTTATTTTGCCATGAGATATTTCTAAAAACTATTCAAATGTGTTTTTACTTTGTTAGAAAATCCCAGAATCTGTGTTATTTAATGAGTTGACAAATTCAAAAATGCTCAGCCACACTACTTATGCCATTGATCATACTATTAAATTTGCATCGCCTTTATTTCAAAATTCTGAAATGAAAACTTCTGGACAGGTTCAATACATGCACCAGCTCTTCTGCACAAAACAAGGAAAAAATTTCAGACGTGTGAGCAGCTGCCAGAAATGAGAAGAATTTTTGTTTGTTTCGTTGATCTTTCATCACTCAACTACTCGTAAATCTGTAAAATGTAGCAACTATAGGCAAATCTCGATTTTTCCACATCTGGGTTAGTCCCTCTCTCGATTTATTTAGTTTTGTTTGCCTCCGTTAATCCGCGCTATCTCAATTTACCCACCCTTCGCGTTCGTCGTGTATTCTGCAACATTGCTTGAGAGAAAAAAATCAAAAATACATTTTGTAAACAAAAACTGTTCTTTCATCTGATATTACTCGGTTCAATGTGTGTTGGTTCTAGATATGGGGTAATATGATAACCCCTGCGAGTTCAAGTAAAAAAAGTTGATGTACCTACGAAAGTAAAAACCAGAAAAAACAGAAAAACCAGAAAATCAAAACCAGAAACAAGAGCATTAAACAATTTATTTATTTGAATATTTTCGTTTTATTCACTCCTTTACTGTAAGATGCTAGGATAATTATTCGTATGCAGCATAAAGTTTCCCGTAGAAGAATAAGTCCACTTTTTCCTCTAAACCAAATATGGTACCTCGATTGATCCACCATCTCTATTTATCCAGTCCCATCCCAGGAGGCAAATCGGGAGTTACCTGTATCCGATAATTTTTTCATATTTCAAAAAGTTCCTGTCGGACCATCAGCAAATGAGGTCCTAATCAGAACAACTGCATCGCCTTGGGTTTTTTGGCTCGACTATATCTACGCATTTCAAAGATTTCCGATTGGGTATCGTTACCGAGTAACAATTTAATCTATGAACAACTTATAATTTTATCGTGCAGAAAATTGGTTCAAGGGATCTTTTTTTGTCAGGGTAGCAAGGCTGCGTCTATCGTATGTAACTTTTTCTAGAGCTGATGATTTCAAGGCTTTATTTTTGCCTCTGAGCGCAGTAGCCTGAATGATGACCTTAAAAATACTCGTACTTACATTTCGACCATCTCAGTGAAACGCGACACGCACTCAAAAATACTAAGAAGTTTGTTTTTGATGAAATATCCTGTACCCTGGAAGAATCTGAAGAACTTTCATATATTCCTAGTATGACGAACTAGGAATGACTTCAAAAATTAAATTATCCCTACTCAAATTTTAGTCAAGATTCTGTGATTGACTTTTCGCTAAAAAAATCTCATCTTGCATCTGCAGTAAATAGAGCGAACAGATCGGTCTCATTGCATATTTGCAGCTGTTCAAATGACTCGTTTAAAGTCGTTCCTAATCGAACAACTCCAGTTCACATGATGTGATCGTCGCAGGAGTAGTTCAGGAGTATTTCAGGGCAACTATTTTAAACTTTTCCATTTCCTTTAACTTCAGGAGACTTTGATTGAAACGGAACCTAAAACCTCTTATTCTTCCTATTTTGCTCGCTCACTAGCGACATACGCAGCTCGATGGTTGTCCAAGGGCACGTTGCTGTAGTAGTGAAGCTGGGAAGCTCCACGATATTCTGAAGCCGGTTTGATGGAGTCGAATAACAACTTTTTTCGCTCCTCCTGAAACGAACGAGCTTAACACTGTGTGTGTACGTCATTTTATGACTTTACCTACATTAAATGACGATTTTCGGAATGAGGCTGCAATAGTCAATGCGCGATAACACAAAAATTGAATGCACAATAACCTGGATTTTCCATCGAGCATACTTTTCATACGATAAAAAAGCATTAAAGCTCCGTGAATTTTATTGCAAGTTTCCTCACCGTGAGACTTCAAGGACGTGTTTTTATCAAACCAGATACCTAAATTTTTAATTTTTTCTGAGGCCTTAATTTCATCGGTTCCTACTGCAAGAGTAAGATCTGGAGTTTTTTATTGCGTCTTTGGAACTGAAAATAATGCATTGCATTTTATTAGCATTTAGTTTGAGATCATTTTGGTCGTACCATGATTTCAGGCTAATCAGTAGGGTTTTGGCTTTAATTTGCATATGCAGCATTTCCGATACAGAGCTTGTTATTGCATTTTTTAAACATCTGCATACATTGAGATCCGTGTTTTAGAAGGCATCGGAGGGAAATCATTAATGAAAATAGAAAACAGCAGCGGGCTAAGAATGGACCTTTGAGGAACACCAAAATTGTTTTGAATAAACGGGGACAGTTTGTTTTCTAAAAGGACTGCATGAAACTGATTTGACAAGTAATCAATTTTCCAATCAATGCGTTCGTAAAAGTCGATCATGTTCGACGCTATCGAACGCTTTAGAGAGATCGAGTTGCAACAGGAGTGTTATATTCTTTTGATCGATATCACTGTATGTTTTTTTAGTGATACTGAGCAGAGTGTCTTGAGTGCTATGTGTTTCTCCTATAGGCGTCTAGATTTCGGTGAAGTAGATTTGGCTCGTCCAGGTAAAATGACAGTCGATTTGTTACATTACCATGAGAAGGAATATATTGCTCATCTTTTAAACCATTTCTTCGTAAAAGTAGGGAAAATTATAGCTGATGGTATTCCAAGTGAATCTACTGATCACCTGGAACACATGGATCATATTCATGAACACAACTCTTTTATCTTTACGCCTAATAATCTTCCGATGTAATTGCGTGCATAAAAAACCTGAAAAATAAATCGAGTGGGTTACGAACTTTTTTGACTTGAGTACTTAAAGCAATTGCTGATATTGTAGCCCCGCTCGTATCCAATATTATAAACCAGTCTCTCTTCCTAGGCACTTTCCCAAACTCCCTCAAAATTGCAAGATTACCCCCTACTTTTAGAAGTGGTGAAAAAACCTGTGTAAACAATTATAGACCTACTGTATATCTGTGCTACCTATTATTGGAAAATTGTTCGAGAAAATTGGGTACAAAAAAGTGAATCATTTTACACAAAAATAAAAAATCTCTATGAAGAACAATTTGATTTTTGCTCTAAAAAATCAAAAACACAGGCTATATTACATCATTTACAATGCTTTTATTCTAATATAGATGAAGGAAAGCTTGTCTTCTCTGTATTTCTTGACCATCGAAAAGCATTCGATTGTGTAGACAAAAACATATTACTCTCAAAACTACACTGTTATGCCATTCAAGGGGTTGCCCATGATTGGTTCAGATCATACCTAACAAATCGGAAGCAATATGGTGTCATTGACGACGCAAAATAGGACCTACAGACAATTCGCCATGGAGTTCCACAAGGATCTTTTCTTTGGCCTCTCCTATTTCTAATTTTTATCAATGATATTATTGAATCCACATCATTTTTCGAATTCATACTTCTTGCCGATGACAGTACGCTTTATATGGCCCTTCCAAACTAAAATAGCGCTCTGATTGCGGAGAGTATAAAAAACGAACTCCAAAATATTTCATTGTGGCTCAAGGCTAATAAAATATGCCTTAATCTCAATTGTTAAAATAAAGGACGTCTTGGTAGTGAAGTTTCCATTTTTTCAAAATTTTGGGATCAGCTAAGACAAATTCAATTTTTTGACCCAAGCTTTCGGCTAGATTAGCTCTAGCCGTCATCAGGGGAACGATGTATTTTTAAACAAAACCTCTTATGGTATCCGCGGGTATCTAGTATACAAAACATTTTTTTTAAATTTTTACATGCACCGAAAATCATTGATCAAGGGCGACTGATGAGCATAGGAAGAAGCTGCGGGGGGACATCAAGATGACGATTAATTTTGTTTGGTTCCTAAACACTGTACATTGCTTCGACAATTTTTCGAGCGTATTAATTTTTAACATTTTATAATATACATACATTTTCAAAATCAAAAGAATGGTTATCTTCTTCGGAATGCTAATAGACAAGGGATAACCTATTCTTCCTCTGCACATTCTTCGCATGCTCATCAATTCGTTGTTAAGGATTTCTACCCGTTTCCCCAATGTAACATGCTTCACAATTTTTACTTTATAATTTATATATAAGATTACTTTTTTCAGAATTCTATCGTTTATCTTTAAGTCTGATTAGGCTGTTTTTTATTGTATTCGAAGATTTGAAAGCCAATTTAACATTGAATGGTTTTAAGATTCGCTGGACTCTTTCAGAACAACCTTTAATATACGGGACGCTTACATATTTCAGGGGGTGTTAGGAATTTTCGTTGCTTTATCGAAGTATGGGGAGGTTTTGATTATTTCCACCAATCATTAGTCGGTTGCTATTACGTAGTTACGGAGGAAAATTATTCTATTTCAATAATTAATCCACTGTTGAAAGTTCTTACTTCAAATTTTGCTCACTACAAATATTAACTGTCGCCCTTGATCAATGATTTTCGGTGCATGTAAAAATTTAAAAAAAAGTTTTGTATACTAGATACCCGCGGATACCATAAGAGGTTTTGTTTAAAAATACATCGTTCCCCTGATGACGGCTAGAGCTAATCTAGCCGAAAGCTTGGGTCAAAAAATTAAATTTGTCTTTGCTGATCCCAAAATTTTGAAAAAATGGAAAAATGCCTTAATCTATACTATAATAAGAGCCGCGTCCGTCCGTCCGTCCGTCCGAAGCCAGCCTGCAGTGTGTGATGAGCGTATCTGTGATACGCGCTCCAGCCCTATATATTTTGACGGGCCGTGTTCACGAGGCCTCATCAACTCTCGAGAGATTGTATTTTTTATTTCTTACGGCCTTTCTCTCATTTCGCTTTTTTTTCTAATTTCAAATAAAGGGGGTGGACTAGTCTATACTATAATA
The DNA here is from genome assembly GCA_030386875.1 of Morinoia aosen. NCBI lineage: Eukaryota > Metazoa > Arthropoda > Malacostraca > Amphipoda > Talitridae > Morinoia > Morinoia aosen. The sequence goes on from CM059577.1 coordinate 36,407,737, forward strand.
AGAGCTGCATCCGTCCGTCGGTCGGTCGGTTGGTCTGTCCGAAGCCAGCCGAAAGTGTGTGATGAGCGTATCTGTGATACAAGCTCCAGTCCTACATATTTTGACGAGCCGTGTTCACGCGGCCTTATCAACTTTCCAGTATTTTTTAATTTCTTGCGGCCTTTCTCTCATTTCGCCCTCTTTTGGGTGGACTAGTATCGACAAAACTAAATATATAGCATTCTCATACAAGAAAAATATACCTCTCCCACGCTTTAAAATTGGCGAAGGTGAAATCGAAGAAACGGACTCATGTAAGTGTATGAGCATCATAATAGATAAACATTTGACCTTCAAAAAGCACATCGCTCATATTAGTAGTGAGTTATCAAAATCCATCAGAATCCTAAATAAAGTTAAAAATTTCCTGCCTGAAACAGCTTTACAAATGCTTTACCGAACGCTGATTTCCCCATACTTGCAATACGGAATAGAAGCATGACACGGAACTGATAAAAATAAAACCAGGATACTTTCTACTCTGCAAAAAAGAGCCATCATAGCGGTAAAGAATCTAGAATATTATGCTCATACAAATGATTTATTCAAAAGTTTACAAATACCTAAACTTACGGATCTCTACAAACTTTCCATATGTAATTTCATTAATAAAACATTGATCAATTATGGCGACAATAGCCTCAAACAATTATTAATTGCACAAACTGGTCGTCAGGACCACTTAACCGGTAATAGAAGTAAATCCATGCCACATTATTCAAAGGCCTGGTCACAACACAGTATCTTATTCGTTGGAACTAAAACTTGGAACTCAATTCCTGCGGAGATCCGTGAAAATAATTCTTACAAGGTATTCAAAAGAAATCTTGAGTCTCACTTTCTATCAGAATACTAATAATCTAAGTTCACCAAGTCAAACCTCGTCTCTACATGTAAAAAATGTAATTTGCCATTGTTAATATCGCCGATCTTAAGTCTGCTCCTACATCGTTTATCGAATATACTGTTAAATCTAGTCCATATAAACTACATTGTAAAATGAAGCATCTAATATCAAGTTAAATTATTCATAGATCAGTCAATTGCGTAACTAGGTTAAGTGAATTAGGTTAAACATTATTGTACACCTTGGAATAACGTTGATGTTAGGATGTCCTAAAAGTCGCTGAACTTATACGGGCCCACAGGTAGCTATAGTTGAATTTGACCAATGTAATAGACTTAAGAAACAATCTACCTCTGTATTACGTGTGGTAAATAAATTGTTTAAAATTGTTTAAATTGTTTAAATTTTTCACCACTTTTTCCAATATTTTGGACATGATAGGTAAATGACTACCGGAGCTGTATTGAGGTCATCACTTTTATGCAACGGTCTAATAATGGGATGCTTCCATTGGTTTGGTAACGTGTTGTTTGCTATTGATGTAATAATTATCAGACGAATCCAAGGTGCTATGACTGGGAAATTGTCTTTGATATATTGAAGGCTGATACCAACATGTCCGATTTCCTTCGTGTTTTTCAATAAGTGTAAGATATTTCGTAACTCCGGTAAATCGAAAGGACGTGGTCTCCACCTGACATCAGCCCTCGAGGGTGCAGTAGGGCATGAATTTTTAATAGACGGTTCATTTGGATCTCTGAAAACTTGAGCCCCTACTTTTGAAAAGAATGTGTTGAAATCCGTGGCCGTTGCCAATGGATTTTCAAGATTACTCGTGCGGTCTAAATTTTTATATTGGGCTACCTCACTACTGATTTCCCATGTTCGTTTCGGGTTATTTTTAGTCGTTAAAGTTCCAGGTGGAAGTAAGAGTCTTTTGCTTCTTTGTGATTTTCTATCAAATAATATTTTGTTGAAATCTTGATTGTAGCACCTTGAATGTATTTGTGCATTATGCTAATAATGGTACAGTGCTCTTGTGTCAGAATGTGTTTAGAGAGCACTCTGCTCTTAGAATTGAGCTCACAGTTCTGTTCCTTGTTCGACCCCCACTCCAGCTCTAGCCGTTACGATGTAAACAAAGCTGTTGCCTTGCCTGTCTCACTGTGTATTACCGACAATATATATTGTGTTAGTCACTGTGAATCGTGATTACCCTAAACTAAATTAACATTCAATCTATTTATATTACCGCGTCAGGGGCGCCTAAACATCTAGTTTTGGTCAAGCTCCTCAAGTTTGGCCATTTTGTTGTCGAAGTCCTCAAACTTAGTGCTTTCTGCCAAGCAAATAAGCCAAATCGACAGCTAAATAGTCGATCACCGAAGCTGTTGTTCAATTAATTCTTTATTTTATCATTGTTTCTTCTGCCAAAAACTCCAAACCTGGGCATTTTAGGTAAAAATCCTTATGCTTAAACCTTGGAAATTAGCAAATCAAGCGGAAAAATATGAGATCACAAGCTGAAGGCCATGAAGGCTTTCCTTTCGTTGAACTAAAATAGTTTTTTTTTGTTTCATTATGCTTCATCTTTTTCAGTTCACGGTTCTATTTTTAGCACCTACTTCTTTCCTCTGAAATTTTTAGCATGTTTCATAAACTTTTCCCCAATTTACTGTTTTTATGCGTAGGAGGTTTATAGGGGAACACACCTTCTTTATGGATATGGATCCTTAAATGCCATACAAAATAGTGAATTGCCTTTTTTTCTAATATTTTTATCGTGATTAGGGAAGAATAAACTATCATCTAATCTATTTTGTAACGTCTGATTCTCTAAAGGCTTCAGTCCAGTCCATTTCGCCGTGAAGGATGGCATACGAGTTTCAACATCAGAAGCGTTCCTAAGACCCAACTTGCATCGTAAAAATTTGTTCGTCCGCACGAACGCTTTCGTTGTCAAGGTAAGGTCTTGCTCATATAAAATATTTTACCGCAAAAAATTTTCCTGACTTCATCGGAGCCTTGGATTCATAAATGTGTCCTTTTCCTGCTGTATAGGTCGCCATAGATGCGTCGTAGATCATTTGTTTGGCCGGTACTGCTCACATTGTTTGCTTTAACCAGGGGAACCATGTGTGGGCCCGAGCTAAAGGTTAGGTAGGCTTCCTTTTTGTTGTAATAAAATAGGTTTTTGTTTTGTTACGGACCATCTTTTTTCGGTTCACTGCTGTCCTGTTTTTCAGCACCTACTACTTTCTTCTTCAACTTTTTTCTTGTTTCATGAACTTCTTTCCTAGCTTACTGTTTCTGTGCACCTTGTGCATGGATTCCACGTTCCCTCAACTCCATACTAAATGGTGCCTTCCTTTTTCCTCTCTTGGAACATCTTTGTCGTGGTTAAGGGAGGCTAAAACTTTCTTGTATAATAATAATAATAATAATTGTTGGCTTTAACATATTTATTTTATGTTTGTGCACTACTTCCAATATAATAAATGCTGCTGAAATGGAGAAAATCTGAAATAAGCGATCTGAAGATGGAATGCTTGGCTTGCTCCTGTTGTTATCTATCTTATTTGATATTGCTTAATCGTCAACAGATGTAGTGCGAAATACGAATTGTACGAGACTTTTGGAAAGTTCTTTCGAACACCCAATGGTAACCATTGAATCATTTCTTTCGTAAGTAAGTTTTTAAGGATATTGTAAAATAAGCAATGCATCACTATTTACTTTTTTTCTGTGTTTCTATGCTCCTAAAAATGATAGGATTCAGGTTTAATTTCTTGCCTGGCGTTAGCCACTTTATAAGGGGATTGGAAAATATATGGTGTTTCCATTTCCCTTTCTTCTTTATTTCGAAATATAAACGAATGGTGGATGTCAAGTTTAATTTCTCGTCGTCAGTTGTTAACCTCATAACAAATCAAATAGCCTCTCAAACATCAGGTTCAAATTCGCCATCAATTCTTTGGTCTTTTTTTTTGCTGAAGAAATGGATTGCCAATATTGGCGGAGTGAGTGCCGTCGATCTTTACTCCGCGTGTTTTTTAAAAAATTTCCTAATGTTCTGCATTAGTCTACAAATTAGGCATGGATCTGTTAATGCAATGCAAATAACACGCACTAAAATTCACTTGCCAGAGACTATGGGAACAGTATATGAATTAAATTAATACCAGGCTGTCTCACGTGAAATTTATACAGCGTAGTTTTCTTTATGAAATATATATATATATATATATATATATATATACCTGATTATTTGCCGGCATTTGATTAATCTGAAGTGTATTTCATTTGAAATCAAGCGAGCAACATCAAGCGAGCTTACGGTAACGATGTTGATATCAGAACTGTTCAAAGATGGTTTCAAAGGTTTGTTAAGGAACTCCACACCTCTAGAGCTACGGTCCTCGGAACCCCACACCTCTAGAGCTACTGTCCTGAGGACCCAACACCTCTAGAGCTACGGTACCCAGGACCCCACACCTATAGAGCTACGGTCCCAGGACCCCACACATCTAGATTTACGGTCCCCAGGACCCCAAACATCTAGAGTTACGGTCCCCAGGACCCCACACCTCTAGAGTTAAGGTCTCCAGGACCCCACACCTCTAGAGTTACGGTCTCCAGGACCCCACACCTCTAGAGTTACGGTCCCCAGAACCCCACACCTCTAGAGTTACGGTCTCCAGGACCCCACACCTCTAGAGTTACGGTCCCCAAGGACCCCACACTTCTAGAGCTAGGGTCCCCAGGACCCCACACCTCTAGAGTTACGGTCTCCAAGGACCCCACACCTCTAGAGCTACGGTCCCCAGGACCCCACACCTCTAGAGCTACGGTCCCCAGGACCCCACACCTCTAGTGCTACGGTTTTCAAGGACCCCACACCTCTAGAGCTACGGTCTCCAGGACCCCACGCCTCTAGAGCTACGGTCTCCAGGACCCCACACCTCTAGAGCGACGGTCTCCAGGACCCCACACCTCTAGAGCTACGGTCTCCAGGACCCCACACCTCCAGAGCTCCGGTCTCCAGGACCCCACACCTCCAGAGCTCCGGTCTCCAGGACCCCACACCTCCAGAGCTCCGGTCTCCAGGACCCCACATCTCCAGAGCTACGGTCTCCAGGACCCCACATCTCCAGAGCTACGGTCTCCAGGACCCCACACCTCCAGAGCTACGGTCTCCAGGAACCCACACCCCTAGGGCTACGGTCGACCAGCTTTAAAGTCTAAATTGGGAAGTTTTACCTCTTCGTTTTTATTTTTCTGATACTTCGTGTACTGATTATCGCTCGTTGAAGTATTTCAAACTTTTTCGGAATAGAACATTCTTATTTTGAATAAAGTATAGTTGATGCATGTTAGCAGTTTATTCGTGAAAAAGAAGAAGCAGTTTATTCGTGAAGATAAGTTATTTGAAGATAGAATACATATTTTAAAAAACGGGCAATGGTCATAGAGAAGGAAGAATCATATTTTGATTACAATAAACCCTTGAAGATAGTTATTTCCATTCATTTTCACTTCATGGAATGCAACATGATATGTATTGTTTTCTGAAATATTGATGTTCACTCATTTAATTTGCTCTCTATTCCCCGCTATTTTTCGGGATCATTTACCCATACTTTACTAAAAAGTTTCTTTTGCATCATCATGCGGTATTTAAACAGTGAGGGGAAACAAATATTCCTAAATGCAAAAATATAATTTTTATAAATTTATGATAAACTAATATCGATTCCATACCGTAACCGATTCTATATTTACATTTGTGTGCATAAACTAACAGTATGTAGTGGAAACAAAAAATTCCATTAAATGTTGAGATTATATTCAATTCTGAGTATTTTGGGACGAATAAATTATTCGTACAGAACAAATTTCTTGTTTTTAGTATGTAGAACAAAGGACTTTCCAATGAGTATTTGTTACTTGAACTTTCAAGTTTGTTCCATTAATGTTAACTGTTGTCTTTCTGAGGTGCTCAACGCTAATTTGTTCACTCATCATTAAGTAGTGTCGTGATAATGGTTAGAAGTGAAGAACTCACGGATTTTGTGAAAACCTCCCCTCGGGGGGATACAACTATTGTCTCTATGGGAATTAGCACTCCCAGGGGGAAAATGTGTGAGGGCCCGAGCTGAGAGTTGGTAGGCCTTTTTTTTGTTGGTAAAATTTTTTTTGTTAAGAACCACCTTTTTTTCGGTTCACTGCTGTCCTGTTTTCAGAACCTCTGACTTTCTTCTTCATCAACTTTTATCTTGTTTCATGCCCTTCCTTCTTAACTGGCTGTTTATACGCGCGCGGGAGCCTGCATGTGTGGGAGCTCACCTTGCGCATAGATTCTGCGTTCCCTTAGCTCCATACTTAATGGTGTCTTCATCCTTCTTCTCTTTGAACATCTTTGTTGTGGTAAAGGGAAACTAAAACTAATCTATGATTAATTGTTACTTTCCTAATTTTTTCTTGTTTCGAAAATTTTTCATTCTTGTTTCTATGCGCAGGGTGTAGAGACGCACTTTGTGTTTAGATTCCCACTTCTTTCTTTCCATACTAAATGGTTCCTTCCTCTTTCCTCTCCTCCATTAGATACACCTATGATGTGGGTTATAGCTGCTTAAAGTAACTCATAATCTAATCTCCATATTCTGATAGAGTACCATTAAATACACGTTTCAGAGTAATCGAAATCTCAATTTCAAACACCGTAGACTAAAAACGACGGATCATTTCTGCCACACCTGAAGTGATAAGGTACACTTCGCATGGAGCCAACTCACCATTCGATTCGAGGGAAGCTTTGGTAGGGTTAGAAGAAACGGAGAAGTTGGAAATACCCCTCAGTGTTGCATAGATTTTGGCTGCTACCTGTTTTTCCAATGTGAAGCGATTATTTTTTATTTTACAGGTAAAAGCAAGTTTGCCTCATTTATTGTATTTTTCATTGAACACACAAAAATATCTCGCTCTCTGCCAAATTGCTAATTCCATGAAATGACTTCTCTATCTTGCTAGATACCCTTGCCCCTGTCTCACGAGTGTTGTAAAGCTCAGCTTAGTGAATGAAAAGCTCAGCGGTGTACAGTTACTTTTCCCCTATAGTGGAAGCACTATCAGATCTTTCAAATCTCCAGCGGACATTTTTAAGAGCGCAACTTTTCTGGACCCACAATATCTCTATTCGTGTTTATCTCTACATTTGTCATCATTGAGAACAAATGCATTGCATTTCCTATTCATTTGATTAGAAAGTCCTTTAAACAATTCAAATCATGAAATGCGAGTGGAAAATATCCAGCATTAGCTCAAGATAAAATTGTTAAGCCTTATGTAAGTGAATAACCTAATATTTCAGTCCCAGTTTAAACACTGTTAGTGAAACTCTACTCTTGCCTTGTTCTTTTTCTCAGGTTCTCTTCGACTCGAAGAAGAGAGCTGTGGGAGTGGTTTATGACTTCAACGGAAAAGTGAGTTGTGGCAGAATTTTGTTATGAAAAATGACTTCCTCGAGTTTTCCATGCGCTTATTTATTGTTAATTTAATTTGTATTCGTGTGAGTTCTCTCGTAAGAAAATTGTTCTCTAAAATATACGTGTTGCCCCAGTATTTCACATGTTACAAGCAAATACGGCATTTCCTCAAAAATTTGAGCACCATCAGTGCAGTGGCACAATGCAAGTCAGCGTGCTGGGAAAAGCTCACCTACAGTCACAGACTTACCATCAATTTTCAGTACTGACTCGTCTGTCACATTGAGTTTTGTAAGTAGGCATGCTTATTACAACCGCAGTTGAAGCGCTATAGGTTGCGTCACTCTCACTAGACCTCATGACGCACGGACCCTATGGCTCATTACGTGTAGTACAATATTTCTATCTGAAAAAATCCACTCCTCTAGCTCTCCCTGGAGAAATGCAGATGGTCAGTTTTGCCGAATTATTAACCAACATCACTCTACGCATAGGAAAAGTACTAAATCATATTACTCTACCTTCTTACCTCACAACTGAATCATATTACTTTATCGTTTTTACTTACTTACTGAACCATATAAATTTAACTCTTGCTCATGTTGCATTTCCTTTCTGAAAAAACATTGTGTTGCAGAGGCACGTGGTGAAGGCAAGGAAGGAAGTGATCCTGAGTTGCGGTGCCATCCACACCCCAAAGCTGCTCATGCTTTCAGGCGTCGGGCCTGCGGACCACCTCGCAGAAATGTCGGTGAGTGTTGCGCTGTAGCTGTCTCGGTGTAACTGCTCCAATGGAATAAAAAGGGGCAAGTCAACATGCTCTGGAACACCGTTGTTGACGTTAGAGAGGTGTCACGAGACAGATTTAGGCCCCTCATTAATTTGCATTTACATAGGAGACCAAAGGCTCGGGTTTGAGGAATGGGCAGCACCTCCACGTTAAAAAATACTGATAGATAATTTGGCGAGTCCCTGTTCGGGCACTAATTGAGAGTTATTTTGAAGAGTCCATGTTCGGGTGCCAATTGATGGTTATTTAAGTTATTTTGGCGAGTCCTTGTTCGGGAGCCAATTGATGGATAATTTGGGTTGGTCCTTGTTTGGATGCCACCCTTTTTATAATGCCCCTGTCTTAGGGATTCCTGATGGTTGTCAGTTGATCGATTAGAGGGCGTATTTTCTTAGGCTGGGGTTTCCATAAAAATCTTCCTGGTATTTCAGGGAAAGAAGAGAAGTCAGTTGATGACTGATATTTTATTAACGAGGTTTGTCAAAAGTTTTCCGTTGCTGCGATACCGTTCCAATAATTTCCAGACTTTTAGATGGCTGCGTGGCGAAGTAGAGAAATTTTTCGAGCAGAGCTAAACAAGCTTTGAGCTAACGAAGCTAACGAAATTTTGAAGATCGTGACAGAAGTACGTTTCGCAAGTATCTGTGATACGCGAGCTTAGTTTATTCGAGGGAAGAATTATTTTCCCTACGTAGTACAGAGGCACCAGTCGACCCATCCAGGAGATGACCTAACAAATACATATGAGAATACAAGCAAGAAAGCATCAATCCATTACACGAGCGTAGACGGCACAACGGCCAATCAATCTGACTCTTCTCCAATATAATCCTGAACTCCTCCCAACCTGCAACAATTGATAGCATTACTCTACCGCAAATTGCATTTATTCCGATATTCAACTTTATTTAGAAAAATGCCATAAATTTTTTCTACATTAATTTTTTGAACATTTTACTAACAGGCTTTCCCTCTCAGCTTATTTCCATATAACATTGGACTTTCTTTTTTTCTCAAATAGCCACGATACTCGTGCGACTTTCTTTTTTCTTTCAAAACTTTCTGAAAAATGGAGATAAACGTCTATTACTACTCTCACCGACATACTTTTAAAATCTAAATTGTACTATTCTGTAAGAGTATAACGCACGCTATTTCTATTTATACATCTTTTCTAGAATAATTTTTTCAGTAAACACTTGGCAATTTACGCACTTCTACGTCCGACGGGTTATGACCCTGAACTTCCTTCCCAAAACAGGTTCGTTCGTTGAGGTTGTCCTTTTCATCCCCTTTACGGCAGAGCCAATCGTCTCGCTTGTATTTCAGAGATGTTTTTTTAATACTGCCTCCGTCTGGATGTTTCTGTCTCCATTGGTCACCCAGGCGATCGTATTCTCTTCCCTTTTTTAGAATTCATATTTGAGACTTTTTCTTGAACGTCCAATATTTTCTTGTGCATTTTTCCCCGCTCGGTTTATTTTTCACGGTGCGAGGGCTGCCGATCCAAATCTCAGAAAAACTCCAGCGTCTCAAATAACCCAGAGCCTCTTTAAGGATCTATAATAAACTACCCTCTCGGAAACCTGTACTTGAGCCTATCGTATACCTCTCGCCCCACACACACACACACACACACACACAAGGCATACACAAACACAACACAATCCCCACACAAACCGCTGACACAACACAAGCCCCAGCACACTGTGCTGGAAGTTTCATTATGCGACAAATTTTGCACAAAAGAGTCTTAATAAATGCTACAATGCTACAAAACGAGATAACCTTGTAAAAATTTCTAAAAACGATTTGAACTTGAAATAATATCCCAAAAAAACATAATTTAGCCAATAATTTATGGAACCATTTTAGCCGTAGATTCCTGAATAGTTCGTAACATATTTCGTAACAAAGGTTTGAATTTCCATACTTATCTAATCTTACGTGACGAGCCGAAACACTTTGGAACATCTTCGTGGTCGTTAAATGGGTTTGAACTAACTTGTCTGATCTAACGGGACAAGCCAACTTTGGAGCACCTTTGTTCACGTCAGAGAGGCTTAAACTAATCCAATCATATCAAGTAAGGGAACACATTTTTCATTGTAACGACTGTATCTCATTTAGAATTCCCCGAATAACATATCTGGTACCCGAAAGTTCTTGTTCTTTTGATCTTCGATAAATCTAATTTGGGGTAGGAAATAATCAAATTGTTACGCGTGAACGTAGATCCTTCTATTAAAGGTAATGTTTTCTAAGGAATTGAAATTTTCAAACAAACTTTTTATTTAGAGCTCTCAAAGATTTTATTTGAAGATCCTAAAGCACAATTTTGATTTCCTTGTATTGTTTCATTGCACATGAAATAGTTTACGGATATAAAAAAATATACACGAAACATGTGCGAAAGATACAGAAGATGAGCTACAGGTTTCTAAAGAACAATGCAATGTATGCATGCCACACGTGCTCGGTATTCTAACACGCTTGGAGATATAAATTATTTTAAAATATCTATTATTACAAGAAGTTTCAATAGAATCAATTGCCTTTAAATTTAACATTTTCACTGTCGTAGTGCCTCACAGGATAGGTTCAAACAGCTGCACCCCGGTCATTTGAACCGGTCATTTGAAGTCATCCGGTCATTTGAACTACAATCCCAATTTTGAGCTGTAGTTAAAAAAAATCTGCGATCTGGTATCTTCAACTTGAATTTCATTGCCGAGATAGTTCGCCAGTACATTTGAAAGTCTGTCGAATTGAATTCAGGAAACGGATATGCAAAAACTTCCGTGTAATGAGCAGATTCCTGTGGTGGTGCCCTTGCCAGGCGTCGGTCAGCACCTACACGATCACCACTCCGTGAACGGACTGCTCTGGAGCGTGGATGAAGGCAATGCCCTTTCTGTAACAGATCTCGTCAGGCCCTTTGACTTCGCCAGATATATCACCAAAAGGCGAGGTGAGAGTCAAACCAAGCTGCTTCCGTCGAATTACTCACCTTGACGAGTCCAATTTATAAATGAAATCTGCTTCCATCATATTACGCATATTGATGAATTCAATAAATTTATGATTTCAACAATCTAACGCTCTCAAATGGTTGGCCGGAGTTCCAGGCTTGCGAGCGGGCGTGAATGTTTCATTCTAAATAGCACTTCATTGATGAGTCTTAACTCGGAGTTTTCACTTCAGTGGTATTTTTAAAGTTAGCCAGTGACTTTATCATTTGTGAAAAAAGTTGTGCAGAAGTTTCTGATTATTTTATATGAAAAGTTATCTTAAACTTCTTGCGTCCTGAAACGGTTTGCTAAAGATTTTGAAGCACGATTCGTGGAGTCAAAGAGAGATAACCCAAATTTTACCCTGTGGTCAAGAAACTTTTAAAGTATGCATGATAAGGATAATTAGATGAAGAAATTTGTCCAATTTTGCTATGATTGCAACTCATAAAATATTCATGGAATGATTAATAATTCATTCGTAGAAGAAAGGAACTATCGATACTTTTTCTCAGCTGTTTACTGAATTGTAAATTAACACTCATATATACACAACTGGCGGCTGCTTTTTTCTGCACACTTCTGCATTAATACTTTGGCTCATATTCACACATACTGTACACTTCTGCATTAATACTATAGCTCATATTCATTCATACTTCGCGTCGATACGCTCACCGTGGTCATTCTATTCCTTTTGAGAACTTTTTCTCGCTCACACTGCTCAGGCAGCATTAGAGTAACAAAGCCTTAACGAAGAAATTCCGACAGATTCTCTGGTAGTATTTAAATAATTTATATGTTGTCAGCCATCTCTCTGTGGATAAAATTTCTAATGAGATGATATTTTTGATTTTTTTCTCTCGAAACAAAATTAATCCTCGATACAACTAAGTACACCTCGTATGATTTGTCTATCAATGAAAGACCCCTATTTTAACCAATTTTCAAAAACAAATATATTGTAATATATTTCATATGCCAACTTTTTTGGACACAAACGGTCTCTTTCTTTTCTGTCTTCACACACTCCCAGGTTTCTACTCGCACACCATACACGCAGCGGGCCTCATTTGGCAGAACCTCAGTGGCGACGACAGTGAATGGCCGGATGTTGGCGCCTTGGTATCGCCGATGACCATGGCGCTGGCCGTGGGCATCTTCACCTCCGTAACCGCCAATTTTAATCAAACGGTACACATGATTGCATGCATTAACTGACTTTAATATGTCTAGAAGGTGCTCTTTTGTGTGTTAGTTTGCGTAGTTTCCCTTTCCCTACACTGCCGATTCAGGTTTCCACATAGCAACAGTTAAGGCTCGTATTGAGTTGGGTTGATGAAAAATAAAGGAATGCTGAGCTTACAATTTTTTTTAATGTCTTTTTCAGTTGTTAAATTAACTTCATATAAGAATTTTCCATGTGTACAGAATGTGAAGTTCTTTATTATTATCTTAACTCAAAGATTTAAAGAATAGAAGTCATTAATACTTGAAAATTCCCTTTCATTTTTGTCCCTACTTGATGCATGTGCTTCTGCCGAGCGATTAACAATGGCCTTTCATTGCTGTACTTATCGTTTTCCAGGATTCCTAGAGTAAAGGGCATAAATTAATAATTGAATGGGCGGTCAGTTCTTCTTTTAGCTTCAACGTAAGCGTTCTTCAAGAGAGCGAAGAGAACGGTCCATTTAATAAGGACATCAAAAAATATGAAGACTATACACAAGGCGCGTTCCGGCGCGAAGCAACAAGTTATATAGGAAGAAGAAGAAAATAGGGACAAAGATATAACGAAGTAGACATGAAAGCTGAAAGAAACAAATTGAGAAAACTTAAGAGTCCAAAATGAAAAAATATATTGGCTGCGTATCAGGTGCGCTGTGTGTGTTGAGAAGCTCATTGATGGAAGGAGTGAGGCTTCATCATCATTCCACTGTCTCAGGTCTCATTCCACACAGTACAATTATTATCAATCCATTGGAATGATCCCCGATCATTCGAGGGTCTTAGCCGCTAATAAATATCCCTCGAACAAGTAGAGCTTCTCTCCGTGTTATATGTGTATGTATGTACATATGTACGCTAGCCCACAGTACTGTGCAAGTTAAAATTGTGTCTTTGAGTTGAAATTATGAAGCAGCATGTTCGCTGCCGTATCTGAACCATAGAAAACCTAACATATTCATTTGTACGTATACATGTACATTTGTTAACAATTAATGCCAATCCTTAACACTTCTCGACTTTCTCATACAAATTCTTTTACTGCTGACAATTAAACTCTACTGTGCAGCAGTGAATGTAAATCTGTTCTCCAGTTTCCAGTTCCCATGGAATGCGTAAGTTGCTTTCGTATTGGTATCCGTAAGCAATGCTTTGAGCATCGCAGTTTTCTAAAGGAGCGTTGTCTAATGTGCTGACTTCATTACAGGCAAAGAGCTGTTGAAGGTAGGGAACTCCCTACACAATTACTGAAATAGCTCAATGCACAGTATTCTACTTGTGAGGTTTTAATTCTGTGAACGAGCCACGCTACAGAAGTAGCTGAATCACTTGCACCGTAAATCTTCATGTATAATTGCCACCCAAGGAGGTATAAGATAGGCAATAGGCTCAGGTTGGTTAGTTTGTCTATCCTATGTTACGAGGACTGGCACCCCATGCGGGATGCTGTTAGGTTATTTCAGCAATAGATAACCCTTCGTGACTTCTATCTTTCGAGCCCACTTTGCTTTTTTCAGTTTTTATGCCTTTTCTGCTATCTCTTCTTTATCATTTTTCTTCCTCTTCCTTCCTTCTAACTTCAAATTTTCAGGGTATCCTGTGTGGGAACATACTAGGTGCCTACCTGTTTTCAGCCGTCATCGCATGATAAGTCTTTCTCTTCAATTTCTTGAAATCATCCTTTTTTGTGGCTAGGGAGTCTTGAACTAACTAATATACTAGTTGATTCGTTCACCGCGTTTGCGCAATTGTTTCGTTCTGTTTGGTTGGGTTGGGAAAGCCGTATTGAAAAACCTGGTTTAGAGCTCGAATACATTTTCAACCCTCCTAAGAAAGGTAAAAAACACATATGCATGATAATATGTTACCTAGTACGCTAAAATTTACTACGTATAACGTAGTAAAATAGTTTAAATGCTATACATTTTTACCGGTAAGTAAATGATAAATTTACCTAATGGTACACAAATGTACCAATACGCAGGGAATGTGTTAAAATACGACTATTGATTCTAAGATTACCTTCCCTTACAGGTATTCCGTGACATCTTCAGACCCTACTCCGGGAGGGAATCACTTTCAGTCTTCTTATTCTTGACGCGTCCTAAGAGTAAAGGATGGATCAAACTCAACTCAAGCAATCCGTACGACGGGCCGAGGATCAACCCTAACTTCTTAGAACATCCTGATGACTTAGAGCTATTACTGAAAGGTATTGTAGCAAGCGCATTTTTCCGTCCCCGTTTTTTTCATGAGATTTAAATTTGTGACTCCCGAACGGAGTCACCGGTAGGGTAGTGATAAGTGGGTTCAGGAGATAGTTTTTACTGGCAGGTAGAGTGGTGGCGGACAAGTGCAGGCGTTATGGAGAGAGCGACCAAATACGCCACTGAGTGACAAGCGCTTTTACTCGTATGTGGGAAGAGGGCGGCACATGCCTCCCGCTCCCCAAAATCACACGGCTCAAAAGTAATTTCATCGATTGAACATAGTGATAACTACCATTTCAAAAACGCTCTCGAGTGCAACAAATTTCTGATTTGAAGAACAACTGTAAGAGTAGAAAAAACTATCGGCTCAAAACACGAAACTAAAAACAAAGTTTTTAGATTCAAAAAGATTCAAAAAGTATCTAACCAATAACCCTTATATGGCAACCGCTCATATAGCCTGCTAACATATCAACGATACACTCGAAATTAATGATTTCTGATGTTAAAAAAACTAAGAAAGTACCGTTCGCAACAGTCCAAAAAAACCTGAACACAACACTATAGAACTGGTTAAATACAAAAACGCAAAGCAACGCGGAATGGGACATCTGAAGCGTTACAAAAAATCGCCCTTTTCCTTAAAATTAGAATTGAGAATTTCAGAAATTAAATTTTCCTTTGAATGAATAATCATTCAAATCAATGACATAACATTTACTAGGCATTAAAAAAGCTCGCAAAGACACGAATTTGTAATTTTACAACGCAAAAAACTCTCAGAGAAATTAAATTAATACATCTCAATGGAAAGTTTTACAAATCTTGGTTCTAATGAATTCAAACAACCAATTCACGAAAAACCCTCTATTGGTAAATGGCTAAGGTAAATTTGTTTTCAAATCATTGATTTAAACACTTCTAGAGAATGCTTCGGATGAATTCGCGTTGAGTAATGAAAACAGGGGAAACACGAAATACTACTGCGCAGATTAAACTATCGTTCACAACGAGTTACAAGCACGAGAAAAAGTTTGGTCACAAGTAAAAATTATTGCTAAGATGTGCACTCAGAAAAGAATCTCAACGTTCTAAAATTCAGTGGATTCAGATTACAATTATTTTCATTAACATATGAACGACTTGGATTCGCGAAAAATAACATTTCATCCTATTGCATCGAATTTATGACTGTAAATAAACGAAAATAAATAAACAAATTAGTTAATAACAGAGTAGTAAAACTGCACAGAAAAATTTAGAAACCGCGAAATAATGGTAAACATGGAAAATGTTATTACCACAAATCATACACAGTGAATGGCGAAAAGGAACAAAGACATTTTAAATTTAAACTCTGCCCGTTACACCAACTTACATCCATGGGTACACGAACAAAAGTAATTATACACAAAAAACACATAAATAAAGGATTAATTAGTAGTAGTAAAAATGAATGAACAATTTAAAAATCACATTAAGAATTACCAAAGGTAAAAGTGTGGTTAGAAAGCTTGAAGGTACGTTAAAGATATAGGTATGGTAAATATACTGTTATAATACGGTAAGAAATATAAGGTTATAAATACGAGTATACGTACGGTTATAAACGGGTCATGTCCCCAGCAAGGAGCTAACATAAATGTTTAAACAGTCAGACACTTTTACCGCTTAGGTTCACCAAGGAAACATTTAAATAAAAAGCCACAAAGAGTTGAACAAAGTCTACTACCAAACTCAATGACTTATGAAAATATTTCGAAAATTTGGAAAAACCTAACGAAGGAAAAATGAGTAAATAAATAAGCGGTCTTGCTAAACAAAAAACTTTCGACAGAAAATTGTTCGAGCTCAATGGAACTGTTTAGGCAAAATCAAGTTTAGGAAAAACCCTTTGCCAAACAGTTTCTAATAGCGAGTCACTGAAAATAATTGCAATCGAGAAGTAGATCGCAAATCACTCCTATTCGAAACTTGGAGGCGAAGAAAGTGTTACGTGTGTTAAAATATCGTAGAGGTTTATTATAGAATAACATCCATAATTTATCCATTCATTCATTCATTCTTTAAAACATTTTGGAAGCCTACTTTATGCTCGAAGAATCATGCTTAAAAATACAAATCTGCCCTCAGGAAAAAATATGGGTATGATTAAAGAACAGACTTCCATGAATACCATGAGTATGCCATGAATACCATTGAGATATTGGCTCATCAGCGTTGTTGATTTTATTGTCCTATGTGTGTTGTGTAATGTTATTGCTGGCGTAATATTCCATTTCTTGTTTCCGACTCTCGGGAATCTTTTGTGCCCGTATCATTTGTGTGAGAAATTACAAAAATGTATTGTGTAATACAACAAGTCATCGTTGCTATTTACTTGTTGATATGTATGTGCGGGAAACTACATTCAAACATCTAACATGTTGACTTTTTAACCTTAGATACAGAATAATTTTCTTCCAGTGCCACACTTTCAACAATATGAACTTAAACCGCAGAAGACTAAGCTCATGTGGCAACGTCAATGGAGATTGTCCTCCACGACGTTCTCCATTGATGTGTCCCTGCCTTTTTGGAACCTTCTCAAACTTATAGTAATACAACCAAGCGCATACATCTTTATTTAGCTCTCAATTTTTTTGCTCAATGTAAGTAGGTTTACCAACTATCGATATTTCCGTTGAGAGGTTCCAAAAATCAACTTCACAAATTTTATTCGTCAAATTTTGGAAGTACACTTTTTTTATTTTATCATTACTTCAGTTGGGGTGCTTAAACTTGTTGCGTTATCAGGGGTACACATCGTTTTGAAATATATTTCTATATTGTTATTCACAGGCTACAGAAAGACGGAACAGTTGATGCAGACGAAAGCATTTGCTGAAATTGGGGTTAGATCTCATGCTCAGGTCAGTTCAACTATAGACGGTTTTCTTCAATATTCACAATGCGTGCCTAGTACAATTTGATCGTTATTTTCGCCAAATATTTGGATGCTGTAATTATTAACATCAACAAGCATTTTCCACGCTGAAAATAGTTCGCGTATTTTATTAGTAGCATGTCGTAAAAAAGTAAGATTTGTATTTTCACTTACTATATCTGCCATAAATTGTGACTCGCTACTAATATAAATGTCACGCAGTAGTTGAAAGGGTTACGCATCGTCCTTAGAATGTGCAGTAAATATTAACAATTTTATCATTAGAAGTAAGCACCATAGTTAGCTTTCAGTTACCCTCGTAGGTACTCTTTATGATACGAATAGCTGCCTCACTTTAGCGTTCGTTGCGTTTCAGTATCAGAAACTGTCCTCTTCAACTAGGAAATGGCCTGCAAACCAGTACTAAAGCATTAAGCGCAACGATTAAATTCAAATATTCACCATTATAAACTTTTAAAATATAAAATAAGAACCCATTGCCTGCACGTCAAGGATATCAACTACTTTTGTAAAAGTGAAAGTGTGAAAAACCACACTCCTAAACTCATATTCAACGACAGCGTTGCCATGGACCGCATTTGAATCAGAGACTTTTTTTATTAACTTAGTCGTTTGATAAGCCAGTAACGTGAAAGTTATTCCAATTCACTGCTAAGTTCTTCAAATAATAAATAAATAACGCTTGATATCAAATAATAATGAATTGTTCGATTTGGTGTTCTGGGCTCGGTATATTTCTTCAATGTAAATTTTTAATTTATGAATCAATCTTTTCCGTATGAAGGAAGGTATCGTATTCGTAAAATTCAAGTAACTAATTCCAACATTAGCAGTTTCCGATAGTAGAACATATTTGTCTGTTATCTTCATTGGCTTTTGAACGAGGTATATTTAACGGAATTTGTTACTTGATGAACTTTTTATGTTAATTAATGAGATAATTTACGATGCATGTCAATAATGTTCTCCGTGCTTGTGAAAATAGTGAGAGTACTTCATTTTGAATTGGGGCCTGGAACGTGAGTCGCTCACCATTTTTTGTACAGTTTGAACCAATTTTTCACAGCGTCTAACATGCTGATTTTAAAATTCATTTTGTTGATATTTCGGTGAACTTAGCCCACATGCGCTTTTCACCAGGGATTTAATTATATGGGAATTCCTCATCATAATTTATTTCAACAAATTTCTATTCCCGTTTAATCCTATGTCAGTTAATCTTCAATCCCAAACAAACGAGGGCAATTTGAGAAATGTTTATCAGATGCACATGAAAGATTCGAGCCGACGACAAATGAATTTCCAAATTTATATTGATTCTAAAACTCCCGAACTTAATTTATAATAATACTAAAACTTTCCAATAAACAATTCCCATTTTACCGCAGCCAATCAGCACGTGTAGAGACCACAAGTTCAACTCCGACAGTTACTGGCGCTGCTTCCTGCGGAGCACCGTGTCGACTTTCTGGCACTTCGCCTCCACCTGTAAAATGGCTCCCGACTCCGATCCCATGGGGGTTGTGACACCCAAGTTGAAGTGAGTGTACCTGGGTTGTGATGTCCTGGTTGGAGTGAATATACCTGGGTTGTGATGTCCAGGTTGAAGTATGCCTGGTTTTTGATACCCAGGCTGAAGTGAGTAGCCTGGATTGGTTCACTGCTATCTTATTTTTCAGCAAATACTACTTTCTTCTACGACTTTTATCTTGTTCCATAATCTCACTTCCTCACTGTTTTCATGCGCAGAAAACATACTTTGTGCATATATTCCACTTTCCCTCAACTACATGCTAAATGATGCCTTCGTCCTTCCTCTCTTTGGAACATCCTTGTTGTGGTTGGAATTGGTAAGCTAACGCGTCTAATTTAATCGAAATACATATCCTCGCAATATCAACGATTGTTTAGCTTTCCCTCAATCATTTGTCTCGACTATTGACGTGGGTATTATGATACCCATGTGTGTATATCAACAAAGAATCTTTGTGTTAAAACATTTGCAAAACAAATGATGATTTTTGTACCATTTTATGAGAAATAAACTGTTTTCATTTATTTCTTTCTTTCATGAGTTGAGTGAAATGCTCGTCCATCGAGTAGAAGAGTCTTCCTCTCGCACCTGCTCTAAGTTTACTTTACTTATCTTTATTTCACTAGCGCAGCCTGCGAGGTGTGCGCGGCGTGAGGATCGTGGACGCTTCAGTGATGCCCGAGGTGGTGACCGGCAACCCAATGGCGACCACCATCATGATAGCGGAGAAAGCGGCCGACCTCATCAAGGCGGACTGGCAGTACCCAGTGGACCCACTGCCTCGGTAGCGCAACTGTAGACGCCTTGCGTTCTTGTCACCGGGCGCAGGGTTTTGCCTACAGGTATACTTTAATTGCGTTTTTAGAGAAGTAGCTGCGTTGCTTTCGTGTGGGTTTTCTTTAGGTGATTTGACGAAAGAATTGTAAGCATGCACTCGTCTTTGAAAGCTAAATTATTTTCTTACCTGTCGCGGTGGGGATTGCGAGGCTCATGGAGTTTCTCTCCTGTGCTCCAACGCAGAAATAAGATCGTATTTGTCAGATTAGTTTTCCTTAATTAATCCAGTTATAGTCTTCTCGTCGTCCGCTATTTAGTTCACTCAAAAGACAGTAAAGCTGCGCTCGAGTTTGGTGACGCTGCCGCTACTCTCGTTAATTTTTGAATAATTAGTCCCACCTCGGTGAGGTGCTTTTATGCATCTACTCGTGTCAGCAGAAAAATACCATTACTGTTCCTCCAGTGAGCGTCGATTTCCAAAACCTCACTACAGTGAAGTCCTGTCGCTGCTTTTTTTTGTACCGCAATTGAACCAACAGCTTTCAAAGCCATTGCGTCATTTAGTCCAATATATCCGCTGCACAAGTTCGGTGAAAACCCTCACAATAAAGCTGAACTGAAAAAAAAACATCACTGCCTTTCGGACGAGTAAAATTGCGCCAGCCTAACTGGCTGTGTAAAGCACGTACTTCGTAAATCGGTCGTAGACATAGTCATTCACTTTCATGCATAATAATGACCTAAGATGGCAAAGAAATTCTATCATCATTATGACGGGTAATAATTGAATTATAGGTACTAGCAGGACCCTTGAAAATTCCACGGACAATGTCATCAATAAGCCAAGTCGACCCGTGGAAAAAATCGATTAACATTTCTTAACAAATTTTAAAATGTCATTCTAACCTAACCTATCTTAACCTAACATATTCTAACCTAACTTGTCCTTACCTATGCTAACCAAATCTGTCCTAACCTAACATATCTTAACCTATCCTAACCTATCTTAACCTATCCTAACCTATCTTAACCTATCCTAACCTATCCTAACCTATCTTAACCTATCCTAACCTATCCTAACCTATCTTAACCTATCCTAACCTATCCTAACCTATCTTTATATAGCTAGGTGGACCCGTGAAAAAATTCGGTCAACGTTACCAAACATATTCTAACATAACCTATTTTAGCCTAACCCATCCTAACATAACATTTACTAACCTATCCTATCTTAACCTATCCTATCCTAACAAATTTAAATTTTTTTTAAATTAAACAATATTAATCTCCCCATCCTCCTCCTCTCTATTTCTTTTCCTTCTCACCCTCACTCTCTCTCCTTCTAATGAAACGCGACCCTGCACGTATCATAGATACCGCAATGATGTTGAAGGGTGTGACGCACAAGTGCGAACGATAGTCGTAAGCGTATTAATGTATAGATAAGTTAGGCAGCAAAAAGTTAACCTGCATGTTTTGAACGCCAGTGAGTAGTAGTTAACGTTAGATTAATCTCTCTCAAACGACTGATGTCTCGAACGTAAAGAAAAAAAAATGAAACTTGATTGGTACAATTTATGCAGTTAAGACTTAAATTGGCTAAAATAGGTTGGTAAGATGTCTCTTATTTCTGGTTACTTTAATTTAGTCTTACTTTTGAATTTTTCGTAGTAGCGTAGTGGTATGTAACAAAATAGATAACAAAATAGATTTATTTCATTAGGTATAGCTGCGACTTGGACAGACATTTCGTGGAATATCTCATGTTTTTTGGGCGGTGAGTCCGTTTCGGTCAGGTTTCCCTTGCACATTGGCCAGGATGCCTAATAAGGAATTTGTAACCATCGCGCATAGCCACGCGCATTCTAAACAAAACGAAGACCTGCGTGGGAAACGGTCATCATTCTTCGAAGAACGAGGGTGCGAGAGGCGGCAGTGTAGGGAAAGCACAGGGCCACTTTACGAGAGCCAATGAAATCTCGAGAAAGTACCGCGAAGTAGGCGTGTCAGAGGCATGTGAGTGTTTGACCAATCTGCACAAGATACATCAGGACAACGAAGAACATTCGCGAACCTTCTATAAGGAAGCAAGCGGAGAGAATATAACTGACCACAAAAACAGAACAGGGTCTTTTTGATGGCGGAAGGATCGAGAGGCACAGGGAAATGCGTGGGTGAGTGTATCCTACCCCCCGAACACAGCGTAATACTAGCACTGGATGAGGGTGGGGTACGGGACGACGCACCAGAATTCTAAACGTCATTACGTCAGAATCAGTGCGTACCAACGGCACCAGGAACCAGAATCATCGCATCAAGTGCACTAGTAACGCACCGGTCACCGTCAGAAGTAAGAAGCAGAAGGGCAAGAAGTACAGCATGGAAACAACTTGTTGGCACCCATGAGTTTACTCAGCATGAATTTTCAAGTTCTCAAGAATCTTCAACGTGCCGACGTGAATCACGCAATCGCAAAGTCTGCAGCAATACTCGAACATGCGTCACGAAGAACCAAGTACCAAGCCCCTCAGCGTGGAGGCAATACACTCAACGACGAGTCGTCAAAGCTCGGAAACGGACCAGTGAAAGCAACAACGGGCAGCATTTCAAATAGACCGTCAGGCATCGATACCGGGCCAGCACCAGCAGCGCGTCGCCGAAGAAATCTACAAGATAGTCTCAGCGATCGCTAGAGTGGCACTGTGAAGAGAGTAAATTAGATGGTTTTGCCAAAAAATTTAATTTGCGATCGGTGGGAAACAGGTGTTTCAACGAATGTACGAGGAAAAGTACACCATATTGGACGGTGTTCAACACGCGTTGTGTCTGGTGCTCGCTGCAAAAACTGCGTTGTCTCTTTATGCAAGTGATACTAGTATCGGATGCGATTTATGAGGTTTTGTTTACGCACTAGTCCTTCGGAATTCCTTTGTGGTGAGTTAAGGATAGTGTTATTGCGTCTAACATTATGTCGAGGCGTCACATTAGTCGGTTATACAAAAATGTTCATTTGATTTATTGCATTGTGTGTTTCCCTTTTTTGTGTGCCCTATCGTTTCGATATTTTTTATGTCGTCAATCTATAACTCATGTGTTCATTCGTAAATTTAAATAAATTTAATTTAAAAATGTGCTGCTTGTAGTCATCATTATCCCGTTCTGATCATAAGTGCACTGGGGTAGCCACGTGTAGAACGCACACAATCACTGTTTCTACTTCCAAACCTGTTCTTTATTTTCTCCATCTGTGAACATTTCCTCTCATATAAGTTTTGGACCAACTAAACTACTGAGTTGAATGCATTTTATAAAACGCCATTACTGCCCCAACACGTTCTGCATCGTCTATATTGGAGTTGAATAGGATCAATTAAACTTTTTAACTGTCCCATCACAACAGTTGTGATCTATATTTTTGATCTCACCGATGCCACACCATTGTTATTTTTTTTATTGAAAATGACTGAAATCCCACACTGCTTGTTACGGACGTCCGCTTCTATATCTCTTCGTTGCACTGTTAAAATTTAGGTTAGGGTAAGTAATGAGACTTGTACACTAACAGTATATGTATTTTCAGTAACACACAACAGGACAACCGTAAGTTTACATCACGAAGGGTAGCGGTGGAGTGGGCTCAAGTAAAGCATGAGAACCATGAGCTCAGTTCTCAGCGCAGAGTACTCTTTAAAATCATTCTAACACAAGAGCACTGTAACATTATTAGTCTGAAAAGCTTATCACTTTGCTTGAATCGCAATGCTAATACGCAAAATTTTTCGCTTTTAAATTTTTATTAACATTATTAGTATAATACACATACATTCAAGGTGCTACAATAAAAATTTCAACATGCAAAACATTAATCGCATTCATAAGTCATACATCGTCATTTTCCAAGGTACATTTATATCATAATTTCCTCATTTTCCGATTATCATCAATCAGTTATTTTCTGATGATTGAAAGGTAAATAATCAGAAGGTCTCCCTACAATTCATTTACTGTTAAAATGATGACGTCTTTTGATTCAGAATAGTTGACACAATCGATGGACAGGAATTCGTTTAATGACGTTAAATTAAGCTCATATCGAGGTGAGGCCTGATTACTGAATCAATTAGCGTAACATAGATTATCTAACATATTACGTGAATCTAACGCACACATCTTACGTACAGGATAATACTTCGTACGCATAAGGCGAATGTCATCTAAACCTACACGTGAAATAACCGGATTAGGTTGATAATGCGGGATAACATGTAGGATACTTACCTGAATTTAGATTCCAGATTGGCGATTAATAAGTCATCACGTGACTTCAATATATATAGCCCTCGTTTGCCCGCAAGGGCAGCGAGGCAAAGGCACGCCCTTCACTAGTCCCCGCTGGGTATGTAATCATGTAATGTCGCCGATTCCTTCGAGGAGCGGGCTCCCACGTCTGTTGTTATGGCTACAAACAAACGTGTTCTGCATCACACTGTTTTACGTTAATTAGCTATTTATCGGAAATAATAATGTCGTCAGATAATTAGATTGCATTAAGTTTACAATCAATACGCAATTAATCTACGTGAAATGAATGAGATCCTGAGTGTCTAAGGAAAGAGTTGAAAATACAAAGAAAACTGAAGTGTTCGACAGTATGGCTTGCTTGGGAAGCTCGGCGACGTGGCGCTCGCCGGTGTGCGAAGCTCTCAATCGGTGCCCGTTGACGTTGTAACTTGTAACGGCTGGTTGCGATGGTTGGGCGAGGCCCGTAGAATCAAGCATATGTTGCACTTATTGACGAGAGTATACTTCGCGACGACGGTTCTTTTCGAGAAGATGATGGTCGCTGGCCACACGATCCCGTCTTCGTGGCGTTTTTTTAACTTAATGGCATTATTATTATGTGAACCCAACTCTTTCTTTTTCACGCCAACTAATCCCTCTGATGTAATTACGAGCATAAACAACTTGAAAAATAAATCAAGCGGATTGAAAAATTTTTCGGCTAGAGTTCTTAAGGTTATAGCTGATATAATAGCACCGTGCATATCTAATATTATCAACCAATCCCTTTCTCAAGGTATCTTCCCCAACTCTTTCAAAATTGCCAGAGTGACCCCTATTTTTAAAAATGGTGATAAAAATTGCATTTATAATTATAGACCTATCTCTGTACTACCAATTATTAGCAAAATATTTGAGAAAATTATGAATAAAAAAGTGTATTCGTATTTTCAACAAAACTCTTTCTTCTACGACAAACAATACGGTTTTCGTTCTAAAAAATCTACGACACAAGCTGTATTAAATCATTTGCAATACCTTTATTCTAATATAGATGAAGGAAAGCCTGTTTTCTCCGTATTTCTTGACTTTCGAAAAGCTTTCGATTGTGCCCCTCAGGGGGGATACAGGTATTGTATCTATGGGAATTAGCGCTCCCAGGGGGACTATGTGAGGGCCTGAGCTAAAGGTTAGGTAGGCTTCCTTATGTTGACATAGAATAGGTTTTTGTTTTGTTACGGACCATCTTTTTTCGGTTCACTGCTGTCCCGTTTTTCAGCACCTACTACTTTCTTCTTCAACTTTTTCTTGTTTCATGAACTTCTTTCTTAGCTTCCTGTTTCTGTGCACCTTGTGCATAGATTCCGCGTTCCCTCAACTCCATACTAAATGGTGACTTCCTCCTTCCTCTCTTAGAACATCTTTGTCGTGCAATTAAAGGGGGCTAAAACTTTCTTATATAATAATAATAATAATAATAATAATACGCTTTCGATTGTGTGGACCATAACATATTACTCTCGAAACTACACTGTTATGGCATTCGAGGGGCTGCCCATGATTGGTTCAGATCATACTTAGCAAATCGGAAGCAATACGTTGTCATTGACGACGCAAAATCAGACCCACAGGCAATTAGCCATGGAATTCCACAAGGATCTGTCCTTGGGCCTCTCCTATTTCTGATTTTTATCAATAATATTATTAAATCTACATCATCCTTCAAATTCATACTTTTTGCCGATGACAGTACCCTTTCTGCGGTCCTTCCGAACCAAAATCCCGCTGGGATTGCGGAGAGTATAAATAATGAACTTCGTAAGGTTTCATTGTGGCTTAAAGCTAATAAAATAAGCCTTAAAATCGGTATAACAAAATATATTACATTCTTAAACAAGAAAAATATATCTCTTCCACGCATTAAAATTGGCGAAGGTGAAATCGAAGAAACCAACTCAAGTAAATTCCTGGGCATCATAATAGACAAACATCTAACCTTCAAAGAGCACATCGCTAATATTAGTTCTACATTATCAAAATCTATCGGAATCCTAAATGAAGTTGAAAATTTCCTGCCTGAAATAGCCTTACAAATGCTCCACCGAACGCTCATTTCACCATACTTGCAATACGGAATAGAAGCATGGCACGGAACTGATAAAAATAAAACCAATGTAAAAAAAGAGCCATCAGAGCGGTAAAGAATCTAGAGTATAATGCTCACACAAATGATTCATTCAAAAATTTACGATTACTTAAGCTTTCGGATCTTTCATTTACAAAACATTTACATATGATGGCGACAATAGCCTGAAACAATTATTAACTGCGCAAACTGGTCATCACGACCATTTAACCCGAAATAGAAGTAAATTCATGCTTCCTTATTACTCAAAGGCCCGGTCACAACACAGTATCCTCTTCGTTGGAACTAAAACTTGGTACTCAATACCTGCGGAGATCCGTGAAAGTAATTCTTATAAGGTATTCAAAAGAAATCTTGAGTCTCACTTCCTATCGGAATACTAGTCGTGTAAGATCACCAAGTCAAATCTTGTCTCCTACATAACTGGTCCTAATAATGTAATTTGCCATGGTTAATATCGCCGATCTTCAGTCTGTTCTTGAATCGTTTGTCGAATATACTGTTTAATCTAGTCCAAATGAACTATATTGTAAAATGAAGCATCTAACTTCGAGTTAATTATCTCATTGATCAGTCTAATGCGTCCCTAGTTTAAGTGAATTAGGTTAAACATTATTGTACTCATTAGACTAACGTTGATGGTAGGATGCCCTAGAAGTCACTGAACTTATTCGGGCCCACAGGTAGCTATACTCAAATTTGACCATTGCACTAGACTTTAGAAACACTCTATCTTTGTATCACCTGTGGTAAATAAATTGTTTAAATTGTTTTGTCCAGTACGACGTAGGGCAGTTATAGTGTTGACTATAACACAACAGATATAAGACAAATTACAGAATAGGAAAAGATTCATTCAATCTATCACTGTTCCAACATGGTCGGCACCAACTGGACTGCAGAATATAAAGGAAATAAAAATAAATTGAGTCGCTGTCCTAAAACTTTCGGCTTTAACGGAATTGCAAAGTTGAATGAGATTAACTAAACTCTCTCATGCACTCATCCAACAAGTGCAATAGCATTTAGAGACGCGAAAAAGTTTTAAGTCTTTTAGAATTTTTCCACTGCAGAATAATACAATTCTAGGTTGAAGAAGTTTTCTTCCTACGATTTTTCATTAAGAACGATAAAATAATAATTGCTCATAACCACTTGAATTATGAAAACATTGTCTAATAACTACTAACATTTAGTAATATTTTATTTAGTTATTTATTTTATTTAGTTATTTATTTAGTTATTTAATATTTTATTTCAGTTATTAATTTACCATCATTTAGTTCCCTACGTTCCCTAAGCTCCCTACTAAATGGTGCCGTCCTTCGTTCTCGTTTCGGAAACCCCTTTGTTGTGGTTAGGGACACTTCAAGTAACTTATCTAATACAACAAAATCTGGTGATGCGGAGACAACTTCTTGGCTGAATTGTTTAAGTTGATGTAGGCGGTGATACTGAAACTTTTTAAATTTTGTGGAAATTTTTTCGCAGTTTGGAGCCGCGGCCAAACTACGCACAAATTTTCGAACCGAAACGAATTTTATGATTATTATTTTTTACTATGTTGGGATATTTACTTCATTACTTCCTCAAGAGCTTACACTATACACTTTCAAACTCGTTTGAGTTTTCCGGTTCACACTCGTCAATACTTAAGCTAACTGTTACATAAGTCGGAAATAGTTTTTACTCATATCTTTACACACAAACTTAAATGCTCTGCAGACTACACGTCGTATTAATGGATTATAGCAAAAAAATTTAACTTGATTAGAAATAACTACACACGTGACAAAGAAAATCGAGTTTCCAATACCTCACAATCTGTAAGAGGACCAATTTTTACGAGCGAAAGGCTAATTACGCAAAAGCTAAGTGTTACACATTGAACGAAAAGATCTCTAATTCCATTCCTTGTAATTAGGGAATACATCTGGTAGAGCAAGCGGCTTCTCTGGTGACACAGAAAACGGAGACAGCTGATGAAAGAGTTTGGGGGAGACTCTTCCACTCACCACTCACAGAGCCCGTATTTTACTTCCTGACAAATATAGTACCAGGCACTATAACAGGGGACGGAAGCGAATAAAATTTACAATAATTTATTATGAAATGAAAACACAGACGAATCCTAATCTTTGGTAACAGAGGATAAGGGGAGTCTCGCACACCCCATCAGCGCGCTCGGAAAACCCAGTGGATGACAACTGTCGGGAGAGGATATCAACGCTATAAAAATTGACGTTTCAAAGTAATTTAGAAATTGAATTATGATTTGGTGATGACCGACTAGCGGTCATCACCAAAGCTCAAAGCTCGGCCCAGAATTATTAGTTGTAAGATATCGAACAGACCTCTGGAGTGGTGAGAGCTGTGCTGCTGGTCCAAGTCTTAGTCTACCTCATGGTCTCCTCATGGTCTACCCTGGTGCGCCGAAAGTGCTCTAACGTGAGCAGCCGAAGCCATCTGATGCTTATTATTCGTCGGATGATTAAAGAAACATAGAGATGGTCAGTGCCAGAAAATCTGAATGGATAATTAAATTTTGAAGATTTGTGGAAGTTAAAGTAACTGAATTTAAGTGAAGTAATTGAAGAAATTTACATAAACCCAAAATTAACTTTAATTAATTTTCTTCACTTCCTGCTCTTTATTCTTTTCAAATTGTAGGATAGGACTTAAAGCTAATTTCAGAGTGCCTTAAAGCTATTTACGATTTGTTCAGAAAGACAGAGGCGGAAGAAATTTAATTTTGAAACTTAGAAGTATTTCTCATTAATGAAAGAAAATAAGTGAAAGAGCACTAGCATTCTAGATTTCAAGCGTATGTTATAAAAATGGTTTTAACACTTCATTTTAAGTATTTTGAATTTGCATTGCATTTCTCTTCCTCATAATTATACTTGATTAAAACTGTTTTGGGTATTTGTTGATCCCTGAGAGCGAAAATTCTTCTTCTCTTGGGTTAAACATGGACATTAGAAAACGAAATTGAATAGAGCAAGGACGAAATATCCCATCTAAAATGTCTCAAAATATTTTGAGTTCACGATGGTTAAATGAGTCCTATGAAAGAAACATTTCATTGTGTTCTTCAGCATAGTAAGTCAGCAATTGTTACACTTATGACGTTTAATAAAAATTAGTTCGAGCATAATAAGCTATATATGTCATGACAGCATTTGTCCTGTTTGTTCATTTTCTTAATATATTAAAACAATTTTCAGATTTTCATTTCTTTATTTGTTCACCACTCATTCCGTGTAGAATTGTATTTTAAGAGAAAACACGTGTCATTCGAGACTCACATTTTAAACACGTGTCCTAGCTTGTCGCAAAAAAACTTCAAGGATTAATTAAGAATACGAATAGGATAAAATCATTAATTCTTTGGACACTTAGCCTTGAATGCAACAGCAAAAAAACAGTTACGTGAAATTCTACCAGTAACTGTTCGAGCGTCGTGAAAAAATAAAAATTTGGCAGGATGCCATGAAGTATAAATCATTCTTAAATGTGATCCGATAGAAAAGCTCAACAATGCAATGCGATGGTGAACAAACCTCTAGCAAGACCGAGAGTGACAGTAAGTATTCGATTTTTTGTTTTACGTGGATTGATCCGGCGCAATATTCGCCGATTGTAATTTGTTCTGACATTATATTTTGTAGAACATAAATCGTACTTTCTTCAGTCGCCATGGGGCAGAATTTCGTTAAGAGTAAGCAATTACGTGCCATTGTTTATTTTCTACCGGTATCCTTTACTACCAAAAATTTTGAAATCATAATCATTTGTATCATCCGTTGAGCCAAATTAAGGTGTATTTGTTTATGATATTAACAAAATTTCCCCAAACTTTGAATGGGCTTAGCAGGTTAACATTTTCTTACTGTTAGCAGAGTTATCAAACGCTTCGTTGTCCAACTTTTCCGAGTAATTCCGCTAAACTTCGAATGGAAAAGATTTTTGAAAGTTCTCAATTTGAGATTAATATATTATTTTAAATTGTTGCTGAAATACAAAGCTGTTGCTCACCTGAAATAGTAGGGAAATATATGGGCAATAATTAATTCAATCTAGCTATGGATAATTCAAAAAATTTGAGAAGCCTCATAAAGAACTAACCACCAATCATCATAACAGTCAAATATATACTGAAGATCTGAAAATTAAATTCGATACGCACCAAGATTCTAATAAGTAAAACGTAAGAATGTTCGGAGAAAACACTGCTAATCCTTTTGCTTTGAAGATACCTCACAAAAAATGGCATTTGAATAGATAGGAGCGCCTATCTGGGCGTAGACAAAACATCAATTTGCATAAAAACTCGTTATCTTCAGAGTAACTTGCACACGAGTAGCTGGTTGGTAACCGTCGACACCACTTTTTAAGACAGCTCAACATGGGATGTATAGTGGGTGAAGACGTTGACTTCTGTAACGAACTTGTAGGAATATTTGCTCGAGGGTAAAACAGTCCTATCGTCGGAGCAGTTCTCAAGGTTATCGCCGGAAAATGTGTACGGTCTTGGATTATTAGTCTACGTGACAAAATTTAGTGAGAACCAATGAAGAATCTTTACGTCAGTGTAAGAGTTACAATATTGATGCTTTGTAGTTTATCATGCTCTTTTAATACCATTGATATTCGTTGCGGATGAGTGCAATTCATCCTTACGAGTCTCGGGTTAATGTTAGTTAAAGGAGAAAGTCATCGTGACCCTTTAATTAATTAAAGAAGCTGTATTAACCACACAACTGCAGCAATACTGTGTGTCAATGTCTGTTCCAAATTGGACTTTAAATGAGCTAAGTACCTTAAATTCTAAAAATTTGAACCATCAGCATTCCATTCAACATTCCACTGAACATAAGGTCAGAAAAAGTAATCCTGCCAATCACAGTTCGGACTTTGTAATTATTTGAGCTGTCCTTATTCATTTAAAAACAAAAGACGTGAAGTCTTATTCGTCCTAACGGTGCTCCAATGAATATTTTGCCCCGTTCGTTAAGGGTAAACTTACGTGGTAACTCTTTGCCTCCACCAAACCACAAATATTGCTTGCTGCGTCACTGACCTTCACGCCCGGCTTCGCTCAGCTGTGAGGGCAAAAACTTAACATTGGCTGGTCAATGTGGGCCCACCGCAGAGGGCAGTGAGCTTCCGAGGTGAGCACAGACCTTAGTCAACCCTGCATGCCTGCATACACTTGAAAGGCACACCTGCGCGTGTTTTGTTGACAGCGTAGCCGTCTTTTAGAAGACTCACTTTGGACCTGAAAGCGTGCTCAGTAAATATGCATATTTTGTCGCACCGGTTAAACTCGGCAAAACTCGTGCAGCAAACGTCAGAAGCAATGAGTGACAGAAACAACAGCCCTTTGACCCTCCCGATTGGTGCATCCATCTCTCAGAGTGCCAAATTTAATTTCGCGTTAGTGTTCGTTTGAAAAAAGAAGAGGATGCGTGGAAAGCTTGAAAATGTATAAGACATGAATTTAAATCTTGCAATTGTACTCAAAGTGTCTGATTTTTCATGCCTTTCTGTTTTCCCAGTACAATTTCAAAAGTTTTGCTTGCCTTAGTGTGCATCTAACGCTTATCATTGCTCACTTTTGAATATTTTGAGCTTACTTTCGAAATGAAGAACGTGCGTCCTGTTGACTGGTGAAAATTTCATGGCTTCTGGGATGCCTTTGTCTCATTGTGTGTCATTTGTTTCCATCATACAGGTGAGATGATGTCTTATAGGTAATATTCAAATGTTGCGACGTTATATTTCTGTAAGTTAGTCATTTTTGCAATAGTAAGACTCTGTAACGTTGAAATTTTTAAAAGTGCCGGACGACATCTCTGTAGACAGCTTAATATTGGAATTTTGTTATTCGACACTGCTCGTATGCTACCTAGGAAAGAAGGCGACGTATTCACAACGCACGAATCACGAGACTTTTAGCAGTGAATGATTAAATTAACATTCTCAGTAAGGAGTTGTGTGACGCAAACCGACCCAGAAACGGTATTTTCCATAGAACCTTGGGCCTAATGTGCTACATTTCCATCCTAGAAATCTTTATTCTGATTTACAGGTACTCATCATTACTAAATTTGAAATATGAAATGGTTTAGGAACCATAACGTCCATGTTTATTAAAAACACAAGAAGAAAATCAATTCCAAAGCTTCTGAGCATAAAAAAAGGAATGCTTATTTTTGAGAGTTGAAATTGATCATTGTCTATAAAACTTCGTGTATCCCGAGTCCGTATATTTTCACACAGGCTGAAAATTTATTTGGGTTCGTTATGCGATATTCAGAGAAGTTCAATAACAAGTGCCACAAAGATTGATCTGTTTATTGTAATACTGTATGCCCAATGTCACGTACATGACGGGGTTATTTTCAAGTGAAGTATTTGACTAGTTTTTAAATTTTTCTGTATTTTAACTAGACAGTCATTTTAGCTAATTTTTTAACTAGTCTTTTCATTACACTACTGGAAAGATCTAATAAATGACAGTTACAGCAAAAAACAAATGGTGGTGAAACTAGGTATCATATTCCGAATTTTCTTTGTACACATGTCGAAGTATATTATTTTATGTGCTTCGGTTAACTCTATCTTGGTGAGCCAGAAGCTGCTAATGCTATGAGTACCTGATTTTATATTGAAATATCTTGAAAATTACTCTTCAATGGAAACGATTCGACTTACGTTGATCGTTTTTGTTATTATATAAGTTTAAAAACTATCTACGCAAATATTGACCGTACGTGAATGACCGTAAAGCGTTGTGTGGTAATTATTCTGATGTATAAAATAAACGTGATGTTCAAGAGTAAATTGGAGTTTTTCCATATTGAAGACCAAGTTTAACTAAGGTAAGTTCGTGAGATATTAAAAACTTTGTTCTTTCCTAGCGATAACAAAGTTCTGCAATGTTACTGAACAAGAAAGCAAAAAATATCCTGATACGTGAGGCTATGTCAAAAAAGAAATACCTAGACAAACACGGTTATTTTAAAGTCACAGAATTTTCCTGCGTATGTGTAACGGTATATGTGTAGGACACACTAAGCAAATGAATAAAGAGACGACAAAAAAAGCGTGTCTCACGCCTCCAACGATGGCAAACAAAGCATTCGTTCATCATTTCCTTACCTCCGTTTTCCGACTAGCAAATCAACCAATGTTTTGGTACTATTATTTCAAATCCTTCCAGAGAACAAACTTACAAGTCATTCTTACAAACCTCGTAAAGTTTGTGAAGGTTTCTTCCTTGCTCTAGAACAAAGATGGTTTTCAGGC
Source organism: Morinoia aosen (assembly GCA_030386875.1). NCBI lineage: Eukaryota > Metazoa > Arthropoda > Malacostraca > Amphipoda > Talitridae > Morinoia > Morinoia aosen. The sequence continues at coordinate 36,441,345 of CM059577.1, forward strand.
AGAAATGCTTACTCTCCTTACCTTAAAAAGAGTCGTTTACGTAATTATGTTTGTTGTGCACTATGTGCATTAACGCACTTTGACACAACTTTGTGAAATTTTCATACCTTAATGGGGAAACAGCTACCCAGAATTTCATTATTTGTCAGCAACTGCACGCTCGTCTCATTCAGCTCTCGGAATTCTAGCAGCAAAGCGTGGTGCTCCTGTGTCACTGGAAAGGATGTTCAATTCCAATTAAGCCTGATACATATCATCTTATACTTTAGTTTTTCAACTGCCTTATATCTAACATCGGGACAAAGTGACAGTTTCCCCAGTCAAGCCAGTACCCATTTCCGATGACGGGTAGAGTGGGGAATTTTGGCTGAGTTAATTCTTTTCCCAAGGGGAGAATCACCGGGCTGCACTGACGGAATTCGAACTGCCTACATTTTCCTCGAAGAGCACGCGATCTTAACCATTTTAACCACTAGCGATTTGAATTTTTGAAAACACTTCAGCATCGCTAACAATCTAGGATCGATTACACAGGTTTGCATGAAAATCGGCCCAAACACTGTGTGAAAAAAAATGTGTATGGGACGGTGTGAGTCTTATACTGTATTATTCTGATTTCGCTTGCAACCTTTCTACATTTTTTTTCCGACCCTGAAATTTTTACTCTGTATTTTCGGTGTATTGATTACGGTTAAAAATGCACTGATTTGGAATCCCGAAAAGCATTTATTCATGAATAAGACTATTTAAATTGTAAATGCGGAAATGCCTGTTGCAATTTGCACTGCATAATTGTGAAATATAAACGTTTATTGGCTCATATTTTTAAATGTTGTTACCGAAGGTACCATGTATAGCTCATAATGTTGGTATATGTAGCTCCTTAATTGTGCAGGTGTGTAAAGCTCGTGATGGTGACATGTATAGCTTATGGTGTTGGCGTACGTATCGCATTTTGTTAGTACGTGTTGCAAGTCATGGTGTTGGTAAATGTAGCTCATGGTGTTACCTAGTATAGTTCTTGGTGTTAGTATTGTAGATCATAGGGTTGGTATATGTAGCTCATGGTGCATGTTACCCCATGTATAGCTCATAGGTTCGGGTACACAAAGCTCTGAATGCAACAAACCAAGTAACGCACAGAATGCTTCACGATGTGTGCAGATAGTTTCCTCCTCAGTAAAATCATGTCTTAATTTAAATTTCTAAATAGCAAAGATTTGTATTGCTCTACGAGTATTTTGAGCTTAAAAGTAGCATGTTTCTCAAATGTAGAACTAATCACTTTTAGAAAAAAAGCTCCTTCTTAGCTAAATCCTATCTTGATTTAAACTTCTAAATAGTACAGATTTTTATATCTCTACGAGAATTTGGAGATTAAAAGTAGTGTGATTCTCAAATTTGAAACTAATCGCTTTTATAAAAAAAACTGAGCTTAAGAGCATCAGTGGTAAAAATACTTCAGATTTGAATTACCGTTTCAACATTATTTAAAGGACGCTGCTTACTGCATCACATGCAATAGTACGACAAAAGTTTTTCACGTACATTTTATTAATTGCTCACCTTGCTTCATCAACGAAAAAAGTCCAACTCTCGCTCAGACGAAGACTTTTAATAACTGTGTACTTGCCTCACCGTCATGCTTGTGTCTCCACAGTTCTTGCCCATGCAAAGAGAGGATGAAAATAAAGCGCGCCATTTCTGATCCACCCGTTTAAAAAAAACTATCTAACGATAAAAAAAAAGACTTATCTGGCGAGATGAAAAAACGCCCGCTTGTTGTTGACGTCCTTCAAAGCACTAAGCCCCACGTGCCTGGAAGAAAAGATGAGACTCGATGATGATTCTATACTGAAGGTAATACATACCTGGATCTCGGATTGGGTGTAAAGATGAGACGTTAATTGAAGACATGAGCTTGGACCCAGCAATTGGGTTCTGCCTTTTTGAAGAATGGCTCTTTTACCTCCCAAGAATAGTGCTGAAAATAAAATTAAGAATACTCATTATATTGGAAGCAAAATGTACTTATGGGGAGTGGGTCGAGAAACTTAAGTTTCATTGAAGCTCTTAGTTTTTTGCATCCATCTCACATGTCCTTTTTTTTAACGTCCACTTTTTCCTGTCATGCATGCTGCTGTAAAGCTTGATAAATTAAGAACATGTTACGATATCTTATAGATTCGAAACGTTGATGCATAAAATGCAAGGCAACTCCGTGACACAGCCCCCACGTCCAAAGAATTATTCTCGAAATCGATGAGCATCAATGTTTGCTGTACTGTAATTCTCCATACAAAACAGCCCAGAAATGAGTGTTAGGTGGTAAAGCTACAACAACCACCATACGGGTTTGCAAACTATGCGCAAAAATCCGACAGGAAAATTGAGTAAAAAATGTGTAAGGGAAGGTGTGAGTCTTATACTTTATTATTCAGATTTCGCTTGCAGCCTCTTTGCTCTTCTACATGGCGTATGAATCGATTCTAAATACTAGTGCGCTATTGCGTTGTATCAGAGGTTAGAAATAAGAACTGAAGGCTCACCTGACCTACACAGTTTCTGGTATAGAAATTAATTCAAATATTGGGTTGTGGGAAGTCGTACTTTTGTTTGTGAGGAACTCAGATTTTTGGTTGGGAGGAACTCAGATATTTGGTTGTGAGGAACTCAGATATTTGGTTGTGTAGAACTCATATTTGTTTGTGAGAAACACAAATATTTGGTTGTTAGAACTCAAATATTTGGTGGTGGAGAACACAAATATTTGGTTATGAGAAACACAAACATTTAGTTGTGAGGAACTCAGATATTTGGTTGTAGGAAGTCAAATATTTGATTGTGAGGAACTCAGATATTTTGTTGTGGGAACGTGTCGTATTTTTCTACTTTGGGAATTGGCTTATTTGACTGCGTTGGCTAGTTTTTAGAGACACTCTCCTGAAACCATGAGAGGGGGTTCCAAGAAATGTTGTTTTCAGTTATTGTTCTCTGCTTACAGTCCAAAAAATTTCACCTTAGTGGACCTCACATTTTACAATGAGAAATAAATCACCAGGGATATGTTGGTTTACAAATTTAAAGAGTGTGAGCTGCAAAGTTGCGGTGTTGAATTTTTTGCCGTGTTTATGTAGACATTGGTACATTCATTTGTAACCACATGCACAAACATGCTGAAACGATGTATTTGTTTTTCTTCTGGTTGACATGTAAATTAATAGCAATGTTAAGTTGAACGTAGGCCTTCGATTAATTGTAAGCTCCCACATTGCTAGTGGAGCACATTTCGCACGTAAATCTAAATTAAAGTAAGGTAGAGTACGAGAGCAAAATAATTTTAAAATTTATAATTAATTCAGACATATAACAAAATATTCAGGTTATGAGAACGAGCCATAAAACAAAGAATTAAATCAAAGTGTACATTGCCTCACCGTATGGGGACTATGCCTAGAATAAAATTTGACTTTTTGACAACCAAGTGCGGTAAAAATGACCAAACGCCATCGCTGAACGAGTGAAACTCAAACATGAGCCGCTCAAATTGCTAAATATTCAAGTTTATAATTTATGTTTCTTTGGGGGCCTTCATGTAGTACGTTGTGCTATGGCGAGTCTTGAGGTTATCGCCAAAAAACTTTACAACTCGTTTTGAAGGGTGCCGAAAATAGAGTCTCTGCTCACCAACTGTAGCGAATTATATGAATTCGTTCGACTCGAGTATTTTCATCACACCTACTGAGCAGTCTAGAGCTGGCTTAGAGAATATGTTATATTAATGAGTGTATAGCGGAGGAAACAGGTTCGTTGTGCTCTAAACCTCGAAATGGAGAATACTCGGACGCATTTTCAGCATTGTCAACATATTATAACCTTCTGGAAAAAACAGCTTCCATCTCGGTACAGAGAAAAATGTGTCATAACGAGGTTTTGTGAAATTTCTTTGCAAAGATTCCGACAATTTTTCATTTAAAATCTAGAGATAACTATCGTGTAAAATGATCTGACGCTTTGGCTTTAGGTCTTGTTGCTCAAAGCACAGGTCAGTGACCTCCTATGTACGTCAAATATGTGACGCAATTTTTAACAAAGAACAAAAATAACTCATGCTCTTGAAACAGATCTAACGAGAAGTGCGTCAAAATCTCCGCCGTCGCTTGCGATGGCCTCATGCACGATCAAAACACCGTAATTGTTAAACGTTTGCGGGAAAATTGCGTCAAATGACGTTCTCTGAGATGAACATGGAAATGCAGTCTCAACTATTATATAGAAATTTTTTTTGGAGTTATTAAGATTTGGCGAATTGTTGGTTTTTAAATAAAATAAAATAAAATAAAGAAGGCAGATAGAATTCTCTTGTTCTATAGACACAATATTTCTAAGTGAAATTGGTGCTTTCGATTGAAGCTACACTCAAGCAACACTCATCTACAGTATCTGAACGCTAGTCCAATTTGCTCAGTGTGTATCTAGTATACGAGTACACTATTATGTTGGATGAATCATAATGAAACTGTGAAATCAATCTTTTTTTAGCACACGAATACTGAAGGCAGCAATAAGCAAGCTTTAGTGAACAAATTGTGATGGAAGATTTATTATAATGGATTGACATTAACCATTTCTACCTTTAATAATATTTACAGTACATACTACATTAGGCATTCAACGCATCTCAAGTGCTGAAAATTTTTATTAATTATTCATGAATTTAATAGCACACGTATAAACTATCTCGCTCATGAACTTGGAGATAGAAAAAATGTTTTAGAAGAATTTTGAACGTCGTGAAGTATAACTGGATAAGGGAACAAGAGCAAAAATTAAACATAAAAATTCCCAGTGGTTTTACGTACATCGCAAGATTTCAGCGCATGATTGACTACTAAAAAAAAGAATACCAAAATAAGATACATTGCGCGCATGCAACGAAATGAATAAATAAACAAATGAATAAAAACCATTCACTTACAAAAAAGTTGCGACATGAAATGTAATACAGCACATTGGATTTTAAAATTCCTTAACATAAAGGTCCTTAATTGATAGACAAACCATACGAGGTGTGCAATGGCCGTGCCAGGAGTTAATTACGCTGTTGAGAGACGAGGGCCAAAAACACATTGTGAAAAATGGATGAAAAATAAAAAAACTTTCACGAATAGTTATTTCAAAACATTGAAGTCAGTACTACAGGATTGCGATGAAAAACGGGTTCCAAATGCAGCTTTAAAAGAAAGAAGCGGCGCCCATGCATCAAAGCCGCTTGCCTTCGCTAGCAGACCGCACATGTCTCTCTCGGACCACCGACCTTGTGACGTAGCGTGCTTCTGTTTTTTCTAACCTGCTTGCAGCCTGGAATTTACGAGCATTAATTCTTGCGTTCAAAGTCATATATCGTTTTAAAGTTTCTTAGCGGTACATCGTGCTACAAATGTTCATCTGACGACTTGACTCCTCTACGGGTTCTTTTTCTGGCCACAATTTTCGTAGAAGTTAAACTTTTTTAATGGAGACTTAGAGACAATAACGTAAAATTTTCACCAAAAATCACGTCCTAGACTACTTAAGAATATGTCAGGTATGAATTTATAGTGCGCATCAAATACACGTTGCCTTATCTATTTTGAAACTTTAAATGCAAATTATTTTGCTTTTACTTTCTCACGTGTTCTAAAAAAGCTCTATAATAGTGCGGCATTGAAGAATAGGAATTTTCCAAAAAATTTTCCCTAGTATCTAACTGTACCTGTTTCTTTCTCCCTCTACAAGTTTATAAAAGCCATCGAGTCGAATTACACCAGCGTTTCAGCGTGTGTTCATACAAGTGATTTCCAGGGGGTGGAATTTCTCAGCCATTGTGAGTTACTTTGCATTTAGACATTCTGATAAATAACATTTTACACGATATTGTTGCTGGACGAGCTGCCAAACTCCCAGAGATTTTATTATAACAAAGGTTCTAAAGTTCGAGGGTTCTAAGGGCAAAAGTTCTAGGGTTCTAAAGAACCCTCGAACTTTCGCCATCCATCTACTCCTGAGTCGTGTCCTCCAATTACCTCGGCGGGTTTGTCTTGAATTATAACGTCCTCACCATCCTTTATAATGTATGGCACTAAAAATTCTGGCAATAGCTAAAATTCACTACTAATGACCACTGAAACATTCTCTTTGAGCCAGCATGAAAATTATTTTGCAAGACACCATTTTGTATCACAGAATATCGGAAATTTCACAGTTCCCATTAGAGGCTGCTCTACGACCTTCACATTCTGTCTACAAAATGCTTTCAGTATTTTACAGATGCTGTTTCCATCACGGTAGAAGAAATAAGTTGTTTGCATTCAGCAAATGAGACGCTCTGTTGACCTTACGGTAAATAATAATAGATTCGCTCCCAGTTTTTAAGACCGATTACGAGTATCAGGGATACGCAAGAAAATGTTCATCGGTTCAGAGTTAAAGGGACACCCGTAAAATTTTTGGAAGAATTTTTAAAATAAAATTTTCCCTCCCATAGAGCTTCACTAATCATGTGTGAATTTAAAAAAATTAAATGAAAATATAACTGGACTTATTGAAAAGGGTTAAAAGCATGGCCTGTTAATTTTAATTTATATGTGTGCAGAATGTAATTTAATTCCTTTCATTCCTGTGTGACATTTTGAATAATCACACTGTGGAGCTTTTTACTTCAATACACGCCAATGAATTTTTATGAAGAATAAAACCTTCCATCAGCTTCAAAGGAACTCTCATCTCCATGGACTTTTTAACCAGGTAAGATTCTTCGATGAATTAATCCAGATGAATAACTTTCAGTTGATGCAATATACGTGCCTTGTAACCATCACACCTACGAAACTTTACCAACCCTCGATTGTTGCATTTTAAGTACTTGCGGAGCGGGGACGTGTGCCTGCTGTCTAATTTGAAAAAAAAATTGTTCGCCCAAGGGCAAATGGCTGTCTAATTTGAGAGAAAATGTTCGCCCAGAGGCAAATGTGAATGGTGAGTGTCATGGCCAGCAATACTTTCATTGTTCTGCAAAATATTTCGCACACCAGAAACGTCTTACCCGCAGGATTGCAAATCCTTCATAGCTATGATGACACCGTTTCGGAAGGAAGTGTTGCAACTCTTAATCGCGATAAGGGAGGAATTTGGATTGCAATTATTGGAGGCCTAAATTTGTTCCCGTTCTGGTAATTGAGTAAAAAATATGTTTATCATAATTTATGTGTGCAACTAGAGCAATTGATTTATATGATGGGAGAACCGCACAAGGCAACGGGTAATTTGTATTATATCGTATTGCTGCATTGCGTTGTTGTCGTGTGGTTTTATAGACAGAATTACTATTATAAAAGTGGCTTCGGGTGTAGAAATTCGCAGTAATTTTAACTCGCATATAAGCTTTTTTTTACATCTTGAAATGCGGAGCACATTAATTTCTGTAGCTTATGAGTTGAAATGCATTCAGATCCAGAGTAAGACAGTTTTATGTTCCTGCTTGATAAATTTATCCGCTTATATCCAACATATGCGTATAGTTCTGTCAATTTCAGCGAGTAGTTGACGGTATCTTCAACATCTAGGATATCAGCGATTTAATTTTCAAAACAGTAAATTTTTTTTAATTGCCAGTTAATTTCATTTCATCGAACTTTGGAGTTGCATTTGAACTTTCTGAACAAATAAAACAGCCGTTGTTTAATCTAAAAAGACCAGTGTACATGAAAAGGAATGATTCGGAAGTTTCGAAAGGAAGTGAAATTATTTTCATTGGAATAGAAGGAAAACTTGATTGAAACATTTCCTGATTTTATCAGCAGTGAATTTGACATTGTTCAAGTCGTGAAAAGCTCACCCAGCAATAAATTTCGATAATACGTGTACGTGTATCTCGCCTCATTTATAACTGGGGAGTGTAAAAGCTAATGACAGTGCGTAATGCTCAATACCTCTACTATTCTTTAAATATTTTTTTCAAGAGATACAAATTAATAGCGCGCAAAGCGTCATATCGCTGCTGCCAAGTGTTTTCAAGTTTTGCGCGCTTGGTTGTTCCCAAAACTTTAAAAAATTATGGCTGTTTGATGCTCAATTTGAATGCATAAGTCACTCTGTGAATGTTCTGAAAAGTATAAACAAAATCTAAACGTGTGTGGCATGCGTGTCCTAACTCCACGTTGGTTCCAAAGCCAATAAACGCCGCAATATCTCTTTGTTCTAAAAACCAACAAGCGTTGTATTTTCTCGGTGTTAAATACAACAAACATCGTAATATCTCTTTGATCATCTAAATCCGATTGTTCACAGATCAGTCATAGGAAGTTCCAAGCACAAATAGAAATAAATAAGTTTTAAAATTTGTGGGATGAATCGTGATGGCTTCCCTCAAAAAAAGCTCTTCCTCCTTGCGGAAACAAAAGTAGTACACTTCCGTCTAAGAAAAATATTTGGAACACCGAAATGTTAAAGCCAAAGCTTTAAATTGCATAGGGGAGCCACATTTTACACAATTCACATTAGTCAAAATCAAACTGTAATACAGCAAATTGGCTAATAGCGACACTTCACAATTCAATAAAAGCCCATGAACGAACAAGATGTTTTTTTTTCTGAAAAATAGAGAAAAAATCAGAAAATTATAGGTATATAATAAAGTTTGTTCCAAATTCAACTTTACATATGCTGTGCTAGTTTGAGAAAAATTATACTATAATTAAAAAAAGAATGTTTGTGGTAGTTGTACTCCAGAAATGCCCTCCGCAATAACTCTTTGTTCTAAATCAACAAACGCCGCATTTTCTCGACATTAAATACATGAAACACAGCATTTTTTCTGCGCTAAATACGACAAAAACCGCATTTTCACCGCTAAATATAAATAAGACTGCATTTTTTTTGTAACTAAATACAACAAACACCGTAATATCTCTTTATTCTGAAAGCAATAAACCCAGCATTTTCTCGGCGCTAAATGCAACAAACATCGCAATATTTTTTATTCTAAAACCAACAAACCACGTACTTTCTCGTCGCTAAGTTTAAAAAAAACACCGTTTTCACTCATTTCTCGGCGCTAAATTAAGAAAACACTGAATTCTCCCTGGTGCAGCACGGGTCGCAAGATCGGGGTGGGGCTGCTGCGGCTGGCGTTCATGACGACCATGATGCGGTCGCTGCCGGTCCAGATAGAGCACGAGGTCGTGCCTGACGCCGAGTACGACTTTATTGTGGGTGAGTGGTGGGTTTCAAATGAGTTATGTACTTGCTGGTGTGTGTCTATATATACCGTATGTATAAATTTATATGGAGGCTTGTATATGTTCATATATTAGGCTATTTGTATATTTCGGCCATTCATAAGACATGAAATGAATTGGTGAGCTGGCTGGTGGATATATAGCTCTAAGGTGGATACAACTATTGTATCCATAAGAATTAACACTCCCAGGGGAAATATGTGAGGTCTTAAGTGGAGAGCCAGGTAGGTCTTTTTTTATTGAAATCAACTATATGTTTTGTTAAGAAAAATCTTTTTACGGTTCACTGCTGTCCTGTTTTTCAGCACCTACTGCTTTTTTTCAACTTTTATCTTGTTTTATGAACTTTTTTCTCAACTTACTGTTTCTATTCCCCTTGCATGGATTCCGCGTATCCTTTCGTCCATACTAAATGGTGCCTTCCTTCTTCCTATCTTCGGAACGCTTTTTTAGCAGTTAGGAAGGCTTAGCACTTTGACTCGGAAGTGGTACATATGAGTACAACTGGGTAAATTGTGCATTTACGTAGCGGAATATAAAAATATTTAAACTATTTTGCTACCTTTGCTGAAATTAATTTCAGAGTAAAAGGTAATAGATTATGCTTTAATTGTACTCTTAATACTTTTTAAAAAGGTTAAAAATGTATTGGCGCAGAAAAGACGGTTTTTCAAAACGACTTCTTCTAGCCTAACCAAATTGACGTACTGTAGAAATCGCACAATCGTAGTCAACGTGTTAAACTAACATTTAATCTAATCCCCCCCCCCCAATAACCCACCCTTTCTCCACAGTGGGGTCCGGTGCCGGGGGGTCGACGGTGGCAGGGCGCCTGTCGGAGGTGGGGGCGCAGGTGCTGGTGCTGGAGGCAGGAGGGTCGGCGCCCCCCGAATCTATCGTCCCAGCGTTCACGGGGATGCTCTTCGGGGAGGACGACTGGGGCTTGCTCACCGAGCCCCAGACCACCACGCAGATGGCGTACAAGAACAGGGTGAGTCAGACTGGCTAGGGAAATTGGTGAAATTATCGAATTTCTGCGAGTTATAGGAAACAGGGTATATATAAGAGGTTTGCTTCTGCATATTCGAATTATAACGTTAGTAGTGAAGTTAGTTTACGTACTTCTGAGAGTTACAGGTAACAGGATGGGTTGCACTGGCTTCTGAAGTTCGTTAAGATTTCGTATTTCTGAGAGTTATATGTAACAGGGTGAGTCACACTGGCTTCTGAAGTAAGGTGTTTCTGAGAGTTGGAGATACATTCACTGAGGTGAACTTCGATATACGCTTGTAAAAATTGGTCGAGGTTGTTCAACTAACGCGATGTTTGATGTTAAGCCGATGCTCCCTGAGCTGGTATTGCAGATTTATGGTGAATGTTAGAGGAACGAAAATGCTATTAAAATTAATTATTTTTCCCAAAAAAACAAAGAAACTAAATACCTGATCCAAGTTATGAGCAACAACGAATAAGTGGGAATAATTCTTCTTCGTATACGCGAAATAATGCCGCGTGCCTCGCTGTGTACTTTCTTGCTTCCCATTAGAAATACAATCGTGCAACGATATCAAAGTTCTGTGAGTACAGGAACACAGAAATAAACGCATCGATTGCTTAAATGAGCGGTTTCTGCATAAACTGAAGTGCTGATAGCGTTCAGCATCCAGTCAGATGAGTCTAGAATGACCTTGTATCTCAGCTTTATATCTGTAAGTAAGATTAGTTGTTCAAGAAGTATAAATTGCCACAAAATACTCACTTCAATTCAAGTGTTTTAGACGAGCCATGAGATAAAAATTATTTCTTGTTAAGCAATATCTAATCTCATAACTATGTTCAGAATTTTTTGTTCATGCACAGTCAAATAATAAAAATGACCAGATATATTCAAGTTCATGCTAGGATCTTTTATTGTTAAGTGCGTTGAAGATTAAACTGCATTTATCGCATTATTTTCCAATTTAGGATGGTACCCAAGGTTTATTCGGAGTATTTAGGCTGTTAAACTTTGCTGTAAGCCAACAAATATATTTAAGGGTCATGACTTCAACATACAGACATTTCTACTCATGCTGAAAAGTTCTTGTATTTTCCTAACTGTTTATTTGTAATTGTTTCTAGCTGAACTCCTTGGTCGCGTGCTCAAGTAGAATATTTTCCTTAAGCAAGAGATGACTCATTTTTGGGGAAATGAGCCCCTAAATAAGATGAGCTCCTAAATAAGATGAGCTCCGAAATAAGATGAGCTCCTAAATAAAATGAGCTCCGAAATAAGATGAGCTCTGAAATGAGATGAGCTCCGAAATAAGATGAGCTCCGAAATAAGATGAGCTCCGAAATAAGATGAGCTCCGAAATAAGATGAGCTCCGAAATAAGATGAGCTCCGAAATAAGATGAGCTCCGAAATAAGATGAGCTCCGAAATAAGATGAGCTCCGAAATAAGATGAGCTCCGAAATAAGATGAGCTCCGAAATAAGATGAGTTCCTAAATAAGATGAGCTCCTAAATAAAATGAGCTCCGAAATAAGATGAGCTCCGAAATAAGATGAGCTCCTAAATAAGATGAGCTCCTAAATAAAATGAGCTCCGAAATAAAATGAGCTCCGAAATAAGATGAGCTCCTAAATAAGATGAGCTCCGAAATAAGATGAGCTCCTAAATAAGATGAGCTCCGAAATAAGATGAGCTCCGAAATAAGACGAGCTCCGAAATAAGATGAGCTCCGAAATAAGATGAGCTCCTAAATAAGATGAGCTCCGAAATAAGATGAGCTCCGAAATAAGATGAGCTCCGAAATAAGATGAGCTCCGAAATAAGATGAGCTCCGAAATAAGATGAGCTCCGAAATAAGATGAGCTCCGAAATAAGATGAGCTCCGAAATAAGATGAGCTCCGAAATAAGATGAGCTCCGAAATAAGATGAGCTCCGAAATAAGATGAGCTCCTAAATAAGATGAGCTCCGAAATAAAATGAGCTCCGAAATAAAATGAGCTCCGAAATAAGATGAGCTCCGAAATAAGATGAGCTCCTAAATAAGATGAGCTCCGAAATAAGATGAGCTCCGAAATAAGATGAGCTCCGAAATAAGATGAGCTCCTAAATAAGATGAGCTCCGAAATAAGATGAGCTCCTAAATAAGATGAGCTCCGAAATAAGATGAGCTCCGAAATAAGATGAGCTCCGAAATAAGATGAGCTCTGAAATAAGATGAGCTCCGAAATAAGATGAGCTCCGAAATAAGATGAGCTCCGAAATAAGATGAGCTCCTAAATAAGATGAGCTCCTAAATAAGATGAGCTCCTAAATAAAATGAGCTCCGAAATAAAATGAGCTCCGAAATAAGATGAGCTCCTAAATAAGATGAGCTCCTAAATAAGATGAGCTCCGAAATAAGATGAGCTCCGAAATAAGATGAGCTCCTAAATAAGATGAGCTCCGAAATAAGATGAGCTCCGAAATAAGATGAGCTCCTAAATAAGATGAGCTCCGAAATAAGATGAGCTCCGAAATAAGATGAGCTCCGAAATAAGATGAGCTCTGAAATAAGATGAGCTCCGAAATAAGATGAGCTCCGAAATAAGATGAGCTCCGAAATAATATGAGCTCCGAAATAAGATGAGCTCCTAAATAAGATGAGCTCCGAAATAAGATGAGCTCCGAAATAAGATGAGCTCCGAAATAAGATGAGCTCCGAAATAAGATGAGCTCTGAAATAAGATGAGCTCCGAAATAAGATGAGCTCCGAAATAAGATGAGCTCCGAAATAAGATGAGCTCTGAAATAAGATGAGCTCCGAAATAAGATGAGCTCCGAAATAAGATGAGCTCCGAAATAAGATGAGCTCCTAAATAAGATGAGCTCCGAAATAAGATGAGCTCCGAAATAAGATGAGCTCCGAAATAAGATGAGCTCCGAAATAAGATGAGCTCCGAAATAAGATGAGCTCCGAAATAAGATGAGCTCTGAAATAAGATGAGCTCTGAAATAAGATGAGCTCTGAAATAAGATGAGCTCTGAAATAAGATGAGCTCCGAAATAAGATGAGCTCCGAAATAAGATGAGCTCCGAAATAAGATGAGCTCCGAAATAAGATGAGCTCCGAAATAAGATGAGCTCCGAAATAAGATGAGCTCCGAAATAAGATGAGCTCCGAAATAAGATGAGCTCCGAAATAAGATGAGCTCCGAAATAAGATGAGCTCCGAAATAAGATGAGCTCCGAAATAAGATAAGCTCCGAAATAAGATGAGCTCCGAAATAAGATGAGCTCCGAAATAAGATGAGCTCCGAAATAAGATGAGCTCCGAAATAAGATGAGCTCCGAAATAAGATGAGCTCCGAAATAAGATGAGCTCCGAAATAAGATGAGCTCCGAAATAAGATGAGCTCCGAAATAAGATGAGCTCCGAAATAAGATGAGCTCCGAAATAAGATGAGCTCCGAAATAAGATGAGCTCCGAAATAAGATGAGCTCCGAAATAAGATGAGCTCCGAAATAAGATGAGCTCCGAAATAAGATGAGCTCCGAAATAAGATGAGCTCCGAAATAAGATGAGCTCCGAAATAAGATGAGCTCCGAAATAAGATGAGCTCCGAAATAAGATGAGCTCCGAAATAAGATGAGCTCCGAAATAAGATGAGCTCCGAAATAAGATGAGCTCCGAAATAAGATGAGCTCCGAAATAAGATGAGCTCCGAAATAAGATGAGCTCCGAAATAAGATGAGCTCCGAAATAAGATGAGCTCCGAAATAAGATGAGCTCCGAAATAAGATGAGCTCCGAAATAAGATGAGCTCCGAAATAAGATGAGCTCCGAAATAAGATGAGCTCCGAAATAAGATGAGCTCCGAAATAAGATGAGCTCCGAAATAAGATGAGCTCCGAAATAAGATGAGCTCCGAAATAAAATGAGCTCCGAAATAAAATGAGCTCCGAAATAAGATGAGCTCCGAAATAAGATGAGCTCCGAAATAAAATGAGCTCCGAAATAAAATGAGCTCCGAAATAAGATGAGCTCCGAAATAAGATGAGCTCCGAAATAAGATGAGCTCCGAAATAAGATGAGCTCCGAAATAAGATGAGCTCCGAAATAAGATGAGCTCCGAAATAAGATGAGCTCCGAAATAAGATGAGCTCCGAAATAAGATGAGCTCCGAAATAAGATGAGCTCCGAAATAAGATGAGCTCCGAAATAAGATGAGCTCCGAAATAAGATGAGCTCCGAAATAAGATGAGCTCCGAAATAAGATGAGCTCCGAAATAAGATGAGCTCCGAAATAAGATGAGCTCCGAAATAAGATGAGCTCCGAAATAAGATGAGCTCCGAAATAAGATGAGCTCCGAAATAAGATGAGCTCCGAAATAAGATGAGCTCCGAAATAAGATGAGCTCCGAAATAAGATGAGCTCCGAAATAAGATGAGCTCCGAAATAAGATGAGCTCCGAAATAAGATGAGCTCCGAAATAAGATGAGCTCCGAAATAAGATGAGCTCCGAAATAAGATGAGCTCCGAAATAAGATGAGCTCCGAAATAAGATGAGCTCCGAAATAAGATGAGCTCCGAAATAAGATGAGCTCCGAAATAAGATGAGCTCCGAAATAAGATGAGCTCCGAAATAAGATGAGCTCCGAAATAAGATGAGCTCCGAAATAAGATGAGCTCCGAAATAAGATGAGCTCCGAAATAAGATGAGCTCCGAAATAAGATGAGCTCCGAAATAAGATGAGCTCCGAAATAAGATGAGCTCCGAAATAAGATGAGCTCCGAAATAAGATGAGCTCCGAAATAAGATGAGCTCCGAAATAAGATGAGCTCCGAAATGAGATGAGCTCCGAAATGAGATGAGCTCCTAAATGAGATGAGCTCTGAAATGAGATGAGCTCCGAAATGAGATGAGCTCCGAAATAAGATGAGCTCCGAAATAAGATGAGCTCCGAAATAAGATGAGCTCCGAAATAAGATGAGCTCCGAAATAAGATGAGCTCCGAAATAAGATGAGCTCCTAAATAAGATGAGCTCCTAAATAAGATGAGCTCCGAAATAAGATGAGCTCCGAAATAAGATGAGCTCCGAAATAAGATGAGCTCCTAAATAAGATGAGCTCCGAAATAAGATGAGCTCCGAAATAAGATGAGCTCCTAAATAAGATGAGCTCCGAAATAAGATGAGCTCCGAAATAAGATGAGCTCCGAAATAAGATGAGCTCCGAAATAAGATGAGCTCCGAAATAAGATGAGCTCCGAAATAAGATGAGCTCCGAAATAAGATGAGCTCCGAAATAAGATGAGCTCCGAAATAAGATGAGCTCCGAAATAAGATGAGCTCCGAAATAAGATGAGCTCCGAAATAAGATGAGCTCCGAAATAAGATGAGCTCCGAAATAAGATGAGCTCCTAAATAAGATGAGCTCCTAAATAAGATGAGCTCCGAAATAAGATGAGCTCCGAAATAAGATGAGCTCCGAAATAAGATGAGCTCCGAAATAAGATGAGCTCCGAAATAAGATGAGCTCCGAAATAAGATGAGCTCCGAAATAAGATGAGCTCCGAAATAAGATGAGCTCCGAAATAAGATGAGCTCCGAAATAAGATGAGCTCCGAAATAAGATGAGCTCCTAAATAAGATGAGCTCCGAAATAAAATGAGCTCCGAAATAAGATGAGCTCCGAAATAAGATGAGCTCCGAAATAAGATGAGCTCCGAAATAAGATGAGCTCCGAAATAAGATGAGCTCCGAAATAAGATGAGCTCCGAAATAAGATGAGCTCCTAAATAAGATGAGCTCCGAAATAAGATGAGCTCCGAAATAAGATGAGCTCCGAAATAAGATGAGCTCCGAAATAAGATGAGCTCCGAAATAAGATGAGCTCTGAAATAAGATGAGCTCCGAAATAAGATGAGCTCCGAAATAAGATGAGCTCCTAAATAAGATGAGCTCCTAAATAAGATGAGCTCCTAAATAAAATGAGCTCCGAAATAAAATGAGCTCCGAAATAAGATGAGCTCCTAAATAAGATGAGCTCCTAAATAAGATGAGCTCCGAAATAAGATAAGCTCCGAAATAAGATGAGCTCCTAAATAAGATGAGCTCCGAAATAAGATGAGCTCCTAAATAAGATGAGCTCCGAAATAAGATGAGCTCCGAAATAAGATGAGCTCCGAAATAAGATGAGCTCTGAAATAAGATGAGCTCCGAAATAAGATGAGCTCCGAAATAAGATGAGCTCCGAAATAATATGAGCTCCTAAATAAGATGAGCTCCGAAATAAGATGAGCTCCGAAATAAGATGAGCTCCGAAATAAGATGAGCTCCGAAATAAGATGAGCTCTGAAATAAGATGAGCTCCGAAATAAGATGAGCTCCGAAATAAGATGAGCTCCGAAATAAGATGAGCTCTGAAATAAGATGAGCTCCGAAATAAGATGAGCTCCGAAATAAGATGAGCTCCGAAATAAGATGAGCTCCGAAATAAGATGAGCTCCGAAATAAGATGAGCTCCGAAATAAGATGAGCTCCGAAATAAGATGAGCTCCGAAATAAGATGAGCTCCGAAATAAGATGAGCTCCGAAATAAGATGAGCTCCGAAATAAGATGAGCTCTGAAATAAGATGAGCTCTGAAATAAGATGAGCTCTGAAATAAGATGAGCTCTGAAATAAGATGAGCTCCGAAATAAGATGAGCTCCGAAATAAGATGAGCTCCGAAATAAGATGAGCTCCGAAATAAGATGAGCTCCGAAATAAGATGAGCTCCGAAATAAGATGAGCTCCGAAATAAGATGAGCTCCGAAATAAGATGAGCTCCGAAATAAGATGAGCTCCGAAATAAGATGAGCTCCGAAATAAGATGAGCTCCGAAATAAGATGAGCTCCGAAATAAGATGAGCTCCGAAATAAGATGAGCTCCGAAATAAGATGAGCTCCGAAATAAGATGAGCTCCGAAATAAGATGAGCTCCGAAATAAGATGAGCTCCGAAATAAGATGAGCTCCGAAATAAGATGAGCTCCGAAATAAGATGAGCTCCGAAATAAGATGAGCTCCGAAATAAGATGAGCTCCGAAATAAGATGAGCTCCGAAATAAGATGAGCTCCGAAATAAGATGAGCTCCGAAATAAGATGAGCTCCGAAATAAGATGAGCTCCGAAATAAGATGAGCTCCGAAATAAGATGAGCTCCGAAATAAGATGAGCTCCGAAATAAGATGAGCTCCGAAATAAGATGAGCTCCGAAATAAGATGAGCTCCGAAATAAGATGAGCTCCGAAATAAGATGAGCTCCGAAATAAGATGAGCTCCGAAATAAGATGAGCTCCGAAATAAGATGAGCTCCGAAATAAGATGAGCTCCGAAATAAGATGAGCTCCGAAATAAGATGAGCTCCGAAATAAGATGAGCTCCGAAATAAGATGAGCTCCGAAATAAGATGAGCTCCGAAATAAGATGAGCTCCGAAATAAGATGAGCTCCGAAATAAGATGAGCTCCGAAATAAGATGAGCTCCGAAATAAGATGAGCTCCGAAATAAGATGAGCTCCGAAATAAGATGAGCTCCGAAATAAGATGAGCTCCGAAATAAGATGAGCTCCGAAATAAGATGAGCTCCGAAATAAGATGAGCTCCGAAATAAGATGAGCTCCGAAATAAGATGAGCTCCGAAATAAGATGAGCTCCGAAATAAGATGAGCTCCGAAATAAGATGAGCTCCGAAATAAGATGAGCTCCGAAATAAGATGAGCTCCGAAATAAGATGAGCTCCGAAATAAGATGAGCTCCGAAATAAGATGAGCTCCGAAATAAGATGAGCTCCGAAATAAGATGAGCTCCGAAATAAGATGAGCTCCGAAATAAGATGAGCTCCGAAATAAGATGAGCTCCGAAATAAGATGAGCTCCGAAATAAGATGAGCTCCGAAATAAGATGAGCTCCGAAATAAGATGAGCTCCGAAATAAGATGAGCTCCGAAATAAGATGAGCTCCGAAATAAGATGAGCTCCGAAATAAGATGAGCTCCGAAATAAGATGAGCTCCGAAATAAGATGAGCTCCGAAATAAGATGAGCTCCGAAATAAGATGAGCTCCGAAATAAGATGAGCTCCGAAATAAGATGAGCTCCGAAATAAGATGAGCTCCGAAATAAGATGAGCTCCGAAATAAGATGAGCTCCGAAATAAGATGAGCTCCGAAATAAGATGAGCTCCGAAATAAGATGAGCTCCGAAATAAGATGAGCTCCGAAATAAGATGAGCTCCGAAATAAGATGAGCTCCGAAATAAGATGAGCTCCGAAATAAGATGAGCTCCGAAATAAGATGAGCTCCGAAATAAGATGAGCTCCGAAATAAGATGAGCTCCGAAATAAGATGAGCTCCGAAATAAGATGAGCTCCGAAATAAGATGAGCTCCGAAATAAGATGAGCTCCGAAATGAGATGAGCTCCTAAATGAGATGAGCTCCTAAATGAGATGAGCTCTGAAATGAGATGAGCTCCGAAATAAGATGAGCTCCGAAATAAGATGAGCTCCGAAATAAGATGAGCTCCGAAATAAGATGAGCTCCGAAATAAGATGAGCTCCGAAATAAGATGAGCTCCGAAATAAGATGAGCTCCGAAATAAGATGAGCTCCTAAATAAGATGAGCTCCTAAATAAGATGAGCTCCGAAATAAGATGAGCTCCGAAATAAGATGAGCTCCTAAATAAGATGAGCTCCGAAATAAGATGAGCTCCGAAATAAGATGAGCTCCGAAATAAGATGAGCTCCGAAATAAGATGAGCTCCGAAATAAGATGAGCTCCGAAATAAGATGAGCTCCGAAATAAGATGAGCTCCGAAATAAGATGAGCTCCGAAATAAGATGAGCTCCGAAATAAGATGAGCTCCGAAATAAGATGAGCTCCGAAATAAGATGAGCTCCGAAATAAGATGAGCTCCGAAATAAGATGAGCTCCGAAATAAGATGAGCTCCGAAATAAGATGAGCTCCGAAATAAGATGAGCTCCGAAATAAGATGAGCTCCGAAATAAGATGAGCTCCGAAATAAGATGAGCTCCGAAATAAGATGAGCTCCGAAATAAGATGAGCTCCGAAATAAGATGAGCTCCGAAATAAGATGAGCTCCGAAATAAGATGAGCTCCGAAATAAGATGAGCTCTGAAATAAGATGAGCTCTGAAATAAGATGAGCTCTGAAATAAGATGAGCTCCGAAATAAGATGAGCTCCGAAATAAGATGAGCTCCGAAATAAGATGAGCTCCGAAATAAGATGAGCTCCGAAATAAGATGAGCTCCGAAATAAGATGAGCTCCGAAATAAGATGAGCTCCGAAATAAGATGAGCTCCGAAATAAGATGAGCTCCGAAATAAGATGAGCTCCGAAATAAGATGAGCTCCGAAATAAGATGAGCTCCGAAATAAGATGAGCTCCGAAATAAGATGAGCTCCGAAATAAGATGAGCTCCGAAATAAGATGAGCTCCGAAATAAGATGAGCTCCGAAATAAGATGAGCTCCGAAATAAGATGAGCTCCGAAATAAGATGAGCTCCGAAATAAGATGAGCTCCGAAATAAGATGAGCTCCGAAATAAGATGAGCTCCGAAATAAGATGAGCTCCGAAATAAGATGAGCTCCGAAATAAGATGAGCTCCGAAATAAGATGAGCTCCGAAATAAGATGAGCTCCGAAATAAGATGAGCTCCGAAATAAGATGAGCTCCGAAATAAGATGAGCTCCGAAATAAGATGAGCTCCGAAATAAGATGAGCTCCGAAATAAGATGAGCTCCGAAATAAGATGAGCTCCGAAATAAGATGAGCTCCGAAATAAGATGAGCTCCGAAATAAGATGAGCTCCGAAATAAGATGAGCTCCGAAATAAGATGAGCTCCGAAATAAGATGAGCTCCGAAATAAGATGAGCTCCGAAATAAGATGAGCTCCGAAATAAGATGAGCTCCGAAATAAGATGAGCTCCGAAATAAGATGAGCTCCTAAATAAGATGAGCTCCGAAATACGATGAGCTCCGAAATACGATGAGCTCCGAAATACGATGAGCTCCTAAATAAGATGAGCTCCGAAATAAGATGAGCTCCGAAATAAGATGAGCTCCGAAATAAGATGAGCTCCGAAATAAGATGAGCTCCGAAATAAGATGAGCTCCGAAATAAGATGAGCTCCGAAATAAGACGAGGCCCGAAACAAAATGAGTTCCGATAGTTACTCGAAGAAAATAATTATATTTAAAATCGAATTCAAATTTGAATTGCAAATCGCATTGAAAATCGAATTGAAATTCGAATTGGAACTCCAATTCAAACTCCAATTCAAACTCCAATTCAAACTCCAATTCAAACTCCAATTCAAACTCCAATTCAAGCTCCAATTCAAACTCCAATTCAAGCTCCAGTTCAAGCTCCAGTTCAAGCTCCAGTTCAAGCTCCAGTTCAAGCTCCAGTTCAAACTCCAGTTCAAGCTCCAGTTCAAGCTCCAATTCAAGCTCCAATTCAAGCTCCAATTCAAGCTCCAATTCAAGCTCCAATTCAAGGTCCAATTCAAGCTCCAATTCAAATTTAAGCTCCAATTCAAATTTAAGCTCCAATTCAAATTTAAGCTCCAATTCAAATTTAAGCTCCAATTCAAATTTAAGCTCCAATTCGAATTTAAGCTCCAATTCGAATTTAAGCTCCAATTCAAATTTAAGCTCCAATTCAAATTTAAGCTCCAATTCAAATTTAAGCTCCAATTCAAATTTAAGCTCCAATTCAAATTTAAGCTCCAATTCAAATTTGAGCTCCAATTCAAATTTGAGCTCCAATTCAAATTTGAGCTCCAATTCAAATTTGAGCTCCAATTCAAATTTGAGCTCCAATTCAAATTTGAGCTCCAATTCAAATTTGAGCTCCAATTCAAATTTGAGCTCCAATTCAAATTTGAGCTCCAATTCAAATTTGAGCTCCAATTTAAATTTGAGCTCCAATTCAAATTTGAGCTCCAATTCAAATTTGAGCTCCAATTCAAATTTGAGCTCCAATTCAAATTTGAGCTCCAATTCAAATTTGAGCTCCAATTCAAATTTGAGCTCCAATTCAAATTTAAGCTCCAATTCAAATTTAAAATCGAATCCAGTTTAAAATCGAATCCAGTTTAAAATCGAATCCAGTTTAAAATCGAATCCAGTTTAAAATCGAATCCAGTTTAAAATCGAATCCAGTTTAAAATCGAATCCAGTTTAAAATCGAATCCAGTTTAAAATCGAATCCAGTTTAAAATCGAATCCAGTTTAAAATCGAATCCAGTTTAAAATCGAATCCAGTTTAAAATCGAATCCAGTTTAAAAACGAATCCAGTTTAAAATCGAATCCAGTTTAAAATCGAATCCAGTTTAAAATCGAATCCAGTTTAAAATCGAATCCAGTTTAAAATCGAATCCAGTTTAAAATCGAATCCAGTTTAAAATCGAATCCAGTTTAAAATCGAATCCAGTTTAAAATCGAATTCAGTTTAAAATCGAATTCAGTTTAAAATCGAATTCAGTTTAAAATCGAATTCAGTTTAAAATCGAATCCAGTTTAAAATCGAATCCAGTTTAAAATCGAATCCAGTTTAAAATCGAATCCAGTTTAAAATCGAATCCAGTTTAAAATCGAATCCAGTTTAAAATCGAATCCAGTTTAAAATCGAATCCAGTTTAAAATCGAATCCAGTTTAAAATCGAATCCAGTTTAAAATCGAATCCAGTTTAAAATCGAATCCAGTTTAAAATCGAATCCAGTTTAAAATCGAATCCAGTTTAAAATCGAATCCAGTTTAAAATCGAATCTAGTTTAAAATCGAATCCAGTTTAAAATCGAATCCAGTTTAAAATCGAATCCAGTTTAAAATCGAATCCAGTTTAAAATCGAATCCAGTTTAAAATCGAATCCAGTTTAAAATCGAATCCAGTTTAAAATCGAATCCAGTTTAAAATCGAATCCAGTTTAAAATCGAATCCAGTTTAAAATCGAATCCAGTTTAAAATCGAATCCAGTTTAAAATCGAATCCAGTTTAAAATCGAATCCAGTTTAAAATCGAATCCAGTTTAAAATCGAATCCAGTTTAAAATCGAATCCAGTTTAAAATCGAATCCAGTTTAAAATCGAATCCAGTTTAAAATCGAATCCAGTTTAAAATCGAATCCAGTTTAAAATCGAATCCAGTTTAAAATCGAATCCAGTTTAAAATCGAATCCAGTTTAAAATCGAATCCAGTTTAAAATCGAATCCAGTTTAAAATCGAATCCAGTTTAAAATCGAATCCAGTTTAAAATCGAATCCAGTTTAAAATCGAATCCAGTTTAAAATCGAATCCAGTTTAAAATCGAATCCAGTTTAAAATCGAATCCAGTTTAAAATCGAATCCAGTTTAAAATCGAATCCAGTTTAAAATCGAATCCAGTTTAAAATCGAATCCAGTTTAAAATCGAATCCAGTTTAAAATCGAATCCAGTTTAAAATCGAATCCAGTTTAAAATCGAATCCAGTTTAAAATCGAATCTAGTTTAAAATCGAATCCAGTTTAAAATCGAATCCAGTTTAAAATCAAATCCAATTTAAAATCAAATCCAATTTAAAATCAAATCCAATTTAAAATCAAATCCAATTTGAATTTAAATTTGAAAGCAAATCCAGTATAAATTTAGGTTTAAAAGCCAATCCCGTATAAATTTAGGTTTAAAAGCCAATCCCGTATAAATTTAGGTTTAAAAGCAAATTAAATTTCGAACATCGGGTGCAAATCCATTCACAAACTGGAAAAAGCAAATTTTCTGAACATCAAAATAAAAAATTTCGAATTTCACTTAGTCTTAACCAGGGCAATACGAGTAGGTGAGGTCTCGAGCTAAAAGTTGGGTATGCCTTCCATTTGTTAAAAGTTTTTTTGTTTTGTTTTGTTACGGACCATTTTATTTCGGTGCGCTGCTGTCCTGCTCTCCAGCACCTACTTCTTCAATTTTTATACTGTTTCATAAACATCTTAATCAATTACCTGTTTCTATGCACCTTGTACATTGATTCCACATTCCCTCAAGTCCATACTAAACGAAGCCTTCTTCCTTCCTCTTTGTGGAACGCCTTTCTTGCGGTTGGGGAGACATGAACTAACATCTAATTTAATTTCACTTAATTGCAAACAGCCGATACACGCCATATGTTTCGTGGTCAATTTAAAGGTCACCAAACCTAACCATTGAACGACAGTGAAGCACTTTCGGAATACTACGCCATGTTTTTTAATTAATGTCTAGTGTATTAGCAATCATGTTGACGAAATAAAAATTTGCCCTCGCAAAAAACACGAAAAGGGGGTTAATGAGGTTATCATTATTTCGCAACCTTCTCCTAAAAATAAGAAACGAAGAAAATTGGTTCTACCACGGAGCAAGTTTTTGTCTGTTCCACATGACCATTAGAAGGCGAAGGCTAAAGTACACAGCTTTGCATTCGAGAAATAACTTACTCGGCGCGTTTTCTTGGAACCTGTTTGTCTGAATAGTTTTTATTACTGCACTTCATGCGCGTGCTTGTCATGCCCTTGCCGACGTTCCATACTCCTTCATTAGAAAGAAGCTACATTTTTTATAGTTATTAAGTGTTCGTTGACCTTGCGATCATTCCAAGTTCACGAGCTGCAATAAGATAACCCTCTGGGTGTAAGGAGGCTGGTAAAATCGATTTAATCCGTGTTGCTCCACATTTTTAGGCGGTAAGCGCAAAAAGAACCCTTGGATTTGAACCTTCTTTTTGCACCACCCTGGCCGTCAAAAGGAGGCTCAAACTAAATTATTTTCCAATCTTTATTCTTTCAAAACTCTGCGCTGCAGGCTATTCTGTTTCTTACTTGAAGTCGAGAATTGCATTAATCAATTCTGACAGCGAGAAATTTGGTTTGCCTAATGAGTGATTGCAGGAACGCGCCAAATGAACGACCAAACCCACCCGTTCTTTTGGCTCCACTCTGTGTTAATGCATCACCCTGTGCTTAGGCATCACCCTGTGCTTAGGCATCACCCTGTGCTTAGGCATCACCCTGTGCTTAGGCATCACCCCGTGCTAATGCATCACCCCGTGCTAATGCATCACCCCGTGCTAATGCATCACCCCGTGCTAATGCATCACCCCGTGCTAATGCATCACCCAGCACTAATGCATCACCCAGCACTAATGCATCACCCAGCACTAATGCACCACCCAGCACTAATGCACCACCCAGCACTAATGCACCACCCAGCACTAATGCACCACCCAGCACTAATGCACCACCCAGCACTAATGCACCACCCAGCACTAATGCACCACCCAGCACTAATGCACCACCCAGCACTAATGCATCACCCGCCAGAGGGTGCCGGTGCCGGTGGGGAAGGTGCTGGGTGGGTGCACGAGCATGAACGGACTGCATTACGTGCGAGGCAGCCGTGCAGACTTCGATCGCTGGGCGGCCTTTGGGAACACCGGATGGGACTACCAATCTGTCTTGCCATACTTCAAGAAGTCTGAGAATTTTGAAGGCTTCCAAACAAATTATACAAGTAAGGCTTACTCGAAATGACGTTTTCTTCCAAAGTATTCACGAATAGAAGAGTTTGGTCCTAGCTTTGGTTTTGGTCAACTCGTAAAAAACGTTCGAGCTGGGAAAATTATTAATGATGTGAAGTGAAGTTATGTGTCAAACATTTTAATCGAGTTGATATGAGCAATGCCACATCATCTTCTATGAGCTTCAACTTGTGTTAAGAAATTAATTCCAGTCATTTATAACTCGAATCAAGGATCTTTCTGCGTAAATAAGCATTGCTTTTTTTCATCAGTGTGCGGTGAGGTTTGCGTGAGATGATGTGAAATAATGCGATAATCGAGTGTATTAAAGTGTGGAAATTTAAAAAATTGAAGCCATTTTTTTGCCCCAGAACAATACCACGGCTTTGGAGGCCCTGTCAACGTGAAGCTAGCGTCCATTAACACGCCTGTGAAGGAAGCTTTCATCAAAGCCGCCCACGAATTTGGTTCCGACTTCATAGATGACAGCGGCCCTTCTCAAATAGGTGGGCTATTAGTCGATTCAACTTCTATTGTAAAGCTAAAAAAGGCTCGCACCTAGGTTATGTTCATCTTCGACGATCGGTACCCGCTCGTGATTAAGAGAGCATTAAAGGCTCGCATCTAGGTTATGTTCATCTTAAGCGGCCCTTGGACGATCAATTTATTTGTCAATATCATTGACTCAATATATTGACGAATTTTTTTTTGCCCACTAAGTCAATTAATTGACGGTCGTCAATCAAGCCCACAGACGATCAATTAAATTGTCAATATTCATCATTGCCAATTAATTATATTGACAATAAAATTGATCGTCTATGAGCCGCTTAAGACGGTCTGTACTCGCATGTAATTAGGAAATTCTTTTCAAGGATAGCGGAGAATGTCGATTTTATGTCGGTAAATTTCAAGTCGATATTCAAAAGGCTCTGATACAGAAAATATTTTGAAGTTCAAAACGTATTTCAGAGCATGAAAGAATTTAACAATGGTAATAGATTGAACTAAACAGGCATTTAAACTCACGGTTTATCACTTCATTAATTTATATGTACAGAGTGGCGCAAAAAGAAAGCATGGATTTGACTTGCGTAGTATTAGCGGTCTATGAGTTCTTTTTGCACCACCCTTTACCTCTTTTAATGCCCAATTCTGAATCCAAAACTGTTTCAACATTGTGTAAAAAATACCGACAGTCTCGAATTAAACACTTTTGAAACCCGTCTACTTTTCGTTTTGCTGTAAGATATTCATAAACCTATTCAAATGTGTCATTACTTTCTTTGTGAGAAAACCCCGAAATCTGTGTCCTTTAATGAGTTGACAAATTAAAGAATGCTCATCTACACCACTTATGCCATTCACGATATAATTACATTTGCTTCGCCTTTATTTCAAATTCTGAAAGGAAAACTTCTAAACAGGTTCAATATATGCACCAGCACTTCTGCGCAAAACAAAGAAAAAAATTCAGATATGTACGCTACCGCCAGAAGAAAAAAGAATTCTCTTTGATTCGTTGATCTTCCATCGCTCAACTATCCGTAAATCTGTAAAATATAGGATATCGGATCATTTTTTATACTTTGAGGGTTTCTGTCAGACTACCACTAAATGAGGTCTTAATTTTTCAAAGCATGCTACCTGTGGAGGTTTTCTGGTTGTGTGAAATAATCGTACAAGTCGATGAATCCAATTAATAACACACTCGTACAAATTCAGTATTTCAAAGATTCAAGAGTAAGAACATCCGAATTTTTATTGCTACTTTACGGTAACAACTATTTATGAATACAACCTGTAATTGTTTGAAACGCTACTTATATATACGAACTGATATTCCTCAAAACTCTTTTTCTCTATACATGCGCAATTCTTCAGAACGCTATATATTTGTACAAACTTAACACATGACTGACCATGATCGGTCTGAGATCACACGGTGTCTGTCATGAAATGACGAAACAAGGCCCAGCTGTATAACCTCCCATGACGAGCGCATTGTGCCTGGAGACTTCTGCGGCCTTATGCTTCATTGCTGGCATTAGCTGCACGCACTCATGCGCCCAAAGCTATGACTGACATCAAGCTTTATGTGTCCACGTTATGGCTTCTGCAATAACCTCTGAAATTTCAATCCCAATCTATCCACATAATGGCTCTCATCAATTTATATTGCCAGTAGTAAATGGGTGGTAACTCATTGCTAGAAAACATGACCCGATAGAAGATATCTCATGCCATAATTGAAATCAGTGAGCTTAATTTACCTTGGAACAAGTTTCAAAGTGTATGCAACTGACAAAAAAGTAAAATTTTGTTCCCCAGGGTAAATCTGCTGAAATCTCGTGTCTGTTCCAGGTTAATCCAATCGCATGAAATCTGGAATTGCTACTAACTACTGAAATCTTTCAAAGTGGTTGAGAACGAATTACAATTAATACTACTATTTCGGTTTGTATCAAATTCATTCTCCAAAGTAGAAGTGTAATGATTTAAACAATTTTAAACAATTTTCGACAATTTATTTACCACGGGTGATACAGAGGTAGAATGTTTCTTCAGTCTAGTACAATGGTCAAATTTGAGTATAACTACCTGTGGGCCCGAACAAGTTCAGCGACTTTTAGGGCATCCTACCATCACGTTATTCTAAGGTGTATAAACAATTTAAATAATTTAAACAATTTATTTACCACAGGTGATACAGAGATAAAATGTTTCTTAAGTCTAGTACAATGGTCAAATTTGAGTATAGATACCTGTGGGCCCGAATAAGTTCAGTGGCTTCTAGGGCATCCTACCATCAAGGTTAGTCTAAGGAGTACAATAATGTTTAACCTAATTCACTTGAACTAGAGACGCATTAGACTGATCAATGAGATAATTAACTCGAAGTTAGATACTTCATTTTACAATATAGTTCATATGGACTAGATTTAACAGTATATTCGACAAACGATTCAAGAACAGACTGAAGATCGGAGAAATTAACCAAGGCAAATTACATTATTAGGACCAGTTATGTAGGGGACAAGGTTTGACTCTGTGATCTTACACGACTGGTAATCTGATAGGAAGTGAGACACAAGGTTTTTTTGAATACCTTATAAGAATTACTTTCACGGATCTCCGCAGGTATTGAGTTCCAAGTTTTAGTTCCAACGAAGAGGATACTGTGTTGTGACCGAGCCTTTGAGTAATAAGGAAGCATGAATTTACTTCTATTTCGGGTTAAATGGTCGTGATGACCTGTTTGCGCAGTTAATAATTGTTTTAGGCTATTGTCGCCATCATTTGTTAATGTTTTGTAAATGAAATTGCAAGCGGAGATTTTGTAGAGATCCGAAAGCTTAAGTATTCGTAAATTTTTGAATGAATCATTTGTGTGAGCGTTATATTCTAGATTCTTTACCGCTCTGATGGCTCTTTTTTGCAGGGTAAAAATTTTGTTGGTTCTATTTTTATCAGTTCCGTGCCATGCTTCTATTCCGTATTGCAAGTATGGTGAAATGAGCGTTCGGTAGAGCATTTGTAAGGCTGTTTCAGGCAGGAAATTTTTAACTTTATTCAGGATTCCGATAGATTTTGATAGTTTAGAACTAATATGAGCGATGTGCTCTTTTAAGGTTAGATGTTCGTCTGTTATGATGCCCAGGAATTTACTTTAGTTGGTTTCTTCGATTTCACCTTCGCCAATTTGAATGCGTGGGAGAGATATATTTTTCTTGTATGAGAATGTAATATATTTTATTTTATCGATATTAAGGCTTATTTTATTAGCTTTAAGCCACAATGAAACCTTATGAAGTTCATTATTTATACGCTCCGCCATCCTAGCGGGATTTTGGTTTGGAAGGACCGCAGAAAGAGTACTGTCATAGGCAAAAAGTATGAATTTGAAGAATGATGTAGATTTAATGATATCATTGATAAAAATTAGAAATAGGAGCGGCCCAAGGACAGACCCTTGTGGAACTCCATGGCTAATTGTCTGTGGGTCTGATTTTGCGTCGTCAATGACAACGTATTGTTTCCGTTTTGCTAAGTATGATCTGAACCAATTAATATAATAATGTTATATAATAAAATATTATGATAATGTTATATAATAAAATATAATGATAAACCAATTAATAATAAAAATATAATAATAAAGTTTAACGTATGATAGCTTTCCCCAGAGGAAAATTCAATTGTTATATAAAATTAATATAATGATAAACCAATTAATAATAAAAATATAATAATAATGTTTAACGTATGATAGTTTTTCCAAGAGGAAAATTCAACACAGGCATTTCATGGAATTAACTACTTGTGGTACTATGCACGATGAAAATTAACAGGGAAGAATATACTTAGGTATTTTCTAAATGACTATAGTAAAGACTACCTTAGCCTCTGTTTTTCCGTAGACCATAGAAAGACACGTCTATGTAATTGAAAAGGTAATTTCAATAACGCCGTTACACCTTCCAAATCACGGCGACTTTGACTGTTAAATTAAGATAAACTGGACCCTACTCGGTATACAAGATCCAATTTAGCCACAGCAACTGAATGAGGGCTTTTTTCTTCGATTTGCATTTATGCCCCCATCTAGGATCTTGCTGAGTAATCAGAGCAGCTGAAACACCTTGGGTTTTTTGGCTCGGCCATCTAGGCGTTTCAAATATTTTAGGCTGGGGTCGTTACCGAGTAGCAATTTAATCTGTGAGCAACTAATAATTTATCATGCAGAAACTTGGTTCAAGGGATCTTTTTTCAGGGTAGCAAGGCTGCGTCTATCGTTTGGAATTTTTTCTAGAGCTGAGCATTTCAAGGCATTATTTTTGCCTTTCTAATGCAGTAGCTTGACTCGTGGGTAACCTTAAAAATACTCGTACTTACATTTCGACCATCTCCGCGGGCGAATAAATCAAGCAATGAATTTTACCATGTATATATATATTTATATATATATATATATATGTATATATATATGTATATCTGATTGAACAAGAATAGATGGAAGCAAAAAGCTTGAAGGAACTAGGAAAAACCTTAAGAACAGTCTTACATTCTTAGTACGACGAACTGGGGATGCCTCCGAAAATTAAATTCTCCTCATTTAAATTGTAGTCAAGATTCTGTAGATGAATTTTTGCGGAAAATCAATTTTTCCTAAAATTGCAAATTCTATCAGCTATCATATCATTCTTTCTGTGTTAATGGCTTTCTTACCATTTTTGGCAACTGCAGTAAATAGCGCGAACAGATCGGTCTCATTGCATATTCGCAGCTGTTCAACTGACTCGTTTAATTAAAGTCGTTCCTAATCGAACAACTGCAGTACACACGCATTGATCGTCACAGGAGTAGTTCAATAGTATTTTTGGTCAATAATTTTGAATCATTCCATTTTCATGACCTACAGGAGACGTTGATAGAAACACAACCTAAAACCCCTTATTCTTTGTTTTTGCTCGCTCAACACGCAGCTCGATGGTTGGTCAAGGGTACGTTGTTTTAGTAGTGAAACTGGGTGAGAAGCTCCACGGTATTCTGAAGCCGGTTTACTGGAGTCAGATGACAACTTTTTTCGCTCCTTCTGAAATGAACGACCTTAAACACTGTGTGTACATTTCATGACTTTACCTAAACTCCAATGATGACTTTCGGAATGAAGACATTATTTTTGAGATAAAAATACTTCAGCTCTAGTATATCTTGAAGTATGATCTAGAAATGCCAAATATTTGTTACAATCCGATTAACTTGGGCATCGGCTTGAGACAGAAACAGTGCCACCATAATTTTGCCAGACGCAATGACTTGACGAACTAACTTTATTTCTTCTTGTTCCCCATGGGTGGGACACCACTGTGATATCTATGGGTATTAGTACTCCTTGAGGAAGACGTGAATCCTGGAGCTAAAGGTTGAGTAGGCCCTCCGTTTTTGAAAGAAAATGGTTTCATTATTTTGCACATGACCATCTTTTTTCACTTCACTTCACTGCTGTTTATTTCACTACCTGTTACTTCTTCAACTTCAATCGAGTTTTATCAACACCTTTTATACTTCATGTAACTTTGCGTAAGGGATATGCAATGGCAAAACAACGCATAGATTCCCGTTCCCTTAATTCTATACCAAATGGAGCCTTCTCCTCCTGGAAACACATTGTTCAAGTTTAGAGAGTCCATTTACTTAAGCTCTAATTTTATCCTATTATTTCCTTCAGTCAATAAATGAAGGAGATTTCCCTGTGGTTGCGATAACTTTCAAGAAACTGTGATTTTCTATGTTATGATCGTACCCCCCGCAGGCATGCGCTGAAGGGATAGTTCTCTAGCGCAAGGGTACTCAAACATTGTTCAACCAAGGACCACTTTTATTACAGAAAATAAGCTGAGGACCCCCACACATGTGTTCCCTCAGGAAAATATATGCATCCACTGGTAAATTCGCTAAATTTTGCAGACCTCTTGTCAATGTGCCACGGACCCCCCTTTGAGAACATCTGCTCTAGCGTATCTTGGAGGCCTACCGCTTATTAACACTGTGGTCACTGAAAGAGTTTTCATAATACTACTAACCGACCAGTAGTCACAAGCTCAATTATCATTAAGTACTAAATCAAAACTTCATGAAGGCACGATCCTGTTAATGAAAGCTGTTTTCAACATTGCTTTATTACTACAATTGACGTTAAATTTGAGTAAACTTCCGTTTTACCAGCCGCAATCAAAGTGTTACAATGGGAAGAACCCCTAAGTTTTTCTCTCATCTACGGGTTTATACTGCTATAGTTACCATCGCTATGAATACGAGTACGGGCCGTCCTATGCAAATAAAGAAGTTTTTACCCCAAGTTGATACCTGCCATATCATGCATTGGGTTTTTTTCCCTAGACAATTAAAAATACCCACGTATGCCCAAACTCGTTAGACAGGTCTACCTCCGGTAGTTGTATCGGTTACAAGCAGCATTCGGCTACAGACATGCTGTATTGATAGTTAGACAGGAATTTCTCCCTCACCGTTCTTTTCAGAAATAAATAACCTACATGTTATTCCGACAAATTCCTGCCGGACCACGGTTGGTTTTTTCATGCATTTTCCCTGCATTCTTCTCATCCCAAACAAATTTGCATGCAATGTTTATTCTTGGAAGAAATGCTGCTAAGAAACAGTATGCCCCCATGCCTTGAACAGAATGTTTACTGGGGAAGCACTGGTGTAGATTTACGGACTTTAATCGTTCAGTGCAATATCTCGGTAAGTAGATCTCAGGATCACTCTTAAACAAAAAATGAGCAACTTCCTTCAGAAGATTCTGAAGTTTCATGCACATTTAGTCCCATAAACCCTAGGTTTTTCTAAAATATTCATTTTAATAGAAAAACCAATTTGAAATGATAGTCATTCATTCTTTCCCTCGTATTAAAGGGTAGTATTTGTTGAAGAAAGTTTTTACTTGCCCAATTATTTTTCCATATTTCTTCGATGAATAATTATGCATTCGATTCAATAGTATGCAATTATGTGTTTACGTCAGCTAAAAACGTTAGTTTTATTTCGAATAATTTGTTGATAACATTTTAAAATATAAAATATTCGTAATGATAGGAAGCCGTCAACGGTAATTTCCATTCGCTTGCAAAACCAGTTTTTGGTCTCAGGCTTTATAATAGCCTGGAAACAAGGTCGATTAATCATTGCATGGAAATCATTTTCGGAACTAGTTTGCTCTGGCCCTGAACCTGACAAGTTGAGTTCATATGAGGGCGTCGGCCTTAACCCAGCTGAACAAGGCCAATTGACACTCTTCGGAAGATAAGGCTGTAGTAATGCACTGGAATAAGTAGTAAAGGAAGCATTCGCGTAGGAAGTTAACGGGCGTCAATGCTGTTCTTCAAGAATGTTGTTGGGTATGTACTGAAGAGAGTGCTGTGAGTAGTTCTTCAGGAATCCCACGTGAGAAATTTTCTCTGAAAATTATCTAGTTATTTTCATGGTATTTTTACGTTTGACTTAACTTATTTTCGAGTTAAAATTTATTATAACCTTGAAAATGAAGTTTATAAAATGTCCTGGTATGTCTTGAATAGTTTTGCACACCTTTACATTCCCAACATTAGTATATACTCTGGACGCATTAACTGAGTTGATGTAAACTGAAGTTCAATGCTCAACTCAAGATAAACTTCATTTCAATTTTCAAGTTTAAAATGAACGAAGATTAATTGCAGCGTGCCTTCATTTGATTTTCATCAGGTTCACGTATAAAATCAGCATGTGAACATTGGGGGGAGGGTTGTTACCCTCATTATGGAAATCCCCTCGGTGATCACCGAGGGTTACCAAGCAGTCCACGTGCTAAGGAACTATGGGACTCGTAATTAAAATCACAGTGAGGTATGCTGCTCCTCAAACACATCCTGAGAGCATGCTCCTCATCATGCAACGCTAAATGCCAATCTCTCGTCCGTCTCTGGTCTTGAGATGGGACTGAGAATTTTCGTCGCCCATCTCGAGGAGAGGTCTTGAGATGTGACTGAGACTTTTCGTCGCCCATCTCGAAGAGAGGTCTTGATATGAAAAAGGGACTTTTCGTCTTCCGTCTGGAGGAGAGGTCTTGAGATGGGACCGAGACTTTTCGTCTTCCGTCTCGAGGAGAGGTCTTGAAATGGGACAGAGACTTTTCGTTGTCCGTCTTGAGGAGAGGTCTTGAAATGAGAAAGGGCCTTTTTATATCCCGTCTCGAGGAGATAACCGACGAGTCTGTACTTTAGAAAAAATGGTGCTCCCGTGTTTGACCTTAATCGTATTGGCTTCTGTTTGCTATATTCTTCATTTTTCGGTACAGGAGATGAAAATACAAATTAATATGTGTCACTTTTCTTGCTTAGGCACAATCGGATCAGTATCTGTCTACTCCATAATTTTTTGGCTCAGGTGAGGGAAAAAGTAACTGTGAACTGTCCTTGACCACTCAATGTACAGCATCAAAATTCATGATGATCTTGAAATTAACAGCAGCAAACAGTCAAATGCTAAAACAAGGAACCAAACGACAGGTTAAGGTTCTTTGCAAATTTTATTATCAGCTGTGGTTTATCACCTCGACACAGTTTTTGATCGCTAAGAAGTTTTCTAATTCGAGTTCTTTGGATCCCGGTCTCAAGAGTCAACTTTTTCTCCGTATCGTTCAAAAAAGCTTAGGTTAAGAAACTAACGCCGTGAGCTGAACTTTTACTCGGTTTTTACGAAGGATTTTTGTAGATTTAAAAAAAACTGCGTCATTCAAATCCCATCAAATACACTTCAATATCTTAGCAAGCAAGCTAATGCAGTGGGTATTGGAAGTCAAATAATCTCTCCTAATTATTTCAGTTTGCTGTCATTTTGTCAATGTCGAGCGCACATTTCAGTAGGTGTTTATTCTAAGTTTATTCCAGTAGTAGTTTATTCCGTTCAAGGACTGCTCAGAACGTCTACTTCATAGTAGAAATTTGCGAATCTGTAGTCTTGTTGTAGAATGTTCTGTGTGGTGTCCATGGCTCCCTTTTTTCGTCGCAAAAACGCTACTTTCTAGCCGCCACCCTTAGGTCAGTCGGACACGCCGCGCCACACACACCAGCCCTGATCATTTAAGTTACCAGGTCCGAGCTGAGAGTTGGGTAGGCCTTCTTTTTGTTGAAATTAAATGCTTTTTTACGCTAAGGACCACCTTTTTCGGTTCACTGCTGTCCTGTGTTTCAGCACCAACTACTTTTTCCTTCAATTTTGATCTTCTTTCTCAACTTACTGTTTCTATGCCTTTTCTGCATAAATTCCGGGTTCCCTTACCTTCACACTAAATGATGCCTTCCTCTAACTTATAATTTAATTTAATTCAATTATATTACCGTGCCAGGGGCACCAGATCTGCTTGCTTTGGTCAAACTCCTCAATTTTGGCCATATTGTGGCCAAAGTCCTCAAACTTAGTGCTTTCTGCCAAGTAAATAATCCTAAGTGACAGCTACATAGTCGATCACCGAAGCTGTCGTTCAATGAATATATTATTTTTATCGTTGTTTTTCCTTCCAAAAATTCCAAACTTGGGCTTTTTAGGTCAAAAATTCCTTATGCTTGAACCCTGGGAATTAGCAAATCAAGCGGAAAAATATGAGATCACAAGCTGAAGGCCATGAAGGCTTTCCTTTCGTTGAACTAAAATAGTTTATTTGGTTTCATTATGCATCATTTTTTTCAGTTCACTGTTCTATTTTTCAGCACCTACTTTTTTCTTTTGAAATTTTTAGCATGTTTCACAAACTTCTTCGCAACTTACTGTTTTTAAGCGCAGGAGGTTTATAAGGAACACACCTTTTTATATAGATTCCCCGGTCCTCAAATGCCATACTAAATAGTAAATTGCGGTTTCTTTTCTAACATTTTTATGGCGATTAGAGAAGATTAAACTATCATCTTATCTATTTTGTACATCTGCTTCCCCAAAGGCTTCAGTCCTGCCCATTTCACCGTGAAGGATGGCATACGAGTTTCAACATCAGAAGCGTTCCTAAGGCCGAACTTGCATCGTAAAAATTTGCTTGTCCGCACCAACGCTTTCGTTGTCAAGGTAAGGTCTTGTTCATATAAAATGTTAACCCGTGAGAAACTTTTCCTGATTTCATTGGGGTTTGGCTTCAAAAATTTGTTTTTTTCTTGCTATATTGATTGTCATAGAAGCGTCGTAGATCATTTGCTTGACCGGTAGTGCTCACATTGTTGAAAAGAAGAAAAAGAAAAAAAAAAGTTTAGTTTCCAAGTTGCCACACGAGATACATGCCAACATAAGTATGAATAAATATTTATGTTTTGCGTCTTGCAAATCCTAATTATAAATAAAAGAGCAAAGAAAGTCGCTTTTAAATTCAACATTCTTATTATTACAGTCTAATACTAAAAGAAGAACGTTTCGACCTGTTAGGTCATTTTCAACTTCTGTCGATAGAAAATCACAAAATCCAATAAAATTTCAAGTAAAATTGCAGACAATGAGGAGAAATGAAAATAAAAAACATCATAGTAAAAACAACAAATACAAACTAAACTAGCTGAAGGGGGAATGCAGACTGACTATCATTCAAAACCGGTTTTTCAGTTAAAATATACAAAGATTCTAAAATACGAAGTTTAATAATACCAGATGTGGATGCAATTATTTTAAAATCGTTTAAGCGCACTGGAAGATCGCATTTCTCTGCATGAGAACGGATGGCAGAATGAGATGGCGTAGAGAGAAGGAGGCCTGTTCTAAAACTCCTACCAGCATGCTCAGCAACGCGAATACTAAGGGCCCGTTTTGTTGAGCCCACGTACTCAGACGCACAACGTGCGCAACAATATTTGTAGATAACAGATGAGAGTATGCCTTTGGGAGTTTTATCATTATAATTGAAATATGACCCTTTTACTATGTGAGGGCCTGAGCTAAAGGTTGGGTAGGCTTCCTTTTTGTTGTAATAAAATAGGTTTTTGTTTTGTTACGGACCATCTTTTTTCGGTTCACTGCTGTCCTGTTTTTCAGCACCTACTACTTTCTTCTTCAACTTTTTTCTTGTTTCATGAACTTCTTTCCTAGCTTACTGTTTCTGTGCACCTAGTGCATAGATTCCGCGTTCCCTCAACTCCATACTAAATGGTGCCTACCTCTTTCCTCTCTTGGAACATCTTTGTCGTGGTTAAGGGAGGCTAAAACTTTCTTATATAATAATAATAATAATATGACCCTTTTTTGAATGTATTGACCAATATAATTTTGAAATCTATATGCTTGAAATGTTTAGATAGTAGTAAATGTAATTCCTTTTTCAGTTTTTCCGATTTGTACCCAAAATACGGTAATGTCAGGTAAAACGGCTTTTTATTGACTAAGCATGAATTTTACAGCAAGCCAAATTCATGCTTAGTCAATAAAAAGCCGTTTTACCTGACATTACCGTATTTTGGGTACAAATCGGAAAAACTGAAAAAGGAATTGCATTTACTATTATCTAAACATTTCATGCGTATAGATTTCAAAATTATATTGGTCAATACATTCAAAATAGGGTCATATTTCAATTATAAGGATAAAACTCGCAAAGGCATGCTCTCATCTGTTATCTACAAATATTGTTGCGCACGTTGTGCGTCTGAGTACGTGGGCTCAACAAAACGGGCCCTTAGTATTCGCGTTGCTGAGCATGCTGGTAGGAGTTTTAGAACAGGCCTCCTTCTCTCTACGCCATCTCATTCTGCCATCCGTTCTCATGCAGAGAAATGCGATCTTCCAGTGCGCTTAAACGATTTTAAAATAATTGCATCCACATCTGGTATTATTAAACTTCGTATTTTAGAATCTTTGCATATTTTAACTGAAAAACCGGTTTTGAATGATAGTCAGTCTGCATTCCCCCTTCAGCTAGTTTAGGTTGTATTTGTTGTTTTTAGTATGATGTTTTTTATTTTCATTTTTCCTCATTGTCTGCAATTTTACTTGAAATTTTATTGGATTTTGTGATTTTCTATCGACAGAAGTTGAAAATGACCTAACAGGTCGAACCGTTCTTCTTTTAGTATTAGACTGTAATAATAAGAATGTTGAATTTAAAAGCGACTTTCTTTGCTCTTTTATTTATAACATGCTAACATATTGGGTTTTAAAAAGTTTCTTAATATAAGACGTCCTAAAACAAAAGTTCCATTCGAGTACTAATTGACAAACCAAAGGAGTACAAATTGACAAACAAAAGACGAGGAGTACTAATTGACTCTTAAGATATTTATTTTATGTTTATATACTACTTCCAATATAATACATGTTTCTGAACTGAAGAAAATCTGAAATAAGCGATCTGAAGATGGAATGCTTGGCTTGTTTCTGTTATCGTAATCTATCTTATTTGATATCTCTTTATCATCAAGAGATGTACTGTGAAATACGAATTGTTCGATACTTTGAGAAAGTTCTTTCGAACACCCAATGGTAACAATTGGCTCCTTTCTTTCGTAAGTCAATTTTTAAGGAGCTTGGAAAATATGTAGTGAATCACTATTTACTTTTTTTCTGTTTCTATGTTTCTAAAAATAATAGAAGTCCGGTTTAATTTTTTGCCTTACGTTGCCCACTTTATAAGGGGGTTGGAAAATATATAGTTTCCATTTCCCTTTTTCTCTGCTTCGAAATATACGAGTATATGAATAATGGAAGTCATGTTTAATTTCTCGTCGTCAGTTGTTTACCTCATAACAAATCAAATGGCCTCCCAAACACCAGGCTCGAATTCAGTCATCAATTCTTTGGTCTTTTTTACTTTAGAAATGGGTTGCCAATATTGGCGGAGCAAGTGCCGTCAATCTTTACTCCGCGTGACCTTTAGAAAACTTCCTAATGTTCTGCATTCTTACAAATTCTTACAATCTACAAATTAGGAATGGATCTGTTAATGCAATGCAAAGAACACGGACAAAAACAGTCACTTACCAGAGACTATGGGAACAGTATATGAATTAAATTAATACCTACGCTGTAAACGCTGTAAACATTAATTAATATTTATAGCGTTTACAGCGTAGGTATTAATTGAATTCATATACTGTTCCCATAGTCTCTGGTAAGTGACTGTTTTTGTCCGTGTTCTTTGCAAAGCATTAACAGATCCATTCCTAATTTGTAGGTTAATGCAGAACATTAGGAAGTTTTCCAAAGGTCACGCGGAGTAAAGATTGACGGCACTTGCTCCGCCAATATTGGCAACCCATTTCTATTCCATTAAATTAATATACCTGATTATTTGCTATTTCTATTCTATTAAATTAATATACCTGATTATTTGCAGGGATTTGATTGATCTGAAGTATCTTCCTTTTGAAATAAAATTTAATTTAAAATCACTAATCCTAATCTTATGGATATGAACCGAACAACTTTGAGTCCATTTCTGGTACGAATGCAAGCTGGGTCATTCGGCCACCGAAGCCTTACGGAACATTGAACGAGCTTATGGCAACGATGTTGTTGATACAAGTATCAACCTGTATGTTGATACTCTATACAACTCAAATCATGAAATTTGAGGTGGAAAATATCCAGCATCAGCTAAAGTTGGAAATTTCAAGCCTTGTATAAGGGAAAAACTTAATATTCCAGTCCCAGTTTAAACACTGTTAGAGAAACTCTACTCTTGCCTTGTTCTTTTTTCTCAGGTTCTCTTCGACTCGAAGAAGAGAGCTGTGGGAGTGGTTTATGACTTCAACGGAAAAGTGAGTTGTGGCAGACTTTGGTTATGAAAAACTATTTCCC
Organism: Morinoia aosen; assembly: GCA_030386875.1. Classification (NCBI taxonomy): domain Eukaryota; kingdom Metazoa; phylum Arthropoda; class Malacostraca; order Amphipoda; family Talitridae; genus Morinoia; species Morinoia aosen. The sequence goes on from CM059577.1 coordinate 36,480,524, forward strand.
TCTATTTTGCATGCACTGATTTATTGTTGGTATAATATGTATTCGTGTGAGTTGTCTTATCAGGAGACCTGTTCTCTTGCTTATACGCATTGCCCAGTGTTTCATTTGTTACGAGCAAATACCGCATTTCCTTAAAAATCTGAGCACCATAAATGCAACAGCACAGAGTAAATCAGCATGCTAGGTAAAGCTCACCTACTGTCACAGAATTATCGGTAATTTCTACTGCTAGCACGTCCGTCACATTGAGTGTGTAAATAGGCATGACCATCGCAACTGCAGTTGATGCGCTGTAGGTTGCGTCACGCCCACTAGACGCCATGACGCATGGATACGTGCGAAATGCGACATTTCCATCAGAAAAGCCACTCCTCAAGCTATCCCAGAGAAATGCATATGATTACATCGTGGCGCATTAAATTTTGCTTACTTTGGCACATTACGTGCGTGATGCGGCATTTCCATCAGGAAAATGCCACTCCTCTAGCTCTCCTTAGAGAAATACATGTGATGTGCGAACAGAAATATGCTTTATTCGACTTTCTCAGTAAGTGAATGAGTTTCGTAGGTCGAATCGGATACATGTACATGAGTTAATGAAAGCACAGCACAGTCCACACGTAGCCCTGTAGTCCAACTACTTCCAAGTTTACTGGGTGTAAAAGTAAATGTATAAATAAATGTAAAAGTATAAATATACTAATGCATAAATTTTAATGTATAATTTATATGCATAAATCTATAAATAAATGTGTGCACAGGACGCAGCCTCAGTGATGTATTCGAAATTTCTCAGTCACTTGCTTGGTTGCTCTTTGCCTCCGAGGCCAAAAAGCGCTCAGGTAAATGATGAGGCTGAGTTAGTACTCTTATCTTCTGCATTGATGAGCTTTGAGGCCGCTATTGAAGTAATTCTAATGTAGCTCTCGAGAGACCATATCTGAGAGTTCGTAAATAAATCAGCACTCTATTCTATTACCTTATACCTTTAAAATCATGGAGAGTCAAAAAATTGGATGTCTTAGTGCCGAATCAAATCACATGATTTACCTTTTTTACCTAGGTACCAACTCATATTCCTCTACCTTCTTACCTCGTTACTGAATCACATTACTTTATCATTTTTGCCTAATTACTGAACCATATTACTTTAACTTTTGCTCTTGTTGCGTTTCATGTCTGACACGACATTGTGTTGCAGAGGCGCGTGGTGAAGGCAAGGAAGGAAGTGATCCTGAGTGGCGGTGCAATTCACACCCCACAACTGCTCATGCTCTCAGGCGTCGGGCCTGCGGACCACCTTGCAGAAATGTCGGTGAGTGTTGCGCTGTAGTGTCTCGGTGCTCCAATGGAATTAAAAATGCAATCCAGCGCACTTTCGAACACCGTTGTTGTTAAATAAGTTTGAACTAACTTGTCTGATCCAACGGAGCAAGTCAACACGCTTTGGAACACCGTTGTTGTTGTTGTCGTTAAAGGGGTTCGAACTAACTTGTCTGATCTAACGGGCGAGCCAACATACTTTGGAGCACCTTTGCTATTGTTAAGAGGGTTTGGACTACTGAACTTGTCTGATCTAACGGGGCAAGCCACCACACTTTGGAGCATCTTTGTTCACGTTAGAGAGTCAAACTAATCCAATCTAACGAGGCAAGAGAACACATTTTTCATATTAACGACTGTATGAGATTTTGAAATGCCTGGATGACAAATCTGGTGTCCAAAACGTTCTTCTTTTTTTTCTTGAAGGTATTTTATATAGTGTAGGAAATAATGAAATTGTTTCTGTGAATGCAGTTAATTTTTTGTAAAGGTGATATTTTCTAGGTAACTGAAATTTTCCAAAAAATTTTATTTAGAGCTCTCAAAGTTTTTATTAAAAGATCCTAAAGCACAATTCTAAGTTCCTCTGTACAGTGTATTGTTTCATTACACACATAATAGTTTACGGATACAAAAAAATTTGCCGTACAAGACATGTGTGAAAGATACGGAAGATGAGCTACAATTTTCCAAGGAACAAAGTCATGCACACCACACATGTTGGTATTCTAACACGCTTGGAGATTAAATATCTAAAATAACCAGAAGTTTTAAAAAAATCAGTTAGCTTTACATTTAACATTTTCACAGCAGCAATGCCTCGTAGGATAGGTTCAAGCACCTCCACCTCAAAATTCATGAATGCATTTGAACTACAATTCAAATTGTGAATTGTAGTCGAAATTTTTCACGAGCTAAAATTTTAGTTGCAATTTAAATTTTGGGTTTTGATAAAAGAAATCCGCGATCTGGTGTCTTCAACTTGAATTTCATTGTCGAGATAGTTTGCTAGTACATTTGAACGTCTATCGAATTGAATTAGAGAAACAGATCTGCAAAAATTTCCTGTGTAATGAGCAGATTCCCGTCGTAGTGCCCTTGCCAGGCGTAGGTCAGCACCTGCACGATCACCACTCCGTGAACGGGCTGCTTTGGGGCACGAAGAAAGGCTCCGCTATTTCTATAACAGATCTCGCCAAGCCCTTCGACTTCGCCAGATACATCACCAAAAAGCGAGGTAAGAGTCAAACCAAGCTGCTTCCGTCGAATTACTCACCTTGATGAGTCCAATAAATAAATGAAAGCTGCTTCCATCGAGCTACGCACATTGATGAATCCGATAAATTTATGATTTTAACAATTTATCACTATAAAAAGGTTGGCCAGAGTTGAAGGCTAGTGTCTGGGCGTGAATGTTTGATTCTAAATAGTTTTATTGATGAATCTTAACTCGGAGTTTTACCCATGTGGCATTTTCATGTTCGGCAGTAACTTTGAAATTTTCGAAAAAAAGTTGTGCAGAAGCTTCTGATTATTTTAGAAGAAAAGTTATTCTAAACTTTCAGCGTCCTGAAACGGTGTGCTAAAGATTTTGAAACGCTTTTCGTGGAATGAAACGGAGCTAACATTCTTTTCAATTTTTTGGCATTTTGGTCATGAAACTTTTAAAAGTATGAAATGGTTAATTAGATGAAGAAATTTGTCCAACTTTATTACGTTTGCCTGACATAAAATATTCATGGGATGTTTGGTAATTCTTTCGGAAAAAATTATAAGCTAACGATACTTTTTGTTATCTGTTTACTGAATTGTACATTAACACTCATGTATTCACAACTGGCGGTTGCTTTCTTCTGCACACTTCTGCATTAATACTCTGGCTCTGTTAGGCCATCGCCATGATAGGTCGACTGGTGCCTCTGTACTACGGAGGGAAAATAATTCTTCCCTCGAATAAACTGAGCTCGCGTATCACAGATACTTGCGAAACGTACTTCTGTCACGATTTTCAAAATTTTGTTAGGTTCTTTAGCTTGTTTAGCTCAGCTCAAAAACTCGAAACCTTGTTAGCTCAATCGCTTTTCGCTTGACTACTAATGCAAGTTTTGCTACTTCGCCATGCAGCCATTTGAATTTCTGGAAATTATTGGAAATTTATCGCAGCAATAGTAAAACTGTTGACGAACCTCGACTAAATAAAAATCAGCAAAACTGACTTCTCTTTTATCCCTGAAATACCATGAAGATTCCAATGGAATAACCAGCGTGAGAAGTTATGGTCTTCTATCGATCAGCTGACGACCCTCAGGTATCCCTAAGACAGGGACAATTATAAAAGGGGTGGCATCCAAACAAGGACCAACACAAATTAACCATCAATTGGCGCCCGAACAGGGACTCGCCAAATATATCCATCAGGCTTATATTCAGACACACTGCACACTGCTGCATGACTACTTTCTCTCATATTCATACAAATTTCACACTGCTGCATGACTACTTTCTTTCATATTCATACAAATTTCACACTGCTTCCTGACTACTTTGGCTCATATTCACACATACTTCGCGTCGATACGCACACCGTGGTCTCTGTATCCTCAACTAATGACCGATATGCTAAATTTTTTCAATTAGAAAAACAAAACTTGTAATTTTCGTGGTCCTCATGCTTGTATTTTTCCATGCTTGCTCGAAATGACATTTATGAACATTTGCCGAAACAAGCTATTCTATTATTTCCTGATGTCAATAAATTTAAAGCCTTATGTCATGTACTTGCAAACTGTCAAAAGTGTTTTCACCCCACAATGAAAATGCACCGTCAAAGAAATTGTGTTGCCTCGGTAATTGTTATAACATATATCATCAAATCTACATTAAACAACATTAGGAATATATTGCCCTCAATCATTTCCTTTCGATTAGTGACATGGGTATTACAATACTCATATGTGTGTATCATTAAAGTGTATTTATTTTTAAGATATTTTGAAACCAGTGATGTGCTATCTTTTTTGTTCCATCTTTAATGGAAATTAACCGTTTTTCTTTTCTTTATTTTTTTTATACTTCCAATTGGACGATTCGTAGAGAATCTTACTCGTAGAATAAAAAGAAGAACCAGAATAAAAACGAACATTACGTTTATTGCATACGTTTCGGAATTTTTAAAATTCCATCTTCAGTGCTTAAACAGGAGAAAACAAAAAAAAATTCTTAAGATCCTTGTAAAAACAAATATATATCTTGCACAAAATTTTTCCTAATGTAAGAACCCTAATTTGTATGCATTCATACACAAACAGTTGCATACTCATAATTCACATAAGCACACATATACACGCTAATCCATATACACCCAGTAAACTCATACTATGCTTACACACGCACAACACACATACACACATACAAAAACACACAGAATTACGTCAGTAGGTGGGGCAATTGATAACTTAACGGCACTAATGTCTTTGTTGAGATTAGGTTTATGAGTGAATATGAAAAGGGACTCTAAAATTCTGAGGTCATGCTCACTGTTAGCTCGGCATAAAGTTGAAAAATGTGTTTCAAATGAATGATTTAAATTATCGCAGTGATCTCTAATTCTGATTGGGGTGGATAATATTCTAATAATATAATAATATAAAAAATTCCGAAACGTATGCAATAAACGTAATGTTCGTTTTTACTCTGGTTCTTCTTTTCATTCTCGAGTAAGTTTCTTTTTTCCTTTTGAGAACTTTTTCTCGCTCACGCAGTGCAAGCAGCATTCGAGTAACAAAGCCTTGACGAAGGAATTCAGAGGGATTCTTTGGTAGTATTTAAAGTATCTATAAGTTGTCTGCCATCTCTCTGTGGATGAAATTTCCAATGAAATGATATTTTTATGGATAAACTCAAAAACGTAACTAACCCACGACACAGCTAAGAACGCCTCGTATGGTTTATCCATCAATTAAAGACCTCTATATTAAGAAATTTTCAAAAACCAGTGTGTTGTAATACATTACATGTATCAACTCTTTTGTACATAAACGGTTTCTTTCTTTTCTGTCTTCACACACTCCCAGGCTTCTACTCGCACACCATACACGCAGCGGGCTTCATTTGGCAGAACCTCAGTGGCGACGACAGTGAGTGGCCGGATGTTGGCGCCGTGGTATCGCCGATGACCATGGCGGCAGACTTGGGCATCTTTACCTCCTTAATCGCCAATTTTAATCAAACGGTACGCATGGTTGCATGCATAAACCGACGTTAATAAGTCTACAAGAGGCTCTTGTGTCTGTTGGTTTACGTAGTTTATCTTTCTCTACACTGTCGATTTAGGTTCCCACATAGCAACAATCAACTTCGAGTTAGGTTGATGAAGAATAAAGGAATGCTGTTCTTACAATTTTTTGCGATGTCTTTTCAGATGTTAAATCGAATTTAATAAAGAATTTTTCATTTGAGCAGAATATAAAGAATTCATTTTTATTATTATCATCTTAAATCCAAGATTTAAGGAATGAAAGTCATTAATGTTAAGAGGCTGAACCACTTGCACCGTAAGTCTTCATGTATAATTGTCCCCCGAGGAGGTATAGAATAGGCCATCGGCTCAGGTTGGTTAGTTTGTCTATCCTATGCTACGGGGACTGGCACCCCCAGCGGGATGCTGTTAGGTCATTTCAGCAATAGATAACCCTTCGTGACTTCTATCTTTCGAGCCCACTTTGCTTTTTTCAGTTTTTATGCCTTCTCCGCTATCTCTTCTTCGCCTTTTTTTCTTCATGTTCCTTCCTTCTAATTTCTAACTTTATGGGCATCCTGTGTGAGAATATACTAGGTGGATAGGTACATGTTTTCAGCAGTCCTTGCGAAATAATTATTTCTCTTCACTCTCTTGAGGTCATCCTGTTTGTGGCCAGAGAGTCTTAAACTAACTAACATAGTAGTTAACTCGTTCACCGCGTTTGCGCAATTGTTTCGCTTGGGTTGAAAATCCAATTGTAGTTGTTTGGTGGGGTTAAAAATAAGCCGTATAGAAAAACCTGGTTTATAGCTCGAATACATTTCAGCCTTCCTAAGAAAGGTAAAAACACATACATGATATAATGTTACCTATAGTATGCTAAAGTATACTTCTTGAAAACTAGTAAAATAGTTTAAATGTTATACGTTTTTACCGGTACGTGAATGATAAATTTAGCTAATGATACACAAATGTACTAATACGCAGGGAATGTTTTAAAATAAGAATATTGATTCTAAAATTACCTTCCCTTACAGGTATTCCGTGACATCTTCAGACCCTACTTCGGGAGGGAATCCCTTTCAGTCTTCTTATTCCTGGCGCGTCCTAAAAGTAAAGGATGGGTCAAACTTAGATCAAACAATCCGTACGACGGGCCGAGGATCAACCCTAACTTTTTAGAACATCCTGATGACTTAGAGCTATTACTGAAAGGTATTGTATTAAGCACACTTTTCCTTCCTCGTATTTTTCATCAGATTCAAATTTATACTTTTGTTTAGACAGAATTACTAGTTTTCATAGCACAGCACTGCTAATTCGAGGAAGAGAGCCACCATCACCACGAAGTTATTGATAGTAGTGTAATTATGCCGCTTGCGACAAAGTGTAAATTTGTTAGTGGTAAACGCAGTGAAAGGTAGAAATTTGAGACGTCCACGTCTAATTTCTTCTACTCTGTAAAATGCAAAGTGTTCAACGAACTTACTTTCCCTACATCCCACAGATCCTAAAATTTCCAAATGTGGTAAACTTGTACAGCGAAATATGCGTAATATTTTAGAAGAGAGGGACATAATGATTTGAAATTTTCAGCCAAGGTTGCAAGAAAAAATAAATTTAAGCCGAGAGCGATCACGTAACCCCTCTCCTATAAATAAACTCGGCTGGACCCTAATTCTAGAAAGATGCCTCGCTCGTCAGACCAAGTATAATGTATATCTTCTCCTTTATACCTTCCTTAGAGCAATGCTGATGTTGTGTAATTCCTCCCACCCACTATAAGAAGCCAAAACTCAAATAGGAGAAATGTCTTGGCGAGCCACCATTCATCTGACATCAGAAAAAAGCTCCGTTAGTCTCAGGTGCCTCATTCTGAAATCAACTTCAAAAAGTGGTCAAAACTCTCACAATGAATTCAAGACCAAAATAGCAATCATTTTATGCCGCAACAATAACTGTTGACACGACAACACACACTGAAAGAGCAATTACAAAATTCTTCCGCTCATTACTCTACGTTATTGAATTTCCGATGAAATTTTTTCTATTGTGCAAATATGATTTAATTCCTTGCGCGCTAGCGCATGCTAAGCGCACATGTTCAGAAGTTTGTGTAAAATTGCGAGGTCGTTACTTTCATTTATACTCTAAATTCCGTTTTTCTAGTATCAACTAGGAACATATTACTTTTGAACATCATTTCGTCATCATTTAATCGCCAAGGTCCAGCTTCAAAGCATGAAAATATTTCAGAAATGAAAAGTAAATGAGACTTCAACTTGATTGCGTATTTCTCAATCTAATACGCTTTCAAACTTCGCACAACTTCGTTTACTTGTTCGCAATGAGTCTCTCAAGTGTTTGGCGGTCATCGAATTACGAAAAAGAATAAGATTTTGATTTAATTGCAGATTATTTCCACATATATTGAAGACTACAATCGCCTGATGTTATTCAATGAGCGAGTAGTAGATTGCAAATCACTACCATTCGAAACTTGAAGGCGAAGAAAGTGTTATTAGGTGTGTTAAAATATCGTACAGGTCTATTATAGAATAACAACCATAATTCATTCTTTAAAAAGTTTTGAAAACAATTATGTCCTCAGAGGGTCATTCTGAAAAATTAAGAAGAAAAAATCAGTCAATTCCTTAAAATACAGGAAAGCATAAAGGTCCAATTATAGGTATGATTAAAGAACATAAACTTTTTTGAATACCATCAAGTGTGCAGGGAACAGCAACGAGTTATTGGCTCATCAGCTTTAATGTTCATTTTAGTGTCCTATGTGTGTTGTACAAGGCTTTCTGTTTGCCCTAATGTGACTTCCATATCTTGTTTATAACTCCCGGAAATCTTTTGTGCCCGTATTATTTGTGCAAGAAATTACATAAATGTGTTCTGTGGTATATACAGCAAGCTATCGTTGCTAGTTACTAGAGGTACTTGTTGATTGATATGCACGAAAATCTGTTCTTTCAAATTTCCCACATTTTGACCTTCTAATCTTAGGTACATTTTCTTCCACTGTATACTTCGAGCAATATCAACTTTAACCGCAAAAGCGTAAGCTGATGTGCCAACATCAACGGAGATTGTCCTCCATGGCGTTCTTTATTAATGTGTCCCTGCCTTTGCCAAACTTTCTCAAACTTTTAATGCTACAACCAAGAGCATTCATCTATCTTTGGCTCTCAATTTTTTTTTAATGTATGTAGGTTTACCAACTATCGATATTTCCATTGAGAGATTACAAAAATCAACTTCACACATTTTATTCATCAAATTTTGGGAGTACACTGTTTTTCTTTCGTTGTTTCTCCAATTGGGGTGCTTAAACTTGTTTTGTTATCAGGGATAACATCGTTTTGAAATATATTTCTATGTTGTTCTTCACAGGCTACAGAAAGGCGGAACAGTTGATGCAGACGAAAGCTTTTGCTGAACTTGGGGTCAAATCTCATGCTAAGGTTAGTTCAACTATAGACGACATTCTCCAATTTCCACAACGCGAGCATAGTGCAATTTAACTGTCATTTTCCTTAATATTTGGGTGCTTCTCTGCACTTTTGCAAGCTCGCAGAACTTTACAAAAAAAGCATTATCTGCGCGTCAAGGGTATCAACTACTTGAATAGGAGGTGTAAATGTTAAAGAACTCAATACCCCATTCAACGTCAGCGTTGCCATGGACCGCACTTTACTCAGAGACCGTTTTTTTATTAATTTACTTGTTTGACATGTAAGTAAGGTGAAAGTAATTCCAGTTTGCTGTTACGTTCTTCATACATAGAATACAATAATAATGGAGTGTTCGATTTGGAGTTCTGCTTTCGTTCAGTATAGTTTATTAATACAAATGTGATTTATGAAGCAATCATTTCTGTACGAAGGAAAGTATCGTAATCGTAAAATTCAAGTAAATAATTTCACCGTAAGATGCTTTTGACAGTAGAACATATTTGTCTGCTATCTTCATCAGCAATTGAACGAAGTACATTTTACCGTATTTGTTACTTGATGAACATTTTATATTTATTTATTAACATTGAACATTTTTACTAAGATAATTTACGATGCACATCAATACTGTTCACAGTGTTTATAAAAATAGTGAGGGTACTTCATTCTGAATTGGAGCGCTTTTTAAAACAAAGCGACATCGATCCTGAACGTGAGTCGCTAACTATTTTTAACAGTTTTAACATCAAATTTTCACATCGCTCGTTATAAAACTCACATTCTTGATATTTCCACAAGTTTACTCCGCATGCGATTTTCACTAGGAATTCAACTGTATGGGAATTCTTCGTCAGAATTTATTTAGCATATTTTCATTCTTATTTAACGCTTGATCAGTTGATCTTTAATTCCAAATAAACAAGGGCAATTTGATCAATGTTCATCATACGTACATAGAAGATACGAACCGACAACAAATAAATTACTAAATTTATAATAATACTAAAACTTTCCAATAAACAGTTCCCATTTTACCGCAGCCAATCAGCACGTGTAGAGACCACAAGTTCAACTCCGACAGTTACTGGCGCTGCTTCCTGCGGAGCACCGTGTCGACTTTCTGGCACTTCGCCTCCACCTGTAAAATGGCTCCCGATTCCGATCCCATGGGGGTTGTGACACCCAAGTTGAAGTGAGTGTACCTGGGTTGTGATGTCCTGGTTGGAGTGAATATACCTGGGTTGTGATGTCCAGGTTGAAGTGAGTATACCTGGGTTGTGATGTCCAGGTTGAAGTGAGTATACCTGGGTTGTGATGTCCAGGTTGAAATAAGCACTTGATTTTTTAATGAGTAAAGCGTGCCGAGTCGCTGTATCTCAATCACGTATTTATTCCTTTCCTTCAAAGTCATTGATTTGCTGTTATAATTTCACTTAACTAGCTCTATTGATATTAAGGGTTGTTCATTGAAAGTAGCATTTAACGGAACTTGCCTCAGAAATTGTACACGCGAGTTTAGTGCCTTGGCTTGAGCGTCATAAATATTTTTCATGTATGTTTGAACAAAAGTAAGAAAGATAAGATGTTTGAAAAGTTCATTTCCAATAAAGTTGATTCGAAAATCTATGTCGAATTTCAAAATGTCATTGCATTAAGATTCATAGTCCTTTTCGTACCATCTTGGAGTGGAAATGTAAGGAATTACGATTTAGTGACACGAAATATATTATTAATCTGTCAGATGATTATCGACGAGCACACCGCTTCAAAGTGAGAGGTTTAGCAGGGTATCAAGATCAGTCAGGCGCGAGAGGGAGACCTCGTACCTGCCCTCAGTTAACTCCACCTCTATTTCACTACCGTAGCCTGCGAGGTGTGCGCGGCGTGAGGATCGTGGACGCTTCAGTGATGCCCGAGGTGGTGACCGGCAACCCCATGGCGACCATCATCATGATAGCGGAGAAAGCGGCCGATCTCATCAAGGCGGACTGGCAGTATCCAGTGGACCCTCTGCCTCGGTAACGCAACTGCTGGCGCCTTGCGTTCTTGCCACCGGGCGCAGGGTTTTGCCTTTAGGGCAAATAATACTTATGAATATTACTGTCGTTGTTGATCCAACGTTGCTATTTGCCGCAGGTATCATTTACAATGCGTTTTTAGAAAAGTAGCTGCGTTGCCTTCGTGCGGTTTTTCTTTAGGTGAAATGACGCGAGGATTCGAGTAAGTACTCGTATTTGTAAGCTAAATTAATTTCTTGCCTGTCGCGGTGGGGTTTTCAAAGTTCATTGAGTTTCTCCTGTGTTCCAACACAGAAATAAGATCGTACTTGTGGGCTTAGGTTTTCTTAAATAATCGGGTTGTAGTATTCTTGCCGTCCACTTTTGTTCACTCAAAAGACAGTAGAGCTGCGCTTGCATTTAGTCACACTGCCGCTGCTCTCATTTTTTTAATAATTAGTCCCACCTCAGTGAGGTGCTTTCATGTATCAACTTGTGGCAGCGCAAAAACGTCATGAAAGCTTCTCCAGTCGGCGTCAATTTCCAAAACTTCAGCACAGTGAAGTCCTGGTGCGGTTTTTTGTATTGCCTTTAAACCAACAACTTTCAAAGCCATTGCGTCATTTAGTCCAATATTTCCACTACACAAAATCAGTGAAAACCGTCACAATGAAGCAGAACTGATGAAAAACAAACCATCACTGCCAGTCGGTCGGGTAGAATTGCTCCAGTCTAATGGGCTGTAAAGCACGTACTTCATAAATCTGTCGTAGTCATGGCCATTCACTACCGTGCGTGATAATGACCTAAGCTGGCAATGATATTCTACCATAATTATGACGGATTTTAATTCAACTATAAGTATAAGTTGGTAAGCAAAGAGTTAGCTCGCATGCTCTGAACGCCAGTGAGTAGTAATTAACGCTAGATTAGTCTCTTCTAAGTGACTGCTGTCTCGAACGTTTAGACATAAAATGAAACTTGGTTTGATATCAAATTATGCAGTTTAGGCTTAAATTGGCTAAAACAGGTTGGTAAGATATCTCTTATTTCCATTTAATTTTAGTTTTACTTCTGAATTTATTATAATAGCGTAATGGTACATATAATTATATAGTCTCTACCAAGTTCGAACATGCGCTGTCAAAGTAAAGTTAAAAAAATATTTTATTTAATTGCAATATCAAAAATTGTAGGTCTCTATTTTATTCCACTTTAATATCTTTCTTGTAATGTACCATCGACGGGAGTGTTCCATTTAATGCATTTGTTAAAATTTCCTCTTTCTAATGAGACTCCCCATTTCAATTAACTTCAAATGCATTCTTTCAATATGAATTTTAGAGGCAGTATTTGCGCCATTTTTATATAAATTAAATTCGTATCTTTACACTAAAATTCGGCTTTTCAGTGACGCCAGGACGCGCTATACCTCACGTACATTTCAGTGGCATTACTCATAAGGTATAGTATGTACTCGGAATACTACATACCTACTCGTAAATAATTCGCTAGTTCATGTTCTACCGACTCTTCAGCGCGCACAAAATTGTTGAACAGAATCTTGTCATTACCGGACCATAAACGCTGGTGGTATTAGTCTTTAGTGCAATAATTATTAAAAACAAACGACACAAAATTAAACTGTTGTACATTGGCTTCGTAATTGTGATATCAAAGTTCGGACTCGGTACAAAAATGGAATCAGTTGCACATTACGTAGCAGTTATTACCCATGCTTTTAAGATTAAGTTATGCATATCATACTCTTCAGTACTCCTGTTGGAGAGGCATTAACTATTCTTAGTTCAACTTCTGATCATAAATTTCGATTATTGAAAACGCTCAGCAAAAGTTAGGGTTAAAGTTTTTTTGTAAATTATGAAATAAATTAACACGTTAGCTTTGTATTGACTGACATTCAATGGTCAACTCGTTATGCTCAATTTTAACACGTAAAATGAATTAGCGGAACTACTTTCATTTGATTATTATACTTGATACAATATTTCGTGAACGTGTTCTAACAGTTTATTAGCATAAGGTAACGTTAATTCAAAGCATGCGAGTTAGTGTTAAATTGAAACGCTCATGAAGACCGTTCTAATCGATGAAAATTTGTGAAAGTCTACATGTGCCTAAAATCTGACCTTCAACTTAAAACTTGTAAGAAGTTACGTATTACAATTAAGTTCTTACCGAGTTCTTCATTAAATTTCAGAGTCGCTATCAGAGCAGAAAGTTTACAAGGGCGTGATTAGTCAATACCCATAAATACACTTTTGCCTTCTTGCGGCAACGTAATGCCCTACAGGTATTTAAATACAATTTGCAATAAAACACGAGGCGTTTGGAATAATTTCTTTTCCTACTGGTTCTATCGAGCAACGGACGGGGTAAGAGGCCAGCTCGGTATGAATTTTACACTTCTCGTTGCAATAATAATACTTAGGCCTGGCACTCTTACCAGTCGTACTAGCGCGTATCATAATTCATCACAAACGCAAACATTTACGTCATAAAATACTTGAATTGTTCTGTTATTACAGTGACATATTGATATATACGAAAGCTAAAATCAACTGAATTTTGCTGTCAATCATGAGAAATTAATGAAACGAGGTACAGGTACATGGTGGAAAAGACCATAACCCAAAGGATTAATTGGCAATAAAAAAAGAATTGAGTCTCACATTTAATTAGTTCTGATTGAATCAGTTGAAATCACCATTTCGACAGAAAGAGCACGACAAGAGAAGTAGGTACACGGAAACACTGGCATTTCTTAAGCAAACTAGCGTTTCTTTTACAGAACTGGAACCGTTAACCCATGCTATGTCGTGAAATTCAACACTAAGATAGCTTTGCTTCACTCCGAATTCCTCTTAAATCGTATATGCTGCAGAAGAAAATTTTCACAAGAAATAAGTACAGCAGTAAAATGGAATAAATACCTCATAACTACCCAAAAGTAACAGGAAAATACGACTGCGCAGCTAAAATACACATCAAATGATAAGTACTGAGTTCCGTGTCCCGCTCCCACAATCTCAACTTAAATATCAAATTACTCTTCTACGATAAACTCAATCGTGAAAATTATTTTTCCTTCAATTATTAACGGACGTATGAGTCGCACGTTCGTCGCGCGAAAAACCTTATTCACATTGTTATTGCCTACTTAGCCTGAATAAGATTACTCGCTTTCGAGCCTCACCAAGTCAAAACAGTTCGCCTGACTACATTAATTAAAAAGGTATTGTCCAAGAATTAAAGAAGCACCGAGCTAAAGCCATGCCAAGTGTCAGCGAACCCACGAGTAAATACACCATGACGACCGGGAATGCGTTACCTTTGTGAAGTTGGAGAGAAACTTCAGAACACCAAAACATGAGTGCCTCGCTACGACTATTGAAAGAGCTACGAGAATGTCCTTAAAAAGCATGAGAAGAATGGAGCTAATACAACTTACATGGCCGTAGGCATGGCTCTCTGTACGGCGAGCCTGCGAAATGTAACACAGCTCCGTCTTGTTTAAGCGCTGTGGAGTAAAACACAGAAAATTCCGCCTAAAATGAAGGACACTCAGCCAAATTATGAACAGGAAAAACCAAGCACGATTATTTGAATTGTAGATAAATTCCTGTCGAATTCCAAATCCAATTCCCATTGAAACTGAAAAGAAAGAATCACTCCACAGATATTTGAGCCAGAGACTGATGTAAAAATTGCACGGAACATACGTGATCTGATGAAGTTTAAAAAAGAGAGGAAACCGATCAGGACAGCTCCACAGAAAATCTAAAAAATAGTAACATAACTTACAATAGTCCGGACCACAACCACCACACAACGATACCATGAGCAAGAGGAGAATGCAATACTGGTCACAAGGGAAGAACAATAATGATAGAGGTAATAGAGCAAAAACGATGACTCTCGAGATGAAACTAATAAAATGAAGATGATATAACTTCTGATGATGCGGTGCTACGGAGTAGCGCCATCAAGCATCTTTGAGCTCCTCAGGCATGGGGGCAGACGGGTGCTTGTTCTCGAAGTGCTGCTTGAACGTCTTTGGGTCCGGCATCATCCCCTGGACACAAAAATAGCGGTATTATTATGTTGATAGTGTTAGGGTCCTCCCTGTGCACACAGATTGTGGCATTACTACCTTGATAAAGATAGGGTCCGCCTCTGGGCACAAATATTGTGGCATTACTATCTTGATAAAGATAGGGTCCGCCTCTGGGCACAAATATTGTGGCATTACTATCTTGATAAAGATAGGGTCCAACATCTTTGGGCCCAAAGATTGAGGCATTGTTATTTTGACGACGATATGCTGTAGCATCTGGCTCATCAATCTACCTACGTGTATTTTCCCGCACATTAATTTCTTTATTTTATTATCAGTTAAGATGATTGATTATTGTTCATGTCATAGCTTAGAAGAAACTCGTGGTAGATCCTTGTGAAAAGAGCTATTTCCAATATAGATTAGATTAGATGTTAGGGTAAACCTCCCTAACCATTAAAAGAAACATTGTTGAAAGATGAAGGAAGAAGGCATCATTTAGTAAGGAGATAAGGGAATGCAGAACCTATGCACAAAAGGCCTAAAAACAGACAATTGGAAAGAAAGTTTATGAAACGTAATTTGAAGAAGAAAGTAGCAAGTGCTGAAAAAAAAAAGTTGTGAACAAAAAAGGTGGTCATTATCATAGTCAAAACATTTAATTTTAACAAAATGAAGGCCTACCAACTCTCAGCTCAGGCCCTCACACACTTTCCCCTGGGAGCGCTAATTCCCACACGTACAATAGCTGTATCCCCTGAGGGGGTTTAGATGATTAATTACTTATGCCAGAGCTCAGAAGATGGGACCAGTTGTAACACCTTGTGTTGAGCTTTCTTTTCCTTTAAAAAGAAGACATCTCCAATTTATATTATTTTCAAATTAGAATATTTATATCATTGCTCAAGGGAATTAATGTCCACGTTTGCTTGCCTAAATGAATAAACATAAAAGAATAATTACACAAAGTTATGAAAAATATTGTCCAATAGTTGCCAAACAAGGTGTTATTAAAGTACAAAATACCAGGTTTTTTTCAAACATGTATCACATACACATTCTCAAATTTTAGCCACAACAAATTACAAGTATAGTTTTGAAGTGAAATCTCTGTAAACAAACCAACAATAAATGACAAGTATCATAAATCAAGAGATCCAAGTGAAACAGATTAAAATTCTTGAAGGCTTAACTTCCACAAATCATAAACAATACCACAAATCATGCAGGAAAAATGTTCATAAGTAAACAAGTAGGTGTACAAAACACATCAAATATAAATCCCTCATCAAAATAATATGATCAGATAACATTGGCATACAAGTAACCCATAAGATTCTAATAAATGCATTTAATTTGAAATTAGATAGAATAAGTTAATTTAAGCCTCCCCAAACACAATGAAGACGTTTTAAAGAGAGGAACGATGATGGTGCCTTTTTGCACAGAGTTAATGGATACAGAATCTACAAACACATGAGGTGTGCTCCCACACAGGATCCTTTTCACAAAAACAGTGAGTTAAGAAGGAAGGTGTGAAGCAAAATAAAAGTTGAAGAAAAATTCAAGTTTCTGAAAAACAAAGTGAGCATAAGACCTGAACCCATAATAAGACCGTCCTCGATAAAACAAACAATTTACTACAACAGACAACTTAACTCTCAGCTCAGAACTCCTGAGAAGCATTAATTCCCACAGGTACAACAGTTGTACCTCCTAGAGAGGATTTTATTTGATCAAGAACTTGAAAATTAATTTAAAAATTGAGCCTAAGCGTTATTTGAGGAGAAAACACCAAACTAAATAACAAAATTTTGCTTACAAATTTAAACCTAATTTAAAACGTTAAATTTTAGATGTAATTCTAAACATAATAAAAATTAATGCAACCAGTTCTAGAAATTGATGATTAAATTATGTAAGTGAACATTGAGAAAAATTTTCATGCATCACCCTCAACATTTAACAGGAAAATTATTCAGAGTAATTTATTTTCATCCATTAAGTAATCAAATGCATACTAAATGTACCATTTAATTATATTTGAAAGCCCCATCTTTCTCATTTAGCAATTTATGTATAAAACCTTTAGCCAAGCATTTAAAAGCATAGGGAATTCAATCAAAATTCTATTTACACATTAAAAACAAAAAGCTGATGACACCTCATAAACTAAAAGCTCATGACACCTCATAAACTAAAAGCTCATGACACCTCATAAACTAAAAGCTCATAACACCTCATAAACTAAAAGCTCATGACACCTCATAAACTAAAAGCTCATGACACCTCATAAACTAAAAGCTCATGACACCTCATAAACTAAAAGCTCATGACACCTCATAAACTAAAAGCTCATGACACCTCATAAACTAAAAGCTCATGACACCTCATAAACTAAAAGCTCATGACACCTCATAAACTAAAAGCTCATGACACCTCATAAACTAAAAGCTCATGACACCTCATAAACTAAAAGCTCATGACACCTCAAACTAAAAGCTCATGACACCTCAAACTAAAAGCTCATGACACCTCAAACTAAAAGCTCATGACACCTCAAACTAAAAGCTCATGACACCTCAAACTAAAAGCTCATGACACCTCAAACTAAAAGCTCATGACACCTCAAACTAAAAGCTCATGACACCTCAAACTAAAAGCTCATGACACCTCAAACTAAAAGCTCATGACACCTCAAACTAAAAGCTCATGACACCTCAAACTAAAAGCTCATGACACCTCAAACTAAAAGCTCATGACACCTCAAACTAAAAGCTCATGACACCTCATAAACTAAAAGCTCATGACACCTCATAAACTAAAAGCTCATGACACCTCATAAACTAAAAGCTCATGACACCTCATAAACTAAAAGCTCATGACACCTCATAAACTAAAAGCTCATGACACCTCATAAACCAAAAGCTCATGACACCTCATAAACTAAAAGCTCATGACACCTCATAAACTAAAAGCTCATGACACCTCATAAACTAAAAGCTCATGACACCTCATAAACTGAAAGCTCATGACACCTCATAAACTAAAAGCTCATGACACCTCATAAACTAAAAGCTCATGACACCTCATAAACTAAAAGCTCATGACACCTCATAAACTAAAAGCTCATGACACCTCATAAACTAAAAGCTCATGACACCTCATAAACTAAAAGCTCATGACACCTCATAAACTAAAAGCTCATGACACCTCATAAACTAAAAGCTCATGACACCTCATAAACTAAAAGCTCATGACACCTCATAAACTAAAAGCTCATGACACCTCATAAACTAAAAGCTCATGACACCTCATAAATTAAAAGCTCATGACACCTCATAAACAAAAAGCTCATGACACCTCAAACTAAAAGCTCATGACACCTCAAACTAAAAGCTCATGACACCTCATAAACTAAAAGCTCATGACACCTCAAACTAAAAGCTCATGACACCTCAAACTAAAAGCTCATGACACCTCAAACTAAAAGCTCATGACACCTCATAAACAAAAAGCTCATGACACCTCATAAACAAAAAGCTCATGACACCTCATAAACAAAAAGCTCATGACACCTCATAAACTTAAAGCTAATAACACCTCATAAACTAAAAGCTCATGACACCTCATAAACTAAAAGCTCATGACACCTCATAAACTAAAAGCTCATGACACCTCATAAACTAAAAGCTCATGACACCTCATAAACTAAAAGCTCATGACACCTCATAAGCTAAAAGCTCATGACACCTCATAAACTAAAAGCTCATGACACCTCATAAACTAAAAGCTCATGACACCTCATAAACTAAAAGCTCATGACAACTCGGTAAGTAATAGCTCATGACACCTCAAACAAATAGCTCATGAAAAACAAATAGCTCAGAAAAACAACTAGTTTGTAACACTTAAAACATGCATATGCACAATTCAAGACAGCGTATAATTGTTCTCACCCTGCACACCGGACACTGGAAGGTGAGGGCCTTGGCTGCAGCCTTCTTCTGCTCGGTGGCACTGTGGCCCTGCTTGCTCTTCAGAGCCTTTTGCTTTTCCTGGTTGCGAGCCTGTGACTGTGCCTTCTGGTGACCACGAGCCATTTCTGAAAACAACCACGGATGTTTAGCCAACACATATCTTTTTACTTTGCTCAAGACATTTATGAATACATATCTGATCAATATCTTAAACAGAATTTTTGCACAAAAGCGCAAGGTGCTGGACACCCAAGAAAATTTCACACGATAATACCAAAGAAGTTCAACACAAGCATTGTCATGTGGAGAAACAAAGTGTCCCTTGCTATGCCCTACAAATTATTCTACATAAACTAAACAGGGTGTTGCAAAATTGTTGGTACAAGCTTTGGCTACTAATAGAAAATATTGATATAAGCTTCATCAAAGAAAAAGTTTATAAACACTTCGGTTTTGAGGTAACCTGATATGTAAAATAAGGTTGCTGATTATTAGCTACAATCTGTTTATTAATATTAATACACATGAGGGTAATTCCAGAACCACTGCGCAAATTGTTCGTGAGGAACATGATTTGTAAGAAGTAGTACCTGGATTCTCCAAAAGTGACAAGGATGATAATTATTTCAATTCAATATCCACCACACTGCAATGTGGTCTTGAAAACCCACCCATAGATGCTGGTGCAGCACGAGTGCTCCTACGTGGGTTTTGATGGAAATGTTCCAACACACCATCCTCTTCATCCATATCAAGCGGTGATGGGCAGGCAGCATTCACTCTGTTTGCACTGAAACTTCCATTCTCACATAATCTTTGGTGCACAGCAGTGAACAATCGATGAACAGGCACCTTTCTATTGGGATAACGCTCTTGGTACATTTTTGTGGCAAGCCTTGCATTACAATTAGCAGCACCGTAAACGAAATGCATATCAGCCATTTCTGCATTTGTTAGGTGATTCATCTTACCAGTACAGTGCTATAATGCTGACAAGTAAGTTTAGTTCAAACTCGAGGTTATGAATGTTGACTGGAAAGTTCTAAAAATTTATTTAATCTGAAATTTTTTTAAATTGTGAATAGCAAGTTTTTAGACACTTTACAAATGAGAATACATGGGTATGAAGTCAATACTGCCTAAATTAGTCAATTCTAATTCTTCCTATAGCTCTGTTCCTATCTTTTGCAAATTCACAGTCATGCTGCAAAAAATGTCTTGAAGGTTAACATGCATAACATGTCATCAATGAAGGTCTTTTTTTTTATCTTTGTTCATTTTTGAAATAGTGCTTATACCAATATTTTCTATTAGTAGCTGAAGTTTGTACCAACAATTTTGCAGCACCCTGTATATCCATTTGAGATCCCTGTATAGTATATCCATTTGAACTTAATTGGCCAAGTACTGCCAAAGCAGGCATAAGACCTGAATGCAGCATGAGTAACAAACAATTCTACTTTTCTTCAGTGATAGCTTCTTTTATTCATGCCTCTGACATACACATGAACATCTTGTTCCAACTTGTAGTATTTCAACAAACTTTTAATAACCTAATATCAAAACAATACAAACTATCACATGGGATATTCCAATACACTTTATTGCTCATTCTTGGTTGAGGCAAAAGTACAAAATTTTATAAAATAACACTAATCCCAGAGAAATCCCAAAACCTCAAGTTCTCATATGTAATGAGAACTGACTTATTATTCTTAACACGTTCACTGCGTTTCTTTGGTTGCAAACATTTGGTTTGGTTAGATTGTAAGTAGCAGAATAAGAAAATCAATTTTAACATTTGAAAATATTTGCATCCTACCCAAGAAGTATGAAAAATACAATTACACGATACATATCCCCTGTTATGGTAACAGCTATTTCTCAAAGAGGTCATGAAACAGATGAAATGTCTTTCATTTATACTGGAAAACAACTGAGCAATTTACCAACTGGGACATATATGGCCCAATACGCAGTGAACGTGTTAAGGTGCCCCAAAATAAATTTCCAGTGTACGTCAGTACAAAATAGCATTCACATGACAGCCAAGTCTAACATTTCTTGAGAAAAACAGCTCCTTCTATCCCATGTGAAACAGTTTTGTAGCATTCAAGTGTGCGTTCCAAAACCTCATTCCAGAATATTAGAAAAATTTTAATTTGTTCAATAGCTAACTCTTTAACAATACTTGCCAAATATTTACCAACATTTTGGTAAACGTCGAGGATTAACCGGGAATTGATTTTCCCCTTTTCAAATCCTAAACATAGTGAATTAGATCGAAATAAACAAGTTTTCTTCTATTCACTTTCCGTCATAAATTAGTATTTTACGAATTATAGTGGTAGGTTTAGTTTCGTCTTTGATGACGAATGCGCTCGGATTAACAGCTACTCATTGATTTTTTAATTTTTGTTGTTTGAATCATGGTGATAACATCAAAATAAGCTACTTTTCTTCTATACACTTTTTTCGTCAAATAAATATTTTACGAGTTAGCGCGGTAGGTTTAGTTTCGTCTTTGATAATGAGCGCGCCAAAAGCGAGACTCCATTGCAGTGTTGCCTTTCGCTGGGCTCGAATTACTTCCTGCTTCAAGCCTTTCGCTGGGCTCGAATTACTTCCTGCTTCAAACACTTGAGTTACGGTAACTAATTGACCACTTTAACTCGTAAAATACTTATTTACGACGGAAAAGACATTGATGAAAACTTGTTTATTTTGATCTAATTAACTATGTTTAGGCACCAAAAAATCAAATATCGATTCCCGGGTAATCCTCAACATTTACCCACATTTCAAATCTTGAAGACATTTACTTAATGTCGTAAATAAATAAGAACCAGTCCTCTAATTGATGCTACCACCATCATAACATTGGCTGCAGCTGCCATCATCATAACATTCGATGCAGCTGCCATCATCATAACATTCGATGCAGCTGCCATCATCATAACATTGGATGCAGCTGCCATCATCATAACATTGGATGCAGCTGCCATCATAACATAGGATGCAGCTGTCGATACTTTACACTATTTAATGGAGCTGCCAAACTAACTGATGCTGCTACTCAAATAAGTTGTACTATATTTATACAAATTTTTGGCACAAGGCTAACATTGTGGAGCTGCTCTGAAAAAGATTTAACAAGCTAATTCAAATTTGTACAGGGTGATTTTAGAATTAGGAGCTTTAAAGAATATTTAATAACTCCTATATTAAAGAGTGAATAAAAAATTTTGAAACACTTAAAAACAATTTGTTTTTATTAGATTTTTGATAAATTCTTTATGGGCCATTACCTTAAGCGCAGACAAAAATTGACAATAATGTAGGCTGTTCACTATGGTTCTGGTGAGATCAGATCCAATTTGCTTAATTTCTTTCTCAATAGGTGCCTTGAGCTGGTGTAGATTTGTTGGTTTTGCATGGCCAATGTTTCCTTTGAGGAATCCCAAAAGTAAAAAATCCAAGGGTCATAGGTCAGATGGAAGATCACATCCAAAAGGGAAGATAAGTTGTTCCTTTTGACCAGCTCATCGTTTTTGAATTAACATTAAAATTGTATGCATTTCCCAAAGGAGCGATGCTTTTATGCCAGACTGTGATTTTATGTCACAAACATATCCTATAAAACAAGGATTTTTAAATGTTTCATAAATACTTTGTTCTAAATATCTACTCAATAATATTTAAGTCATTAAAAGTTCTTTTAGATCAAATAGTCACAAATCATATGTAGTTATATTTATAAATATTCATCTTTGTATCTCAAGGCTGAAGCATTGCAACAAAAATCAATTATAGTAACTAACATGTACCACCAAATTTTGTTCAATGCATAAGCATTTTGTCTTTCTTTGCATTACTAAGGCTAGCACATAACTTTAAAAAATTGTGTAATGTAAATATATTATAGTGACATAATTCATGCATAAATCAATTCTAAGCATGAATACTCATTTACTATAACTTACAGTTTCACTATCAACTTGATTGAATTTTTAATCATTATTTTATACATATTGCTATTGGGTTTTCCTACTATAACTACAGTAATCATTCAGATAAAGGGAATGAACCACTCAAACCTTGAAACAGAGCTGATATTTTTACCTGCAAATTCAGTCTAAGTTGGATGCTAAAATGGAATGAAGTTCTAAAATATTTACTAATATACATGGCCAATCAAAAATGAGGGGTTTGATATTTTTATTTGATTCTTCCCAACATCAATGATAAATGAATACATTCATCCTCACAATTATCTAAAATATTCTTGTACTTGGGCAGTTTTGAAACTTTTACCACAGATTTGGCCACAAAGAATCCCCAAAATCATGATAGAAATATGGAACACTCAATAACTGCGTATGATCCAGTAAATGATAGATAATTTAATAAGGCTACATATATTGGTAAATGTTGAATGTTTGGTAGTAATCGATTTTCGATATTTTGTTTGGTAGTAACCGAATTTTGTTGCCTGTATCATGGTAAATACATTGAAGTAAACAACTTTTCATCCATGCACTTTTTGGGAAAAATGAGTATTTAACAAGTTATAGCGGTATATTTAGTTTTGTCTTTGATGACAAATTCGTTCCAATAAACAGCTACTCATCAATTTTCAAATTTTTGTTGCTTGGATCAAAGTAATAACATCAAAATAAACTACTTTTCTTCTATACATTTTTGGGGACAAATGAGTACTTAACGAGTTATAGCGGTAGATCTAGTTTTGTCTTTGATGACGAGCGTGTCTGAAGCGAGAGTTCATGGTAGTCTAACCATACGACGCGCTCAATGAATTTCTTTCCGCTTCAAACACAAGAGTTGCGGTGAGTCATTTACCACTATAACTAACGGTAAATGTTGAGGACTTGACCGTAATTGATTTTCCACTTTTGGATGCATATATATTGTTGATGAGATTAAAATAAGCAAGTTTTCTTCAATGCACTTTCCGTCTGAAATGAATATTTTACAAGTTATAGCGGTAAATGAGTTACAGGAACTCCAGTGTTTTAGGCGGGGAAAAATGAATAAGGGAAGCAAACACTTTATTACAAACATAAAGAGGTTGGGTCGTGAGGAGTAGCCACAGTTCTTTTAGTAAGAAATTATAAATCAATTGAAATTCTACTATGCATAAACATAGTTAATGAGATGACGAGTTATATTGTCGATGCGAAAGACTCAATTCGAATGTTCCCAGATACGTCGAACCCACGATATACCGGGGTTGAAGTTACGGACCTGCGGTCATCTCAAGGCTGCCAGTTACGTCGAAGCAGCGGTAAACACTTTATTACAAACGTACAGAGGTTGGGTCTTGAGGGGTAGCCACAGTTCTTTTAGTGAAAATTATAAATCAATTTAAATTCTACTATGCATAAACATAGTTAATGAGATGACGAGTTATATTGTCGATGCGAAAGACTTAATTCGAATGTTCCCAGATACGTTGAACCCACGATATACCGGGGTTGAAGTTACGGACCTGCGGTCATCTCAAGGCTTCCAGTTACGTCGAAGTGCGCGCTTGCACACACTCGATCATTCGACGTAATGGGTCGGTTACAACCTTTATTTATAATTTTGGTCAATATTTATTTTAGGTGCGGCACGGAAATTAATAATTTCATTGCTTAGCATCACTGAAAGAGCACATTTAAAAACCTTTTACATGAATGACATTCTGCTCGCTGATGCGTTATTTTTGAACCATTGAACTTCGAAGTTGGCCGTCGCGCGTCAGATAAAGCGACCGCGCCAACCAGAACTTAATTAATAACGGAAGCTAACCCCCTATTACAAATGTGAAGAGGTTGGGTCGTGAGGGTTAGCCACAGTTCTTCTAGTGAAAATTATAAATAAAGCTTCTAACCCACCCATTAGGGTGACGACCGCAATCTTGTTTACATCGGGTCCAAGATGGCGGCGCCCATGGTGGTCGCCATCTTTGAGCTGATATAAACAAGATTGCGGTCGTCACCCTAATGGGTGGGTTAGAAGCTTTATTTATAATTTTCACTAGAAGAACTGTGGCTAACCCTTATGACCCAACCTCTTTACGTGTGTAATAGGCGGGTTAACTACCCTTATTAACAAAATTACGGCGCCGGCGCCAACTTCAAAGTACAATTATTCAAAAATAACGCATCAGCGAGCAGAATGTCATTCATGTAAAAGGTTTTAAAATGCGCTCTTTCAGTGATTCTAAGCAACGAAATTATTAATTTCCGAGCCGCACCTAAAATAAATATTGACCATAATTTTTACTAGAAGAACTGTGGCTACGCCTCACGACCCAACCTCTTTACGTTTATAATACGATGTTAGCTTCCGTTATTATTGCTGCAAAAGGCAACTTTGAAGTTTAATACTTAATTACTTCCCGCTCCAAACACTACAGCTGCCGTAAGTAATTCATTCCTATAACCCATTGAAAAATTATTGGTCAATATTGAATTTAATGTCGACAAATTTCATAATTTCGTAGGTATAGATGGGTAATATAGTCAATTTTAAGACGATTTACACGAATGACAATGTGCCCGGAAATGCTTAGTTTTCGAGTTATTTAAGTTTGAAGTTATACGAACGGCGCTCCTGAATGGCCCTTTTAACGCAAAAACAGTCATTGTTTTAGCAATGAAAATGAAAGCTAACCCCTATCACAAACGTAAAGAGGTTGGGTCGTGAGGGGTAGCAACAGTTCTTTTAGTCAAAATTTTAAATAAAGCTTTCTAGTGACGTTTGTTTACATCGACTCGAAAATGGCTGCCGCCGGTAAATGTTGAGGACTTGACCATAATTGATTCTCGAATTTTCGATGCCGAAATATGGTTAATGAGATGAAAAGAAACAAGTTTTCTTCAATGCACTTTCCGGTGGAAACGAGTATTTTAAAAGTTATGGCGTTAAATGAGTTACCGGAACTCCAGTGTGCATCACCCTATTACAAACGTAAAGAGGTTGGGTCGTGAGGGGTAGCCACAGTTCTTCTAGTTTTATAGTTTTCACTAAAAGAACTGTTGCTACCCCTCACGACCCAACCTCTTTACGTTTGTAATAGGGGGTTTGCTCTTTGTCGGCTTGGTTGGCGCGCGGGAACGCCTGTTTACTTTCACGTCGGACCGCGCGGTGTATTTTTCCCCGCCTCAAACACTGGAGTTACGGTAACTCATTTAATGCCATAACTTTTAAAATACTTATTTCCACCGGAAAGTGCATTGAACAAAACTTGTTTATTTTCGCCTCGTCAACAATCTTCATTGATCAAAGAATGGAAAATCGATTCTGGTCAAGTCCTCAACATTTACCCTGCCGCCATCTTCAGCCGGTTGGCGCCATGGAGGCAGCCACCTTGGCGTCAATGTAAACAAACGTCACTGGAAACCTTTATTTACAATTTTCACTAAAAGAACTGTGCCTACCCCTCACGACCCAACCTCTTTACGTTTGTAATAGGAGGTTAGCTTCCATTATTAATTAAATTACGCTAGCCCCGCGTGCTTCCATGGCGCGCACAAGCCAGCTTCAAAGTTGAATAATTTGAAAATAACGCATTGCCGGGCAGAATGTCATTCTTGCAAAACGTCTTATAATTGACTACATTACCCATCTATACCTACAAAATTATGAAATTCGTTGACAACATTAAATTCAATATTGACCAAATTATTTCAGACGGAAAGTGCATAGAAGAAAAGTTGTTCATTTACACATAATTAACTAGGTTTAACTTTTTTGTTAGGCATCCTAAAGTGGAAAATTGATTATGGTCAAGTCCTCAACATTTACCTAACTAACTTGTAATACACTCATTTGCCCCCATAAGTGCGTGCTAGAAGAAAATTTGGTCAATGTGAAGTTTAATGCAATCACGGAAATTGATAATTATATTCCAAACAATCACTAAAGGAACCCATTTAAGAACGTTTTTCATGAACGACATTATGCTCGCTGATGCGTTATTTTCGAATTATTGAACGTTGAAGTTGGCCGTCGCGCGCCCAAGGAAGCGAGCGTAATTTAATTAAAAACGGAAGCTAACCCCCATTACAAACGTAAAGAGGTTGTGTCGTGAGGGGTAGCCACAGTTCTTTTAGTTAAAAGTATAAATAAAGCTTCTAAACCACCCATTAGGGTGACTACCGCAATCTTGTTTACATCGGGTCTAACATGGCGACCACCATGGGCGCCGCCATTTTGGAACCGATGTCAACAAGATTGCGGTCGTCACCCTAATGGGTGGGTTAGAAGCTTTATTTATAATTTTCACTAGAAGAACTGTGCCTCCCCCTCACGACCCTACCTCTTTACGTTTGTAATAGCTTCCGTTATTAATTAAATTCCGTTTCACGCGCTCGCTTCCTTTGGCGCCAAGGCCAACTTCAAAGTTCAATTATTCGAAAATAACGCATCAGCGAGCAGAATGTCATTCATGTAAAACGTTCTGAAATGTGTTCCTTTAGTGATTGCTGGGATCGGCATTATTATTTTCCGTGATTGCATTAAGGAGACCATATCACTCTTTCAACTTTTTCCGTCCGATTCGTTTGAAAGTTGGCCAGTATATGTATTTTGTAAAAGTAAACCTTTTTTACTCATGTCATTTTTTCGATTTAGGCCTTATTTTTTTTTTTTTTGACGAAAAATGTGTTTTTGGTATATTTTTATTGAAATTTCAGATTATGACTCCTCCTTCAGTTTTGATGTTAGAACAAAAACAAAGACAGTTTTAGAACCCTTGGAACATTTCTAACAAACGCTCGTTCAGTTTTTTTCAAATTCAAATTTTTTCTATTTTTTCAAAAATTTTTAAAATTTCAAAAATCAGCAACAATTTTTTAGGTTTAGAGCTATATATTTTTTCAAAGAATTCGAATTTGAAAAAAGCCGAACGAGCGTTTGTTAGAAATGTTTCAAGGATTCTAAAACTGTCTTTGGATTTGTTCTAGCATCAAAACTCGAGAACTTATCGCAGGATGAATGTTGAAAATTCAAAGTGTTGGGTATAAGCAAAAAATAAAATTTTGTGTTGAAGTGTAATATAATGAACAATTGATGTAATTGAATGCAGTTTTAATTTTTATTTCGATACTTTCCATACATAACTTCATATTCAAACTGTGAATTGTGATTTCATAAAAAAAAAAATTATAAAAATTTTTACTCTTTTATCAAAAAAAATTTTTTTTCTTTTTTCAGTCTGATTCTTATGAAATTTGACTATGATATGTAACCTTTGAAAAGAAACACAATTGATTCTATTCATTTTTTTGATTCAGGCCTTAGATTTTGCAAAAATTTGACATATTGGTTTTTAGGTATTGATAGTTCACTAATATTGATATTTCAAAATGGGACTCCTCCTTCAGTTTTGATGCTAGAACAAAAACAAATGCAGTTTTAGAATCCTTGGAACATTTCTAACAAACGCACGTTCGGCTTTTTTCCATTTCCTATTTGTTCTCTTTATATATGGGGTCAAAATCATGAAAAAGTTAAAAAAATTTGGGTGCTTTTCATTGATATCGATATTTCAGAATGGGACTCCTCCTTCAGTTTTGATGCTAGAACAAAAACAAATGCAGTTTTAGAATCCTTGGAACATTTCTAACAAACGCTCGTTCGGCTTTTTTCCATTTCCCATTTGTTCTCTTTTTATATAGGGTCAAAATCGGGAAAATTGAAATATTTTGGTCCCTTCACCCCCCCCGGGAGGGGGGGGAATTATTGTCGTAGCGCCATAAAATTTTAGGAACGAATAGTCTACCACCTAAGGGTCCTTCTACAACAAAAACATGCAAAATGACCATGACATCAACAGGATCTGGCAAGGGCCTGAGATGGTCTCCTTAAACTTCACATTGACCGAAAATTTGTTTATTTTGATCTAATTAACTATGTTTGGCCATCAAAAAGTGGAAAATCAATTAGTGACCAATGCTCAACATTTACCCTTATTTTAATGTGAATATCCTGGATATCTAGGAATAATGGCACTATCTTTCATTTTTCCAGCATCAAGAACATGCACATAATTTTAATCAAACAATGACTGAAAATAATTTATTAGTTGAAATAGCTAGATGTTCTTTGATATAACAATAAATGCCAAAGTAAGAAGCTCTTCAGCCTGAAGCATTGGAATTGTATTGGAAAGAAGGCAACACATTTTATAACTATGGCTGAACAATGACTCATCTGTATCCCTCTATGATATTGAAATAAACGTAAAAAATTCCATTCAGCTATTTTATATACCTTTTCATACACCCTCCATTATGATAAAAACTTGAAGGAAATCTAACTTGATGGCTGAAAAAACGAAGCTGTTGTAGCATTACACTGCAGCAAATCACCACCTGTGTTACCAGTCAACAGAGCAACCAGCTGCGAGAAAATCAACAATATTTACGACAAAGCTGTCGATAATTAGGATTAACCTTACAAACTTATGACTTCAAATAACACGACAAAAACGGCAGACGTGTAGAATCTCGATGTTTCGAAATCACACCTCTCACGTTACGACACAAGAACTTTGGTCAGACCACAGGAACGGACATTTCATTCATAGTAGCAGTGCATTTACGGATAACATCAAAAAACTACTTACCAAAAAGGAAGTAAAATTGTATCCAAAAAACAAAACTCAATTGAGGATTAGAATGAAATTTTGGCGCTTAAATTTTGTCGCGAGGAGCAATTTCCTATCTGACCTACTGCTGCCACAGCTAGCATGCGAATTTCACTATAATGGTTCTATACACTTTTGTTGACTGAGGTGCACGTGGGAATGCCTTAGGGAAAGTTGAAAGTTTTTAAGATTATGTAGATTTTGAGGCCAATGTCAATAGAATACGATTTTGATTATTTAAAATTCCAATTTCACTAATTCAAAATTTTTTACTTTAATATTTATATTTTAATTTTATTTATTTATGAGTAGGTATTTATTTAATTTTTCACTTAAGCATTTTAGCCAATTTCCTCTCACAATTGAGTATTTACTTCATATAAGATGATATAAATATCTTCATCAAACCTAAAAATTGGTTCCACGTAAATCAAATGCAATTTTTAAAATTAGATCAACTGCTTTAATTTTTTTAGGAAATCATTGCAGACGATCTTATAAACTTGTCCCAAAGTGGGAACTAATTGAATTTGATTTTTAAGGTTGAATATTGATTTCAATTGATTTCAAAAGAAGGATGTTCTTTTACAATGGCGAGGTCACCAGACGCCGTCGAACGGCGTCACTTAACAAACTAATTGACTTAATCTGACTCAGAAGGAGTTCGGGGTTCGGACGCAATCTTTCAAGCGTCAAATAATCCATGAAGCAACAAAAATTACCACAAGCCAACACCGGGGGAAAATGAGAGAATAGTTTCACTCGCCGGTATGGGGATTTATTGAGGAGAAGGTTGCACTCCGAAGTGCGAGGCTTGGCTCTTGTTCGCGAGACTTCTTGGGGAGAGTCCGAGGAGGTTGCTGGACTTCTGGTCTTTTGTTCAGCTCAGGCTGATGGAAGCCTGTGCTGGAGCGCGAAGTCGAGGATGGTGTAGGTGTGGGAGGTTCCGACACCAAGTGAGTAGTGAGTTGAATGATGAGTTTTGGGAAAAGTTACCGGTTGGGAGAACTCGGTAATAATGGTGAGGACTCTCGACCCAATGGTCCCAACTGGAGATTTTAGCGGCTTAGCTGCAGGGATGCAGGCCTTTCCAGTATAGTGAAATTTGAATATGTGGAGAAACTTGGAGGAGAACTCGGAGGGGGTAAGCTCCTTAAATTAAGAGGTTAGGGTTTGGTTTCATGAGTGTTTGTGAGTGCTTGAATGTGGGGTCCCGTCGATCCTGTGAGGGAGCAGGGGACTTGAATTAATTTGAACACAAAATTTGAGTCTATTCATACACATGTGCAAGGCTGCGCAAAACTGTAACATTCACAGGAGGAACAGTGGCAGGAGTCCGGTGCTAAAAATCAGTCCGCAACTCTAGCGCCCGAGTCGCAGCCTGAATCATCTTAACATCAGAATCAGTGCTCCAGACCAACTGGTCAAAAGCTCTATCCTGACATTACAAGTAGCAGCACAACTGAGTTTAAATGAACTACAGCCAAAATAATAGCTAAAGCACTGAGGTAATTAGATAATTAATGTACTGAAAAATATAAGTATGAAAAAAAGGTGAATTCTCTATACTCTATTATTTAGATGAGCAAGAATTGCAGCAGAAGTTACATAAAAAGGAACAGCACCTAAACGGACACGAAAGCCCCAACAACTAAGCTGAGACCAAAGTTACAGTGATTTAAAAAAGGCTCAATTAATTCATGGAAAAATATTGAACATAAGAACGCTGCTTCTATTCCTAAAAAACATGTCAAATGTAGTTAGGTATTTATAAGGAACAATTATTTATGAATTGACTTGAAATGAGTACTGCAGAAAATACAAACGCGATTTGCTGCAATATCCTATTTTATTTCTTAAGATTTTTGGACTTTAAACGTTGAGTGTTGAACGTGAAGATAATTCCATACTTGTTTGA
Source organism: Morinoia aosen (assembly GCA_030386875.1). Taxonomy (NCBI): domain Eukaryota; kingdom Metazoa; phylum Arthropoda; class Malacostraca; order Amphipoda; family Talitridae; genus Morinoia; species Morinoia aosen. The sequence goes on from CM059577.1 coordinate 36,512,184, forward strand.
ATCACGACTTAATTAAAATACAAAAGTTGAGAACACAATTAATTAGAAGCTGGAACATACAAAAGATGAGCAAAACCTAAGATGATCTCTGTGGACAGCAAAGTGTCTTAACACTATGCTCAGCACTAAAAACATATCTAAGGAGCTAATGCCAACATCGTCTAACACTGACAGCACAATACGGTATCATCGGAGAATAGTAAACACGAAACACGAAAACAATGGCAAAGATGGGGCAGTGAGCTTGAGGCTGGTGACTAACTAACACTGGCACAGAGGCAACATAGTGAATATTTCTACGACACAATAACGAGAGCTCCCTAACACGGAACAAGTTAAGACACAACACAGGAAAGTTAAGACATAATACACACTTATCGTTACACTTGATACTTACAATTGCCCGCTCTGGGCCCAAGCGCTAGGAGGATCTACAAGAGAATGACGACTTTGCCTGTGAAGCCGGCCTTATATGCTCTTTTGAGCGGAAGCTTGCGCAATGGTTCTGCGCGAATGTTTCCAACGGAAGTGACTGACGTAAACGTTATCGGCGATTATTTTCGAAAACACATTTTTGGTAAAATTTTGAGTTTAATCGAATTAATTTGGTCTTGTAAAAATGTAAGAATAATTACATTTGTATAATTTAATTTTAGGATTTTAGTTTTTTAATATTTTATGAAATTTAGGCTGAAGTACGGCTGAGGGCGGTCACTACAATCTCATATTTGAGAGTCAATTATTTTGAATCCAGCAGGGTTGAACATTATTATTTCCTAAATTCTATACTAGGGTTGTATGGTAAAATGTTAATTGTAAAGGTTTTGAACTTTCAGTACACACTGCATATTAAAAAAAACAGGAATAAATGTTTGTAGGTGTGTGTGAAAATTCATTCCCTCTACAAAACTGTAGCATTATCGCTACAAAGCGTAAGAATTATGAATTTTCCCATTCGAACTTAAATAAAATTAATCATTAGCATTAAAAATCTTACTATAATTTATTATTAATTATTTTCTACTTCTAATTCGTAATCATTGAAGTTTTTGTGTAAATACATGAGAGATCAAATAATCAATCGACATTTCGAGTTTAAAGCAGCCCGATACGGCAACATCGGAGAGCGTCACTTGAACTGGCTCACTCTTGCTTGTGGCTTTAGCGTGCGAACATCATCTTGTAAGTGCAAGTGAAATTTAGGCTTAGAATAGAAAGAACCGGGTAAAGTATATGTGCCATGTGTTTTTTCGTGTGATTGTGTTAAACGTAAAGAACTGCTCAGTGTCGTGAAGTAGGCATAAACTCTCAAATAGTGTTAAGATTTCTTAGACTAGCATGTGTTATCAAGAGTGCTAACTCGGTGATATAGAATGACTATTGCGTGTCATTTCCAAATTCATGTGTTGAAATTTCATACTAGACGTTCAGCTAACGTCATTGTTTTTTTTTTCTTACGGCAAAACTTATATTGTGGTTGCCAGTATCATATCGAAAATTACTCATAAACTGACTCGTGAACGCACGCGGCTAAATCGCCGGCGTTCTTTGTCGATAGTGTGTCTTTGTTGTTTTCAATGGCGGAGCAGATACTGCCGTTTTCCGTCACTACTCCATGACCATAACTGCACTATAAGCATGTGTTATAATAGTATCTTCTTTTTTTACAAGGCGTACTTGCAGTAGTTTCTCTTAAATAATGTTTCAACGCGAAATAATAATTAAAGACGTCTCCTAATAATCTCGTATGTGTACGAATTACGAAGGTTATTCATGTCTATGCTTGCTAAAGTTTTGAGTCGTCTTTTATAGCTCATACTCCTTGAACCTTGCGTTTAATCGCACTTATTTCAATTTAAATCATTTCAATAACAATTTAATTTCATTCTGTTCATTCTTGTGACAAAAATACCCACTACCATTTGCCTTTCGCGAGTGCGCACAAATTAGGCCGGCGGCTTGGCGAATGCCAACGTGTAGAGCCGCCGGGTTATTCGCCGCACTGATCTTCATGTTTCATCTCGCACACATTTCCTTTCTGTGCAAGCAAAACGTTTAGTGTTTCCTTTTTTTAATATTGGGTATTATTCCTTACCATTTATTAATTGCAACTGATATTTATCCGTAATTTTTTAGTAGGATTTATATCAATGAAACCTTAGAATTTTTCTCTGTTATTTCTTGTACAGTTATAGAGATGTTCTAGAGTACTTAAAGAAGCATTAATTCTCTTGCTATGAAATTCTTAAGTGCTGGAATCCTTTTCTTTTGCTTCATGAATCATGTCTTGTTAAGTCATGTGTTTTTCCATGGTTCCAAGGATTTGATCCCCGATTAGGCTCTTAGATAATCACTAAAAGTATTACTAAAAATTCTTAAATTTTATGCCTTGTATTTAAAAGCAAGAGCAGCTGTATAAGAGTTTCTTAATTGCTTCTGTCCTATCTCTCCACTTTCGAGCTTGACGAGACAGAGAACAAATGAAATTAACTAGAGTCAAATCTGTAGGATTTCTCGAATTCTGCCGTGTGGGAGTTTTATTATTTTACGATGTGTGGACTGTCAGTGGTGTTTCCTTGATGTCTCCTTGGACTGTTCATCCAGCTTTTGGACTCCTTGCAGGACCTCAACGTCATCACACACACCATTTACAACATTCTCCCTGGGCCGCTTTTGGGACTCTCTACTTGGATTAGATTTGGCTATGCTCTGGGCCTTTAGCCTTATATATTCTCTAATTACGGGCCTTAATTCTTAACTGCCTAAAATTACGGGCACAATTGAATTATCCTCTCATTTGCCAAATTCAGCGTGCCTGGATCTTAATTACTATTCAAACGAAGAGTCATCATCGCCATCAGGCTCGGCACCTGTGATCAAACTCACCTGCTCCAAAATTAAGCAGGCTTTGCCCACATAAAGAGCAACGCACCGATTGTTGTGCTTGTTTAAAAATTGCCCTCAGTAAATTGAATATTCTGAACACAATACACTTAAAACCTCATCCAACGGCCGGAGCGACTGCCTCAGGACTGCGAAGCAAGCTTCTTCAGTCAAGATCTGCAGGATCAAGTCTCGGCGATCCGCAGGACCAAGTCTCGGCGATCTTCCCGGCCTCTTCCAATAAAACCATACCCAAAAGCTGAGTCCAAAGAGCCTTATTATCCCTCTCATAATTTTTCCCAGATGCTTGTCGAGGTTTCGTAAGGACTGGCTGTACCCCTCGGTCAGATCCAAACACTGGTGACCCCAGTTGAAAATAACCCCAAAAGCTTTCTTTAAAAACTTAAAAACTATTCAACTCGATAAGTGTTTGAGAGGTTGTGAGAGAGGTTAATTTTGGCATAACATTGTAGTGATAAATTTCCCATGTCGTAGTTTTTGAGAATTTCTTGGATTTACTGTGTTAATGGTGATTCTCTGAGCAGCTCTAACAAAAATTTTTTTTCAGCGCTTTACTGTCCTTTTTGTTTTATGTGCCTCAGTAGGTAGGAAAAATATATTTTTTTTTCCTATTTCTGTGCTTACGTTTATTACGTTTATTCTGACTACCGTAAAAATTCGCGTTTACATTCTCTCTTTCCCTCCGTTTTCTTCAACGTTATTGATCGATTGAGTAGGTAGAAAAATAATTTTTCTCACCTGCCTTATTTTTGTGCCTACGCAAATTGCCGCATACCGCATAATTTTTTTCTCGTTTCCAATTTCATATTTCCTTCCTTCTGTTTCAACTTAAATTGAATGATTGAGTAGGTAAAGAAATAACGCAAACCCTTGCCACTTAATTCCAAGTCATAGGCACTGATATCTTAATTGCGCATCCCCAAAGAGATTGCTAGCATGCCTGACTCAGATAATGAAGATCGAGCCCCCACAAAACCCATTAGGCTCCCTCCCTTCATTCCGGAGGACGCCCATACCTGGTTCCAACAGTGTGAGGCAATGTTTAGGTATCATAAAGTAACTAATAACACTGATCAATTCTACGCCCTTGTTTCTGCAGCCCCCACAAAATTGTTGAATGATTCAAATCAATTGCTCGAAAGCCCTCCCGCCGTTGATCCGTACGGCACCTTAAAAAGAAAGATTCTGCAGAAGTTGCAGATGTCCGATGCGGACAAATTTCGGAGTTTGGTAGACGCCTCAGCAATTCCATCTGTCTCTAGCTCTTTCTCTCCCACTTCGCTAGTGAAAGAACTGCGGAAACTCGCTACGGGTGTTGCCGTAGCTGAGGGATTCCTGAAGAAAGTTTTTATGACTAAGCTTCCACAGAATGTGCGCCCATTTCTATCGCTAGCAGGCCCCGATCAAACGTTAGAAAAGCTAGCGGAGTCCACCGAGACGGTGATGCGCAACATCAATTCGCCACAAGCACCGCAAGTTGCGTCCCTGAATGCAGCTGCTGCAAATTTTAGCCCCGTAAATACACAGAATCAATCCGCAGCCACAATAGATAAGATGCAGCAAGACATCGCCGAGATAAAGCAAGCTTTACAGAATTGCAATTTAGGTCAGAGTGTGGCTCACATTCAGCAAGGCCCAGGGAGATTCCAAAGCCACCAAAATGCCTACGACTATCCTTATGACTATCCTCCAACTATCATCCTTTTCCTCCTCCTCAACGCTTTGATAGAGGTAGATCCTATGATAGGTCAAATCAAGACCGCCGCTTTCGGTCGCGCTCTCGTGATGCCGGTAGCAATTTATGCTGGTATCACACGAAGTATGGTGACCAAGCACGAAAGTGCGGGTCCCGTTTTTGCCCTCGCTATACCGAAATGACTTCGGGAAACGCCAACAGCAACGCATAGTAGCGAGTACTGCGTTGCCTCATTCCCAGACTACTCGCCTCTTGACCATTCACGATCCCGTCACCAAATACCGATTTTTAATAGACACTGGCTCCAGTGTGTCAATTATCCCAGCCACGGTGAAAGACAAAAACAACCCATTGTTGGCGACATTACGCGCCGCAAACGGCACGCCAATTCCTTGTTACGGTGAAAGAGTATAAGAGTGCAGTCTGGGATTGAGGCGAAACTTTCGTTTCACATTCCTGATCGCGGAAGTACAAGAGCCCATAATAGGTGCTGATTTTCTAGCCAAGTTTGGCATACTTGTAGATGTTAAAAACCGTAGAATTAGGGACGAGGAGACACAGATCTCAATTCCCGCTTGTAGCATAACTAGAGCTAATGTCTTGCATTCTTTCTCTATCGCCTTAAAGGAAGAGTGCATGTTTGAGCAATTACTAAAAGATTTTCCTGCATTGACAAATTCTAACTTAGTTTCTACAAAAATGCAGACCAGCACAAAGCACTTCATAGAGACGACGGGACCGCCGGTTTACTCCCGTGCAAGGCGATTGCCGCCTGACCGATTGGCGTTAGCCAAGAAAGAATTTGCGCGCATGCTCGAAAATGGCATTATCCGCAGTTCCAAAAGTCCTTGGGCTAGCCCTCTTTTGCTAGTACCCAAGGCTAACGGTGAATTCAGACCGTGCGGGGATTTCCGCAGGTTGAATGCCGTTACTCTACCTGATCGCTACCCCATTCCTTACCTTCATGATTTCAGTGCAAATTTAGAGGGAGCACAAATTTTCTCAAAAATTGACTTGCAGCACGCTTTCCATCAAATTCCACTTGAGGAAAGCGCAATTGAGAAGACCGCGGTAATCACTCCGTTTGGTCTCTTTGAGTTCCTCAAGATGCCATACGGCTTGAGGAACGCTCCTCAGACGTTCCAAAGGCACATGGCTGAAATTTTCTCTGACCTCACTTTCGCTTATGTCTATCTAGACGACATCCTAGTGGCATCCACAACCCCGGAGTTGCACAAAGACCATCTTAGGGTCGTCTTTCAAAGATTGTCCGACAATGGACTCCTCGTAAATCCTGCAAAATGTGAGCTCGGAAAGCCATCACTGATTTACTTAGGTCATGAAATCTCTAGCCTAGGTCTAAAACCTTTGCCTTCCAAAGTAGAAGTGATCAAAAACTTTCCTCTTCCACAGACCCAGAAGGAACTAAGAAGGTTCCTAGGTTCTGTTAACTTCTATCATCGTTTCATACGCAACTGTGCCCAAACTTTAGCGCCCTTGTCTGACCTCCTCGAACCGAAACGAAAAGGAAAATCCATTGAGGTAAAATGGACAGAAGAAGCGCGCAAAGCTTTTGGGGAAATCGAGCACAAGTTAGCTTCCGCGACTGAACTATCCTACCCTATTGCTAATGCTGATTTTAGTCTAGTAGTGGACGCTTCCAGTACTGCTGTAGGTGCTGTTTTGCAACAACAAGTAGGGACTAACATCTCTCCTCTTGCTTTCTTTTCCAAAAAGCTGTCGCCCACTGAGCGTGCTTATAGCGCGTTCGGTAGGGAACTTCTTGCTATCTACTTGTCTGTGAGACACTTTCGCTATGCTCTAGAGGCGAGGGAGTTTGTGATCTACACAGATCACAAACCTCTGACCTCAGCGATCAAGATGCCTTCTGAAAGACATTCCCCAAGAGAAGCGCGACATTTGTCGTTTATAAGTCAGTTTACCACTGACATCCGTTTCATAAAAGGGTTGGACAATACTGTCGCTGATTGTCTATCGCGCATAAATACTGTCCAAACCAGTGGTGAAATCACTTTCGGCAACATTGAAAGCGCGCAGAAGGAGGATCCTGAACTTCAGGACCTTCTCAAACCTTCTAACACTTCCTCTCTAAAATTGACCTTGGTTGACGGCGTGTACCGTGATGCTGAGCGACTTTCTCATTTGTATCTTCCCGCGACCCTCCGCAGAGTAGCTGTCCTCCACTATCATTCCTTCTCACACCCTGGTATTAACCGTACATTGCGTTTGATTTCTGATCGTTACGTCTGGCCAGCGATGCGTAAGGAGGTCAAGCAAATTGTGCAAAATTGCCATGCGTGTCAGAGTAGTAAAGTGGTGAAACATAATCGTGCAGCGCTGCAGAGAGTTGCATTCACAGGTCACAAGTTCGACTCTGTACACCTAGATTTGGTGGGTCCTTTGCCTTTATCGCGCGGTCATTCTTATTTGTTGACCATCATTGATAGGTTCACACGTTGGGTTGAGGCTGTTCCTCTTCCTGATATCCAAACTGAGACTGTAGCGCGCGCTTTCATGTCCAACTGGATCTCCAGATTTGGTGTTCCCTTAAGGGTCACACATGACCGGGGATCACAGTTTACCTCCAAATTCTGGAGTGAGCTTAGCACTGCTTTAGGGTGTGAAAACGTAAACACTACTGCTTATCATCCACAGTCAAATGGACTTATTGAGAGAGTCCACAGAGATTTAAAGTCGGCATTACGTTGCCTGAACTGCAGCAACGATTGGACTGACAGACTTCCAGTAGTATTGTTGAGCGTCCGCAATCTGTACAGACAAGATCAGCAGTGCACAGCAGCAGAGATGCTCTATGGTCAGACACTTCGTCTCCCCGGCGACATTGTTGACCCAAAACCCTTGCCTGAATTTTCATCCGCTGACCGTTCCGCATATGTAACCTGCCTAAAAGATTGCATGCGCCAGATCAAGTATGTGGCTCCGCGAATGCCTCAGACTGAGGACAAACTGGATCCTGCCTTGCAGGACTGCACACATGTGTACGTCCGAAACGACGCCATCAAACCTACACTCACGCGCCCCTATGATGGCCCATTCAAAATAATCAAACGCACGCCCAAGTATTTTGTCCTGGAAAGATCGGGTTCACACGACCCCGTGAGCATTGATCGATTAAAAGTCGCGTACACTTCCGATCATAGTGTGACTGCTAAACCATCATTCTCTCCACAGAATTCCCCTTCCACTGAGACTCGTTCATATCTACCATCTCAGCTTCCTCAGTTGGCTGCATTATTGCCTAGTCAACTTGAGTGTAATCCTTTCTATGTGCCTGTACATTCAAACCCTATCTCTAAGCCTGTCGTAGATTCTAATTCTAGCCCTCTTACTGAAACAGCGACAAGTCTGGATAGACCAGACGAGCCCGCTGCAGTAACTCGTGTTCCTAGAACTCTTGCCGAGCTAAATTTGCAGACCCGTTTGGTGAAACTTCCCTGCTCAGTAACATTTTCCACCTGCCGAACCCGGCAGGGTCGCGTAGTTAGACCTCCTTCCCGCTACAAATGATTGCAGCGGGTGGACCTTTCGGTCTGCGCCTTGGGGGGTAATGTAGCATTATCGCTACAAAGCGTAAGAATTATGAATTTTCCCATTCGAACTTAAATAAAATTAATCATTAGCATTAAAAATCTTACTATAATTTATTATTAATTATTTTCTACTTCTAATTCGTAATCATTGAAGTTTTTGTGTAAATACATGAGAGATCAAATAATCAATCGACATTTCGAGTTTAAAGCAGCCCGATAAGGCAACATCGGAGAGCGTCACTTGAACTGGCTCACTCTTGCTTGTGGCTTTAGCGTGCGAACATCATCTTGTAAGTGCAAGTGAAATTTAGGCTTAGAATAGAAAGAACCGGGTAAAGTATATGTGCCATGTGTTTTTTCGTGTGATTGTGTTAAACGTAAAGAACTGCTCAGTGTCGTGAAGTAGGCATAAACTCTCAAATAGTGTTAAGATTTCTTAGACTAGCATGTGTTATCTAGAGTGCTAACTCGGTGATATAGAATGACTATTGCGTGTCATTTCCAAATTCATGTGTTGAAATTTCATACTAGATGTTCAGCTAACGTCATTGTTTTTTTTTTCTTACGGCAAAACTTATATTGTGGTTGCCAGTATCATATCGAAAATTACTCATAAACTGACTCGTGAACGCACGCGGCTAAATCGCCGGCGTTCTTTGTCGATAGTGTGTCTTTGTTGTTTTCAATGGCGGAGCAGATACTGCCGTTTTCCGTCACTACTCCATGACCATAACTGCACTATAAGCATGTGTTATAATAGTATCTTCTTTTTTTACAAGGCGTACTTGCAGTAGTTTCTCTTAAATAATGTTTCAACGCGAAATAATAATTAAAGACGTCTCCTAATAATCTCGTATGTGTACGAATTACGAAGGTTATTCATGTCTATGCTTGCTAAAGTTTTGAGTCGTCTTTTATAGCTCATACTCCTTGAACCTTGCGTTTAATCGCACTTATTTCAATTTAAATCATTTCAATAACAATTTAATTTCATTCTGTTCATTCTTGTGACAAAAATACCCACTACCATTGGCCTTTCGCGAGTGCGCACAAATTAGGCCGGCGGCTTGGCGAATGCCGACGTGTAGAGCCGCCGGGTTATTCGCCGCACTGATCTTCATGTTTCATCTCGCACACATTTCCTTTCTGTGCAAGCAAAACGTTTAGTGTTTCCTTTTTTTAATATTTGGTATTATTCCTTACCATTTATTAATTGCAACTGATATTTATCCGTAATTTTTTAGTAGGATTTATATCAATGAAACCTTAGAATTTTTCTCTGTTATTTCTTGTACAGTTATAGAGATGTTCTAGAGTACTTAAAGAAGCATTAATTTTCTTGCTATGAAATTCTTAAGTGCTGGAATCCTTTTCTTTTGCTTCATGAACCATGTCTTGTTAAGTCATGTGTTTTTCCATGGTTCCAAGGATTTGATCCCCGATTAGGCTCTTAGATAATCACTAAAAGTATTACTAAAAATTCTTAAATTTTATGCCTTGTATTTAAAAGCAAGAGCAGCTGTATAAGAGTTTCTTAATTGCTTCTGTCCTATCTCTCCACTTTCGAGCTTGACGAGACAGAGAACAAATGAAATTAACTAGAGTCAAATCTGTAGGAATTCTCGAATTCTGCCGTGTGGGAGTTTTATTATTTTACGATGTGTGGACTGTCAGTGGTGTTTCCTTGATGTCTCCTTGGACTGTTCATCCAGCTTTTGGACTTCTTGCAGGACCTCAACGTCATCACACACACCATTTACAACATTCTCCCTGGGCCGCTTTTGGGACTCTCTACTTGGATTAGATTTGGCTATGCTCTGGGCCTTTAGCCTTATATATTCTCTAATTACGGGCCTTAATTCTTAACTGCCTAAAATTACGGGCACAATTGAATTATCCTCTCATTTGCCAAATTCAGCGTGCCTGGATCTTAATTACTATTCAAACGAAGAGTCATCATCGCCATCAGGCTCGGCACCTGTGATCAAACTCACCTGCTCCAAAATTAAGCAGGCTTTGCCCACATAAAGAGCAACGCACCGATTGTTGTGCTTGTTTAAAAATTGCCCTCAGTAAATTGAATATTCTGAACACAATACACTTAAAACCTCATCCACCGGCCGGAGCGACTGCCTCAGGACTGCGAAGCTTCTTCAGTCAAGATCTGCAGGATCAAGTCTCGGCGATCCGCAGGACCAAGTCTCGGCGATCTTCCCGGCCTCTTCCAATAAAACCATACCCAAAAGCTGAGTCCAAAGAGCCTTATTATCCCTCTCATAATTTTTCCCAGATGCTTGTCGAGGTTTCGTAAGGACTGGCTATACCCCTCGGTCAGATCCAAACAAAACCACTTATCCTTGACAAAAAAATTGCAAATTGTAAAAATATATATGTATACAAATGAGGATATATTTGTGAGTGTTTCATTTTCAGCTATAATGATAATTCATTACAGCTGATTAATAAATAAAAAATCTCACTTAGGATGCTTTATTCAAATCAACCTTGATACATATCATCTTGTTTACTGTTTTTTTCAAATACCTTATAACACACCAGAATGCAATAACTGTCACCCATTTCTGGCACCTGGGTTGAGTGGGGAATTGTGACTGAGTTCTCCCTTCTCCAACGGGGAGAAATCACAAGGCGGCACTGCCAGGATTTGATCTGCCAACACTTTCCCGCGAAGGTCGCGTTTGTGGTGCCCGGACAATTGCTGAATAATTAATGAAAATTTAGAATTTAACATAAAGTAATTTTGTACCTTTTAAACAGTCTTTTATTCAAAGATAAATAAATATTAAAATAGATTAAATCTACACCGTCTTACGAGACGAGTTGAGTGAACCTTTATGGCAACATTTTGCCAAGGCCGACCGTGAGGCTGTAGACACCAGCCCATTTGCCTAGCTACTACGTCAGGATGTAGACGTAGCGTATTCCCAACTTGAACCGTCTGGGCCTACTCCGCCGCTACCCCCTTTTGTTTACCCACTTATTTGCACCTTATTCGCGCCTGACCATACATTACAATGTCGTTATGTTAATGTGGCAACATCTAATATCATCTTAATGTCTCGAGGCTCATCTCACTTATTCCTTTTATCGACTGCCTCATTTCCTTCGTTTTATTCAAGTTACCCTTACGTTTACACTCCTTTAGTCACACTATTTTTACGTTCTCGTTACTTCTTGAGATTACTGGCCTCAGTAATCTAAACAATAAACCCATTTCTCAGACCGATTTGTTACTATCCCTTACCGGGGCTTAAACCCCATGATAGACTCGAAGGAAGTGCTACAGGAAAATTAGTAACCTTCCTACAGTGGTGACCCTTTCGCTCCAACACCCACCTTCATTATATTCACCCAACTCATATTTTTACTCACACATAAAAAAACACCCACTATACATAATTATAACAAAAAAGGGGGTAGCATTGCCGATCGCCGAAGCCAGCAGCCGAACTCCTGCAAGCCGAACGTTCTGGACGCCATTACCAAGAAAGAAGAAAGAAGACCCGGCGTGGTGCCCAAGAAGCCGAACACAGTCATAGCAGCGCTGGTTGTAAGTAGACACTAAAAAGTCCCAGACGGTTAATTTCTCCCCATTTGCAATTTTGTGATAATTAATTTATATTTTCTTTTATGAGTGTACCCATCATTTCCATTGGCCAGTTGCGCAGCATTATTTTCTTTCTAAAGTCTCCCCTATTTTTGATATTTTTCTAATTCTCGCATTTCGTTTTCTCCGATACTTAGGAAATACTGTTGTTAATCTTAATTTAGTTAAAGGTCCTCCTATTACGATGTTTTACCATCGAAGATCCCTTATTCTCGTTTCTACTTTTCCTTTTGCTTTTTCTACTTTTCTTGGTGGAACCTATACTCTTCTTCATTATGTCTACTATGAACGGATTTGATTCTTATACCTCGTCTAATGACTCACGTATGTAGCTTCCCTACGTCCCAAAATGTTCCCTTTTCCGGAAGATGAACTCAATTTTTGATTTTGAGGAAGCGTTCCTGGACGTTCTGTCCACAATCTCCTTCTTCTCTTTCAAATTAAAAAAAATGTTTCCTATCTAAAAAAATATCTTGTGCTTCTGCATAGCGGCAAGTATATATTTTTAACTTATTTACTTAATTCCTCGCAAATAGCTCGTTATGCCTTGCTGTCGTAAAAATGTGAAGTTTCCATAACAAACAAAAAAAAAGTAGCCTTTCTTCTAGTATGAGACGAGTGCATACGGTAAACGGTCCCTGCCGACAGAGCAGCCACTAATTCCTGACCGCACTCGTTCTTGATACTCTTGTGGCATGCTTGACTCCTATCGCCTTATGATATTCCTCCGATTTCCGATAGCATCGCCCAGGGCCTTACTGAACGTACCTTTACCGAACGAATTACTTGAGAGACTAAGGCTAAAAATTTACCTTTTAAGTGACCTAAAACGTGCTATTGCCGACAGTCCTGCTCATGTTTTTCTCGCTAGAAACTTCACATCCTGGTTCCTGACAGCACACAGATGTTGTTGTCTGTTCCGCTCAATATTTCCACTGCTTCTCAGGTAGCCATGACATTCGTATCTTGAGGATATCATGCTTAGGTTTCCTGTTTGAAGTGGTGAACGACAGAGGCGCTATAATTAAAACTAAATTCTGACATTATATGTCCAAAATTGTGTTCATTCCTGAATTTTCTCGGAAACTATCCTCCGAACCGACTTTTCAAACTCCTTAGCCTGTAGATCTACCCTGATTTTTTTCCCTTCTGGTTCAACACAGGTAGTGTTTGTCGTCAGACAAATGTAGCTCCTTTCAAACTAAACCTACCTTCCTTGAGTACGAGGTAAGCGCAGGCGGCGTACGGCCCCTACTGATAAGAGTAGCAACCATTGCTGACTGCGCCTGTCCTCAGTGTTATCGTGACCTGTAATGTTTCAATAACATGTCTAATATTGGTCTTTCTCCTATGATACCCCTCCTTGTCGACAATGCTTTATGTTAATCAAACTATTTCGCCACCACCCCAGCAGCTAAAACTGCTGACATGGACGGAGGCTTCAGAGCAATCTTTTAGTGACCTAACACAGGCTCTCGCCACATGTCCTACCCTCGATTTCCTTTACCTCTAACTACCTGGCTTTCCCTATCTCAGTTTCCTCTGTGCGCTCCGCGTCTGGCCACTGTGGTGCCCGGACAATTGCTGAATAATTAATAAAAATTTAGAATTTAACATAAAGTAATTTTGTACCTTTTAAACAGTCTTTTATTCAAAGATAAATAAATATTAAAATAGATTAAATCTACACCGTCTTACGAGACGAGTTGAGTGAACCTTTATGGCAACATTTTGCCAAGGCCGACCGTGAGGCTGTAGACACCAGCCCAGTTGCCTAGCTACTACGTCAGGATGTAGACGTAGCGTATTCCCAACTTGAACCGTCTGGGCCTACTCCGCCGCTACCCCCTTTTGTTTACCCACTTATTTGCACCTTATTCGCGCCTGACCATACATTACAATGTCGTTATGTTAATGTGGCAACATCTAATATCATCTTAATGTCTCGAGGCTCATCTCACTTATTCCTTTTATCGACTGCCTCATTTCCTTCGTTTTATTCAAGTTACCCTTACGTTTACACTCCTTTAGTCACACTATTTTTACGTTCTCGTTACTTCTTGAGATTACTGGCCTCAGTAATCTAAACAATAAACCCATTTCTCGGACCGATTTGTTACTTTCCCTTACCGGGGCTTAAACCCCATGATAGACTCGAAGGAAGTGCTACAGGAAAATTAGTAACCTTCCTACACGTTCTTAACCATTCGGTCACGGTGACTAGAATATTAAAATAAATAGGATTGTAGAATAATATGGCTCTAGATTATGTCGACTTGTCTCATATTTGTAGTGCACTTTTTGGTCTTCAAATGAGAGAGGTTTGCCTGTTTCTGCAAAAATTGTTCAGTTAAAATACTCGTGTACAGGTAATAGTTAGTTTTTGTAGGTAGATTTTGTTAGAATAGTTAGTTATGATTTTTTCACTTCAGTAAAAGGTTCTTGAACACAATTATGATTTCGAGCTGAAAATACATTGATATTTACTTCAATGTTTATTGGTTAGAAGAAAATGAACGAAGCTATAAATCAGGAAATGTTTTACAGAAAGTACTACTATATTAGTTCATCATTATTTTCCATGACCCTAGAATACTAACATTGGGTATGAGCTACCCAAGGGTAGCGACTCATTAGGGCAGTGTTGGGGAAGAATATTACGTAAAAAATCACTTACGCGAGCTCAAATTATTGAATTATTACAGGAATGTTTGGATGTTGATCTTGACACTGCTGAGCTTGAAAATTATTACGATAGTGACACTGATGCTGAATACATACTAGAACTTGGTGAAAGCAGTTATGATAAGGACTTTGATAATTCTCTGCCAAGAAAGAAAAAAAGAAAATGGTGATAGACTCTCCTGTTGTCCCTGCTCCACCTGCTACTGACCCTGCTGCTCCACCTGCTACTGACCCTGCTGCTCCACCTGCTACTGACCCTGCTACTCCACCTGCTACTGACCCTGCTGCTCCACCTGCTATTGACCCTGCTGCTCCACCTGCTACTGACCCTGCTGCTCCACCTGCTACTGACCCTGCTACTCCACCTGCTACTGACCCTGCTACTCCACCTGCTACTGACCCTGCTGCTCCACCTGCTACTGAACCTGCTGCTCCACCTGCTACTGACCCTGCTGCTCCACCTGCTACTGACCCTGCTGCTCCACCTGCTACTGACCCTGCTGCTCCACCTGCTACTGACCCTGCTACTCCACCTGCAACTGACCCATGCTGCTCCACCTGCTACTGACCCTGCTGCTCCACCTGCTACTGACGCTGCTGCTCCACCTGCTACTGACCCTGCTACTCCATCTGCTACTGACCCTGCTGCTCCACCTGCTACTGACCCTGCTGCTCCACCTGCTACTGACCCTGCTACTCCATCTGCTACTGACCCTGCCGCCCCGGAGATACCAGAAGAAATGGCACCGAATACTATGTACACGGGCTCCAGGTTCTAGTGCCTTCCTGTTTACGAAGGATATGACACTTGAGTCGTACGTGCCCAACAAGAAAGCTGTCATAAGTCTTGCAGCACACACATAAGCCTTTGGCCAGCAGTAAGAAGCCAACCATCATCGAGGACTTCAACAGTACGAAAGGAGGATATGATACGTATGATCAAATGTGTAATCACTTTTCATGTGGAAGGAAGACCAAGAGGTGGCTGCTCTGTGTGTTTTTTGGCATGTTGAACGCTGGCGTCATCAACTCCTGGACTATATATGGGAAAAATATGCCGAAGAGATTGTGGCAAAGCACTACAAAGGAATGAATATTGTGTATACATTTATTGGCTGGAGAACTGGTCAAACCCTGGCAGTGCTGCGCCTCGCAAGTCACACTCTGCCACGGAACCTCAAGGATCAAATATCGTCTGTCTTTAAGCTACCTATCCATAGTAAATTTGGTAATGTTAAAATGTCTGCATCAGAGCCGAAGAATCGCACAGTACGCTGTGTTGTGTGTGTCCCTCAAAGTCGGTCAAGAAAACACGCTTGCTTCCAATGTGGGGTCTGCAACATAGCTGTGTGTCACTATAACACCACGTGTGCCAACTGTGGATGAAATTTAGGTATGTAGGAATGCACCTGAATATTTAAATTGCCTTGTTTTAAGCAAAAAGTGTCATTTGGTTCCATATTTTTAGCTAAGCAGTATTTTTGTTAAAAAAAATTCTTCTATAACTCAAAATTGGATCTTTTTGCTCCTCTCTTCTCTATGAAACGCGTAGCGACTTAAATTCAGTACCATCTTCAACAGTGACCCACGTACGTGCCCAACAAGAACACTTGATGGCTGCCTTGGAAGTTTAGAGCCATATGTTGAATAATTTTTTTGATAATGTCCTACTTTGGCAATTGTCACTTTTTTCCCCAATTATGTTTTCATAAAATATTTTTCAAGTCAAATTATATTAAAAATTTTTGCCGATTAATAATGGAGACCAAATGGATTTTAGTACCTTCATATAATTTTTCATGAATAAATTTATATATTTACTTGTTTATTTTTCAAAATTGAGTTTGAAATACACAGGATCAGTGGTGGCATGAGTCGCAATTAGGGTAATTGTTCTAGGGTTAATTTATCAATGTCAGGGATAAGGATAAGAAAATTCACTTGAATTCCCCTAAGCCAGGCAAATTGTGCGGGGACAACAACGTTCCGTACGAAGTATTTTTGAAATAATTGCATTATGACTTATGAAATATTTCTCGACTATAACTTTGAATTCGATAGCAATATATCAGACTGGAATTTTCTTATAATTAAAATTACAGCTGCATTGGTGTCACTTTAATTTTATTACAAGCATTTCAATCTACCAAACCACACGGAGGCAAAATCCTTTTTCGGAAGGGTATTTTCCGGACCGAGTCATCAGGGTAATTTTAAAATCAGGTTTGCAAGAGGCCGCTTAGAAAATGAGCGCTAGGATATCAATTCCCGTCGCCAGTTTTGCTTTTGATATGATCCCAGTAGAGTTCTCATATTCTAGTGAGTGAGGTATGTTGAACATTCAAACTATGGTAGATATTTTTATTTGTGCTACAACAAGAATTTATCATTTTTATCAACTTTGTCTACTACTTTTGTTTCTTGAATACGATTTCGAGAAAGATAGCCAGGCTTAAAGCCAAAACGATCTCTTCTAAAGCGTAAATAGCTCGCTAAAACACTTCCAATTTTTCAATTGATGCCGATTTTTATCTCTTCCCATGTATAATGTATAAACAAATGGGTTATTCTCGTTTTGATATCCGTGTTTTTGTTGTCGTTCCAAGGAAAAATGACGACGATGGTCAATGAAGTCTATGCTCAGAAGAGTCAAGTTTATTTTCAATTTACTTGCATACATCAGCCTCACAATGATCCCAAAATTTCAATGTACTGTATGAGAGCATTTAGGCTCAGATTGCTCCAAAACTCCAGGAGGTATAGTTCTCAGAAATCAAAAGGATACTCAAAAACGTTGCTTAAATGTATGTGATACGAAAATTTTTGGAGAATAAATTTCTTTTCCAGCTCACTTATGAAAATTTTTACTGTGTTAATTTATTCGTTAGATTTCCTAGTTATGTGTGTCACCCACGTACAGGATTAATCTATTTTTATTGCAGTTTGAAAACTCGATTGCTGGTCGATGATAACGAATTTCACACACTTCACATTTCATTTCGCATCAACTTGGTTTGGAAAAAAAATATTTTTACATGTAGAATTTTTTTACAACCTCTTCGTTACCTGCTTACCAATTGGCTCTTTGTGGCTACTGAACATAAAGTAATGCGTATTCATAAATTTTTCAACGTAAATTTACGAACAAACAAACAATGATCAAATCTAAAAATAAATACATCATCGTAACTAATTTAAAAAATTTTCAACTACATCAAAACAATGAATAAGCCATTGATATATTATATAATTAAAATTAAGCACAAATGTTCACACTAATGAGCCTCTAGAGTCTAGATGATTGTTCAGGTATACACTCGTTTATAGTTTTTATCATTTTTTAAAAGCGTCCAAATTGGCCATGTTGACTTCAACATAAAACTTTACGAATAAATAAAATATAAATAAAGTAGATACATTAACAGACAAGAAATACTATATGTTTCTCTAAATGAAAGGAATTTAAAACAATCATGGGGAATAACTTTTTGCAAGTATTTTAAATTCATATTTTGTGGAATATTTATTTAAAATGATTTCAATGCATAGCGTATTCCTCGTTTTTAAATTCCTAATGATCATTCGCTATAAGAAGACTAACTTCCACGATAAAATTATAAAGTTATCTTACTGAACATGATGGCTGCTTCTAGCGTTGATTAATCCCATTAAGAAATGTTTGACACTGTTACAATAATCTCACCCTGGGCTACAGTCACATTAAGAATTGTAATACACTACAACATTAATCTCACCCTGGGCCACAGTCACATTAAGAAATGTCATACATTGCAACATTAAGCTAACCCTGGGCCACAGTCACATTAAAAATTGTAATACATTACAACATTAATCTAACCCTGGGCCACAGTCACATTAAGAAATGTAATACATTACAACATTAATCTAACCCTGGGCCACAGTCACATTAAGAATTGTAATACATTACAACATTAAGCTAACCCTGGGCCACAGTCACATTAAGAAATGTAATACATTACAACATTAATCTCACCCTGGGCCACAGTCACATTAAGAAATGTCATACATTGCAACATTAAGCTAACCCTGGGCCACAGTCACATTAAGAATTGTAATACATTACAACATTAATCTAACCCTGGGCCACAGTCACATTAAGAAATGTAATACATTACAACATTAATCTAACCCTGGGCCACAGTCACATTAAGAAATGTAATACATTACAACATTAAGCTAACCCTGGGCCACAGTCACATTAAGAAATGTAATACATTACAACATTAAGCTAACCCTGGGCCACAGTCACATTAAGAAATGTAATACATTACAACATTAATCTAACCCTGGGCCACAGTCACATTAAGAAATGTAATACATTACAACATTAATCTAACCCTGGGCCACAGTCACATTAAGAAATGTAATACATTACAGCATTAAGCTAACCCTGGGCCACAGTCACATTAAGAAATGTAATACATTACAACATTAATCTAACCCTGGGCCACAGTCACATTAAGAAATGTAATGCATTGCAACATTAATCTAACCCTGGGAAACAGTGACATTAAGAAATGTCATACATTACAACATTAATCAAACGATGTTGATGCGGAACTTGAAGCAGACGATGTCACGACCTGTCTCTCGGTCAGAGAGAGACCAAATCACGGGGTACTCGCCCTGCAAAGTTGGAGTACTATAGATTAGATTAGATGTTAGTTTAAGCCTCCCTAACCACAACAAAGGCGTTCGAAAGTGAGGAAGGAGGAAGGTACCATTTGGTATGGAAATAAGGGAGCGCGGAATCTACGCAGTAGAGGTACTGAAACAGTAAGTTGAGAAAGAAGTTCATGAAATATGATAAAAGTTGAAGGAGATAGTAGTAGGTGCTGAAATACAGGACAGTAGTGAACGGAAAAAAAGATGGTCTTCAACCTAACAAAAACAAGTTATTTCAACAAGAAGAAGGCCTAGCTAATTCTCAGCTCGGGACTTCACAGTTCTCCCTGTAAGTGATCATTCTGACGAATACAATAGTTGTATTCCCCTGAAAGGAGGAGTATTGCATAAATACAATATTTTGAATTATGTTTTTAGTTTGTACATATTCCACAATAGTTCCAACATGCTGAAAAGGTAGTGTGAAGTTTTTTAAAAATTTCTCGACTAGATTTACTATTACAAAATATACCTAGTGATTGGATACCCAGAAGAAAAATTTAATCTTCAAGTTTTACAGCATGCTTTTGGTCAACCAACTCCAATATGCTGAAATTGTTTGGTGAAGTTCTGGAAAAAATTCTGGAAAATTTATTATTACAAAATAACAATACATATAGTAGTAATAGGATGCCCTAAAGGTCGATGAACTTATTCCATCTCACAAACAACTTGATTCAAATGTGTCTACTGAAAAAAGCTTAAGATATAATCTACTAAAAATAGCACTTGCGATTTATTATCAAATAATTTTACGACCTACAACATTTACTACCAAAAACAGAAGTTATTCTGGAGTACAAAGAAACTGGACTTACAGCCACACAGGTGTAGATGCTGGTGGAGCTTGGAAGGCTTATGAGTTTTAATGTTGTTTGTGAATGGTGAGAAACTGAGGATAAACCTATATTTACTATGAATTACAGATCGTAAGGACTTACGGTAGCTGAGTAGCACTCATGTAATGGCCTCGAAATTATGAGTGATTAGACGTATTGATGGAAGACAAATTATATATACAGTGCTCCGAACAAAATCAAATTCAAATTCGTCCGATGGAGTTTTCCCAGTTTTAAAAAATTTCATATTCAGCGAACAGATATGGAATACAAAATTTCAACGATGTTGAAAATCTTTTGAAAACATGTAGCACTTTGCATGAAAAGAAATGCAGTTTCCGTAAAGATGACGCACCAAAAATTTCGATGGTTTTCAAGACATTGTGAAAATTCTTATATTCTTCAAAAACAATGATCGTCGCAGACCCCGAAATTAAAAGTTGGACCTGATAGACCATGTAGTGAGAAGCAATTAATGGAACTTGTCAAGGCTAGGGTATGCATAATGTTGTTTCAGTGAAATGTGTGCACGAGTAAAGACCAAATCCATTAAGGTTTTGGAACATCTGATCAACTCACTAAAATGCCTTTTCCTACCCTACGATTATGCGTTTACATTTTCACTCGCTGTGTAGTAAAACAAAAGAGCACCAAAATGATTGTTTCATCTCTCACGGTCCTTGTTCTATTCTCTGATGGGCTTTTTAATATTGGGTGGGGACAAGTTACGAACTTGAGATTATGTATAAGGAGCAACCAGGAGTTCTTCCTATTTCAATAATAAGAATGTGAAATGAACAGAATCTTAAACTTATCATCGTTCTTCTTACAACGTGTTGCTTCTAGCATTGATAAATCACCTATAGAAATGTAATACATTATAGCAATAATCTTTCCTTGGGCCACAGTTACATTAAGAAATGTTATACATTACAACATTAATCTTACCCTGGGCCACACTTACATTAAAAAATGTTATATATATAATACAACATCAACCTTACCCTGGGCCATAGACTCTGGATGCCGAGATCATAAGTGAACTTCACGACCGACTTCACTTCTACCGGACACTCCATGCTGTTGCCGCACGCGTCCCTGATCTGCCCAGGCAGCGGCACCTCCACCCACGAGTTCCAGCGCACGTACGAGTCTACGTCCTTCGAGGGAATCTCTGATGATGGCAACACCGGAGGTAAGAATTCGAATAAAGGTAAACCAGGAGTTTAGCATTAGGATAAAGATATCCCAATAGTTTAGAATTAAGATGAAGATATACCAAGAGCTTAGCTTAAGTTTGATGAAACTGCGGCACGACATGGACATATGTCTATAAGTTTTGCATTTTAGCAGTGTTCGAAAGTTTAAAATGTAACAGAAAGAAAGAACGAGGGAAAGAAAGGATAAGTAAACCGTTCATTTCTAAGAAAAAATTGGGACATGAAACGCATTAAAATGAATTTGATTTTAAATATCTCTCAATGTGAAAGTTCTAAATTGATAGACAAACCGTAAGACACCGAGAATAGCAGTGTCTGCGGTTAAATATACAATTGGGAGAAAATATTACCTTCTCACCCCCATGCCGAGCGCAGAAACTTTGCCACTGTCCAATTTGCCAACAAATAGTGACTAATACCCAATAGTTTGGGAGGCAGGAATGTTTCGTTGAATGTTACTGAAGTCGAGAATGTATGCAAGGGAATGCAAAGAAGATCAGTTGTTTGAGCATCGGTGTTAAATACTGTAAATCATTTTTAAAATTTCATGCTGTAATACTGTACAGTTTCCAAGAAAAAATCTAAATGCAGTTTACTATAGCGTCTTTCTGTGTAGATTGACAATGATGATTAACTACATGTTGTCATGAACTATTTCAGATATGAGTAGTCACATTTTTAATCATGTGATAAATTTTTTTCATCTCATGTGATAATAATTACTAAACTAAACATGTGACTAAAACATGTGCTAGTAATTTTTCAATATCTTAAAACGAACGTTTACTCTACTAGGAACATGTCTGTACCAGTCGTGTATCAGTTTTATTTTCACATAACTCCATTGAATTTTATTTTTTTAAAGCATGCTATACCATAATTTTGAAGAATAGGTGTTATTGAACTATAATAATCTCACTTGGTTCGAAGACCGCCCTCAGAGTGTGAGAACCTCCTGCGTTCACGTCACACACTCCGCTCGGGTTTGTGCACGTCATGAACACAGCCGTAGGCTTGGCTGTGTAGTCCTCTGAAATAAGTTTTTTGTTAAACGCTTCTGTTTGATGCAATGTGCGCTAGTAAATTCAGAAGGAGTTTCCTGGAACGAGTTATTTATTTCTAGCTTTTAAATGACATAACATGCGGTTTGGAATCTAGTGCGATGGTGGCCCGAAAACACATTTAGTGAGTTTAAACAAAACCTTATTGAAAGATGTTCATACTTGATGTTACTCTACTGAATACGTTCTTAAATTTTTTGACTGAAGTGTGATATTCATGTTCTCAAAACGACCATATGTCCCCCAAAAAAGTAAGATATTAAAAAATAAAAAACATCCTAATGCCTCAAAATACCCTGTTCTTATTTTGAATAACATATCGGGAACGGGTCGGGTAACCCTCATACCTCGGCCAGCCGATGCCTCAAAAAACTCTAAAGGACTTTCTCTTTCTGCGTGGGCCCTCACGAAAAGAATAAAACGCATAACCAATGTTATACATACAGTCCCAACGCCTCTCTGCAAAAGTTTCTTTCGTTATCTAAAATTACTTCAACACGCTTAATTAATTTTTTTCTTTGACTTGCAAATATGCAAATAGCACCTCGTAAGGCTGAAGCAAAGCACGGTTGGCATCAAGAAACTCGCTAAAAAACCCACTCCTCCCACAAAAACACCTAACAATCTGAAAAAATGCTTCACAGATGGGTTTTCCTTGTGCTTCAAGTATTTTTAGGTCAATGTGTTTCATGTGGCGTTTCTTATTTTTAAATACCAACTCTGAGACGCACGCAGCTCGATTTTGATAGAACTCTCAGGATGCTGGCGGTTGCTTATTTCGAGCCCAAGATCCCTTTTCTATGTATACAGTCTCATAATGAAACTTATCGATTTGAGAAATAGAAATTATATGAAATGGGTGACTGAATCAAAGGCAATGGTTCTTAACCTGGGTTCGATCAAACCCTAGGGCTTCGGTGAGCCGAACCCCTGCGTTCTGGATGGTGCAGTTTGAGCACTAATACACTGAATAGTAACAGCGCTGGATGCAAAAAGTTACACACATGTGTTTTGAATTTGAAGGAAAAATATTTCATTTTTCTAACTACGAAGGGTTCGATGAATGCATGTATGGAATTTGTGGGGTTCAGTAGCTCCTACAAGGGTAAGAACCACCGACCTAAAGTTATCTGCCTCACCTGCATCGTCGCACTTGGCGAAAAGGATTCGACGAGCAGCGTGCTGATCGCCGGCGACGAGACCCACGTAAAACAGAAGTAGGAGCGACACGGGATTTTTGAACATCTTTGGCACGAAAAGAGCCATATCTGTCTTAGTGGATTTAGTATTTTATAACAATTCCAAACAAACGAGCTAGTTTGAAAAGTATATCCAGGTATAAACGCAAGGCTAAACTTTTTTACTAAACACTTTGTCAAGTGAATTTTTAATTTTCAAGTTGAGTAACCAGTGATTTTTTCATACCTGAAATAACAACAGTAAAGTTAAGCACACACTGCTGGTACAGCTGGAACGCTACTGAAATTACGTTTTATTTTATATATTGCGCTATTACTCTTTTTCTGATATAGAAAATACCCTCCGCCTCAGCGATTATTTGTTCTGTAATAACGTTGGTTTAAATAATTCAGCAGTCAATTACAAACTGCGAACAGATTGAGGTGACAATAGGGAAAGAGGTGTGCTGAAAGAAGATAGTTATGAAGGCCAAGGCTCAGATTTTATCAAACAAATATCGAGGAAGCTGTTGTGGACAAAAGCAGGCACATAATTCACACTAATACCCAAAATAGAGAATCAGGTAGAAGATCTCAAATCTTCATCTCTACCAGAACTAAAATTTGAAACTATGCAGCATCGCTAATCCCTACTCTTTGCGTCATTTTTCAGGATTAAGAGAATAGTGAGGTCTGAAAACCTCAACCTCACTAAAAATTTCAATTTACCGAGATAAGTGTAATCCAAAAACTGTACGCCTAAATCAAACAATTATTGTCAAATCTTTGAGACTGAAAGGAAAATTAAGTGTTGTCTTCGTACAGAAATTGACCAGATTCAATGATACAAATATAGCGTGTCTCATCAGGAACCTTTTATGAATTCCATCCAGTTAGTGTTGAAAATAAGTGCAAGTGCTCCACAAGTTGAGAAGGCATCAGTTCGAAGTAGGCGTACTTTGAAAATTTATTGATTGATAATCGACACAGAAAAGCTAAAAAATATAATTTATTACGAGTTTTCGTCCACAGCAGTTTTATAAGCACATAAAAATCATTTAGGACATACCGTAGTGCAGGTTACCTGTACGACACCCAGGGTGAACGATCGCAAAATTCTGTGAAAGCCATGCAAACCCACTTTAGTGTACTCGGAGTACACGATCGCAAAATTTCCGTGAAAAAAAAAAACAAACTCTCAATACCCAGATCGAGGAACCGATCGCAAAAAAAAGTGAAAACCAACCCACTTAACCCACAGTAAACGATCGCAAAAAAACCTGAAAACCAACCCACTTAACCCACAGTAAACGATCGCAAAAAAAACGTGAAAACCAACCCACTTAACCCACAGTAAGCGATCGCAAAAAAACGTGAAAACCAACCCACTTAACCCACAGTAAACGATCGCAAAAAAACGTGAAAACCAACCCACTAAACGCACAGTAAACGATCGCAAAAAAAACGTGAAAACAAACCCACTAAACCCACAGTAAACGATCGCAAAAAAAAGTGAAAACAAACAAACCCGCAACACCCAGAGTAAACGATCACAAAATCCTAAAAAACAGTGCTACTACAGCGTGAGGTCTACCACCATATATCGCCAACCTAGGTGCAGTTTGAAATGTACACATTTAAGTGTTCATCGCTAAATCAAATTTAAGGAAGTAAGTAACATCTACTAGCAACCTAACTTAACTTGACGTTACGCTATAGTACTAGCTAGGGGTAGGTTTTATGCTATAGTGTGGTAGACCTCACGCTATAGCAGCACCACGAAACCTATTTAGTTTGAACTGGGTTTAGTACGAGTCTAACCCGGAGACTGAACCGTGACCTCCACATCTGAACAACCCGATGACGATGTGTCGGCTTTTAAGCAACGCGCGAGTGGCGTCTGTCGATCTCCTCTGTAAACTGTCGTAAGATCGTCGCCGTAATCCAGCGCTGTTTAAAAACAAATTGATGATTACCAAACACTTGAGCGCGTGTTGGGTAATAGCGATGGAAATTGTTTTCTGCGACTAAGCGAATGTGTACATTTGACCTATGCCGGCAAAATACGTTATGTATTTATCAGGTGTTAACCGTTTGCAAGGAAATTAACACATTTCCTACGAAGTGACCCACCGGTGGTCACTTGGGTGATTTTGATGGTGCTGCCGATCCCATCGCAGTCACCAATTCATTTTTTATCAATACCGAATGAAAGCTAAATAAACGCCCGATCCAGTTAGTGTTTGCTATTTTCAAAGTTTATTACCTACCACAATTGACTTTAAATTGGAATTAATAGTGAACTTCAGTTTAACCCACCGCAGTTAACGTGTTAAGCGAATTAATAATTCAGAAGCAAATAACTTTCATAAAAATTGGTATTCGTGTCTTTAATTGTTTTGTGATCGTGGTTGGTTATGAAGTTGTGTAAATTAGATTTTTTGTCAATGCCTATCTTATCATTCCAGTCTAGGCCTTTCAATTTGCGCTTCTCATTAACATTGTGAGGCACACAACGCAATAAATTTCCTCTTTCTATGTAAATGTTTTTCTTGCGTAATATTCTTTCAGCTTAACTGATTTAATTTTACCCCTTTTTTCGAATTTTAATTCGGTCAAAATCGCTAACGACTGGGAATGCTTTACAGTTTTTCTTAAACTTTCTCTACGCTTTATTAGAGGTAAACACAACGGGTATGATGCGATTGCATACCCTATCAATGTTTGATGATTAGAGTGATGGTGTGATCAAGCGTTTTGGCTGTTAATGCAGCAGTACTACTTCATAAATATATAGGGGACGCACTTCCGATGAGACATCTGCTCTCTTTTTGAGACGTTCAGGCTATCTATGAGACTCTTGAACATCCATGAGACACTTAGAGAGGCAAAAATTTCTTTCAGTGTACAAGGTCGGTTAGGACGAGCTGGAACACCTATCGAACAGATGACCCATGCTACAGTTTGTCTGAAATGTTCAACTGCTAAAATCGAACCAAATTTGAAAAGCCCAAGAACTAAAATAGCAAGAATTGAACTATTTTTCACACTGCAAAAGTTAAACGGAGTTTCAAATTGTAGAAAATCAGAATTCCGATACTGCTCCAATACAGTAATTGAATCGAGATGAAAATAATTGCGACGTTTAAGAAAGGAGGAAGAATAGAATATTTCTAGAAAATATATCGAAAACGCGCACGCAAAAATTTGAGGTTTTAGTTTCTCGCTGTGAGAGAAAACCTGGTGATATCGAAGAACTAAAACTCAGAAGAACTGAAGAAGTACTACTGAAGGCTCTGAAGAATATAGTAAAACGAAAAAGAGGGAATGTAAAACGATTCCCACGGCAGAGTGATGCAAGTTTTGCATGTGATGCAATGAGTGGCACATTCTCCGAGGTGTGGTAAGAACAACACACCGGACTAGCTGACCTTTAAGAGGAGCTTATGAATCATACTCAACTTCATCGCAGAATCAAGTCACTCAGCACGTTTAACCTCCATGGGTTAAACTGAATTTAAATATCAAACTCAAATTTTAAGTCAACTGTGACAAGTAATTTTGAAAATAGCAAACATAAACTGGATCGTGCCTTCAAGTAGCTCAGGTCAAGTATTTATGAAAAACGAGCTTATAACTTCTGATCGGTCATTAGCAATATAATTTTTCCTTACGTCTACATCGGTGGCTCACATCGCGACCAACGAGTTATGAATCTTATTTAACTTTATAATAAAATCACGGGACTAAGAACAGACAGGAATCTCTTTCCCCACATTATGAAGAAAGCTGGCAGACTTACCATCAGACATTTTTGCGTGTGTCGAGATGAGAACGGTCTCACGGTCGTCCTAGTGCAGAACTTCGGCTTCAAATTTAACACTATGCTGATGGAACGGCGCAGAAAAACTGCGGATGTTTTCACACTTTTGTTTCAATTTCCTTATGTTCTACTACTTTTAGTGAGTATTTTGAAGTATGCTTCATATACTTACGGGTTATAAGAATTTATAACTTTTCCCACTGTCGCGCGGTTGGTGAGACTAGGTTAGAACGTAGAATGCGGTATGACCTACCGGTGGATACACACACAACTCAATTTTTATATGCACTTTATCAAACTCACATGAAGGCACAGTTATTTTTTTATTATTTTTAATAATGAATATCATTAACGTTAATTTGAGTTGATTATTGAACTTCACTTCAACAGTTAGGTTTAGTTAATGTAATAGATTATTGCGAATGTGTATCAGTTTAACCGTAATCCAATTTTATCAGTTTAGCAGTCATTCGACTTTATCAGTTTTGCAGTAATTCAGCTGCTCGATTATTGAGCAGCTACATTTTCCTGTAGAAAAATTTTCTGAATTGATTTCTACTTCTGTTAATGCTTTTTAAAAACTATACATTTTTATTGAAAGTCTGCGCAGCAACGGCTCAAGAATTCAGTTTTCAATGGATGTCTCTTATCAACGGAACTGTTCAATTATTGTATAGGTACAATTAATATTTTCTCAGTAATTGCTCGATTATAGTAAATTTCCTTAGAAAACCTCCGAGTAATCCTCCATTCTTTGGGTAGCTTTAATGACTATCTTCACACTAACTGCTCAATTATTATACATTTCCATCACATGTCTCATAGTAACAGCAATTATTGTCTAGTTTTAAAGACAATTTCTAAACCAACCGCCTAGTTACTGGGCAACGTGAAATAACGCTTTTATTGTGACTCCTAAATTAGTGAGATTCTAAAGCATGTCGTCGTAGCAGCTTTCCAACCTTCGAATTTTAGGAGACCTTTCAAACTTCCACGTAGTATTGGGTCTGTATGCTTCTTACAGTAAAGGAAATTCAATAAACCATCGACAATGGAACCTTTCTTTGCTATAGACAGCAGTGAGGCTGCAGAACGCGCTATCATTGTGAGAGAAAGTTTGCTGAGATCGTGAAACCGACGAAATAAAACCGATGCCGAAGGCAGGACAAGGATAAACAAACAAAAACAAACATCGGCATCTTTGGGATGCTTTATTTCCAATCAAGCCTGATATATATGATCTTAAGCATTGGTTTTTCAAATGTTTTATAACTAACCCTATATACAGGACACCATGACGGTTCCCCCGATTTATTAAACGGTTCCCATTTCCGGTTCCCATGACGGTTCCCATTTCCGACACCTGGGTTGAGAGGGGTATTGTGCTTGAGCTTTCCCTTATACCTAACGGGGAAAATCTCCACGCCAGCACCGGGATACGAACCCTCGTCTCCATCATACAAGGCTGATCCCTTAACCACTGTGCCACGGAGAGCAGATAGTTAGGATAGATAGATAGTTTTTTTTACCTATTAATCCGAGACACGTGTATTAAAGAATCTAATATTTAACGGTGATGTACACCAATTTGAATAGAACAAAAAAAATCTGTCCAAAATTTTTTCTTCTTCTGGCTCTTTGTTACTCTGTCAATAATAGCAACACCCAGCCAATGTTTGGGAAAAGTTATGTCTGGATCTTACATGCAGTCTAATATGCTGCTGAGAATTGGAAACGTTTGTACGCCAAATTTGTTTCAATTGATTATCTCATCTAGATGAGAAGGTACATCAAATTCAGTAGTTTCGAACGCCATTTCGACATTGAAAGCAAGAACGAGGTTTTTACCTAATATAACTTAGATTCGCTTCAAAATATTGAGATCTACAAAAACATAAAAATTTTGTGGTTCAATTATACGTGGAAAATTCCGGTGCCGATTTCCGCTTTCCCCGGTGAAGAAGCAAACACTGAAGCAAAGCTGTTTTTTCTTCTTTACTTGGGTGCATGATTGGCTAAGTAATGGCAATAT
The DNA here is from genome assembly GCA_030386875.1 of Morinoia aosen. NCBI lineage: Eukaryota > Metazoa > Arthropoda > Malacostraca > Amphipoda > Talitridae > Morinoia > Morinoia aosen. The sequence continues at coordinate 36,541,529 of CM059577.1, forward strand.
AAATTTAGGTTCTCTAGACATTGTTGAAAATGGCGCAGAAACTTCCTCTGTTTGAGCTGGATGAGTTCATGGACCATGTAGAACCGATAAAAATGGTCGGAAAAGGATAAAAATTTCAGCACATCAGTTGAGTAGCTGTTTTGCAAGTGTATTTGTAGTCAATTGAAAGTTTCTTATTTTGTCCTGAGGAAACATATTTCTACAGAAGCAGCAAAAATTTTACATCACTGAATTTGATGAAAACTCATCATTATTGCTTTCTTTGAGCAAGATAATTTCCTAAAGCTGCAATTGTTATTTATTAACTTCATATTAAATTTAAGAGAGTAAATTGAATTTTTAAAATTACGCATAGCCCTTAGAACACGACACGTTCATTTAGTCCGCCCTTTATTATTTAACTCTTCCTATTAGTTTAAATTGTTTTCTCTTGAGAACCTAGACGAAATTAAATCGGTGTATCCACACCAGCCGCTCAAGCTAAAACAGCAAGTTTACAGTGAGCGCTTTCGATAATTAAGTCCTTAAGCGAAATATCTCACGGAATGTTCCATCGTCCTCGTGAAGTTCAGGTAAATAACCAATGCTAAAGAATGAGTGTCATAAAAGCGTTCGTAAGAAGCCCCTTCCTACCCACGTGAGCAGGAATTAAACTTTAGTAATCCTCGCTATGACAAATTTGTCTTTCGAATAAATTTAGTTGAATACGGTATTAGGAATAAATTAAAATAACCCCAGAATTAAGGGTCACACCACTTTCTTCTAATAAATGATCTGCTTTTAGTAAATTTTCCTCCAATGTTAGGCGTCACTCTTATAATGGTGCGCTTAGTACTGAATAATAAAGAGTGCTTAGTACTTCCAGTGTTATGTATCCAGTAGTACTTAGTAGTATCCAGTAGTAGTATCCAGTGTGTATGTATCCAGTGTGTATGTATCCAGTGTGTATGTATCCAGTGTGTATGTATCCAGTGTGTATGTATCCAGTGTGTATGTATCCAGTGTGTATGTATCCAGTGTGTATGTATCCAGTAAGTACTTCCAGTGTGTATGAACCATCACCGTTAAGCTGTGGCTAGAGTACTCCGCATGAGAACGAATTTTCTGCGATAGTAGCAGCAATAGAATTAAAGCGATGACATGAGAAGAATATGGCAATAAATCTTAAAAAGTATGATTGAATAACCTTTTGAGTATTTCCCTTAAATGCGAAGGGCTCATCAAACGATGTTGATGCGGAACTTGAAGCAGACGATGTCCCGGCCGGTGTCTCGGTCGGAGAGGGTCCAAATCACGGGGTACTCGTTCTGCAACAATAAGTTTAAACAATTCATTTACCACAAGCGATACAGGAGTAGATTGTTTCTTAGGTCTATTACAATGGTCAAATTTGAGTATCGACTCAAATTTGAGTATAGACTGTGGGCCCGAATAAGATCAGTGATTTCAAAGGCATCCTACCACCAAAACTAGTCTAATGAGTAAAATAATAAAGTTTCCAAGTTTACAAGGAGTAAAAATTTGCTCGCAAATTTCATTAAAAAACAATTTTATTGAAGTCCTAAACGCCTACTGTTCATTCTACAAAATGTGTATGTTTTTCACATATAATATTAGGTAAATCTTGAAATTTTCGTATAAAGTAAGGCAAGTTTACAAAGCCCCTATTTTTAACAAAAGATGGCATTATGAAATATGTGTGTAGATGGCCTAGACACTACTTTAGCTTACTGCACTTCTACTTTGTATTAAACTTTTATGTCCACCATGCATATTATAAACTTGTGTGTGCCAAAGAATCAAATCTAGTATCATTCATATCTATGGCAACATCTCCTATTATAGTAACGCTCACCTGCAAGGACTGGCAGGGGAACTGTTTAGGGCTGAAATACTTTCTTTTATGTTTCTGGTATGGTGAGAAAATAACTTTTTGGGCCTAAACTCGGGCCATGATTTACGTAAAGCATCATCGTCACTGGATTTTAGATATTCGAACGTCAAAAAAGTATTTTCTCGCACATCCTTTGTATTCATCTCTTGGCAATCAAAATCATCCAGAAGCTACCTTAAGATACGAAGTATTTTAAATGGTGTACCAAAAGAAATAAAAAATTAAAATGCACAAATTTTTTAAAGCATGCTTCATATTTTTTTCGAACAAATTCCTACCATGTGTCTGATGGGTCTAAATTTCAAATTTTTCCAAGTATAAACGTATACCAAAAATTACATAGCACTTGCAACCTTTTAAGATTTTTTTGTTGGCAAAAAGAAAAATAGTCCAATTCAAAATGACGAAAAAATAAAGCTTATTCGCAAAAATAATAATTACAGTTCAAATTTACGACAAAATGAAGCAAGGCTGTCGGAAAACTTCAGTTTGGCAAGCCTATTCTCCTCGTTGAGAAGATTAGATTATTAGTTAGTTTACGCTTCCCTATCCGCAACAAATTCTATCCAAAGAGAGGAAGGAAGAAGGCACCATTTAGTATGGAGTTAAGGAAATGCGGAATCTATACAGAAAGGGCACAGAAACAGAAAGTTAAGAAAGAAGATCATGAAACAAGAAAAAGTTGAAGAAGAAAGTAGTAGGTGCTGAAAAGCAGGACAACAGTGAACCGAAAAAAGATGGTCCGTAACAAAACAAAAACCTATTCTATTTCAACAAAAAGAAAGCCTACCTAACCTTCAGCTCAGGCCCTTACATAATAGTCCCCCTGGGAGCGCTAGTTCCCATAGACACAATATTTGTATCCCCTTGAGGGGTCTCCTCGTTGAGAAAAGGGAGAACTCAGCTACAGTTCCCGCCATGGCGTCCAGATGTTAAATGTAAGGCATTCAATAGATGCGAGGCATTTGAAAAACCAATGCGCAAGATGACATTATGTATCAGATTTCACTGGGAAAAAACATCTAATCTGACCCTGGGCCAGAAGCTCTGGATGCCGAGGTCGTAAGTGAAGCGCGCAACAGACTTGGCCTCCACGGGACAGTCTAGACTCGGCCCGCACGCGTCCCTGATCTGGGCTGGCAGCGGCACCTCCACCCACGAGTTCCAGCGCACGTACGAGTCTACGTCCGTCGAGTTGATCTCTGGGGAATGAAGCGTTGGTCAGTGTTGGCAGGGGTGCTGGGTGCGCACAACACAACACCTAAACCCGAATATCTCGGTAACGAATGCCTCAGTGCCCCAAAACCCAAATACCTCGGTAACTAATGCCTCAGTAACCAAAACCCAAATACCTCGGTAACTAATGCCTCAGTGCCCCAAAACCCGGATACCTCGGTAACGAATGCCTCAGTGCCCCAAAACCCGGATACCTCGGTAACGAATGCCTCAGTAACCAAAACCCAAATACCTCGGTAACTAATGTCTCAGTAACCAAAACCCAAATACCTCGGTAACGAATACAACTGTTTTCGTTAGGCTTTCATGTCTTGAACCAGGAGTGTATCAGTAATACATATGATTGCATCAGTATTCGGGTATTCATGGCTCACCCTAAGCTGGGTAGGACAAAAGCTAGCCAAAAGTACGGAGTTATAACTAAAGAATTAATAGCCAAATATTTATTCATTACACGGATAGGTAATACACAAATTTTTGTGTGTCACTTCCTGTGCTTTCGACGTGTTCTTGATGGAAACAGAAATATTCACGCTTGAAATAGATTCTCAATGGGATAAATACAGGGTGTTTTTTAAATACGGGAGCCGAAAAAGTCTAATAATTTTTGATACAAAGAACGGATTTTTGAAAACAAAATGGCAGTATAATCCTGAGATTTATATCTTTTATTTGGTACCTATACGTATTTATGATACAACAATCAAACTAAGAATCAGAGGACACAGTAAAATTCATCCTGCTTTGAAACAGTCGCCGTGCAAGATGACGAACTGGACAAAGAAACGACTAGTTTTCTCAAACACTGCATACTTCTCTAATGGAAGGAGCATTGTCCTAGCCCAGCGAAGTTTCCAGAGAGTACAACCTGTACTCTCTCTATCCTAGGAAAATGGTACGATAAATGTTAAATATAAATCAATACTTCTAATGCACATTTTCAAAACTCTCATACAACGTGCATTGTTTTACACCTCTCTCAATGGGCACTTCCCTACGCGCTGGCACTTCCCTACGCGCTGGCACTTCCCTACGCGCTGGCACTTCCCTACGCGCTGGCACTTCCCTACGCGCAGGCACTTCTCTACGCGCAGGCACTTCCCTACGTGCAGGCACTTCCCTACGTGCAGGCACTTCCCTACGTGCAGGCACTTCCCTACGTGCAGGCACTTCCCTACGTGCAGGCACTTCCCTACGTGCAGGCACTTCCCTACGTGCAGGCACTTCTCTACGTGCAGGCACTTCTCTACGTGCAGGCACTTCTCTACGAGCAGGCACTTCCCTACGTGCAGGCACTTCCCTACGTGCAGGCACTTCCCTACGCGCAGGCACTTCCCTACGTGCAGGCACTTCCCTACGTGCAGGCACTTCCCTACGTGCAGGCACTTCTCTACGCGCAGGCACTTCTCTACGCGCAGGCACTTCCCTACGTGCAGGCACTTCCCTACGTGCAGGCACTTCCCTACGTGCAGGCACTTCCCTACGTGCAGGCACTTCCCTACGTGCAGGCACTTCCCTACGCGCAGGCACTTCCCTACACGCAGGCACTTCCCTACGCTTAGGCACTTCCCTACGCGCAGGCACTTCCCTACGCGCAGGCACTCCCCTACGTGCAGGCACTTCCCTACGTGCAGGCACTTCCCTACGTGTAGGCACTTCTTTACGCGCAGGCACTTCCATACGTGCAGGCACTTCCCTACGCGCAGGCACTTCCCTACGCGCAGGCACTTCTCTACGTAAGCACTTCTTTACGTAAGTTCTCTACGCATTTACTCACTCGGGATGAAGACGGCCCGCAGAGTGTGGGAGCCCCCGGCCCGCACCTCGCACACACCGCGCGAGTTCGCGCACGTCATGAACACGGCCACCGGCTTCGCTGTGTACTCCTCTGCACAGTTATAGACACTGTGTGAGGGTGTGTTGTGTCTTGTGTGATGTATTATGAATGCGCAAATAAGTGGGAGGGAAATGTAAATAGTCTGCCAAAGAAAGTTGAGTAATAAGAAAAATTGAAATATTCTGTTCATGAAGGTTTCGGTGAAATGGTAATTTGAGAATACCGTATTATGCATTCATGAGAGTGAAAAATTGAAAAAATTATATATATATATATATAATTTTTTTCAATTTATATATATATATATATATATAGATATATATATATTGATATGCTGCATACATCATTAATTCAAAATGAAAATGGAAAGTGACGCTAATATCAAGAGCAGTGATAATAAATTAATAAAAAAAGAAATGAATTATTTAAGGGAAGAACTTAATTCAATTACAATTAAAGTAAGCAAATAGTAAAGGTTAAAATGTGAAAAATTCCACAGGCCGGAATTAGTCAATTTGTCAACAGACTACTCAGTCATTCTATGCAGTATTAAACTCAATTCAGCAGCGTGAAAGTAGCAGAAAATGAATTACGAGTTCAGTGTCTTAATAAGAACGTTAATAAACCCTCCACAAAAAATTCTGTGACTTGTGCGCCATATCGAAATATCTAGCACTAGAGAGCAGCCTATGATCAAAATAATTAGCTACAATCCTAAACGAAGTACATTAACAAAAGACGAGCACATTTCTTTTACTCATGACACACTAACGCACATACCCGTGTAATCACTAAATTTTGTTTATTTTAAGCAATCCCGGTAGTACCGCCCAGGGATTCTCCTCGTTGGAAGAAGGGAGAACTCAGCCGCAATTCCCCACCCCACCCAGGGGTCGGAAATAGGTACCGGCTTGACCGGGGGTAACCGTCATTGCGTACTAGTGTTCGTTATAAGGCATTTCAAAAAACAATGTACTAAATGATACGTATCAGGCTTGACCGGAATAAAACACCCATAAGCACGACACAGAAACACACATACCCGTATAATCACACTTGGCGAAGAGAACGCGGCGTGGTGCAAACTCGGACCCGGTGACGAAATTTACGCTGCACAGCAGGGCAACCGCAACAAAAATTCTGAAAACGTCCAGTCTCAGAGGCGTCATTTTGAGGTCCGTGGTTGTTATACTAAATAACGTTATCTATTTAGACTAATGCCTTGATTGATGATTATTAAGCCGGGGTTAAGCTTTAAAATCACTCTATAGACAACAGAGCTAAATAATTTCCCGCTGTTTTATTTTCTCGGTATCTGAAACATGAGAATGGGTGTGAAATTACTGAGGAAATGAGCATGAAATGTTAAGCGCCGTGAATATTGATATGTCAGAAAAAATTCTACTACATTTATAAATGAAGCTTTTAATATTCTGCTGATGAAATCTTGACGTTAATAAAGAGGTTTTCCATAATGAAACATTATTTATTTGTTAAAGCAACGTAGCAACGTCCTGATACAGTCGCCGATTTAAGTCTAGAAGGGACCTCCAGTCGCGGATTCTAATTCTGAAACGAAAAAACATTCAAGATTTCAACAAAAAAAATTTTTCTGATAAAAGCATAAATTCAAATCCATCACAAATCCAAGAAGCGTCACAAGAAATATTTCCACTCGCATGTTTTTTTAAAAACTGCAACCTATAAATTTCACTTTCCATACCCGTTGCCTATAGCGCCATCACAGCGGAAAGAAAGTTTTCCTTCTTTTTGTTCAATAAATAAAAAAATGTTTTTTATCTTTGAACAACGGAAAGAAAAGGTATTTTTTTCGCCCCAGTAGCTCGAAGAATGAAATCTTTCTTTCCGGTAAAACAGCGGTAGGAAAGACTTTCCTTTCAGCTGTGGGGACGGGAAGAAAGAATTCATTTTTCCGCTGTGGAGATGGGAAGAAAGAATTCATTTTTTCGCTGTGGAGATAGGAAGAAAGAATTCATTTTTCCGCAGTGGAGATGGGAAGAAAGAATTCAATTTTTTTCACTGTGGGGACGGGAAGAAAGAATTCATTTTTTTAGCTGTGGGTACGGGAAGAAAGAGTTGATTTTTCTGCTGTGGAGACGGGAAGAAAATACTATTCTTTCTGCCACGTCAACGGAGTAAAAAATAACCTTTTTTCTGCTACGGAAACGGAAGGAATGACAATCCACTATCCACTAAACTGATAACGCCTGCAAGGGCTACCAGCACACTGAACCTTGGCTGAGCCACCGAATTTTATGATCGAACTGGCATCTGGAAGAGGCTTCAAGTAAGGACTATCTACATCGATCACTTTGTGGCTCTAGTGACGTCTGAAAGATGTCCCCTTTCCTCGATCTCTGAACTGACCAATGAGGAACTAGAGCAAGACTGATTACGTGTAATCCTGCATGGAGCTTTAGAAAAAAATCATGACCAAGAAGTCTTTAGATCGATGAAAACGTATAAGGTTTTACACAAGTGAAAGATTTTAAAAATTTTACAATACAAGTTACAAAAGACACCTAATCTTCATATTCTATTTGTACTAACATCATTGGTCTGTTAGTAGAAGCAATATACGTAATTTATATTAGATTAGGTTGTGAGTTAGTGAATGCATTCGCAGTCAGTTACAAAAGACATCTAATCTTCATATTCTATATGTACTAACATTTTTGGTCTGTTAGTAGAAGCAATATATGTAATTTATATTAGATTAGGTTGTGAGTTAGTCAATTAAAACCACAACAATGTTGTTTCAAAAAGAGGAAAGGATGAAGGTACAATCTAGAATGGAACTAAGGTGCCCTGGAATCTATGCACACACGTGTGCTCCCACACGAGATACCCTGCTCACACAGTGGCAAGATGGGAAATAAAAATATGAAAGTTGAAGACGAAAGTATTAGGTTCTGGAAAACATGAGAGCAGTGCACTGAAAAAAAAATAAACCGCAACCAAACGAAAACTATTCAATTTCAGCAAAAGTATGACCTATATACATAACTAACCTCTAGCTTAGGACCTCAATCTTCCTCCTGGGGGCGCTAATTCTCATCGATGAAATAGCTGTGGCCCCCTGAGGGTTTATACAAGCCAATAATATTAATAATATGCATGTGACTCGAAATCCTACAAATTTATGTATGATTTTATTTACATCCTAATCACTGGAATAGATCTTTCGACAGGTGTTTCTAAGGCATTAACTAGTCCAGGAATGGTATTACTGACAAGTTTTTCATAAATAAATTAATCTATGAATCATTTTTCATTACTGAATGGTTGCTATCCCATTCATTTTAAGTGAGCTTGTTTTATATGATGTGCAGTTGTGCTCATAAATAACATCTAAAATGCAGAAAATAGCCGCAATAATTATCTCCTGCTTGATGCGTTCTTAAGTCGATCTTTCGCGTTAACTGTTCCAGGTTTTAGTCCTCGTGTTCCAGCGTGTTTGAGAACACAAGTTCCGAACTGTTTGTAGGTAGCCTATCGAGAAACAGCGACCTTGGTAGTGACTGGTTATTGTGCATGTTGTTGTGTTTACAGTCGGTGTTGCCACACTGTACTTTTTACTGGTCAAAATCATAAAATTTCACAGTTTTCTAATTACAATTTATTCAAATTAGAGAAAGGGAGTTATGGTTTACAGTCATGGTTGCCATTCTGGACTTTTTTCCGGATAAAATCATCAAATTTTTCTCTTTACAATGAAAATTCATCAACATTGGTGACGATTACGTTCGCGTGCCTACGATTGGTTCGAGTAGGTTGTAAGTAGCAGAACTGAAAAACCGACTTTAATGCTCGAAAGCGTTTCGATCCTTTCTAATAAGTGTAAAATATTTAATGACTCCCAATCATTTTACGTTGTGCGCCAAATTCTATCTCATAAAAAGACATTGAAATAAATTATATAGTGTTCTTTTATACCGGTACGTAAATGAATATTTTACCCAGAGATACACGTACGTACTTCTCTGTAGTCAAATAACGCGTGAATATGACAATCTATCGACTTAGCAAAAATTGCACAAGAGGAGCGTGTCATACCGAAGGATTAAAAACTGCGAACTAACATACCACCGCGTGATTATACCATGTTGTTCCAAAACACGCTTAATTGGCTTGGTTCCCGTTTGTCTCATTAGTTATTCATATTTGATTTAGGGCCATCCACGTCTGTACGACAGAAAGAGAGGGTATTGTTGCACCACTGATGCACCTAGCACTAAACATTGGCAACATTCGATCCAATTAAGGTTTCACAAATACTTACAATGCCCCTTAGCAAATTATTAACATCATCGGTGACCACCGTGACAGATTTCACTTGGAATAGACAAGTACACAATTCAGTTCGAATGTTTTCGTTTCCCAACAATGCACTCTCATTGTCTACCAACCCAGGGCAGCGGAGCAAAGGTAATTATTATTAACTGAGGCAATGAGTCACTGGAACACGAACCAGCTGTGCGCCCAACAATAGCTGTTAACAAAATCTTGCTCGTGGCGCCCCCATTTGACTTCAGGACGCCTACAGTTACAAGGTTTGACTAAAAATAGCAGAGAAAGAACAAGACTGAACTAACTCAGCTCGTCAGTGAGAATGACGTTCTGGTCCCGCAAAAGAGAGGTGATAAAAGGAGAGGAGATAAGCAAAGAGAGGTGATTGGAAGACACTCTCTGACCTCTAGGTATAAAAATGAGGTACTAAAAATACAATTAACGTACATAAAATATAATTAAGATACTAAAAATACAATTAAGGTACTGAAAATTCATTTAAGGTACTAAAAATACATTGTACTGTTAGTAGTGCCAGTTAAAAAGCTTTTAGTCTTGAAAACACTTTCATAAAGTTTCAAGTATTGTTATATTTTTTGACGATGAAGTATGTTACATTGATGAATCAGGGTGGCATGATAAAAAGTTAGGGAGGATTTCTATGCAGCTCCTAAAATTCTTTGCTATACCATTTTCAAATGAAATGGCTTACAAGTAAACACTGGATGTGCCGTTTGACGCAATGGGAGAAATACGAATTTGTTTACTTTGTAGACTCTTAAGCCAAATTGGTCGGTACGATTCGGCTATTTCGCCCCCCAAAAAAACATTAGTACTTAACACAAGGGGTTTTACTTTCACGCAACGTTTCAAACTGTTACATGAAGTCCTTGAAACAATCACTTCACAGACCTATCTTCACTCGTAAATTTAGCTGCAACCTTCCCAGAAGTTGTTTCGAGTCGAACTGTTCTTTCATTTCACCTTGAAAGAGACACCAGCCACCACAGCTCGCATCACCGCGCTCGTTCAACACACGGTTGCCTGGAGGCTTAAAACACAGTTCAGAGAAAATTAGTTGCCGTGGCAGGTATGCTCTTCAACATCGGTTAATTAACCTAACATGCTGGTATCCTAGCCATAGTGAGCACGTTCCACAATAGGCATCATTCTGTCAGCAAAATCAATAGTTGGCCTCTCAAATCATCTTCGTTTTCATTTTGCTTCAGTCCTATTCGCTTCTAGCTTTAAAAATACTACGCCAGTCCGCCGGCTATATGTGATGGAGAGAATTTAGTAACCCATTGAGCACTAGAACTTCCTGGGCAGGCACACCTTTCGTCTACCATGACACTCGCAACGCCCATTTCCGCGTAACTACGCAACTCTGGGTCTCACCAACGTGTCCGAACCTCTCGTACATGTGAAGTCATGCACTCCGTTACTTGCTTCGTGTACTAGACACGAGTATCGTTTATATGTGTCTGAAACGAGTACCTCCTTTGAGGTTCTGAAACAGTTACCCGTTTATGTACATGGCCTTACTACTTCTTTTGTCAACCAGGCAAAAGTACTTGGATGGGCACCCAGTATGAATAAGAAGAAGGAATTTCAGATATTCTGACCGACATTGAATCATAAGCAAACATTACTCTGAACCGTCATTTTTCCAACATTTATCCAAGCTGAAACACTACAACCACGAACACATGCGTCACCACACTGCTGTCAGGTTTGTGTGTGTGTGTGTGGGTGTGTGTGTACTCTTTACGAGCGTTTCCTGCCGTCCGTAGGAGCATGACGTTTGCTTCTGTCGGAGAGGAATTGCAAACTAATTTTACTGGCGCGTTTTTAAAATGGTAAGGTAATGTAGTAGAGGAGAATTTAAGATGGTAAGGTTAGAGTACGTAAGAAAAAAGAGCAGAATTTGAGCAGTTAACTTGCTTGAAGGATTGAAAATTCCGCTTAGATTGTTAAAACCGAAGTGTTTCGTCCAGAAAAATTTTAGGTGTTCGTGAATAATTTGTAATATCTGTTAATTAAGAAAAACGAGTCCTGAAGCTTCATAGCTTACGTATATGTTGAACTAAGAAATCTCTTATAGAACGATATTTGCACACAAGGATAGATAGGAACCCAAGTTTTAACAATAAGATACGGACTACTTAAAATCTATACGATGCCAAAATAATAAATCAGAGACGCTAGTGATTTTGATGCATAAAAATGAGTAGTTAATTTTACTCAAAGAAAATTTCTATACTGTTATAGCGAAGTTGATAGAAGTACAGCAACAAATATAGTCATCGAACACGACAATCATTTCATAAAACACCTGTACGCACGAAAATAAGAGTAAAGCATGATAAAAACAGCCTAACAAGAAAACGAAATGTGAATTTTAGCATAACAAACTTAGATTTTTGAGTGATGAACATTTTCTAAAAAATGTTTTAAAAGATATAAACTCGCTCGAAATCAGTCCTTCGACTGCTTATAAATACTGGAAAGCTACGTTGCATCGAAAATTACTGGAAACTGGACAGGCCGAAGTTTATGTAAACCGAAAACAAGTTCATAAAACCATAGCGAGGGTATAATTAATTCTAATCAGAAACTAGCAGCACGATGATGACTGCAGCACGTGATGGTTATAATTTGAGATATCCATACGCTGGAATAAACGAATTAGTTTTGAAGCATTGTGACAGAATTATTATCAATCATATACCTTCTTGCTTATAAGAAGAAATCTCTCGTTATATTACGATTACAGATTTTCACTTCTGTACACGCGAGGCTACTTGCAGCGTAAAAAATGGTTACGTTCTTTAACGGGCAATGAGAAAAATTAGAGTTGCATGCATTAATTATTTCAAGAGTACTTCCTTTTCTATTCATTTGAGGTTTCAGATAACATAACTTACAAATCATTCAAATAAAGCAAAGATTTATGAACTTTGGAGCCTTTAAAAATACCCCAAATATATAAAGAAGTGAACGATCTTCATTAAAAGAAAATCGTTGAAAATAATTTTAGTAGGCCTATAAAAGTAATTACGCAGTCCACATATAAGAAAACAGCTTCATTTTTTTATTATCAAAATTGCTCAAGTTTCTGGTCATAATAAACAAACATTTATTATGATAGAGGAAAATCTAACGGCTCCATTAGTGATTCTTAATTCTTTTTTTCTCCCGTTCATGAAAAGAAAAATATGACGAAAAATCTCTAGTATGGTATTATATAAGTTATTTTAATAAACCAAAATATAAATGGATGTTTTTTCACATAGGAAACCAAAAATTTTCAAGTTAATATTAGTTACGAGGAGTTGGGAAGGACACCGAAGCTGGTCACTAAGCCTCGATTCCCCCCCATTGAATCTCAACCCCTAATAAGCCCAGCAGTAAAATTCTTACCCCAATGTTTGGATTGAAAAAAACTCAAAATATTTTTATCGATTCATTTAAGAATAGTATTAAGTGGTAGGTTAAGAACGCAAAAATACTTCTCATTCGTTTTCGATACGTTCACCAAATTTGTAGTCGTTCATAATTATTTCAGAGTTTATCCTGGAAAAACTTACTTTCTATGGCTATTCGGAAAAAATGTTTTGAGGTAGACAACGTTTCTTTAAACGCAGGTTTGAGAACTTCATCTTGCGTGGAAATTTCATCTCAAGCATGACCTCAAATGTTTTATGTGAGTGCTATGATGGAAAACTAGGGAACAAAATTTGGTCCTGCCATAGCGTGAGGTCTACCACACTATATCATGAGATCTACCTCTAGCTAGTACTATAGCGTGAGATTAGATTAGATTACTAATGGATATTGCTTATTTCCATACATTTAATTTAGTGTTAAAAACTTAACTTTTACATCTCAAACTGCACCTGGCTAGGCAATATATGGCGGTAGACCTCATGCTATAGTAGCACCCGAAGTTTGATATGGATACAATACAGAACTGGTGATATTCGCCCTACGTATCGTATCTCGGAAATCCTGCAGTGGACTCGCGGCCTAATACTTCAAGCTGCTCTCTAAGCCTAGGCTTATTGGAGCAAAGTGGAGCCCCTAATCGTAGGTTAGATAAATCACCAATTTACCGGTGCACCAGCTTTAGTCTTATTTGTTCCATTTATTTTCCAATGCTAAAAACTGAATCAACTTTCTGACAGATCCCAAACCCCTATATAATTTTAATTACTGGTTAAATTTATTATGGATCACTATCTACATGAATAGACAAAGATAAATGAGCTAGGTTCATAGGAGACCTTCCACGGAATAAAAAATTTCAAAAGTGTTGCTGCTATGCAAAGGGAAAAAATAATGATTGTAATTCTCTCGGCAAAAATGGTAAAAATAATGGGCTAAAAATACTGGCCATTTTTTACGCGTAAATTATGAAATAACTTGATCAATGGATGCATTTTTCACACTTATGCTTAGTTAATGGTGTTAGATGAGATTTCAAGTGGATTCAGAATTCAAGTTTATATAAGCATCTTAGATTCAGAATTCAAGTTTATATATGCATCTTAGATTCAGAATTCAAGTTTATATAAGCAAGCATCTTAGGAATCCCGACTTGAAAAATTAGGCAGATATTTTCAGCACTCCGAAGAGAATATCACCAATATCTGTTAGGAGATTAGCGTGTACATTGCCATAAAAACACTATTGCAACTTATGTTGAAGTTTCATGCTCATTTCATATAGGGTCAAAACACTAGTGTTGTAATTTTGCCAATTTCAACAGACACAATACACAAGACTTCTTCCAACAGAGAAGACAGCGAATAAGTATTCAAGCCTTTCTTCATAAGCTTGTGGGACAGCAAGCTCAACAACAGCGACAGTTCGTGCACGACAACAATATTATTAACGCTAGAAGAAATATAAACACCAACGTCATCAGAGTAATCATTTAATAATAATAAAACCTTCTAATTTGATATGCTTTATAAAACTGTCCTACAATTTATCATTTGCTCTAATGACTCAAGATGGCTCATGCATGAACAGTACGAACACTTCAACAATATTTACTTATAAACATCATTCGACCAACTCCTTGAAAATTATAACAGAGACGACAAAAGAACTTAAATTAAACAATTTTATCACTTCACAGTGCTGTGCATGCTAGGACACGACATAGTCATGGCTCTAAGTTTGAGTTTTATCGCAAGTTAAAAAACAAAATAAGATAAAACGAATTAGGATTTCTGGTGCCATGATCTCATCAGAGTTGTCCTCGAAAATGTTTTTGCTCGGTAGCATAACACGACTTTATGACAATGTTCATGGATTAGCTATGCATATCGTCATATGCAGGCGGTATAAAATTTATTCAATGTTTTCCCACGTTTCTTAGTTACACATTTTCGAAACTCGAATGCAAAAACAGGGTTCACAAATGTGTAGTCTGTACCTAAAAATAACTGTAGTCTTCAGCTTGAAATCAATGGCCTATAAGAAAGTCACGATTAGATAGATATATGAGGACAAGAGAATTGTACAGCAACGTACAGGGCGTGTTGGGTGGGGAGCTACACGGGACATCCTGATTACCACACACGCTCTGTATGAGAGCTGGGGTAACAAATGGAGAAGCAAAGAGTATGAACAGCGTTGTTTTAATTGCAGAAGAAAAACGTTCTTGTTGGCCAGTGAAGCTGCAGAAATTCTGCTATAAGATATCCAATATGCATAGGAAGTGTTTTGGCCAGTACTGTAGGTTAAATTTGGTTAGATTAAACATCGCTCGTAAAAGTCACTCTGAAGTGAATATTGTTTGTTGCATAACTTCTAGATGAACCATGTACAGTCTAGGCGTTTTCTAGAATAATAGAATCGAGATGGTGAGCCGGCGTTTTCGAGGAAATTGAATTATTGGGAAAACTTGCGTCTTCCATTTTAAGAAAGGCTTGGACAGACGCTCTCATGCCAGTATAAAAGAGGAATTAAATACCGATGTTGACCTCATGATGGATTATAATCGTCTTTTTCATGAGCTGTGAGATTTTATTTGACAGATAAATTAGAAATTCTTAAGTAAAAAAGTCGGCTTGAAAGTTCTGGCCATTGCCCACTCTTGCAATAGTTTTGAGTGTATTTTTCAATGAATGATTTGAAATCACCGTTCATAGACACGTGACATAATTAATGGACATAAAAGTTGGTGGCGACAGTTTATATCACACTGAATTCGTGCGCTCTGCCAAAATACACATTTAAACGTAAAGATTTCGCAGAAATTTAAAACTAGCTGAGTGTCATGGGATGGATTGACGTTACTTGAAAAACATAACGTATTTGTTTGCTTGCATAATACGGTCAAAATCCAAATGCATGTCGTTAAGTTGAACAGAGGGTTAAAAATTGGGTTATAGAAGTTAAAAGAGAATATTTTAATCATACTTTTAGAATCACGCACTGGGGATGATCGAGCTTTGTAAATTAATGATAAAATGACACTTGACGAAAAAAAATTCTAATTAATTGCTGTAGGTGCCAGCAACTACGTGCTGATGATCGCAACAGGGTGGTTAGCAGCTCTACTTTTAAAGTGCCTCAGAAGAAATCTGAACACACTCTGGATCTCTGCAGCTAATGGGACGGTTTCTTGAGGTTCTGGTTCGTTTCATCTTGGTCTATTCACACTATTGATGAACAATTTTACACAGGACCGTGTACATGTCATAAAAAACCGGCAGATTTTTAATAAACACTATCCAAACCATGCGATATAGTGTCTATAAACTATTCAAGTGTGCATGATACCATGATATTTTTCGATTTACTGAGCCAGCCACATCAAAGTTTACGAGTAAACTTAAGAGTCAGTATTAGTAAAATTAATGGTTCATAAAGCTAATTAGTCTATGGCTGTCATGCACCTATGACATACTTCTGACACGTAATTTTGAGGAATTCTTCTTGATCTGAGCTGTAACAACGTTCAGGTCTGTCACCAGTAGAGCTTCAAGTAGCAGTTGAAATCAGTCAATTTTTTCAGGGGAGCAATGGCAAATAATATTTTAACGGCCAATATTTCCGAAGCTCAAATTACGTTTAAATTCGCGGAGAATGCGTGTAAACAATGAACGAGTCATGAAAATGCTGCACGGTATTCTCATTGATAAACAGTACATGTGTGGGACTTGTTTTCTTCTGATGAAGACTTAGTGCAAAAAGACAAATCATGTAAAACTATGGACCCAAAACTGCAGATAACTCCAATGAGATCAATAACTCGAATATATCTGCCAACCTCGATCGTTTCCATTCAAGTAAATTTCAAACGCTTTTCAGATGGAATAAAATTATGATTTGGCTACTGAATGGAGTAAGAGAGCTGTGCGTGTTACCACGTTTCAGGCATGAATTCTTTTCTGCATTCAAGATGGAATTTGAGCTCCTAAACACACGAGCAACCATCAGCAATGCAGGATGCTACAAGTTTTACTAAGTCCGAGGTCATCACAGTACAAAAATCAGGTCACCGTCTCTCGCTGCATCGTGGGCTGACCTGCGTCACGTGACTCTGATAGTCGTTAAATTTAGCTTCATTTACCAGAATAAAACTATCGTACCTAGTTTGTGACTTTGAATATAACTATAATTTAAACTTGGCACAATTCAACCGCTGAATTTTAAATAATTTAAACAATTTATATACCACGAGCGATACAGCAGTACATTGGTTCTCAAGTCTAGTACAATGGACACATTTTAGCGTAGCTACTTGTGGGCCCGAATAAGTTCAGCGACCTTTAGGGCATCCTATCACCAATGGTATTCTAAGGTGTACAATTACGTTTTGTTTTCTTAGAAATTCAACACCGCGGTTTTCCGACTCTCGCAAGAAGCTGTCACTCATGTGCAAATTGTTCATTATTTTGTTGTTCCCGTATTTGGTGCTCGCTTGGTATACTTAAAATTATCATTCCTTCATTTACGCATTAAAAAGTTGTCACCTGAGTCATTTTAGATTATCATTTCATCCTTCACGTATTAAGAAGTCTTTCAAGTTATTCTAAACCCCTATTTAATAGCTCACGCATCAACAAGCCGTATATCATATAATTTCAGGGTTCTTGCTTTAAAGTTGTCACTTTTACCTATTAACTTTGAGTTCACACATATTGTATTTATAAATATTACGCGTGTAGTCACGCATAATATTTATTTATAGTTAGGTGGAGCACGGTTTCAGAAATGCACCTCCTATAGCAATTGGTCGAGAGCTACTGATGCGTAACTCGGACACAGAACAGAGCTTTACTGTCCTGGGACTGAACACCGAAGCTCTGTGTGTGTGTGTGTGTGTGTGTGTGTGTGCCCACCCTCCTGTCACGCTGCTCTCTCCTCACCCACTGTGTCCGCTATTCAATACCACAGCTTTTTAACTTTAATTTAAAAAAGCTCAAGTTCAATTTGAAAAAGCTCAAGTTTAATTTAAAAAAGGTCAAGTTCAATTTAAAAAAGGTCAAGTTCAATTTAAAAAAGCTCAAGTTTAATTTAAAAAAGGTCAAGTTCAATTTAAAAAAGCTCAAGTTTATTTTAAAAAAGTTCAAGGTCAATTTAAAAAAACTCTAGTTTAATTGAAAAAAGCTCAAGTTTAATTTAAAAAAGCTCAAGTTTAATTTAAAAAAGCTCAAGTTTAATTTAAAAAAGATCAAGTTTAATTTATTAAGTCCATCATTGATGCTTCTCAGCTTGAGAATAAACCTCTTACAGAACAGTACCTCTTACAGAACAGATCTGCGCCTTCTCGAATCCATGTATATTTACAAAATGAAACCTGCTCTCAATGACACCCAAAGTGCTTTCCCGCTTCATGTTGCCAACACGTAATTCAGTTTTTCCTTTATCTTTTTACATATTTTTTTTACCGTTTTTTGTGTTTTTTCAAAGCTTAGATTTTGTATGTATACTACTTTAGTGCTTTAATTTCTCTTATTTGGTTTCGTTTTACAGAAATTTTCTTGCCAAAGATGGACAGTTAGTCCGAAACGTTCAGTTTTATTTGATCATATTTAATAAAAATGAATTTACGTGTAGCGATTTTCGCATTGCTTTTTAATATAAAAAGTCACAAGTAGGCTATATTTAAAAAAGATGAATTTCAATTTTGAAAAGCTTATGTTTCTAAAATTTCATACTTATCTAATAATGATGTAAGTAAAGTTTATTTGCCATAAGGCATATTTATTTAAAAGTACTGGCCCTGAAAATAGAGTAAATCGAATATCAGACAAGGCAAGCTGCTGCGATGTTGTACTTAATTTGGCATTCTTTAAGTTTTAAATATGTATCATTTGCTAAACAGATCATCGGCACTTATATCTAATGGCAAAAATGTTACAAATAAACTTTATGTAATAAGTAACTGTGGGGCAATTAGCAATCTGCACTGACTGAAAAGTTGAAGCTCAGTAATGTTCAATTTTTCAGTCAGTGCAGTTTGCTAATTGCCACACAGTTACTTATTTCATGAAGTTTATTCGCATCACTTTTGTCAATAGATAAAAGCAGTGGTTGCCGCGTGCGATAAAATTAGTGATAAACGATAAATGATAATTATCGCTGAGGCCAAACCTTTGCGTTTATCGCAAAGTTTTGTAAAATAATCGCTCATTCACTTACCGCTAGTCCCAAAAAATGAGGAACGATAAACGATAAATTCAAAGACGACTTTTGTAAAAATTGAAAAAAAATTGCACGGCGGCAAAGTCACATCAGCCCACCTGACGTTTTCAGATCTGAAAAACCTTATATGAGAGCTGCCAAGTGTGAGTGTGTGTTTATGTGTTCCTGGCCAATCACAGCTGCGCATGTTCAGCACTGGAGCGCATGTTCACCGTGGAGCGCATGTTCAGCACTGCTGGTGACGTCCTCAGGCCCAAGCGTGCAAGCATGACCAGCGACAGGTTTGAGAAGCTGGTCTTTACCAAGGAAAACATGCAGCTCCTGGATGCTGTCTTGAGGAGGGAGAGGAGGGAGAGAGGCACTAAGCGTCTGACTCAGAGAGAGATACTTATGTGGAATAGAACTTGTAGGCTCCAGTGACAGTTTTTGTTTAGTTTAATTAGTTTTCCTTGTGAAAAAATAGTTTGTATGTTTTTTAATATTTCAACTAAATAAAGGTACTTATCATTTATCGCTTTTGTTATCGCAAGTAAAAAAATTATCGCTATCGTTTCACCGTTTATCGCGGTTGGGTTTTGAAATTTTTTAGCGTTTATTGTTTATCGCAGGTTGGGGGAAAAATTATCGTTCTATCGTTATCGCAAGTTGAAAAAAGCTATCCCGGCAACTACTGGATAAAAGTACCGATGACCTGTTTAGCAAATGATTAATAGGTAAAGCTTGAAGAATGTCAAATTGAGTACAAAATTACAGCCGCTTGGTTTGTCTGATATTCGATTTACTCTATTTTCAGTGCCAGTACTTTTAAACAAATATGCATTCTCATGAATAAACTGCAATTATATTATTATTATTATTACATAAGTATACAATTTTAGAAACATAAGCTTGTCAAAATTGAACTTGATTTTTTTTCAAATATAGTCTGCTTGAGACTTTTAAATTAAACTTGATCTTTTTTAAATTAAACTTGATCTTTTTTAAATTAAACTTGATCTTTTTAAATTAAACTTGATCTTTTTTAAATTAAACTTTAGCTTTTTTAAATTAAACTTGAGCTTTTTTAAATTAAACTTGACCTTTTTTAAATTGAACTTGACCTTTTTAAAATTAAACTTGAGCTTTTTTAAATTGAACTTGAGCTTTCTTAAATTAAAGTTAAAAAGCTGTAGTGTACACGACCCGTCAAAAATGACGGGATTCGATATTTTTTTAGACAGACCTTCCAGATGTGGATGACAAACAAAAGTATCCGTCCTAATAGTACCCGCGATGATAATGTTCTTGTACTTGGGCACTGGGGAAATTCGCATTTCAAATACGGTTGTTACGCATCCTTAAGAACGTGACAGAGAGACGTTACAGAGAGAGCAAGCATTAACTGTGCATCAATATTTCTTATAACTAAGTGCATAAAATTCTCCATAAAATATGATGTGTCGGATAAAATTCACACTTTAGTAACATAAGAGAAATTAAACATGAAAAATATACAGTATTTAAACAGACACGTGGAATTTTATTATAAAAGATAAAAGATTCGCATCAGTTTGGAAATCTAGATCCAAGTAGACCAGCTGTCGGATGTGTTTCCTTTTTCTAATTTCCCAGCAACTGATCAATTATTTAATTGATTTGCATCTTTGGGGGCGTGAGCGGATTTTAGGGGAGGGCGCGAGCCCCCGCAGTAAAGCCTAATTTTTCCCAGTAATGTTTTCGACGAACGAGTGAACTTTCGCTGTTGAAAAAGTTTTGACGACCCACTTAAAATATTCTTTGCAGTGAGCTCTTATTTACCTGTCCATCTGCACACAATTTCCCCTGACATTGACTCTACCTAACCCCTTTACTCTAAACACAGGGTGTTATGTGAACCTGCACATGTCTCGTTGGTTACTGCATTCTGAAATGACTTTATGTATCAGCTCATAGTGGTGTGAGGAATCTTAGCCTCTGATTGGTCACACAAGAACAAGCCTCAGAGTGAGCCTCGCAATCAAAATCTAGTGTCAAGAAAACAGTGTCAAAAGTCTCCGTAATTATTCTTTTTTTTGACATCTAATAGCAATGAAGCAGTATCAAATATGTCAATGATGTAATTGGTTCACATTAAATGGAAAAGAATCAATAGAACTGAACACGTCAGTGGCTTGCTTTAATCCCAACTTTATAAAAACTTAAAAACGAAGAAAATTCCGAGAAAATTTAGTATCTTTACTAAGAATATGTTTCGGAGTCCCGCTCCATCGTCAGTTCAAAAAAACAGAAATAATTACGTCTAAATAAAAGGTCAAAGTATAATGAATTTTAGGTACTAAAAATATATCACGAGAGTAAAAAACAAAGTATGCCACAGAAAAACAAAACAAGGAAGCACACACAAAAAAACACACGTAAGATACAAGTATGAAATTAAGTTGAGCTGGTAATGATGAGGTTTCCACCTTTTCATTATTTGCAAAGGGTAAGAACAGGCTATATTGTTCAAATCAGAATTTCGCTTGGAAATATGCAAAGACTCTAAAATCATAAGGTCAAAAGGTGTCGAAGCGGAATGTAAAATATTAAAATCGGCAGAAGATATAGAGACATTGCATTTCTGTGTGAATGCGCACTGTAGAATGCTATTGGTGGGGTAATTGATTTCTAGTACGAAAGCTTCTACCTCTTTGCCCAGCCACTCTGATATAGAACTTTCGTGACGTCATGCCGACGTACGAAGATGTGCACAGCGCACAACTGTAAGAGTACACCAAAGAGGCTCGCATATCATTGGGAAGCGTATCTTTATACCGAAAAAAGAAGCAACCTTGTACTTTTACTCTCATGATGTACTTTTAGAACCTACAATTCATTGTACTTCTATCTTTTACTTCAGACGTTACGATTTTTGTTTTTTGAACTGATTATGGAGTATGACTTCGAAGCGTTCTCTTGGTAAAGATGATAAATTTTCTAGTAATTTTCATTGTTTTTAAGTTTCTCAATCAATAGATTCAACAGAAAATTCATGTTTTTTATTTCTACCTACCTTTTATTTCTACTTCATTTATCTAAAGACATTAAGGGGAGCTCAAAGGAAAAATTGTATCTTAAGGGGGGCGTGGGAGTAAAAAGGTTAAGAACCACTGCGCTAGAACGTTACATTCCCTTTGATAAACGCACAATATCTGGCTCATCATTATTACGTACTGGGGTTAAGAAATTGCGCTGACATTTCATCAGAGCGTATAATGTTAATCGTGTTGTCATTTTTCGTAAATTTAGTCAAATTATCAGTTTTGCCCCTGCTGATTCGCAGCATAGCTAAATTCAGGGTAGATTTTCATGCAATAACAGGCTTTATAAAGGATATACTCGTGATGCAGTTTACATCGACGGCTAATTCACCTGAAAATAAATTACTTTATTATAAGTTTGGTGTATTCACTGATTTTCATACTACAAAATAAATGCGTTATGGTCATATTGCTTTGTTTTTCAAAAAAATTCTCGTTTTTGTGATAAAGTGGGACATATAACACGACAAGAATACGTTTCTGATGCTCAATTTTAGCAAAAATACTACGTAATCGTTAATGTTAGCGGGACAAGTAGTTTATAGCGTCCCCAAGCAGTCGAATAAAATTGCTACGTTTGAAGTGCGCCACTTGATGGGCTATCGGAAGGGAGATACAAAACTCGATGGGGAAACCCAAATACTGATGCTTCAAAAGTTATTGATAATATATAGGCCATTAATTCACATAACTATGTGCACATGTTTTTATAGATTGATACATATGTTTATGCACTCATTGGTATGGATAATTATCAATTTAATTGTACGTAAAGATTATGATGCATCGCAGTTAATTATTTCCCTTAGCAAACTCTTACATACGTATACTCTTTGACTACACGTATATTTCATTCCCGATGAAACTTTAGATAAATATACGTGAGATCTGCATCAGATGAACAAATAAAAATGTTAGCTACTGCATTATTCCAGTCGAGTTGGGCGCAAATGCCAGCGTAAGTGTTTTTGCACAGATGGGCACTAACTCTAGCTACACCGAATTAACAATACTCAACTCATTTCAGAATTCAGTTGACATTTCACCGCTTGAGTCAAAACTGAATTTTTACAGGGATGTATTGGCCGGTCCGCTCGAGTATTTACCTCTGCAGTCCTAATAGATGCTGGGTTTGGTCTCGATGTTTGAGCTTCAAATCGCATTATGATCCCAGAAAATGAACCCAAGATGCCCAAATGAGCAACTTGGCCACCGCAGTTATACCTAAGTTCTCCAAACTTAATTGTTGAAAGAATCATGCGAACTCGATAAGAGCATTCAAACTTGAATTATAGTTACTTTCTTAGGGTAATCGCCACGGCAACAGCAGCAATTTTAAGAGACGTGCTGCACTGATGAGCTTGTTGAGTTAGTGGGTTTCTGGGTCGGCCATCTTGTTGAGGTCTGCGTTGATTCAAGGGAAGCATTTTGACAAAATGGTCAACTTTGGTTCTATTGGACGTACGTCTATGAAAATTTGCAGACTACTAGATCTCCACATTTGTAACAACTTATCTCAAACAAAAATTTTTCATAAGGCCATAGAAAATTTTTTATTTGAAAAAAAAAAAATTATATATATACATATATTATTCATTACATCTTCGAAATTTACAAAGCTAGAGCAATGCGGTTTGTTGCATTTGAAAGTCAAACGTGCGCTCTATCCATAATACGGGGGGAATTTTTGATTTATTTCATTCCGAATTTATATGAATTTTTTTGTCAGAGTCTCAATGCAAAAGTTATAATTTTAGGGTAAAAAAGTCTACGGAAATCTTTCCAGAAACAATTTTGGAAATCCCCCCGTAATATTGATAGAGCACATATGTCACTTTCAAATGCAACAAACCGCATTGCTCTAGCTTTGTAAACTTCGAAGATGTAATGACAAACGTCTTGATAAGTTACTTTTTTTATAAAACCTATTTTTAAGAAACAAAATGCTTCTCCTCCTACATTTTTTGAGCTACAGTGATGATTTTGGTATCATTGGATGCAGAAAAACAAGGGCTTTAAAATGTATTGAGAAGTTTTTCAAAATTCATTCTTGTTTCAAAGTTATGACGTCATAAATTTGAATTTTCTTGAGAATATTTTGATTTTTTTTCTTTTTAATTTTTTAAATTTTTATATTGGAAATTTGAGGAAAAGCATTCAAGTTTTTGGAATGTCCACGTTATTCTGCATCCAATGATACCAAAATCATTACTGTAGCTCAAAAACTATCAGAGAAAAAGCATTTAGAAACCCCCCCCCCAAATGTCGTTTTCTATGATTTCCCATTTTCTTTTCAAGAAAATCGCATTTTGTCATGAATGATAAATGATTCTAAATTGTATTTCCTATCAGTATACCAAATTTCATTGCTCTAAATTCAATAATAAAAAAAATATTCGGATGGGGATGAGGAATATGAATGATGAAATATATAAAAAAATGAAATGGAAAAAAATTGAAAATTTCAGATTTTTTTTTTTTTGTCCACGTTATTCTGCATTCAATGATACCAAAGTCATTACTGTAGCTCAAAAACTGTAGGAGGAGAAGCATTTAGAAAACCCCCCCAAAAATGTCGTTTTCTATTATTTCCCGTTTTCTTTTCAAGAAAATCGCATTTTGTCATTGATGATAAATGATTCAAAATTGCATTTCCTATCAGTATACCAAATTTCATTGCTTTAGGTTCAAAAATGAAAAAAAAGGCCCGTAAGAGGGATGCCCTCCCCCCCCCCCCCCCCGGGAGGGACGTTAGTTCTGGGGTAGGTTCCTGATATTTTTACAGACATTCGGGGACATGTCTCTAACTCATTTAAAGCAATAAAAAAAATCGGGAGAATCAACTTTTGGACTGCAGATGCCCCAAAATGCTTCCCTCAATGCGGTTCGATCTTTCGTTTCAAAGTTAGCCGCTGGTCTCGGTTTGAAGTGTAATTATTTTCGAAAAGTGTGTCACGACTTTCGAGTACAGAGCTTACAATTCTCGAATAGACCAGAGTTTCAAACTCCGAGTACAGAGCTTACAATTCTCAAATAGACCAGAGTTTCAAACTGTGAGTACAGAGCTTACAATTCTCGAATAGACCAGAGTTTCAAACTCTGAGTACAGAGCTTACAATTCTCGAATAGAATAGAGTTTCAATCTCCGAGTACAGGGGCATATAATTCTTCAAAATTACGTTAAAGTCCGAGCAGAGCGCTTACGATTCTCGAAAATTACGTTCTATGACCTCCGAGAACAGAGCTTGCAATGTACAGTAATGTGGTGGCAGCTCGAGGCAAAGGGTACCTACAGTGTGCAAGTTACAAGTGAATTGCTCGACTGTGACGCAGCAAGTAATTTCCTAGAAGGAGGACCTTGTGAGAAGCAAAGCGAGAAGGACAAGCAGTGGGCTGGCAGTGCTGCTCGCTAGTGAATGCGCGAAAAGCACGGCAAAAACAAATAACTACGTCGAATCATGCAAAAATTATCTCGCTTCAGATAATGCAGCCGCAAAGCTGGCTTATCACTTTAGTAGTCTGCAGTTCGTAGAGTTCCTCCATCTCATTCTTCTGTGCAATTTTATTTATACATGGCGTACGAAAGTGTTTGCACATTTGAATTTATTGGATATATCGAGAAGCGTATTTGAAACTGTATGAGAAGAGTTATATTTGTGAAGTTAAATGACATTTTACATAGGGTAATACAATGTGATGGGAAGAGACTGTTAATTTGTCACACATTTTCATCAAGCCGGATATGCTTAATTGTCGTATCTGTGATATGAGTGTTACAACATTATCGTATTATATCATATTTTACAGGCTGTCTACACAATATAGTACACCAGCATAAGGCCCACTAGCACGCATGTAAAATAATTTACCTGTAACCAATGCAGGTGCGAGTAATCATTCTCTATAACTCTTATCTAGGCATGAGTCTGGCTCAACAAAAGTTGATGATACAAGACCATCTAGAGATCAGTCATGTCCTCATATCAATCTTGACCTGTAGCCTTATCACCTCCAAGTCTATGGTCGGCTTTTGGGAAATCTTTGGAGAAGCTCACAGCTCTTGGTAACGACTTTTCTTGGTTGGGAGTCTCCGGAGGAGCTCACAACTCTTGGTAACGACTATTTTTGGTTGGGAATCTCCGGAGGAGCTCACAGCTCTTGGTAACGACTATTTTTGGCTGGGTATCTCCGGAGGAGCTCACAGCTCTTGGTAACGACTATTTTTGGTTGAGAATCTCCGGAGGAGCTCACAGCTCTTGGTAACGACTATTTTTGGTTGGGAATCTCCGGGGGAGCTCACAGCTCTTGGTAACGACTATTTTTGGTTGGGAATCTCCGGTGGAGCTCACAGCTCTTGGTAACGACTATTTTTGGTTGGGAATCTCCGGGGGAGCTCACAGCTCTTGGTAACGACTATTTTTGGTTGGGAATCTCCGGAGGAGCTCACAGCTCTTGGTAACGACTATTTTTGGTTGGGAATCTCCGGAGGAGCTCACAGCTCTTGGTAACGACTATTTTTGGTTGGGAATCTCCGGGGGAGCTCACAGCTCTTCGTAACGACTATTTTTGGTCGGGAATCTCCGGAGAAGCTCACAGCTCTTGGTAACGACTATTTTTGGTTGGGAATCTCCGGAGGAGCTCACAGCACTTGGTAACGACTATTTTTGGTTGGGAATCTCCGGGGGAGCTCACAGCACTTGGTAACGACTATTTTTGGTTGGGAATCTCCGGGGGAGCTCACAGCTCTTGGTAACGACTATTTTTGATCGGGAATCTCCGGAGGAGCTCACAGCACTTGGTAACGACTATTTTTGGGGAAGACAGCGTGAAAAATGTGAACGTGGGCAGAATTGTGCGACTAAAACGGCAGGGCTTGGCAGAACCGTAGAAGTACAAAAACTGCTGTCCTAGGTTGACCTGCAGAAGTAAGTTGAGCTGCAATAATACACAGAACTGCATACGTAGATAAAAATACAATTATAGGTAGCGCAGCGAAAGTAAATTGAACTATAGGAACAGGTAGGACTGCAGAAATATTCAAGATAACCATGATATGGAGTTATAATCCACGCCATTTACGGAATCATAAGGCAATTGCAAAATTTCAAGCCATGCCAAGATTTACAAGCAATTTATGAAACAGGATGACTCACGTCTCCACCATACACAATGTAAAATTCTACTCAACCACTAACATGGCTATTACACTTCTTTTGGTGGTTTCAGTCCCAATGAGGGACGATCATTACGTTAAGATTAAGTAAAAGCCAAAAGTTTAAACTAATTTGTTGCGTTATGGAAATGAACAGTTTTTATCCACAGGCTATAGTTCATCACCAAGGCTGTAAATGACTAAAAGCCAGAAGTTGAAATAAATTTGTTGCCTTAACGTTATGGAAATAAACAATTTTTTCCACAGGCTGCAGCATATCGAAGGCAGTAAATGAGTAAAAGCCAAAATTTGAAATAAATTTGTTGAAATAGCGTATTGGAAATAAACAGTTTTATCCCCAGTCTGCAGCACATCGAAGGCAGTAAATGAGTAAAAGCCAAAAGTTGAAACAAATTTGTTGCATTAACGTTATGGAACTAAACAGTTTTATCCCCAGGCTGCAGCACATCACCATCAAGACAGTAACGGCTGCCAGCACTTGCCGGAAGCGGTGCGTAGCGGACACCTTGCCACTACGGAAGCCGTTTTCTTTCGTCCTGCTACTCAGGCCGTCTAACGGGCATAGGCTCAGTTTCCTGGCCTCTGGAACATCGCACGTGCGAGTTCACCAGGTCTGAAAAGTAGGAAAACACGATCAAAAATGAATTTCTGGCAGCTTTACAGAATTTATCAACGCGCGCTCCTCCTTTTTTTGACGTCAGAAATGTTGATCTTGATCTTCATGTTTATTGTAGTAGACTGATTGAAATTAATATTTAAGAACGTATTTAATCAATGTTCTCTATTATATCTACAAATTATCAATTGCCGAATAAAACATATCGAATTAAACAATAAATAGTTTACTGGAGAAACGGATGGGATTGTATAATTATAATTGAGAAACAGACCTGTCTTGTAAAAGGAGATATGACTGCTGGGTTTGAGGGAAAGAGTGCACAGCCCTCACTGATTAATAAAGATTTCTTCTCTATCTATTTTAAAGGCACATTAATTTAAATGCTGGCTAAACACATTTCACGTCAATAAGTTGTTTGACCGCATCAAAGGCTGAACAATTTATGCATTCTCACAGGGTAATTTCTATAACAATTCTTCAGAGTAAATGCATTCCTTTTGTTCGTGGCTTTGCTTCATTCCTTCAAAGATTCTTAAAACTTGAGAGTTTTCAACTCGTGTAATTTGACTTCCTAGTCAAAAATAAGAATGTGGCACCCACCTCAACAACAATCAAGTGACGCATAAGCAGCGAGAAAGAATGCATCTCGGGCATCAGAGGTCATACAACGCAAGGAAAACCCGCTAGCATCACACGAGCCTCCCAAGAGGAAGTGTGCATAGCAAGAAGGTCAACCCAACATCATTTCGTAAAGCTTCGCAGCTGCGTCATTGACTGCTAAGCATAAAGCTGTAATGTTTGCCACGTGTAGCGCGTTAGATCAATATTTAAGTGTCACGAATGAATTACGTGTAAATGAAGGTAATTTGTTGCCGTAAATGATTTATGAAATTTAGCGTAATCGTTTTCGCATGAAATATTGGTTTCTGTACCCCCTATATGCTCCATGGTGCGGTATCGAAAAGACTAATATATTCATTGAAACGTAAACGTGCGTTGGCTTACGCGGCCTCTTCTTCGCAGATGGGCTCTACTTGCTTACCAAAATTGTCATATAATGAAATTATATATTATTAAGCACAAATTTGATAATTTTTCCCACAAAAAGCCTAATCTTCGTTAATTTCACCACCATCGATTTTTAGAATTTTTAAATTTTTTTAATTTACTGTCCCTCACTTCATTATTTTTTTGACGATTCCTGTCCCTCGCTTTGATAAATGTTAATTTTAAAATGAATTAAATTTGACGACTTTGACTGAAAATTAGAGTAACGAAATGTGCACCCCGAAAGCATTTACGCTAAGTTTTATCTCAGTTTTAGCCAAATTCAAAAATTAATGTCGGAAGATAGGACAACCCTATCCTTCACATGCACTCTTAAATTCTTTGAATTTGGCCAGAAGATGAGACAAAATGATATTATGACTGTTTCTCTCAATAACAAAATTATCCCCCGACACAGCTATAGCACTCCTAGTATGGTTGTCTATCAATGAAGGACCTTTATTTTCAGACATTTTTTAAATCCAATGTGTTCAACATCCCACGTGTTAATTTTTTGGAAATAAATAGTTTTTCTTTCTTTCTTCCTATCCCTCACGTGCACCCCTAAAGCACCCGGAAATTTTACTGAAGAAAGAAAGAAGGAAAAGAAAAATCGTTTATTTTCCAAAAAAGTTAGTACACGAGATGCGTAACAGATTCGCTTTTAAAAATTTCTTAATAAAAAGGTCCTTATAACTGATAGACAACCTTACGAGGTGTACTATAGTCGTATAGTCGTGTAGTCGTGCAGTAGAGTCGTATAATCGTATAGTAGAGAGTTGGTGTACTATAGTAGAGAATAGGTGTACTATAGTAGAGAATAGGTGTACTATAGTAGAGAATAGGTGTACTATAGTAGAGAATAGGTGTACTATAGTAGAGAGTAGGTGTAGTATAGTCGTATAGTAGAGTCGTATAGTCGAGAGTCGTGACGTGGGTAATTTTGTGAGACCCACAACTCAGATCGTACCGGTACCCCAAATGAAAGAGCTCTTTGTCTACGTCAGGAAGTCTCTAGAATCTCATAGTAAGGTAGATAATTTAGACGTGCCTCAGCTCTAGAGCTAGAAGCAAAAATAAACTTGAAATGCTATCAAAATTCTACACTCAAATGTGTCCATTGTACCAGACTGAAGATGCAATCTACTACTGTATACTTGTGGTATATAAATTATTTAAATTGTGTAAATATAGAGAAAACAAATTCACTCGGCAGTTCTTTTTTTATCAAGGTTTTTCTAAGTAATAAACCAAGAAAACTTACGCCTTTCCTTGAAGAAGAATCCCATGTTTTAGCACTAGCGATTTTGTTTACAAGCTGGTAATCGTCCATATGATAAATACACGAATTTTTTTATTCTGTCATTTTTCTCATTTACTTTTTATTTTGTTCATGTAGATCACTGTGACCTACGCCTATATTCTAGATAAATGTTGGTGCCTTGTTCGAATTTTACCGAAAACCATATGTACTTAAATTTGAAATCCTCTCTGGCGTTGCTCAAGTGGTATCCCGTCCTCCGTTTCAAATATCAGTATATTCAATAATAAATTCTATACAATCGTAATGTCAGCGAGCGTTTGGAGTTGGTGAAGCTCTCAACCTGCTAATTTTGTTACGACGTAGGTACTGCAGAACTGGCAACAATATTGTACAACGCGTTAGGAAGTGCTCAAAATAGCACACAAATCGTACTGAAGTAGATTGAAAGAAAAAAATAGCATTCTTGACGTTCGCTTCTGTAATTTTGTGTTTGTAGCAACGACAAGAAATTTCAAGGGCCGGAATTTCAAATAATTTTCATCCTCATGGTTGTATGTCTGGCAGCGTGAATTCCCCAGTTGGTTTGGCCACTCTTAGTGTTTTTTTTTCCGCCAAAACTCCTTGTTTTTAAGTAGCTTTTTCAAGCAAAATTTCGTCACTCAAAAGACAGTCGTGGCAGCATGCAGCCCGGGAAGAGGACAACAAAGGATCACCGTCGTTGCAGAGCATAGTATAGAAATCGCAAAAGAAAGCGCTGTCGTTGCCGTATACAGCATAGAAAGAGAATTACAAGAAATAGTCGTAGCAGAATTTAGCTTACAGATGGAAGACCAACGCGACATGCAGAAGAGTGACATGCACAGCAACAGCAGCAGCAGCAGCAGCAGCAACAACAACAATAACAACAACAACAACAGCAGCACCAGCAGCACCAACAGCAGGAACAGTAGCAGCAGCAACAACAGCAGCAGCGGCAGCAACAACAACAGGAACAACAGCATCAGCTACGGACAAAAGCTGCAGCAACAACAGGAACAACAGCATCAGTTACACCAGAAACAAAAGCTGCAGCAACAACAGGAACAACAGCATCAGCTACAACAGGAACAAAAGCTGCAGCTACAACAGGAACAACAACAGCAGCAGGGCGACGCGCTGGCCAGCACAGGAGGCGCAGGCAGCGCGGCGTGACCCCACAGCAGGACAGGCGCCGCTGAGTTCCTTGACTGCGCGACGCCTGCAAGGTCGCGCGCGCCTCAGCCAACCAGCGTCTTTGTGCCGCACTGCTTAGCGTTTCAGTCCTGTACATACGATTTCGCCAACTATCTTAAATATATATATATTATAATTATTATGGTTATTATTACTATTATATACCTAATAATACCCTTGGTGTGTTTATGTATGTGGTTGGTGTCCGCTTCTTCCGTCTCTGTGACACTTAATGACCGTGTCTTTGACACGAGTTTCACCAGTGCACAAGTACAAGGATGTTTTAATTGCAAGTACTGTTAGGATGGACGTCTTTGTTTGTCGTCCACATCTGGAAATTAATTGGAAAAAAATATTGAATCCCGGTTTTTTTGACGGGCCGTGTTCTCTACTGTATGTATAATCTATGGAAGAGAATCTGGAGACACCAAAGTAATCATGATCTATTAAAATTAGCCTGGCCTCGTAATCTGGTGCTGTAAACTTTTTAGACTCATATCCATCATTTGAATTCTGTTATAATTAGTTTTCCGAAGTCTATTTTTGCCAGTTTTCCCAGGTCTGTTGTTCTTGGTCAGACGTAATTTGTTCTTCCCGTTTTCCGGGTCTGTTGCTACTGTTCATCTGAAATTCACTTTTACCTATTTTCCGGTGTCTGTTCTGAATGTCTTCCAAAGTCAGTTCTTCCTCGTTTTTCGCAGTCCGTTGTGACTGGTCTTCGATCTATCAAGAGTTTGCTATGGTTAGACGCGCAGGGTGTACCAAGGTGAGCATATGGTGTGCGAGGGATCTGCAATTTTCCTACCTTTTTAGCCATACACGAGAAGATTTCGATAATTGGTGAAGAAACTATCCTCTGCAATTCCCACATTGACTATCCTCACCAATAAAACGTCAATTTCAAGAATTATCATTTGAATTTTATCGTAACTTCCAATCCTTGGAAACTAACATGACTTTTTAAAACGAAAGATAACTTGTCTGAAAACCAACAGTGATTTCCGTTTCCACAAACCAACGAACCGAACGACTGTTACTTATTTTCTACTTCACAAAGTAATGTCAGTTGCGTAGGGAAGGAAATCGTTTGCACGACACGTGTTCGCATGCGTGAAAGATGAAACTATTGACCTCGAGGCGTCGAGATCGCCTCAATTTGCATGTTTTGCGCCCAGTTTATCACCCACGTTTTGGAATTTTAACGACACAACTTAACCAGTGAACTATTTAAGGAATCTACATGATTTAGGTCAAGTATTCAAAGTTTTTTTTCGTACATTTGATTTACGCAAGCGTAGTCAGTGCATAATTTGAAGGACACAAGAATGAGAGTTTAAGTAATCGTTCACATCCGTATCGCTCTTACGATTGAGGTATGGTGGGCTCCCGACTTGTGCATCATCTCTGGGATCCTCTACTTACTTTATCGGATGAAAACTAGTCCAAGTTCTGGACTTTACCAGGCGGGCATCCAGTGATCCAATACTGCAAAATTTCTGGCTTTGAGATCCCTAAATCTCATAACTGATACGATGTTTGATTCGAGCTCAGAAGCACCGCAAATAATTTATATCTGTGCTAGTTGAAATCCACGTAGTATGATATAGAACTCAAGGACGGCAGCATTTACATCCTTGAAAATTCTGCGAAGGATCCACATTCAACTTAGTTCTCACACTAACGTCGGCGCCAAATCCTTTCGAGTGTGCCGTTTTTGTCAGATGCAGTGCTTAGCGTGAACTCTATATTTTCACCATTTTATCCAAGAAGAAACGAACAGCTTACAAAGGAACGGCCTCTGGGTTTTTATGAACAATTCAATTCAATGAAACAGAGGACATTGTGCCTCCATAGCGATGTTCACACAATCCTGAATTGCTGGGGCCCTTCTCTTCCACATCGTGAATGTCAGGGTTGCTCCTCTTTTTACATATTAACATAACAATATTTGAATCGCAATGGTGTATTATCATGAAGGCATCTACAAAGCTACGAGTAGGTTGTACAAATACGATCAATATTTAGAAATAACTTTCACCTCACGGCTGATAACATTGTGTCTTGCTCTGAGTCAATACGGACAACTCCAAACAACCTCGTGTAAATATATACTATATTAAACTCGATTGTTCTATATAAGTTGCAATCAAAGAAACCTTCAATACTTCTTCCGATGTGCATTCCATATTCTTGTATACTTTCGGCGTACGGTACATTACGGGAAAACGTTAATTGTGGAGTAATAGCTTATGTAACAATTACGAATTACGTCCTTTCTTCCCGTCGTCGAACGTACCGCAGTGACCGTTACTGTCGAATGACGTCCCAGAAGCCTCATCTTCTTCTATTCAAAGGCTTCTCGACACCTTGAGCCCTATTATAGTCAACCACATTCTATAAGATAATGACAACGCGACACTTAAAGAGTTGTGGGCTGAGTTGCTAAACGTCTCCACTCAGCATTCAAGGAAAGTGTGAGTCCTGAATTTGCATAAGCGTCTTGACGACCTTTCAACTTCACTTCAGTCTAATACCTTATGCAATACTCATTCTTCTCAACTAGAGCGAATAAAAATATTCGCTGCGAACATGGTGTTGACGTCACCAGCTGCATTTAAATTGTGGAGATAACATTCAACGTGGAGTTCATATTACTTCCGAATTTGGGATGAACAGTTCACCAGACACGCTAATTATAAATAATTGTGTTGTTCAACTCCAGTTTACGGACTAAACTCATACGACATGAATAGAGTAAAACGCAACTCAATGCTGCGGTCATTTTCTTAATAATTAACTCTATTGTAATTTAATGAAATAGAGTAATTTTATCATCCTTATAGTAGTTATACTGCTTGTTGTTACTACAGGGTGTCCCAAAAAAATGTACTCATCCTTTCACTGACTATTAATCATGAATTTTTGTTTTTGTTTAGATACAAATGAGTTTTATTTTATGACGTTAGTTTTCAATTCAATGATGTTTTTTATACGACTCATCAGAATTGTTTTTATACCTAGAATCACCTAAGTCATTACAAAATACCTAAGGGGTAGGCAATACGAGAGTGAGTGCATAATTTAGGAGCGCCCTGTTTTTCAGATGTTGAAAGCCATACCCGCAGAATCAATTTGAGCTATTTTTTAATGCCATCGTAGTCAATGGATGAGTAACCCAGCACTTTATCCTTTAATGACCTTCACACTGCTTTATTTCTTGAGCAGAAATGTAAAATGAGAAAAAATTGGCATATAGAATTGAAATATGACAACGAGTTCTCGTTTGCAGTCACCCGATGCATTGCGTTACGAGCAATTCGAACGATTCCAACTATTTAGGTCCGAGAATATCTCCATCGAGGGTGGCGTCGGAGCGGAACCCATTTCTTGCTCTGCAGTCACTCTGTCGTGAAGCGCAAGTGCATATCAAGCGCTTGGAATAGATGCACATTGTGCAATGCGCGCCATAAATAAACGTTGTGATAGTGAGATGCGAAACTGGGATCATTTTCTCATTTCAGGAAAGGCTCACGATGAAGACATTATGCATATTTTGAAGAATTTTTCGGGTGCTAGAAGTAACGGCACTGTAAAAAATTTCGGAGCTGCTCTACATATCGTAAATTGAAATTCATTCGAAATTTTTACGGAAAGTTTTTTATTGGAGGCGATTTTGAGAGCTGTAAAGCATGCTTTGAAAATGTTCCGGTTGAGCATGACTTTCTAAAACTGAGTGGCCGTAAATGTTTTTGCAGCGAACAGGTTGCCGGGCGTCAGAAAGGGAACGCGGCCAATTTCAACTTTTTATTTACGCATTGAAGGCACGACCTATTGTATATTTTGCTACCAACTACCGTATATTTTGAGACCCATTATCGTATATTTTGTTACCAACTACCGTATATTTTGGGACCCATTATCGTATATTTTGCTACCAACTACCGTATATTTTGGGACCCATTATCGTATATTTTGTTACCAACTACCGTATATTTTGGGACCCATTGTCGTATATTTTGCTACCAACTACCGTATATTTTGGGACCCATTATCGTATATTTTGTTACCAACTACCGTATATTTTGGGACCCATTATCGTATATTTTGCTACCAACTACCGTATATTTTGGGACCCATTATCGTATATTTTGTTACCAACTACCGTATATTTTGGGACCCATTATCGTATATTTTGCTACCAACTACCGTATATTTTGGGACCCATTATCGTATATTTTGCTACCAACTACCGTATATTTTGGGACCCATTATCGTATATTTTGTTACCAACTACCGTATATTTTGGGACCCATTATCGTATATTTTGCTACCAACTACCGTATATTTTGGGACCCATTATCGTATATTTTGTTACCAACTACCGTATATTTTGGGACCCATTATCGTATATTTTGCTACCAACTACCGTATATTTTGGGACCCATTATCGTATATTTTGTTACCAACTACCGTATATTTTGGGACCCATTATCGTATATTTTGTTACCAACTACCGTATATTTTGGGACCCATTATCGTATATTTTGCTACCAACTACCGTATATTTTGGGACCCATTATCGTATATTTTGTTACCAACTACCGTATATTTTGGGACCCATTATCGTATATTTTGCTACCAACTACCGTATATTTTGGGACCCATTATCGTATATTTTGTTACCAACTACCGTATATTTTGGGACCCATTATCGTATATTTTGTTGCCAACTACCGTATATTTTGGGACCCATTATCGTATATTTTGCTACCAACTACCGTATATTTTGGGACCCATTATCGTATATTTTGTTACCAACTACCGTATATTTTGGGACCCATTATCGTATATTTTGTTACCAACTACCGTATATTTTGGGACCCATTATCGTATATTTTGCTACCAACTACCGTATATTTTGGGACCCATTATCGTATATTTTGTTACCAACTACCGTATATTTTACTACCACCTATCGTAACATTGCTAAAAACTATCATCTATATTGCTATGAAGTCATGAATCGTATATGTAACGGTGAAGAGATGAACTATCGTATATATTGCAACGAACTATCGTATTTCTTGCTATAAAGATACGAACTACCATATAAGGTATGTTGCTACGAACTATCGTATAAATTCTATGATGATAAAAACTATCATGCATTTTGCTAGAAGACATAAACATCCACCATCACGGTTATAACATTATATTTGATGTCTACTATATACATCTATCTATACGCTCTGGGATCCAAATTCGTACCCTTTATCTAGAAATGTAATAAAGCTAGATCACAATCGCATACAGTGTTTACTCCTACTTTGTGAAGAAAAATCACAGATAATACGAAAATAAGGAACGAATTCTGTGTCACATGGAGTGAACATATACTTGTGTTTCATCGAAAGGAAAATGTACTGAATATTTGCACCTCATCTGTTGGTACATTATTTGGCTCCCTCGATTACACAAGCAGCGAGTTCGATGCGAAAATTTCATAGATTGCGGCGTAGGTTTGAGTGTCGATCGAATTTTTCCGTTTGTTTAACCATGTGTTATAAAATAATGATTTTCCTTTAACTCAACTGTGAAGTGTAATATAATTATTTTCCGTTTGCTCAACGCTGTAATGTAAAGTAAGGATTTTCCTTTAGCTTAACTGTGTAATGTAAAATGACCAATACCCAGTTGACTTGAGAGAGGCTTCTCTTACGAGCGTAGATACTTGTTATATTCTTATATTGTCTAACCCTACCAATTCCTATATTGACCATCCTCATCAATTCCTATATTGACCATCCTCACCAATTCCTATATTGACTATTCACACCAATTCCTGTATTGATTATCCTCACCAATTCTATTTGTC
The DNA here is from genome assembly GCA_030386875.1 of Morinoia aosen. NCBI lineage: Eukaryota > Metazoa > Arthropoda > Malacostraca > Amphipoda > Talitridae > Morinoia > Morinoia aosen. The sequence goes on from CM059577.1 coordinate 36,578,725, forward strand.
TATTGATTCCTATGTTGTCTATCTTCGCCAATAAAACGTCAATTTCAGGAATAATCATTTGGATTATATAGTAAGTGTTAATCCCTTGAGGTGAACATGACTTTTTAAAGCGTAATTTGAACGTTACATCTCGTGTTCGAGCGAGGATATCCCTATAATTCGATAGTTAACTCCAAATAGTTATTAACTTGAGCACATCAAACAACATGTTAGTTTTTTGGATCAATTGTATTTTGGGTGATTAAGTTTATCATTTACGAACGTGCATATGAAATGGGGATCATTCTCAATGCATAAAGACATCAAAATAAAGATAATGGAAGTAAGAATCATAAATGCATTTTAGTAGCACGGTCTTTAGTAGTCTCTCATTCAAAACAAAGCAACTAATGTAATGAAACTTTTTTTACTTGCAAGTGAAGGTAAGAAATCACAACAAAGGAACTGCTAAAATTAAAGCGTTTTATTTACCCCCCAAGTGGGGGTTTGAAATAAGTGACTTAAACCAAAAGTTACCTTAAAATATGATAAAAAAGGTATTTCAAAACAAAAATTACTGCTTAAACAGATGAGAAACTATTGTTTTCTCTCCAGATGTTGGGATGACGGTGGGTGTGTAGGGCTGATACAGCCAGGGGCTGAGAGGCACTCCTCTACACGGAGTATGCAATGACGTTTGATGGAGATTTACACGTTTAACACTTTGACTGCGGCAGGTAAAACTGAAGACTAATTTTGACTGTGGCAGGTAAAACTGAAGATTAATATTCAACTCTAATTTAAAGTCAGCTGTGGTAAGCAATGTTGAAAATAGCAAACATTAACTGTATCGTGCCTTCATTTAGCTTTTGTTAATTATTTACGAAAATTGAGTTTGTGACTATTGGCCGCTCAGCAGCATTGTGAAAATTCCCTCCGTGGCCACAAGTGTCTCACGTCGCTGTTAAAGTGTTAATGCGTCGTACCAAGCATTATGATTACGGCGTCTTGTTTTCGTCATAGACAACTTGTTTCAATATTTCGATCCGCAAATTGAGAACTTTGAGCTTGTGTCCCAAACTTTTTGCTCATGGAAAGAAAGGAAAGAAGAACAAAAACATTTTCTCCCAATAGAAAAAGATACAAAAACCAACATTGGATTTTCAAATGTCTTGAACGTTCTGTTAAACTATGCTCGAATGTGATGGTAAAAATATCTTGGAATTGTCGGATCCGATAAAAATCGCAATTAAATACTTGCAGCATCAATTAAGTGTGAAATTGCTATTTAACTAACACTTCATACTTCTTAATATCTACCAGGCGTGAGTAGCTCGAAAACATCTTAACATGTCATTTTTTCTGCATGTGATTCCAAAATTGATACAAAACCTGTTTTCAGCGGAGCTGAGGGAAAAGGTTGGATAGGATGAACATTTTCAGTGATCACAGTTTCAATTCTATTATCATACAAAAGTTGCAAAGTTCGTACGGACCTGTTCGTAAGTTCGTACATACGGGATATTTATTACATACTTTCATACTCAATTACATAAAACACGGAAAGCATCTTCTCCCATTTTCTGTAACTCTTTCCCGACAGAAGAAGAGTAAACCTTGCACGAGAATATAATTTAAATTTTGTTTCTTTTTCCCTTACAAAAATGCGGGTGGTGACTTAAGCAACATGAAGGCCCGGTGTGCCCAAATCTCGGCTCTGATCAATTAATCCTTAAGACCTGTTGAAAAAGAGATGGCATTTTCAGCTTTGGATGAGCCCAAGAGATACATTCTCTTCAACGCCCTTGGTATTTTGCTGGAAATGACTTAGCACAATTCAAACGACAGCGTTTGGTTTGAAATTAGCTTCTGAATCACCTCAGCGAGATTGGTGTGCATTCCAAGATGTGTGAGAGGATAAATTTTCAATGATTTAAGAAAATTACCCAAGTGATTCGAAGAAATTTTCAATCATATCTTGCCAAAATGTGGCAAGAGCTATGCACCGTAACTTCAGATCATGAAAAAATACCCAATTTGAAAGTATCTAACCTCAATCTGACAAGGTGTGACCGGTTTTAAATGTTTGCGGCGTAGCAATATTTTTATGCTCTGAAACTCGAATGAATACTGTATTCTGTTCAGAATTCTTCACCGCTAGAATATAGTAAATTCTTTCTAAGCTGTTCAATTTTTTCAGGACCTTATAAATGTACTTCAGGGACGATGTGTGCGCAATAAGCCATACGAGATTAAACGTCGTGCTTTTCAGTCAAAAGATAAAGGTTGATAAAGAAGATAGCGAGGGTAATATGATTCAAGCATTAGAGGCATGTGGAATATATATTGGAACGAGTTCGACACAAATTTTAGAAATGAAGAGTGAGTCAAATAAATGAATATTTCGTTAGCATAAAATGAAACACTTGGCAGAAGTACAATCTAACAGAAATCTTAATCTTGATGGAAAATTAAACGTTGTTTATAATGCTAAATGATATCAAGTTAAATTCAAGAATTCAAGATCTTTGGCTATCTGTCGAAAAATCGTTCCTCTGATATAAACTTATAAATTATTTTCATATTTTTTTATAAGTTATTTTCACCTGATGAAGGAAAAAATTGCTGCACTAAATATATAAAAAATTCCTACGTGCCATCATGGCTGGGGACTTTCTAAATAAATTGAATGTTAAAAAGAAGTGGAGTGCTACATTACGACTAAACATTATTATTCACAATGTTTTGAGTTTCAAATTTGGTGTTCGTTGCAGTTGCCTGCACCACATTTCACAACAGTGAAAATTGAATTCTTAATCTCAAAATGTTTCCAATATATGGTGCTTATTTTCATTTTGGTTATCTATTCACCGCAATTTTGGGACTAGCTAGATATGGACAAATGGGTAATTTTGCACTGTTTCTTTGTAGCATGAATTTTTTATTGATCATTGATTGAATTTATTTCTTTACAGCATTGTTCTTTACTAAAACAGGTATTAAAGAGTTTCTTCTGGCAACATTGATGTGGCACTTGAATTCAAACACAACTTTCAGACACAGAGAATAACTCAAGCGTTGAGAATCAAGCGAGAACAAAGTTGGCAAGCATTATAATAATATCTCAATTACATTTATAATCAATGAGTCAATGCGTTAATCAAGATGAATTGTTTAATAATCTACAATGTTTTGGGTCTATTCAGCTGTAATATTTCACCCAATACCGACACGGACGAAACATCTTTCTGACTCCAAACCCGGAAGTTATTTTCCCAGAATCTGATAATCTTCTCTTTTTTATACATTCATAAAAAATGGCTCGTGAAGGCATAACTTGATTTTTCCAATTGGTCAATCTTGGAAAACCAAAATACTATGAGTGAGTTCCAGTACGGACTTCGTCGGCTTCTAGGACCAGAAAGTCCTGGGCATGTGCCGGATAATAAAACGGCCAGGTAAGTCTTCACAAGACGGCCGGGCAAGTCTCGCTGAAATCACAAGACGGCCGGGCAAGTCTTCGCAAGACGGCCGGGCAAGTCTTCACAAAACGGTCAGGCAAGTCTCGCAGTATAAACTAGAGATGGTCGGCCAAGTCTCGCAGCAACAGACGGTCGATACGCCCACGTCGACCTTTCACTGAACCGGATACATTGCGCAGAGACAGGCACGACCCGGAAGACCTAACTCAAAATCTGGCGATGATGTCAACATTGTTGGGCTCTGTCGCTGCCGAAGGGATGCTTTCTTATACGTTTCTACACCCTAGTATCAAAGTTCACACTCTAGGATCTAGCTCACCCTAGAAAGGTTTATTTATATCCTGTAATCTATAGCTATGCCTCAGAAAGGTATTTGTTCTTTACCCTAGACACTAGATTTACGTCCTGTAATGTAGCTCACCTTAGAAAGGCTTCTTTACATCCTAGAATCTAGCTATAGCTACACCCTAGACAGCTGTTTTTCTTATATACCCTAGACCATTGGTTTACATCCTGGAAAAAATGCGTAAATTTCTGGTATCACACGAGTCTAACGTCTCTCGTTTCAGCGTCTTAAAAATCTACTACAGTATGACAGATTTTCAAGTGATGCTCATTGCAATAATTTATGAGCAAATTAGTGTGCCGACATCCTCGAAATCAAGATCTTAGAAAGTGGAAGCATTCGAATGAATGCTTCAACTTTGGCGTGAAGGCGTCATGTAAAATGTTGCCTCGAGAAATCACACATTGGATTATTCTCGAACCATGATTCATTGGCTCAGTTACTCATAAATTTTTATAATACACTGAGGTGTCAATGGATATAAACTGTCATGTCTAAAATGGGAAGCTGAAGAAACAAAGCCCGATGTGTATTTGTAATAAGAATTTGACTCAGTTTAACAACCTCTGAGGTGTAATACTAACGCCGAATTAATATTCTATGTGTCTTCCTATCTGTATGAACATTTGACTTCACTTACATGCCAACTATTTATGCAGCAACTAAATAGTTGGAAATTTTAGGGCAAAAATTTTTTCAGAACACAGTTCTTGAAGAAAATTCATTTGTCCGTTTCTCTTCGTGGAGGGCAGAGCTGAGTCGGAAGTGACTGCTTGAATCAGGGAACTGAATTCCCACATTCCGACAAGGAATTAACGGATAACAATCCCACTGCGTCGGCCACTGATTGGTTTGAATGCTCAAAATCTTTCCGCTGAATTAGCTGTATGATAAAAATACAATATGAGCAAATTTATACAGTAGACATTGAAAAAAGAGTTGTATGTTAATCAGGGTATTTTGATCTTAACTATCTTTTAAACAAGTTAAACAATTTAAACAATTTATTTACCACAGGAGATACAGAGGTAGAATGTTTCTTAAATCTAGTACAATGGTCACCCTAGAGTATAGCTACCTGTAGGCCCGAACAAGTTCAGAGACTTCTAGGACATTGGCAAACTTGATCATCGAACCAATGATCAAACTATATAAACGATAAATAACTCGCCCTCATATGTTTCGCCTCCCCCGTTAATCTTCAAAGAATTGGTGAAATCTATTTAGCACTCGTAAATGGCCTGTTTTCTGTAATTCCATTAATTACTGCACAGTCTCGATTGGTCGAGGAAATATCACAATCGGACAGCACCATTACGTCACACTTCAAGCGTCAAACTTCAACATTACAATATTCATTTCAACACTAAAAAATATCAAGATTAGCTTCATTCAACATGCTGTGGACTTGTTCACGGATGGCTTTGCTAACGAACAGCACTGAATCTGACAGTTTTATTGTTTTAATATGGCGTTAAATCTTTTCTCCACAAGCAAGTACAAGTCAGTGTTTATTTACGAGTAATATTTCTAAATATTTTTCTAGACTAGAAATGAGTTTGTACTCATTATGAATCTAGTCAGCCCTTTCCGAGCGTGCAAAAAAAACATGTTTTTTTTTCACTTCAAATCGAATGTTCACATCAATTGGTACATCTTCAATCTGCATACATATCTGAAGCTTCGCGCTGTAATGGCGACCAGCTTTAATCATGATACTTTCCCCGTCCACCCTTGCAACGATGCGAGCACACCTGGTTTTGCATTCGTCCACCCCACGGATAACTTTCACCAGCGCTCGAGTAGAAGTCAACCACCTCGACCGTGACTGACCTTGAAACACGGATGCGCTCGGTTGCGGACCAGCGGACACGGACACACGGCTAGACGTAACGGATGGTGGATTTTTAGAAGTGAGCACGAATGCACAAATACAAGCGTGAATCTTTTTGAAATATGGTTAACCTTAAAGAGTAGGCAGTGAAAACGTTCTGCGCATATAAATTCAGGTACGTAAGGCAACAGAAATGAGATTCGGCATTGTGATCTGCGGATAGCCGTAAATGCACTCTCGGGACACAAGCAGAATATGAAAAAATTCGTAATCGACCAGTCATTTCCGGGAAACTTCCGAGTTACGAGGGAAAACCCGAGTAAACTCCTTGGCAACAAGCAGGAAACTCTTTGAACCTTTTTGGCCAGGGATAGGAAACGACTTTATGAAGCCCCTGGTCAAAACAGGAAGCACACCGCTCAGAGTAATTAGTGAATCCTGCCGTGAAGATGTCGCCCCAACGCTAAAATCCAAACTAAAAACGACTGAATTGACTCACTGACGTGCTCAACCCTGCTTAAAAGCTCGTAATGAAGTAGAAACGGATTTCTACGGCATCATATTAGGCAGTTCAACCATGAGCTACCACTCACGTACAAATGTAGCTATTCTTGGCATTAAGTTAGAGGGAATTATTTCGACAAAGAAAGGATTTAAGGTGCAGAGGGAGATAAAAAAAGCTGCTAGTTTATTGGAAACACTATTTACAGAATAATGACGCAAAGGTAGACTAGTGCGTAATCCTAAGTATACCCTGGACGACCTCCCCGATGCATTCCAGGCCTAGAGATTGTATAATTCTGTCTTAAAAGATCGATCTAGATTACAAAACCCAAGTATCATACAATAGGAAGAACCGTCGCACAGTGCTTGAAGGTTCACTTCTTTGTTCAGCGGGGCAAGAAATGCAGAGTGAATGATTCACACCTGCGCTAGGTTCCTCTGAGTAGCTGTGTGACAAATGCGAAGGAAATTCAACACTCAGGTGTCATTATTATCGCAGGAAGTCAAGTTTGATACAACCGAGCTCTTGTGTTTTAATCCATGAATCATCAATCATTATCAGCATGATTCGTCACAGGAAAGTGAATTTTAAGAAAACTTATTTCAACAAAGAAACTTACTTCGTACCATAGCGCCACATGCAAAACTTTGAGGAGTTTTTATGACGTATCACAGTTGTTTTAGCCTTAGCAAGACCGACAGGTGTGTTGCCGTAGGACGAAATGAAACGAATCCTACGTCAAAATACAAAGTCTTGAACGATTGTTCTCTTGCTCGGTTCTTTCTAGTAAGATTTTAACTCCACAACACGTTCAAACTAGTAGCTGAGTTAACTTTCGATGAATAGCATAACTACTCTGTTATTTCCTGGGATCAGTACTGATTTGAATCAGTTTGAAATCCTATGGCAAGAGATGAAATTAATCAAGAAATTTTAAAGGCCTTGAATAGTTAAAAAATGAAAACCTTGAATGATGGGAAAAATACGCTCCAGAAACTTGTTCAAATCGCATGCTCCTTAAAAAACTTTGAAAAATTTATCGTATGAGAAAAAAATAGATCATCAATAGCATAAAGCAAGAGCTGCTGTTTTTTCTGAAAAACAGAAATTTAGGTGATAATTTAAACAGAGTACTTACGCCGGTAAATAATTATATCGACACATATAGGATCGATTTAATCTTAACGAACACACATGAGCTCAATGAAAGTTACTTACTCATGAGCTCAGTAGTGAGCTGTGAAATAGAGTTCTTTTCATGCAGCTACCTACATAGTTATATTTTCCACCCATTTGGATGTTTGAATGAATTCCATGAGCCTTATTTTTTACATCGTTATGTTTTCACTGAACTACATTTGTTTTGTAAATTGTCATGTATTCTTTGAGCTTTACACTATACATCGCGATCTATTCGCTAAGTTTATTTTGAACAGCGCGATGCATTTCATGAGCACTGCCATATGCGAAGAACAATTAATGCGAGTATTTATGTGTGCAGCTTGAGTCGTCTTGTGTTGAATTCTGAAGAAAAAGAGCTCGTAGAAAAAAATAATTTACTAGCTCCTCGGGTTGGTTTTTGAACCCCTCAGATTCGGTCTATGCTGAAAGGATGCAAGTGAGACAATGCTGTTACTATTTGAGAAAGATTGTTGGTTACAGCGGATATCTTGCAATCAGTAAACGTTAATTCAAATAATGTAATTAAAATTCAAGTAATTCTTACTTCAACTATTGCATTTTACAAAGCTGTCCACACCGACCCACTAGCTCGTGACATCCTTTTTTTAGTCACCGCAGGAAACGTCGTCAGGAAACAAGGAAGTACCGCCACCATAATCTGAGAATCATATAATAAAACCATGGGTCAGAAATAAAATTCTGAATATTACTCATTTTTCGATAGAAGAACATGTTTTGCATCCACATTTAGCGTCTCGAAACGTTTCAGATTTATTTCATCAAGGGTTGAAGAAAGAGTAGTCATTTAATTGAAGTTAGGCCTCAACTTAGTTGATATCGTTCAATTCTTTTGAATTAAAATACATTTGAGATAATAATGTTAAGAAAACTTACACAATACGCGGGAAATTTACTTCCGTCTGCTGAATGATTCATCTCACCTGGAAAGTACAATACATGACTCATCTTACATGGAAATTATTTATTTAGCATGCCGTATTCTTTCACATTCTGAACGACTGAAAAAACATTCTTTACCAAACTATTTGTATTTGTGAAGCATAAGAAATCAATAAGAAAAGAGTACAGCCATCATAAGGTTTTCGAAAAATACTCTAAAATCCGATAATCCGTCACGACCGCTCCTTGAGAGCGCCGTAAAATCCCTCGTGACGGAGGGGACGGTATACGATGGCGCAGAAGGTCAAGCGCAGGCACTCAATCGGGCTGCCGACTCCCCATGGAGGGGGGGGGCGAAGTGTGTGTGTGTGTGTGTGTGTGTGGAGAGGGGAGGGTGAAGTGTGTGTGCGTGTGTGTGTGGAGGAAGGGGGGTGAAGTGCGTAGGAGGAGAAGGATGAAGTATGTGTGGGGGGAGGGGAGTGATGTGTGAGTGTGTGTGTGTACGGGGGGTGAAGTGAAGTGTGAGTGGAAGGAGGGGGATGAAATGTGTGTGTGGAAGAAGGGGGGTGAAGTGTATGTGTGTGTGCTTGTGGAGGAGGGGGGATGAAGTATGTGTGGGGTGTAGGGGGAGGTGGGTGAAGGGAGAGAGGGGGTACAGTGGGTTACCCAGGCACTTACGCAACCGCCCCCGTTTCGTCAGCGATCGCAGCTCGGGCAACTGCGATCAGTCACTAACGTTAGAGTCCGTTTTTACTCGGTAAATTCCTCCTAAATAATCGACTGCTTGTGAACTGCGCTTGGAGGTCGCTCGAGCTGTCGTTATTTTGATGACTTTGGAACGTAATCTCTTACAAAGTGTCCCAAAACAATGTACCCAATCTTTTTTAAGGCTGTCCAGTACTTATGTTATTTTTTTGATGTAGGTGTGTATTATGATAGAAACATGTCTAAGGAGTTAAATTAAGATGATGAACATCATATTTGAGAAAATTAAATGTCTTAAGTGAAAACTCAGTTGCCCCTTGAAAAAAAAGCTAAATTTTCTTGAGTGATCATCAGTCAAAAGATGACTTCTTTACTATGACACCCTACATATCTGAAGGCTCTCCTATTGTAATCAATAATTTGGCTGACCACCTGCGATTTGTACAAATATCTGAGGAAGAGCTGAACTGGTTAAATTACATTTTACTAAGAATAATAAAGTAATAAGGTTAAATGACACCGTACTAAGAATCACAGAGTACAAAGGGTAAATAACATCGTACTAATAATTACAGAGTACTAAGGTTAACTAACATCGTATTCACACAGATGACGTATTATGCACTAAATTTTTCTTCAGTAATCTTTCCAAGTCAAAACTTGCCAGCTGTGTTTCGGAACTGCAATGTCACGAGTCCGTGGGCATTTCCACGCCTCACCTCATGTCATGCCTCATGTTGACACGAGCATTTAATGGCGGAGGGTGACGAGTGCGGGGCTTGCGCAGACAGCAAAACGTGTGACCTCATTTTAGCGGGTCAATTTGAGTGGTTTGTTCATCAAATGAGGACCTTTATGTTGAGAAATTTAAAAAAATCCAATTTGGGGCAATGCATTTCATGTGTGAACTTTATTTTTTAAAAATAAAACTTTTTTCATGCTTTTCTTTTCATCCTGAGTTTCTACAGCGAGTTAATATTTTGGTCTCTCATACCCTTCCTTTATTCTACATTGAATGTACAGAAAATTTACCTTATTTTTTGTGTTCTACCCCAGTCCACATGAATTTGTTAGCCATTTAGTTTGTGTAGCTTCCATAGTTAGTTTATGAAGCCCAAAATGCATATAAATAAATAAATAAAAATAAGCGTAATCTGAGTTTAAGATTCCTAAACCAAAAATCTCACGCCTTTATTAATTATTGATGGATGAATTTCGAACATCTCTTGAAATTCATTCCCGCTTGTATGTTTGTTTGTTTTACACGTGCGTGTTGTGCTATGTTTTTTATAAATTCCTTTTGGCCAGCCTTATCTTTGTACTTAAAAATCATTTAGGATGATATTTTAGTCTCATTAGTAGTGCATTTCGTCATGCTTTCCTCTTTTTCCTAAACTATGGCGAACATCCTCCGATCGAGTCATTCTCCAATAGTATTTAGAGCATTCATAAACTTTCAGTGCTCATGCCTAGAGTAAAGTGTCAGAAAAATATGTTCCTATTGTTTGTTTTTTTAATTAAAGTATATAATTAACACGTTCCCCGAGTTTTGGGTCATATGCGTCCCGTTCGGTAAATTACTCATTCATGTACAGGTATAAGGGAATGACATTTCAGGTTTCGCGATCTTTTTTAATAATAAATATTTTCATACGAGAGCCAATGTTATCGTGCAGTTGCATTTCCATATTTTTTAAGAAGGATAAAAATATATTCGAACAGTAAAGTCTATTTCCAATTCTGCTGCTTACAACCTAACCAAACCAACCATTCACAACCGCAGTGAACGTGTTAACCCCTGACACAGCTATTGTCTGCCTTTTATGGTTTGTTCATCAATTGAAGACCTTTATGTTAGGATCAATTGAAAATCCAATTTGCGTTATTATATTTCATGCATCCACTTTTTCAAAAATTAATGAAAAAAATAATTAGCTTAAAATCATTCATTTTTCTTTCTTTTCATCCTGAGCTTCAACTGCCAGGATGCACGAGAGACGATGCCGTTACTCTTTGAGAAATATTACTGGTTACAGCGGATATCTTGCAATCAGTGCACGTTGATTTAAATAATACGAATAAAATTCTAGTCATTTCTGCTTCAACTAGTGTATTTTACAAAGCAACCCATGCAGAACGGTGGAAATGACGTGTCTTTACAGATCATTGTCAACTCCAATAGTTGAGATGATGTAGTATTTCCTTCGCACCAATGCTAAACGTAGGTGTTGAATGATGTCATTCGTATTTCTGTTTGAACATTACGACCTTTTATTGCTAAACATCTACATCATAGAAGAAGACAGATAAGTATTGCGTAACTGCAAATTACATCCCCTTCAAAACGCCCTGCATCTGGCAAAAAGTACAGATTAGCTCCCTTGAAATTACAGCTTTCCAGCCGCTCGGTAATTCAGAACGAGAGGCCGTTCTAAACCGCAGTCGGCGGTGTAATGGCGGTCATTCGGCGATGGCGCGCGGGCGGCCGGCGGCGATCTGTGATGCGACGGCGATATCGCGACCTCCACAACAGCGACCTTAAAAGGAACTGCCGCCCGCGGAGTTTTTCGTAGCTTGAGGACGCGGTGACGAAAGGAATATTAATTAAGGTCCGCTTTGTGGGAATCTGGATCGATGTTTTCCGACAGAGTTATGCAATCTCTAGGCCTGGAATGCATCGGGGAGGTCATACAGGGTATAACAAATGGTGCGACCTGTAAAAATTCACACCATTTGCCGTGACTACTCTCACTAAACTTGCGATTGTTACCTAAATAACACCGGCATAAGCAAGAGTCTCGCTGGCAGGAAAAATTAATGGTAGTCAGTTGTTTTTGATGACTTTTGAGCAATAAAAGCGTTGAAATTTTTGCGTACTAAAATCATAAAATTCTCATTTATAAAGTTTGCTTGCTGCAATAATGCGAGGCTGATTGCGTCAGCGAAGATTGGTGACAATTTATGAGGACTCATACTAAACGATCATGAAACGACATACATTGCCTCTTCCAAAGTCTTAGTTGCGAAGCACACGCACCAAAATAACTCCATGTACATAATACTATAACCTCATACCACGCCCATATTTTAAGCCAATTTTACTGACTCATCGGAATATAGGCAGTTGTGTAACCGTGTAGAGAACACACGCAGGCTGTCAACCTGCCGCGTGACTGACGTGTTACAACTGAAGCAATGCCCAACCTAGCAAAACCTAGTAATATGATGCGACAAATTGTCACTAATTTCATAAAAACTTCAACTATTTTTTCCTGGGAATGCGGCTGATAGATTGATATCCCGACGTCGAATTCAGCGTGATTACATTTTAGTTTCTTCTGAAAATTCTTTATCGTAGCCTAGTTGTTATACGCAAAAACTTATGTCTATAACTTCTGCCATCCGATTTTGCGCATTTTGATACGTTAATAAGATAAAAACTATTATGAAGACCTTTTTGGAGCGATAGCGACGGCTGTAATTTGTGATTTTTGCGGTATATTTTATACGTCGCTGATATATAAGTTATTGAGGTAAGCCCTTAGAGCTGTTTTAGTACAATAACGACGGCTGTTTCGGAGCTCCGTACCTACGATGAACAACTTCTTGTGCCTGCGAGCAGAAAATGTAAGCCCGGTGTTACGTGCAGCTGACTTTATCGCACTCGTGTTTCAACGCACGTGGGCGCACGTGCCCACATCGCCACGTGACGACACACGTGACGTGAGCTCACTTTCACGCGCGCTCACGTTGAGGCCCCGACGCGTCGCGCGTGCTTGCAACACACGCAGTATTTGCGCGTGGCCTTTTTCATACAGGACTCTTACTTTTCTCACGATAACTCATACACCTCTCACCTGGAGCTCTCACAACAAATCCTGCATTTCTTACATCATCTCGTGCATCGCTTACATCTACTCATCCATGTTTTACATCAACTCATACATCTCTAACATCAACTCATACATCTCTAACATCAACTCATACATCTCTAACATCAACTCATACATGTCTACTTGAACTTATATGTCTCTTACATCCCCAACTGCGTCTCTTATATCAACTAATACATCTCTTACGTCAACTCATACATCTCTTACATCAACTCATACATCTCTTACATCAACTAATACATTTCTTATACCACCGCATACATCTCTTGTATGAAACTGTACATTTCTTACAGAAAATTGTGTATTTCGTGCATAAACTCATAAACCTATTATCTTAAACACATCTTTTATCTTAGTCCTGAGCCTGAAGCTTTCTTCGGTCCAGTTTGGATGGTAATTGTTCAGTGTGAAGCGAGTGAGGTTGACTTCTGTTTTGATTATTCGGTGAACTGTCCGTCATTTTTAGTCGTGGTTTGTACATCTAAAGCGATCAACGAAGGTCTCTTGGTTCCACCAAGGGGAAAAATCGAAGACCGAAGTCCAACGTAAATTAAGTTGTAAAACGGAGTGTGTCAATGGAAATAACTGAAGGTCATTGCTATAAATATGATGGGCAGAGAGTGATTATCATGGAACAATGATGTAATTTTATCGAATATTCATTGTCTAAATGAAATGTTCTTCAATTACGTTGAATTACATTTAATTGGATTTATATTTAATAACTGATGCTTTCTGAGTGGCTTCCCATTACGCATTTCTGAGTCTGTTTCACACAAAGCCACCTGTTATCAGGTACAACCAAAACATGTAGGATTATAAACGATTTTTCGCTCGTCTGTAGACATGACGATAAGGATTTTCAATCGTCCTTGGCGTAATTTACTTGGCAATTTTTTCAATCATTTTGGATAAATGTTTTCACTTCCTGTTATATTAATAAATCCAGCCCATCCTCTAGGGAAATTTCGACAAATTATCTTTTCAGTATAAGTGTGTAGGTTCGCTATGATACCTCTTCAGTGCATGGTGTATCCAATGTGACACATACAGAATTTTGCTGTAAATAGAAAGAATTAATTGAAACAGCCACATTTCTACGGTTTGCATCGCTAATGCATGAGACACACTATACATAAAATGGCCTCGTATGATACGTGTTCAACACACCCCTCGACCCAGTCTAACTTTTTCACCGAAGCATGCATGGTTTTCGAGGCCCAGGCGATTTAATTACTTGGGCAGCAAAAAACATGCATGCAGGCGGCGATAAAGTTAGACTGGGGAGCGGTAGAGTTCAGTTCTGACACCATTACTAACAATTACATTTCAAAATTTTCAAAGAATAATTCATGCAGTGAAGAGATATAACTTTCTTCTGCTGTCATCGCGGTAGAGCACTTCACAGTTCACAACTCGTGTACCTGCTCTCTATTGGTTGGCTTGGAAGAGGTCGTGCACTTGACACCTGCGCCTGCACGTTGTAGCTCCGTAGTGTCATTGCCTCCTACATCTCCAGTGTTGAAGAAACTGATGTTTTTTGACGACCTTTTGACATTTAGGTTCAATATGAATAAGAAAAATGTACAAAGAAAACATACCTTACACGACTCTGATGCTCTAGCATTGATTTGAGGACCTTAACCCTGCTGATATTGTAGTTAAATGACTGAGGACAATATTTCCTCACACTGAGTTATCTAATCGAATGCGACGGGCTAACACTGCACCGGAACAAGCTCGACTGCAGTTCTGTTTTGGGTCGTATTATATTTTTAGGGAACTAAATGTTTCTATGCATAGTTATTAACCAGGAAAGTATCACTGCACAACTACTGACATTTTCCGAAGAATGGTCAACCTGATCTTTTGGAAATCAACGATGGCAGACTAAAGAGATGTAGAATGCATCGGCTGCTCTGATATTGCGCTCTTCGCACTAGCGCGCTCTCTCTCCATTGGCGAGCTGCTCTGAGGCTGTGCACTCTGCACTATCGCACTCTCTCTCCATTGGCGAGCTGCTCTGAGGTTGTGAACTCTGCACTAGCGCGCTCTCTCTCCATTGGCGAGCTACTTTGAGGTTGTGCACTCTGCACTAGCGCGCTCTCTCTCCATTGGCGAGCTGCTCTGAGATTGTGAACTCTGCACTAGCGCGCTCGCTCTCCATTGGCGAGCTGCTCTGAGGTTGCGCCCAGCCGTCCCTGAATACGAATTTGTAAAGCATTCTGTATTTTCTTTTCCAGTGAAACCCAATCACTCTTTATTTGCATGATAATACAAATAGGTCAAATTTTGAACGAACCCGTGCCACTTATAACCTAATGTCTGCCTTACTAATGCGAATTGAACTATTCATAGCTCAAATTTCATTTTCATACCGTTTTTTGGGCAACAAGATTCTCCCCCAAAAGTTCGTATGAAATTATTTTGCATTTTTTCTGTGGAATTTGCCCTAACCAGTAAATCCCTGTGTTTGAAATATGAGTGATGCAACTTATTTTTTGTTTCTGTAGGTTTAGATCACAGCAATCTCTTAGCACTCAAAACAGGAATCAAACACAAATTTTATAACTTTAGACCTGTAACATTAGTCTACATTCACTATGAATAATCCGTTGCTTATATTGATAACGATCGACTGATTGTAAAATACGTCGGGGAGGCTTTATATTATGGCTTAATGATTTCTGGCTCCACCAATATTTTTGTATACGTAAATGAACTAAGTTAATGTTTTCTACGAGATCAACATTAGGTACAGTAGCAAAATCGGCTAAAGATGTGTCGTAAAGTTAGCTCTTTTTTCTTCGCCAAAATTAAATTTCAACTGTGGACTCTGCGTTTGACCGTGATGGAAAGGTGGCACCAAATCATCATCAGAAGCCAATCTTAAGTTCATCAGGGACGTGTTTCCTGCGAGTGAGGAAGCGAGAATTTCCTTGTCACTTGCGGGCCATCAGTCAGGTCTTCAATTAGAGAGGCGTCAAAAAAACAAAAAGATTGTTGTCACTTTACGTCAGAAAGTTCATAATTCATTAAAAATTTGCGTCCTCGCACGTCCGTTTCCACTGAAAACAATGGCAGGGGAGACGTGACTGATGACCGATCCCTCATGAAAAACGCGGTCGAGTTTTCCTCTTCCTATAT
The DNA here is from genome assembly GCA_030386875.1 of Morinoia aosen. NCBI lineage: Eukaryota > Metazoa > Arthropoda > Malacostraca > Amphipoda > Talitridae > Morinoia > Morinoia aosen. The sequence goes on from CM059577.1 coordinate 36,594,698, forward strand.
TGGCATCTGCGTTAGAACGTCCGTCATCAGAGTCAGGACGTTTCGAGTTTATACCCTCACTATGACAGTCCGGGATTTCCAACCACTTGTACCGAGATGAAAGAACGTAAGAACTGAGGAAACATCGAAGTTTAAACAATTTTCACGTGAGAGGGGAAAAATGCATCAAATGAATGAGTTTTAGACATAACAATGAAAACAAGAGGTGAACTACGGTGATTGTTGAGAAACGATTTGACGCAGAAAGTACGAATTCCTATGAACATGATGTTAGGTGTACATTAAAGTTCTGCTCATTACACAATACTGACAATTTGTAAAGTTTCCACGTTTGCAACAATTTAGTTTCTCAAGGTTGTGTGCTAAGCTAAGCGGCACTGTAGTTATGAAACTCCTTACTTGCTCGTAAAAACTTGTGTATAAACATCGTGTGGTCATGCCGACGTATTCAAATGCAAATTTTTCTTTGCTGCGTGCATCGACAGAAAAATAATTATTCCGCTTGAATACGTCGTCGTTTTTTAAGAAATTCTCCAACACTTGAACTGACATCCAGCGTTTACTACGAATTGAAGAAGAATACTACACGGGTAAAACTTTGTGTAAACATATTCTTCGTTATTTTGGGTGTCAAAAACATGTTTAAACAAGCATTAAATAGAGGAATTCATTTACTCGTTTCTTCTTTTTCAAATATTGTTTATTGGTAGCTGTATATCAATTTCCATCTACTGGGCAATACTAAAAAAAATTGGGACTTTTCGCTAACTTGCATAATCTCACTTCTTTTCATTGCATTTTGAGAAACTCTTTCATATTTATCTCGAAGTCCTATAAATATATGGTCAAAATCGAGCTTACATAGGTTCAGTCAATATAACCCAGAATAATTTGCCTAATCTGTAGCCTTTATATCACATACAGTAGATGCAATCATAATAGTTGTTACGTTGAGCTGCCTCAGTTATTTTTCCATGATTTGCACGAGGTCAGACGTACAGGTCAATGCACGTCACAGAAACATTAGAAATATAAATCAATCTCACATTGGTATTAATTTCTTATTTTTATGATTGAACACAAAAATATCACGACAAATTTCTTTTGAAGAACTCACCCATTTATGAGAGACCGCAACGACCTAGCACTGCAGGTTTTATTTAACACTTTGACTGCAACGTGCTGCTGACCAACAAGTAGTTACAAACACAACTTTCATAAATACTTGATTAAAGCTTATGAACGCATGATACAGCAAATGCTTGTTATCTTCAATATTTCCTACTACAATTAACCTTAAATTTGGGTATTGTACTTCAGTTTAATCAACTACGGTCAAAGTGTTAAAGCATCAGTGAGCTTTAAAATTGTTTAAATTGTTGAAATTGTATAGCTTATAAACTTGCTTTGAAGTGTTTAAATTAAAAATTGTTAACTAATGAATTAATTTGTTAAATTAATTAAATTGGTTAATTTAAAATTGTTTAAATTGTTTATCTTTTAAACTTGCTTTCTTTCTTGCGCGCCTAGCTCTGCGCACTCCTCAAAATGCTGGTGTGCCGGGCTGCGACGACCTCAAAAAAAAAAGCAGGACTTCCTAAACAAAGGTCATCATCTCGTGTTTGCTTTACGTGTGAACACGTTGACCTAAACATTTCATAAGAGAGGGAGTGATCTGGAGACCCGAGCTTCCGGGTGCAGTCTGCGTGAGGCAGGAAGGAAGGAGCCTCGTGTGTGAGTGAACTCGACCTTCGTTGGCAGACACAGCATCATTTCTTGTGGCCACTTCGGAACCATGTGATGGTGCACGTCATGTGGGTCAGCTGTGTGCGCATTTAGGCCACCTCAATCCGGATTGTTGTAGGTTTAACGCCCCAGAGAAGTACCCAGTCTAACTTTTCGCCGCCTGCATGCATGTTTTTCGCCACCTACGTGATTTAATCGCTCAAATCGCTTAGGCGGTGAAAAACATGCACGCAGGCGGCGAAAAAGTTAGACTGGGATACACGGTCCTCTTTCGAAAGTAGCCTTAATATGTTGTATTTATAGCTGAATTTGTTCCCTAATGTGTTCTTTGAAGTTCACTGCCGAGTGGCAGTTTCTTTCTCGTTTTGTTATCGGAGACAACCTGATATCAGCGCCAGTCTAATGACTGAGGTTTTTATAACGGCATTATGAGTACAAAATGCTGACGTTAAAGGATTAAGACGTATGGTTCGATGTTCGACGTACAACATGAAATAAGGTTGAGTTTCAGAATATGTATGTAATGTTGAGTTGTATTTAATCTAAAGTGCGTAGGTCAGTGCTCACTGAACGACAGGATGCGTAGGTCAGCATTGTAGAAACTGAGGAAACGCGGAATTGTCGTATGTGTGATATGACAAGCGGGTCTGCGTTATACAAAATATAAGACACGTAGGTACATGTTCTACGTACTGCAAGAAGTGCACGTCAGCGGTGTAGAAAATGTAAGAAGCATGGGTTAACGTTCTACGTATACCATAGCACGCAGATCTGCGTTACAAAAGATGAAAAACTCGGACGTTTATGTTTTATGAATTACATGACGCAAAGACCCGCAGTGTTCAAAATAAAAAAATGAGTTAAACCAATGTTCTACGTTCTACATAACGCGTAGGTCTACGTTATGTACACTGTTAATGAATTCAATAGGTCAATGATGAACACATTACAAAGCACGCCCTGAACATAGCAGTGGGTAGTTTGCTATTTTAAGCACACAACATCAAATTGAACGGGAAAGCATCAAAGCAAAAGAAAATTCGGATCAACACACTCATTGACTGGATATCAGACAACAGCCGTTCCTAAGCTTGAAAATCTTGAGCCCTTTGTCGCGCATCTCTATGTAGTACAACGAAACAGTTACCAGCAATTGTTTCTTTCGTTTAGCTGATGAAGTTCTATCTATCAATATTCCTTCACCATGTGTATTGTATTATGTGTATTAGCTTCGACATTGAGTTTTCAATAATTCTATACATAAAGGCTTTCAATTAGCACTGAAGCCGAAAAAAGCTTACCTTGAAGACGAAAAAAGACAAATAGCCTCTCGCAATATTGGTGTGCCTTATTTAGTGTTTCTCACGTATCGTTTACTAGTTTTCAATTTTGTTTCCATATCGATCCCACAGTGAAGGTTTTGGCAATATCCTAGACTTATAACTCATGAAAGGATATAACCTTTTAATGTTGGGGATTTAGCTACGTATACATTATTTCATCATTATTTTTGCGCCGCCACCACAACCTCATAAATTCGTATACGCGAACGAAAATTACACATAGGTCAATATTCTACACACTACATACACGTAAAGTTAGTTGTAGATGTGTACTTTCAAATAGGCTGAAGTCGTGGGTCAGCGCAGAGCACGGCGAGGTCTACATGTACACTGAGAAAAATTTTGTCGCAAAAGCGGCACACTTTTCTGTGTCAAGTTGTCGCAAAACCGGCACACAAAAGTGTGTCAACAATATACATGATTAGCCTATGTATTTTGACACACTTTTGTGTGTCATGGGCTTATACGACACACTTAAGCATGCCAAACATGACACACTTAACGTAAGTCAATTTTATTTCTCATAAATATTTTACTTTCTTTGACTAGCAACTAATTACACTGATATAAAGACAATCTCCATGAATTAGAGGAAAAATTAGCGAAGATTTGAAGTTTTTTTAGGGAGAATTGTACTCCAATCACAAAATTTGAGCACAGTTCGGTTTTCTGCAATAAAAGCTGAGCCAGTTGAATCGTGAATAAGTGTTTTAAGTCTCTCAATCGCTTTAATATGTGGTCAAAGGAAATCCTTCAATGTGTATTAAAACATTTCTGAATAACCGTTTGACACACCCAGGTGTGTCAAAATTTCTCTCAGTGTAGGTCTACATGTAGGTCTACATGAAGGTCAACATGTAGGTCTACATGTAGGTCTACATGTAGATTTATGGGTAGGTTTACACATAGGTCTACATGTAGGTTTATGGGTAGGTTTACACGTAGGTCTACATGTAGGTCTACATGTAGGTTTATGGGAAGGTCTACATGTAGGTTTATGGGAAGGTCTACATGTAGATCTACATGTTGGTCTACAAGTAGGTCTACATATATATGTAGATTTATGAGTAGGTTTACATGTAGGTCTACATGTAGGTCTACATATATATGTAGGTTTATGAGTAGGTTTACATGTATGTCTACATGTAGGTTTATTGGTAGGTTTACACGTAGGTCTTCATGTAGGTCTACTCGTAGGTCTACACGTAAGTACACACGTCGGTCAAAGCTGAGTTCTACATTGTCACCTCTGCACGCTGCGTGAAGCAAAAAAGTGCCAGGATGCTAGGGTGCATTTGAGGGAGGTTCTACCATATACGCCCCAACATTAACATGCTAACTGCTATGGGTTAAACTGAGGTTCAATATTCGATTCAAATTTCAAGTCAATTGTAGTAATCAATTTTGAAAATAGCAATCATAAACTAAATCGGGCCTTCATTTATCTTTCATTAAGAATTAATAAAAAATGAGTTAGTGACTGCAGGTGGGTCAGCAGCACTATGAAAATCACCTAAGTGACCACCGGTAGGTCACTTTGCAGGAAATGCGTTAAAACATGTGTGTCAACTCCATTAAATTGGTTCACGTGCATTAAGGCATGTGTGTGTCATCGCCATAGATCTACGTAACGTACATCAGACATGTGTGTGAACACGATGAAATTATTCCGCGTTAATCAACTCGAGCACGACAAAATGCGATAAAAGATGTCACGTGCATTAAGATACGTATTCCGACATGTTGATTATAATCAATATGTTAAGCGTGGTATGTGATCATTATCACATACCACGTACAGGACAGGTTACATATGTACATCAAAGCACCCGTATCAACATCACACAACACACAGCGCGTGTCATCAGTGACACAACAACACACCTGCCTGCAGCTGCACACTGCGTGCTTATAAGGTTGTGTAAGCCACACCGTGTTTTATGTTTTATCGCCGATTTATCTATAAATTTGGCAGCGGTGGTACCCACGGTGGTACACACGGTGGTACCCACGGTGGTACCCACGGTGGTACTCACGGTGGTACCAACGGTGGTACCCACGGTGGTACCCACGGTGGTACACACGGTGGTACCCACGGTGGTACTCACGGTGGTACCAACGGTGGTACCCACGGTGGTACCCACGGTGGTACACACGGTGGTACCCACGGTGGTACTCACGGTGGTACCCACGGTGGTACACACGGTGGTACCAACGGTGGTACCCACGGTGGTACCAACGGTGGTACCCACGGTGGTACCTACGTAGTACCCACCGTGGGTCCCTCAGGTCATGAGCGCGTTAGCAGAGCGAGCGTTTTTGTCCGTGTGGACCACACGCATAAAACTACACGTGGTTGGGTGTGTGGCAGGGCGTGTAGGTCACACGAGTGTAGAAGGCCGTGTAGGTCACATGGGTGTGTAACAGGCCATGTAGGTCAAACGGGTGTGTAGCAGGCCGTGTAGGTCACACGGGTGTGTAACAGGCCGTGTAGGTCACACGGGTGTGTAACAGGCCGTGTAGGTCACACGGGTGTGTAGCAGGTCGTGTAGGTCACACGGGTGTGTAGCAGGCCGTGTAGGTCACACGGGTGTGTAGCAGGCCATGTAGGTCACAAGTGTGTAACAGGCCGTGTAGGTCACACGGGTGTGTAGCAGGCCGTGTAGGTCACACGGGTGTGTAGCAGGCCGTGTAGGTCGCACGGGTGTGTAGCAGGCCGTGTAGGTCACACACGTGTGTAGCAGGCCGTGTAGGTCACATTGGTGTGTAGCAGGCCGTGTAGGTCACATGGTGTCTAGCAGGCCGTGTAGGTCACGTGAGTGTAGGCCACATGAGTGTAGGTCACATGGGTGCAGGCCACATGAATGTAGGCCACACGGGTGTAGGTCACATGACTGTAGCAGGGCGTGTAACACACACACACACACACACCAACACGCTACACTCCAGCGCAGTCCCCCCCAGGGACCACACAGCATCTCCCCCGCGCGTCAGAGCGGCGTGCGGGCTGAGAGAACTTCAGTTCACTGCGACAAACGCGCAAAAATTCAGGAAAATGTGCGCGTAGAATTCCTGCCTCGCAGGAACACGACATCTTCCCTGATTTCCTGGTACTACGCGTAAATAAGTGACGTGTAGGAAAATTTGGGCACACAATTTAAATTCATTGTGTGAATTCTGACTTTAGGGAAGAACTCTACATAATATTAGGGGAGAAACTATAGGTATAACTTTAGGGAACGACACTGTATAACTTTAGGGATGAACTCTACATAACATTAGGGGAGAAACTATAGGTATAATTTTAGGGAAGGACACTATAACTTCAGGGATGAACTGTACATAACATTAGGGGAGAAACTATAGGTATAATTTTAGGGAAGGACACTGTATAACTTTAGGGAAGAACTGTGCATAATATTAGGGGAGAAACTATAGGTATAACTTTAGGGAAGGACACTGTATAACTTTAGGGATGAACTCTACATAACATTAGGGGAGAAACAATAGGTATAACTTTAGGGAAGGACACTGTATAACTTTAGGGAAGAACTGTGCATAATATTAGGGGAGAAACTATAGGTATAACTTTAGGGAAAGACACTGCGTACCTTTAGGGATGAACTCTACATAACATCAGGGGAGAAACTATAGGTATAACTTTAGGGAAGAACGCTGTATACCTTTAGGAATGAACGCTATAAGGTATAACTTTAAGGAAGGACGCAGTATATTTTCAAAATTGAATAAATAAAGCTGGGTAATGTGTGGACTCGCAAACTCTAGTGCATAGTGCAAACTTCTATTCTGTTTGACCCACGTATAAAATTTGTTAAACTGATCTTATGATATGGAGGTTTAGATCCTAAACTTGAGCTTACCTTGAAGACCTGTTTTCTCTTATTATCAGTTCCTGAGTAGCATTGATGCGTGAACATTGAGAGGCAGTGAAAATTGTTATTTTTCTTTTATATGCGTTGGCGTTTCAAAACCATCAGAGCTAGAAAGTATTACCTCATACAATGAAAAATTCATAATTATGATTCATTATCGATAACCATGAAAAATGCATAATTCGAATAAACACAAAAAGTTCAGTTTACCCACTCAAATTCAACAACATACGCAATAAAATTGCATCAGCTTGGCATAATGGCAGCGCGATTGGAGTTTGGACCCAACGGCCTCCTCAGTTTCGGCACAGTTTTATATTTAAAATCCACTGCACGTGCATAAGTTCGCCTTGACCTTCTGTGGGTGAAGGGAGGGGGCAGCACTGCACGACCAGCTGCAGCTGGCACTGCATCTCGACCAGCTGCGGCTGGCTGCATCTCCCTCAGCTGCAGCTGGATGCTGCGCGCAAGGCAGCTGGAAATTCTGCGTCGCTCAGCTTTCTTGGTTGGCCCCCTACAGCTGGATGCTGCTCGCAAGTCAGCTGGAAATTCTGCGTCGCTCAGCTTTCTTGGTTGGCCACCTACAGCTGGATGCTGCGCGCAAGTCAGCTGGAAATTCTACGTCGCTCAGCTTTCTTGGTTGGCCACCTACAGCTGGATGCTGCACGCAAGTCAGCTGGAAATTCTGCGTCGCTCAGCTTTCTTGGTTGGCCACCTATAGCTGGATGCTGCGCGCAAGTCAGCTGGAAATTCTACGTCGCTCAGCTTTCTTGGTTGGCCACCTACAGCTGGATGCTGCGCGCAAGTCAGCTGGAAATTCTACGTCGCTCAACATTCTTGGTTCGTTAATGGATGGTTGAGTCAGCGATATGTCGCAACAGATTGTAATATTCCTAACAACATTACTGTGAAAATGTTGATACCAACGCAAGGAGTATTGTAGTGTTCATACCAACGCAAGGAGTATTGCAATGTTCATACCAACGTAAGGAGTATTGCAATGTTCATACCAACGCAAGGAGTACTGCAATGTTCATACCAACGCAAGGAGTACTGCAATGTTCATACCAACGTAAGGAATACAACAATTTTGATACCAACGCAAGGTATATTGGTATTTTGTATACATGATAGCTTCTTTTGAGCATAAGCGGCCGAAGAGCCGACGTTCAATATGCAGTATCTCTATTAAAAATGAACTGTTCTTCCTTTTCTTTATAACCTTTCACATCGAGATGAGGTTGTTATTGCATGAATCTAAGCCGAAATGTCCCTCCATCTCAATATCTTAACCTCGGAAGAAGAGGGACCAATGCGCAGATGATGACGTCAAACTCTTAGGAAAAATTACGCTGCAGTTTTCACAAGAGTTTTGCACGCAGAATGAAGACACAAGAACAAAAAACTGTAACTGTATAAAAACTGTAAATGTAAAAAACGCCGTCAGACTATGTGATGTCCAGCGCGTCGGAACATAACCGCCCATACAAGTACGTGCCCTACATGAAAGAACGTGCTGTGTAGCGCCAGAACAATCGCCGCGGAAAATATTTACATGAATATTCCTAAAATATACATTGAAAAATTTCCATAGTAATGATGTTCTTGGGAATATTTTTTTTAATGCAGTCGATTTGAAAGTTTCACTTAGAACCTTTTTTCTTACCTTTTTCCCGGAGAAACTTGAACAGTAGTAATCTAATCTATATACTTAATTCAGGAACTCGAAATTTGTCCGAGTCCGTTTAGAAAATTGGCTGAGTGTATATGGTCAAGTGAGGTATTAAATTGAAGCCACTGGTGTCTATATTTGCAGAAAACTATTTATTTATTTTTTTTTTTCATTTTTTTTTATTTTTTTTTATATTTTTGTTTTTTATTTTTTTCTTTCTTTATTTTTTATTTTTTTATTATTATTATTTTTTTTTATTTTTTTTTTTTATTTTTTTATTTTTAGGCAAGTCGGACAACCCGATACTCTGGTTGAACCGGTAACTAATTGATACTATATTTTCGTAATGGTGTCAATTTGGTTCCATTAAGGTGACGTTAAGGTTCCACTTAGAACCTTAATGTTCGTTTATTTTCCTTTCTTTGCCGATCGATCTGGCAGAAAGCTAATGGAAGTTGTGAAAGTTGTTTAGAGCGATGATTACAGTGAATGCCACACAATTGAGTTGTAAGTCATGAACCGCATACGATTGCACAACTGCTGATAAAACCGCACAATGGAAGCTTGTGAGGAAACCACTCGAACAAATATGTGGTGACACACTAGGCAGTATCTGATGACATACTATATTTGTTTCCACATAATTTCAAAGCCATTATCAGTGAAGCTCTTTGTGTATTTGTTCCGTACACAAAATTGCAGCATGGAGCAGCCTTCGATGAGAATGAGTTAAGTTCGTAGAAAAGGAAATTCACACAAGAAATAGATGTTGGAAAAGTATACATACCACCGTAGATGTGGGAAAGTAGAGGATGAAGAAACGTATGCGTTGGGAAAACATAAATCCCTATGAAACATAAGAAATGAATTGAAAATATCTTCTTAAGTGTTATTAGAAATTGAACGGCCAAAGTAAAGGTTCGGAAGAAATGCTTTATTTTTTATGGTGAAGAAAGCAATGCGAGAGACTTGCGTATCTAGAGAACAAAACAGTGTGATATCACCTATAATCAATATGTTGCCAAAATGCATGAAACTAAGTGGTTAGTGAAAAAAAGGAAGTTTGTAAAACTAATGTAACTTTAAGAATTTACAACACAAGCCAAATTAGTGAAATTAATGACATTAATGAACGTAATTAAACTTATGAAATGAATTAAATTAATAAAACCAATGAAACCAATGAAGTTCATGAAATAAATTTAAGTTATTTCATAGGAATTCACAAGCAAAACGCTTGCTGTTGGTGGAGTTTTTTAGACCCCCGAGCCATTCCTTAAAAAAATATTTTCAAAGGAAAAAATAGAAATGCAAAAGTTTGTCGAGTTTAAAGCAGTATGATGTATAATGAGCCGATAATATTAGCTAAAGCTCGGTAGTGTAGTTTAAAGCTACGGTAGATGGCGGTTAAACAAGGAGGGCATACGACTACACATAACTCACAAAGTTTGCACAAGTATTTTTATGTAGGATTTCATTTGTTACGTTTATTTCTATTTGTATTGCCAATTGATTTTTTCTTAACGTCGAATGATTTGTTTCATTTCTAGCTGTTAAAAATATTACTTAGAGGATGAATTTTGAAGCAATTAAAATCTTTGTAGCAATACAGCTGATGTGTGCGTTCCTCTTAGTCGACGGAGACCATCCCAGGCCCTTGCCAGATCCTGTCGATGTCATGGTCATTTTACATGTTTTTGTTGTAGAAGGACCCTTAGGTGGTAGACTATTCGTTCCTAAAATTTTATGGCGCTACGACAATAATTCCCCCCCTCCCGGGGGGGGGGGTGAAGGGACCAAAATATTTCAATTTTCCCAATTTTGACCCCATATAAGAAGAGAACAAATGGGAAATGGAAAAAAGCCGAACGAGCGTTTGTTAGAAATGTTCCAAGGATTCTAAAACTGCATTTGTTTTTGTTCTAGCATCAAAACTGAAGGAGGAGTCCCATTTTGAAATATCGATACCAATGAAAAGCACCCAAATTTTTTTAACTTTTTCCTGATTTTGACCCCATATATAAAGAGAACAAATAGGAAATGGAAAAAAAGCCGAACGTGAGTGTGTTAGAAATGTTTCAGGGATTCTAAAACTGCATTTTTTTTTGTTCTAGCATCAAAACTGAAGGAGGAGTCCCATTTTGAAATATCAATATTAGTGAAATATCAATACCTAAAAACCAATATGTCAAATTTTTGCAAAATCTAAGGCCTGAATCAAAAAAATTAATAGAATCAATTGCGTTTCTTTTCAAAGGTTACATATCATAGTCAAATTTCATAAGAATCAGACTGAAAAAAGAAAAAAAAATTTTTTTGATAAAAGAGTAAAAAATTTTATAATTTTTTTTCTATGAAATCACAATTCACAGTTTGAATATGAAGTTATGTATGGAAAGTATCGAAATAAAAATTAAAACTGCATTCAATTACAGCAATTGTTCATTATATTACACTTCAACACAAAATTTTATTTTTTGCTTATACCCAACACTTTGAATTTTCAACATTCATCCTGCGACTAGTTCTCGAGTTTTGATGCTAGAACAAATCCAAAGACAGTTTTAGAATCCTTGAAACATTTCTAACAAACGCTCGTTCGGCTTTTTTCAAATTCGAATTCTTTGAAAAAATATATAGCTCTAAACCTAAAAAATGGTTGCTGATTTTTGAAATTTTAAAAATTTTTGAAAAAATAGAAAAAATTTGAATTTGAAAAAAACTGAACGCACGTTTGTTAGAAATGTTCCAAGGGTTCTAAAACTGTCTTTGTTTTTGTTCTAGCATCAAAACTGAAGGAGGAGTCCCAATCTGAAATTTCAATAAAAATATACCAAAAACACATTTTTCGTCAAAAAAAAAGTAAGGCCTAAATCGAAAAAATGACACGAGTAAAAAAGGTTTACTTTTACAAAATACATATACTGGCCAACTTTCAAACGAATCGGACTAAAAAAGTTGAAAAAGTGGGATGGTCTCCTTAATCACAAGTCAACTTAGCAAAATTACGTTTCTGGCCATCCCCCTACAACGACGTGTGTTGATTGACAAATGCATCCCATGGCCTTCAGAGATCGATAGCAAGTGCAAACAAGTACATTCCAGTGTCATGTTCTAACGGTCTTTTAAGTATCAAAAAAAAAAAAAACGGCCTCACAAACTAAATTTAAGTTACCGTTTACCTAAAAATTCAATCTATGTGCTCCACATACTGGTACATGCTTAAATCCTGCTTCATATTCTGGTTCATACGTCTCGAGTTCCTGTAGATCGAGCTGGGAAATCTTCATTTTGAAATTTTCTGAACGAATGTTAAGCTGTCAACACTCTTAAGGAATGTACTCGAATGTACTCTAACGAATGCACTCACTCATTGTAACTCTGATACATACTTTTTTAGCCTTCTTCAATAATTTCTGGATCACTGAATGGAAAACTTCGTAAGATGTTTATGGAAAGAATGCGCACAAAGAGTCACACACCGCTACACTTAATGTTAACTTCATTACACTAACTCGTGCAACTCGTTGACCGTCTGTACAAGCGTTTTGTATCCAACTTCCTTCGTGATCATCTCAAAAATAATTTTTTCAGATATGAATAGCTTTATCTCCGGGACAAAAATAAAACTTCTAGCTATCTGGTGACAAAAATGAGAGTGTTATTGATGCCAACAAGATGCGAGTGATATTTATGTCATCAAAATGCAAGTGATGTTGATGCTATCAAAATGATAATGATATTGATGCCATCAAAAAGCTCGTTTTACTGATGTCATTAAACTCGCACAGGTTCGGTTCAGCATTGCATATTTAAAATTTGTGTTCAATGAGCGCTGCAAGGTGATCAACAATTTCAATTCGAAAGCGAACAGGTTGAGAGAACTGACTCTCAGGAAAAAAGCTGACTTTAGAAATGTTATCTAGCGTAGACTCGGAGAGACATTATCTGATGTAGATTTTCGTGTATTTAACATCCAGTAGTTTGGGTCTTATTTTCTCCCCACTTCTCTCCGCACACCGCAAAATATATTTTCTCTACGGTCTAATTTAGGCCTGCTTACAATGCATAGATCAGTGCCTACTCTTTAAGCCTTTTTCTTAGCAAATAAATATACATTGCCTTTTCCTTCGTTCAATATAAGATTCAAAACTTGTGTTCGCCGGAACACAATATGAACTAATTCAATGATTTGTAGTAAAATTTTATACTATTGCTATACCAGCTAGTAAAATTTATTCTGCTGCCGATCACAAAGGCACGAATTTAACACAAGGATGCTGTTATGTTAAATATGATTTATTGCTCAAACATGACCGTACTATTTACAAAAACCATCTGTTTTAAGCACAACTGATTACGCACCTACTCATAACAACGCCAGCTATCAGTTAATAACTCTTTGTGTACACAAATGTTTTAATGAGAACAAATTTTGAGTTGCTCAAAATTTTCATCTTTAGAATTGGTTACTGTCGCGATTACTCACAGGGTTTTATTTTCAAGTGAGGCTTTACCTGAACACCGATATGAAAGTGCATATATGCATGCATCAAAAAATCACGAATGGTGCTTCAAATTGCATTACAATAAAACACCAGAAATTCCAAATACCCGCAAAGCAACTCAAATATAATCACTTTCAAAGCTCTGAAATTCACTAAGAAACCAATTTGAATATGCTGAACCTCTTCAGGGGGGGTTAAATTCATGAATAAACCTGCTCGAATTCGGTGTAACAGCTCGAAGTCGTTTCAAAAAATTACGACTGTCGTTCCTCAAATTCATTACAATAAAACACCGGAAATTCCAAACATCTGCAAAGCAAATTAAATATAATCACTTTCGAATCTCTAAAATTCATAAATAAACCAGCTCGAATTCGCTGAAACTTCCAATCAAATACAAAAAAAGCACACCTCACCGGCACCTTACCGACAACCGGCCTGACACGCGAGCCTGTGTGTTGTAGGGCAAGGCGAGGTAAGAAGATCAAGGGCACGGGCCCTTATTTATGGACCCTGCACGGCTCTGATATCAAACTGATCAAGTGCATTGGTTCACCAGCTAGCCGACGGAGATAATAATCCCTGTGCTAGCCAAGGGAGATGACTCTCTCTGTACTAGACGAGGGCAATGATTCTCCCGCTGCCAGTAGATGAAAGCATGTTTATTTTCAGCTTCAATGACGAGCTAACGTACAGTTTGTGTTGATTTAGTTCGCTGAGAGCCAATTAATTTTAACTTTTTTTAAACATTATTGAAAAAACACTTTTTTACTAGGGTTAGCCTTTCTATTTTAAAATAATTAATCTTGAGAGCAACGGGTTGGATATCGTTAGTTTGTGGGGAGAACAGTGTAAAAAATATTGGCGACGAATACAAGAAAAATGTAATATTCATCTTCTTAGTAAAAAGGTAAAATGTTGGTTTCACGATTGACAGAGTAGACAATTTGACAGGGTAGACACCAACTGGGAAAACAAAATTAGCCCCAGGCACCAACAAGCTAAATATTATTAAGCTCAGCTACGGAAAGTTAGCTGTGCCTAACATAGTGGGTTATACTTGGTGCTCCATGCCCCTAAACTCGCTCAATGACAGCACAGTTCTGCCGCTGCATGCTGGCACTCAAACTCCGGTGGTGTGAAGTGTGGGCGAGCAGCGACTGCTATATTACCATCATTTGAACTTGTACACGCATAGTTTTTTCGTGTTGGCCAAGCGTATATGGTCCTGTGCTTCTTAACCCTTAACGGCCCCACGTGCCAAATATGGCACACTCACTAAACGTGCTAACACAAGTTATTTCTCGTCAAATTTGTGCACTAATGTTATTTTTGAAGTTTTCTGCCGGATGGCAGTTCCGTCCTCATTCTGATTTTTGTGATAACCTGATGCCAGCGTCCGTTTAATGACCATGATTGTGATTTTGGGTAATGACCGTTATTGTGATATTGGGAATATGAGTAAGAACCATTTCGGCCGTTAAAGGTTAAATAAGTATTTCTCACTTAAAAGATTGTTTAAAAGTTAACTACGCTCTGCGCAAGCGAATAAGAAATTAAACTTCTGGTTGTGGGATTTATGTTAGATTTACATGCATAGAAAGAAATTCGTCACGTCCACCCTCAACATACTTTGATGTCGTGTTCAAATAATCGAGACCAAGTCAAATTGATAAACGAGTTTCAGGAGTAGACGACATGAGGACAAGAAATCTGATTTGTTTCTTTCATACTCACACGGAGTTGTCTTCTTATGTAATTCTTTACTCGGATGCTTGGTGTATGAAAAAATCCTACAGATAAATCAAAAATTAACCATCATGACTTGTCTCAAGCTTATGGTAGGCCAGGATTTATGGAATCATAGAGTTGAGAAACCATAACATCACAGCTGATTTTTTATGTTCGACAGATATTTTTCGTTCTGTTTGCGGCAAATTTATGAATTTGTACTTTGAATTTTATGCGCGTAAAGCGAAATTTGGAAATCGAAATTTCAATTGCAATCACGGTTGGATTCCCGTTACAACTGAACGGTCTTGGTAGAGTCAAGTTTTGACCACATTTCCTACTGACAAAACCCTTTAGGGGGAAACAACTATTGCATCTATGGGAATTATCTCTCCCGGGGGACATGTGAGCTAATATGCAACCGATTAGCTAGGCTTGCTTTTGTTGAAATAGAATAGTTTTTTGTTTGTTTTGTTACGGATCATGTTTTCTCGGTTCAGTCTTGTTTTTCAGCACCTACTGCTTTCTTCTTCAACTTTATCTTGTTTCATGAACCTCTTTCTCAAATTTACTGTTTCTAATGACCTTGTGCATAGATTCCGCTTTCCCTTAACTCCATGCATTCTAAATGATGCCTTCCTCCATCTTCTCTTTGAAACGCCTATGCTACATTTTGGGAGGCTTAAACTAACATATAATATAATGTAATCTCGAGACTGACTCAACAGTTTGCAGGATGAGGGTCCTAAATTTTAGAATTTTCTCACTTGTCTCCAATAATTTGCAATACAATCACATCGCTTTAAAATAGACAGTTTTCTTTCACAATATTTAGCAGGTTTCACTTGAAAATTGAAGCTTAAAGTACACAACAAAAATTAAGAAGTTCAAAGTAAATAAGTTTGCGAGAAATAATTTCCATAGATTTTATCCCTTTGATTGACGGAGTCATATTATACTGGCAATTCTCACAATAAAATCAAAAACTGTTTATTGCTATTGTGTGTTCTCTGTGATCAATTTACGTGGTTATGGGCATAGTGACGTCTATGAAGCAGTTTATAGATTTTATTCGTTGGTATCGAAGACGGTGTTCTTAGGTACACCATTATAGTGTAGTAAATAATCATGTTTTTTTGTGTTGAGTCCAACAAATATTTCTGTCATTTATACTGCAGTCTAAATAATATAACTAAATAATGTAAATAATATTTAGTCCTCAAAATATAATTCGAAAGCGGAAGGTAAACCTATTACACCCAGCATCAGACATTTTTTTCGTCCGCCTGTCGTTCATCTAAGTTTCTAGATCCAGCGCCCGTTTATGAGAACAATTTTATTCTCAAATTTACTGTAAAATATTGGATTTAGACCTAGATTTTTTGACACCAACTTAGAAATGACCAAAAAGTCCTTCAAAATAACAAAAATTTGTAAAATTTCATCACAAACGATCGCTTAAAAAAATATCCAAGAAACTTACGCACTCAAAAATAAGTAATCACGTGATACGATTACCAGCTTCAGAGTCTACCAGCTTAATAGAAACTTAAAATATTTTCACACACAATATTTTGTTCGCTTTCAGGACATCTAAACATCTCAAGTTGCCTTCTGAGCTGCATGTAAAGCATTGTGTTCCTCACACATCACCGCGAGAAAACCCCACAATTTTGCAGCGAAAATAGGGGGTTTTCAAAGATGTGCACTCTTACACAGGGGCTGCACACGGTTTTGTGTTGCCTCCTCACGTAGGTCATGTAAAATTCATACGCAATACACCTGTCGTTCGCTCTCTTCATCACTAATACATCACCAAAATTTGTACCGATAGCATCAAGGTAGCAGGTGGCATTCACGGAGACGGTATTGTGAATACAGATGACACCACGAAGACATATGGCGCCACGGAGACGTATGGCATGGAGACATATGGCACCACGGAAACGAATGGCTTGGAAGCATAAAGCACCTTGGAGACACAAGGCACTATGGGGACATATGGCACCATGGAGACGTATGGCATGGAGACATATGACACGATGGAGACAGGAGACATATGGCACCATAGTGACACACGGCATCTTGGAGACAGTTGGCTTCATGGATACAGATGGCATTCTTAGAGACGGTATTGCGAATACAAATAGTACCTTGGAGACAGATGGCACCTAAAAAACATATATATTGCACCGTGGAGACATGTGGTATCATAAGAGCGGAAAACAGTAAATTGCAATTATTGTGTTAAAAAATATGCAAACCAGCAAATAGAGTTCACGAAACACTACATGAAAGACCTGCCAATTTCGAGAAAATCCAAAAACGGATCTTAGCTTGAAAATCGCTAGTTCTTTCACATCTAATGCATGGATTTCATTTTGAGTTTGAGAGATTGTGGGGTACTTGGTTGAGTGTTGAAGTTACACCACGCCGTAACACATCTATGCGCATCGAGATAAAGTGGCATTAAAAAATTTTATTTAATAGTTTAATTTAGTTTTAGCAAAAGTTGAATTGCCCGTTTAATTTTTTTCGTTTTTATATGGTTTATATAAACAATCCAGGCTATGATCTTAATGTGTCTAAATACACTCATTTTATTTCTTTGTTACCTGAAATGTAACATAAAACGCTATTTATACACATCTAAACTTGTTTCTGTACACATTTTCAGCTAAAATATACGGTCAACAAGTACTTAATAGGATAGTTAGCAAACGAACTAAAAAAATTATAAACAAAACTTTAGCATGTCGAAGTACAAAATATTATTGAGCATCTCTCACTGACAGATTAAGACGTTATTTACATCACGCCTCGCTCACTTTACCTCATCGGTGAGGTAAGAAAGACCAGGCTGACAAAAATCAGGCTCTAACTCCACTATTTTTGGTCATGACTAGCCCACGCTTAGATCACTCGAATGATTTCACTTCTCCAGCACTTGCAGGACGAGATTTAGGACTCGATATGTCTTCTTCTCACGCTGGCAACCATGTAGTCCTATCAAGCTAAGCTATCTCAGCTAGGCTTATATAGGGATGGACACTACTCGACCTACAGCTTCGAAATGTGAGTGCTTTAAGATAAAAAGTTAATGCGATTGTGACGTTTTGAAAGCATCGTCGAAGTTCATTCTGCCCTGCTTGGTGTTGCTTGTATTGAGTACTGACTGAGAATCGATTCCGGTAACAAAAGCTATGAGCCTTTGAGAGGCCGTTCGATCTAGCACGCCATTTCAATGACATTATGAAAGTCGTTAACTTTTGAGAGTCTAAATTTCAAAATGAGACTGTTTACCATCAGGAGGATGCAGAATTGCATGCAAATATTTGTAGATTTAGCTAATAAAAAAATGAGTAGAAGCTCTCACCATGCTGTCTGTCTGAATATCACTCAAAGGAGAGGTCATTTTGTCAGTGAGGTACGAGCAAAAAAGTAGGCTGTGAAACGGATGAACTACAACAGTAATTGCTACCTACGTCAGAGTGTGGAGACTAAAAATGATTTGATAAATCATAATTAGGTCATCCCTCCCAAGTTACGCTATTTTGTTGGTGCTTTTTGTGAAGTCGAAACTCTGTTCGATAACGGTGTTCGATCCTACGCTCAATTGACTGCAAACAACACGTGTGATTCCACTCCGTTGTTTACGAATGGACGCTGCTACATACGTTGGTGATCTTAACTTCGTAAAGTTATCAAAGAGCAGGGCATAAACGTAAAATTTCTCGTGATGGCCTTTTGATCTACAAGGAAAAATAGAAAGATTGTTGACATACCTTCTCAGTACGAGATTCTCCAAAGCATGAACCTATTTCGGAGAATTTAATATTCATTTGATCTGTTTACTCATTTGATGATCAGATATTTTTTTACAATTAGGGCTTGCCCATAGAAAAGCGTAACTGAAGGTTTAAAAAAGATGACTCTTTGATAGGTTAACCAAGTGTAACGATAGTCTGTTGTTGTATAAGTTGTTGCTCTCAATTTTCGGTACTCTACAAGTTTGGCAATTTTTTTCTGAACATTAAAGTTACAGTGAAAATTTCTTACTTTAGCTCCAGCTTTGGGCGTCTACATACAAGGTGTCAAAAAGTCCGGGACTTAGACTTCGAAGTTTGCCATTAATTTTTCGGTATTCAAATTTTACTCGTGTTTTCAAAGAGATGAACTCTAGCAGAGCTCTTCTCGAAATTTGTTTATGTCACATACACAAAACCGGGAAGCAACCGTGTTGCCCACAAATTCTTTTACTAAACTCAAGTAGGAAAAATCGGTCAAAAATGTTGCAGCTCGCCACAAAATATTCTACTGACCTAGAAACCATACTTTAGTCATTAGGATTTATTTTCTTAAGATTTTAAATTTCCTATTTGCCTTGGAATTTTAACTTTCTTTCATGCACCTCTAGTTTTTAAAATTTGCTACCTATCCCAAAAGATTAACCGACCTCTGAATACACAAAAATATGGTACAAAGTTTCAAAAATTACTCAAGTCCTGCTAAAATTTCCAGAAGAAGAAAATCTGATCTCAAACCTTGTAAAACATCCGTCTATCCGCATAATAAAGAGTTAAACGAATCCCAAAATTGATAGCAACCTCTAAATCCACAAAAGGAGCTCACAGCCTTGCGGTGGAGCGGCCTCGAGCAGCTACATGCAACGGTGGAGGGCGTCATAAAAAGCTTCCTTCTTGTAGGTCACCGAGAACCTGCTTAACTTCACCCACACAACCCGACTGTCAGGGTCAAGTGCAAACCCGATGTTGTCAGCTGTGAACTGGACCTCAACACGTTGACTACGTAGTGGGACGAATGTTTTCCACAATGTAAATAGCTCATTAACGCACCAATGTAAATGAATATAATTTCCAACTATTTCGCCACCTCTTTCTGAAGAATTTTGTCGTAGGTGGATAATATTTTTGTGCACTTATATTTTGTGCATTTTTTACAAAGGAAGGAATCGTATTCGAGCAGGTAAGTTTATTTTCCCGTTCTGTTTTTTGCAGTCTAACCAAGTCAACTTTATGGCCCTCGCAATCGTAGTCAACGCGTGCAGTCAGCCTAGACCAGTGAGTTCTTAACCTTTTTGGAGGTACTGAACCCCAAAAGTTCCATAGTTGCATTCATCGAGCCCTTCGTAGTTGGAAGAATAAAACGTGGGATTTTTTCCAATCCAAAACACATGTATTTAACCATACACTGTATTAGTGCACAAACTGTTCCATGCCGAACCCAGGTTAAGAACCACTGGCCTAGATGGATATGGTGACAGCTGCTTCACGCGACATTTATTAATTTACTTGTTATTACACGCGTTTATTAATGACATTTGATACAGCCTGCACAAACGATGCTTCTTGACCCAGATCGTAATGGCGTTGTATGAGATTACGAAAATTTCTATGTGCTGATGTAGGTAACTAAAATAATAAATGGCCTTAAAATTGCATGAATTTTCACAGATTGTTTAGATGATCATATACATAACTAAAATGATGATCGACTATAATAATCGAAGAGTTTTTACGAGCCGTCTAGATGGTGATATACGTAGCTAAAATAATGATTGGTATTTAGCTGCTGAGGAGTTTGACTATCGAAGGAATGTTATTTTTTGTGTTATTTGCCTGCGAGCGATGTTAGAGTATAAGAGCTGTAGTATTGGAACAGCCTTTTACACAAAATGTTCGCCGTAACTAAAGAAAGCGAACTACCGTTGCAAAAATATCGATAAATCAACCTTTTCCCCGAGAACTTTGATAATAAATCTTCAAATGAAATGGTAAAACTGCCGTGGGTTTTCCGTGACTGTTGTGTTGAAACAGTATAAAATGTTATCTGTTTGTTGATGTAACGCATGATGAGAGGATTGAAGGCTATAGAACTTAGTGGTCACAATGCTCACTATTCACATGCAGACAATGATGAAATTGACTTAGGTGCATTGATATGATATTATGATAGACGTTAAGTTTTCGAGTGCCAAAATGGCATGCAAATATTTGCCAATATTTGTAATTGGATGAAAATATTTTCACCAATATCAAATGGATATAGGTGCAATATTAACAAGTATCAAGTATACATCGCTGAGAAGTAAGAATTGATCTTTGTTACGATTTTTTCTACCGGAAAACTTTGCAACTAATCAGTTGAAAAATGAAAAACTTGTGTTCTTTATTTCTTTAGTCACTGTTGACTAACGCTTGTATGAGACGGGTATTTAGGAATAAAAAAAACGACAAGTCGCTGAAGTAATCACTGGGAATCAATGAATTTTTTAATCTAGTGATTCCTACAGGAATTATCTTGTTATTATGCTAGCACTTAAAAGTCATTTACGACACTTATTAAAATTTG
The DNA here is from genome assembly GCA_030386875.1 of Morinoia aosen. NCBI lineage: Eukaryota > Metazoa > Arthropoda > Malacostraca > Amphipoda > Talitridae > Morinoia > Morinoia aosen. The sequence continues at coordinate 36,615,963 of CM059577.1, forward strand.
CGATATACTACTGCATTTGCAACATCATTTACGGCATCACTTATTACAATTTGCGATTTAGTGCCATTTAAATTAGAATGAAACGAATTTCGTCCAAAAAACAGCGTTAGAATAGATATTGTTTTAAGAGTACAAGTCACAGAGTGAAGGATTGTATATGAGTAAGATTCATTCAGCTATGGTCAGTTTTTTCGCCACAAAGTATCGTTTACACGCTGTAATGGCCATGTACGTCTTGTTTACGTGCTGTAACGGTATACATGTACGTCTTGTTTACGTGCTGTTACGGCAATGTACGTCTTGTTTACGTGCTGTTACGGCAATGTACGTCTTGTTTACGTGCTGTAACGGCAATGTACGTCTTGTTTACGTGCTGTAACGGCAATGTACGTCTTGTTTACGTGCTGTTACGGCAATGTACGTCTTGTTTGTGCTGTAACGGCAATGTACGTCTTGTTTTCGTGCTGTAACGGTAATGCACGTCTTGTTTACGTGCTGTAACGGCAATGTACGTCTTGTTTACGTGCTGTAACGGCAATGTACGTCTTGTTTACGTGCTGTAACGGTAATGTACGTCTTGTTTATGTGCTGTTACGGCAATGTACGTCTTATTTACGTGCTGTTACGGCAATGTACGTCTTGTTTATGTGCTGTAACGGCAATGTACGTCTTGTTTACGTGCTGTTACGGCAATGTACGTCTTGTTTATGTGCTGTAACGGCAATGTACGTCTTGTTTACGTGCTGTAACGGCAATGTACGTCTTGTTTACGTGCTGTAACGGGAATGTACGTCTTGTTTACGTGCTGTTCCGGCAATGTACGTCTTGTTTACGTGCTGTAACGACCGGCAGCGTACGCGTTGACTGCGTGCAGTAGAGCTACGTTCATTTTGTATAACTTATTCTGCTATTTACGTACACAAAGTACGTACACCTAGCCGCAACAACGATGTGCGTAGATTATAATGTACTGTAACTCAAAATACATGTGGAGTATTACGTAGAGTACATAAAATACGTAGTATAAAATGTACATATCAACATACATAAACTATAATGTACGTAACGTACATTATACGTACGTACAACAGCGCACGTAGAACATAACTTTCATTCTGCAACTGCAACGTACGTAACGTACCCTTACAACAGCGCACGTAGAGTACAACCTGCGCTTATCACGTACCTTATATCAACGCACGTAGAACATATCTTTCATTCTGCAACTTCAACGTACGTAACGTACCCTTACAAAAGCGCACGTAGAGTACAACCTGCGCTCATCACGTACCTTATATCAACGCACGTAGAGCATAACTTTCATTCTGCAACTGCAACGTACGTAACGTACCCTTTCAACAACACACATAGAGTACAACCCGCTCGCACCACACAAAAGTTCGTACCCAGGCCTGACCTGGACCCGCGCTCTGTTTCTGCGCGACGACCTCAGAGAAGTTTTTGCCGCGCAGCGTTGTGGAGCCGCGGCCGATATTTCAAGTCATGTGCCAGGCTGCCCTGCGGCTCGCTTCTGCGCCTCCCCTGTCTGCCTCTGCGAACCTTCTTCGCTTTGTGCGTGGCCTGTGTCGTCTGTTCTTAACTTGTGTGCCTTGTTGTGTGCCTTGCGCTGCGTTTCAGTCATTGTTTGTTGCGTGTTTTTCTTCTTTTAGATTCTGTGTTTTATGCGTTACGCTTCGTTTTAATCATTGCTTGTTGCGTGTTTTTCTTCTTTTGAATTCCTTGTTTTATGCTTTGCGCTTCATTTTAACCCGTGACAGTTCGAGCTTTGTGTTTTTCGTTCGTCTTTTATGGATTCCGTGTCGTATTTGTTTATGTCAATTTTCTTACTATTCATGTTCACCGAGAACAATAATAATTTGAGAGCGGTGTTAGCGGTATGGTATTTTTATTTTACATAAGCAAGTCTACCTTACCGAAATATTGAACTTCCTTCCGTTACCTTCAGCATTTTCATGTTTTGTATCCCCATTCGATAGGTGTCACCATATATTGAATCTGTTAAAAATAGTACAACGTAGGTACATTATTTCAGAATGAGCTATGAAATATAACACCAAAATACCATCTACACCACCTACACGAACAACATCACCTGCACCACCTACACCACCTGCACCACCTGTACCACTTACACCACCTGCACCACCTACTCCACCTGCACCCCCTGCACCACCTGCACCACCTGCACCACCACGCGTCCCTCTCTGTGACCTCGGCAAAAAATGTCCGACCTTGTCAAGGTTGAGCGGCGCCTGTGTGGAGGCCTGGTGTTATTGGTGGTGGTGGTGGTGGTGTTATTGGTGGTGGTGGGGTTATTGGTGGTGGTGTTACTGGTGGTGGTGTCACTGATGGTGGTGTCACTGATGGTGGTGTTACTGGTGGTGTTATTGGTGGTGTTACTGGTGGTAGTGCTATTGGTGGTGGTGTTACTGGTGGTGGTGTCACTGGTGGTGTTACTGGGGGTGGTGTTACTGGTGGTAGTGCTATTGGTGGTGGTGTTACTGGTGGTGGTGTCACTGGTGGTGTTACTGGGGGTGGTGTCACTGGTGGTGTTACTGGTGGTGGTGTCACTGGTAGTGCTATTGGTGGTGGTGTTACTGGTGGTGGTGTTATTGGTGGTGTTGGTGATGGTGGTGTCATTGGTGGTGGTGCTATTGATGGTTGTTATTGAAGGTGGTGTCACTGATGGTAGTGCTATTGGTGCTGTTATGAGTGATGCTCCATAAATAATACAGTGTGTCGTTGCACACGTACAAATTACACACACCACACAAGTCGTGTGGGAGCTTATTTCCTAATTTCTTTCTATTTATTCCCATTTCTTTCTTCGTTTACACTAAGTTATTTAGAAAGCACTAAAATAAATTAATTGAAGACAACTCTCCTAGGTTACATGATGCCGAATTTTCAAACTTCGTATGAAAGATAAACATAAAAAAGCTCAAGTAGCGTAGCCAAGTCTACAGAAGAACTTTCTCTGCCAGCTGTTCCGCTACAGCCACGTAACTTGCGTGAAAATCTTCCAAAGACACAACAACACTGACTTTTTGACCGTGAATTCTATCCTGTCGGTGAATTTGTCTTTTCCAATGGTCTCCTTATCCGGTACAACGTAGTATAAATTATTGTCTTGTTATGTTGGCTTCTTTATTTTTCAGTTTTTTTCATGCGAAGTATGTGTATATTTTTTGGAGTGCAGCATTTTATCCCGTCTGGGATTTTTTTATATTTATATTTTGTCATTTCAGTGAATATTTTTCTGTATTTTAGTCTGTGGATATTTGCTTATTTTCTTTTTTCTCATGTCTTACCTGAGAATATTTTCTCTATTTCGAATATTTTATCTGGCCTTGTACGACAATATTTTTAAATGTATTATTTTTTATCCTGTCTATGAAATTTTCATGCATTTTTTATTTTGTCTTATTTTGTCTGTGAATATATTTTACATCATCTATTATAACTTGCCATTGAATATTCTTCTATGTCTTGTATTTTGTAGGCTTGCGATTTTTTTTTCTATTTGGCTCTTTTTTCGGTTGCACTTTCATGAAGTTGGATCCCACTTCACATTGATTGGGCTGTAGATGTAATCATCATTATATTTAAACCTTCATCAAGTCAAATGCAGAGTTTGTTTTTTACCTCAATGGTCTAGTAAAGTACACGAAAATAATTTGTTTATTCTCAGAATCTGAAATGATAAAACGAATTTTTATAGATTCATTTGTGTAAAATTGAAAGATTCTCACTGAGTTTAGCAGAGAGAATCTTCCAGTAATTTTGTTAACTCTGAGTAAATCAACTTGCGTTGTCCATTTTAATACACTCGTTTAATACACTCGAATTATAGTACTTATAATGTAGCTTCCTGAAATAAAATCCAGCTTTATCTTCACATTTTTTTGAGATGTTATCGAAGTTTACTATCGCCTTGTTCACCATCAAGTTGTTCTTTATTTACACTGGCAAGTTTTTCTGAGCTCCACACACACGGTGCGGTCGACACCTGAGTGTTTACTTAACGCGCGGGCGGTGCGACCACATGTCTGTGTGACGCGCTGAATTCCACGCACTTTTGGGATGACACAACAGCCTTCACTTCAAAGGAATCTCAAATCATCATTGTACACAAACTTGAACTTTCTTAAGGACATCATTGTACACAAACTTTAACTTTCTTAAGGACATCATTGTACACAAACCTGAATTTTAGTGAGGGAGGATATCATCGTAAACAAACTTGAAACTTAGTGAGAATATCGTATTACACAAACTTGAACATTCTCAAAAACATCATTGCACGCAAACTTGAACATTCTCAAAAACATCATTGTACACAAACTTGAACTTTAGTGAGGACATCGTTGTACATAAATTGAAACTTCAATGAAGGCATACATCGTTGTACAAAAACTTGAGCAACAGTACTTTTATCATTGTACACAAATAGGAACCGTACTAAGGTGACCATAATATCCGAACATGAACTGCGGTGAAATGGTCATTGCAACCTTAACCACGTGATTCAGTTGCGTCCTATTCAAGCAGGAACAATTCATCCCCCGCACGATTCAGCCACGTGTGATTCAACTACCCGCGTAATTATCCCCGTGAGATTCAACCCCGCACGATTCAATTACATACGATTCAACCACGTGTGATTCAACCACGTACGATTCAACCACGCGCGATTCAACCACGCACAATTCAACCACACACGATTCAACCACGTGCTATTCCACCGCTCATGATTCAAGCACGCGCAATTCAACTACGTGCTATTCAACCACGCACGATTCAACCACGCGCAATTCAACAACGGGCGATTCAACCACTCATGATTCGAGCGCGCGAAATTCAACAACGTGCAATGCAACCGCGCATGATTCAACTACGCGCAATTCAACAACGTGCAATTCAACCGCTCGTGACTCAAGCACGCGCGATTCAACCCCGCGCGATTCAACCGACCATACACGATTCAAGCACGTGCGATTGATGCAGGTACATCAGCTGCATCCCCATAGACTGCGGCTCTAACCTTGCACTTGCTGCTCGTTTGCAGCCCGAGTACGCAGAGGTTGCTTCATCTGTGCTCAGACGTGACGCAAATAGCGGCCTAGATCTCCTAGAGATGCAGGTTAGAGAACTTCATCCTAGCTTCGACACGGGGGCTGTTCCTCGCCCTTGTTCCTTCATTGAGCTGCCATGCTAATTTAGCATCAGAGTCTCGTAACTTATAACGCAATCGAGGTCATGGGAGTGTTTCTTATTGGAGTTGAAGGAGTAAAATACGAAGTGAAGTAATGTTTTCGTTAACATGGATCGACTCAGTTCAACGTGGTCTTATTCCACTCACGGAGTGTGTTTGTAAAAGTAGATTTTGATGTGATTCTCCTTTAAACGCGAAGCCTAATTTGCTTCGTTAGTTACGTTTGTTTTCCAAAAATTAGAGATATGATGTTTCTCAAAAATAGGAAGGCAAAGACGACTTATTGGCTAAGTGACTATGGACTAATATCAATATGCAATAAAGATCTTAAAGTCAGCTCTATGGTTCTATTAATTATAGTTGTTTCCGATATACATGGGATCTCAAATGCATGTGAGGGGGTGATGGAGAAATAAGCAATGTTTATTTGGAGGGGAATTTTGTGGACTAATGAAATATCAGAGGTCGAATATCGCACTCAAAGAGAGTCAAGTGCGCTTCTGGTATGGAGTAATCCGAGTAGGTACAATGGTGTAGTATGCTGTACGCAGGTCAGAAATGACGTACAAGAAGTACATTTGAAGCACCTGTAAAGGAATTAATCTTTACCCTACAGCAGCCCCCCAGTCTAACTTTTTCGCCGGAGCAAGCATGTTTTTCGCCGCCTAAGCGATTAATTACTTGGGAGGTGAAAAACATGCATGCTCCGGCGAAAAAGTTAGACTGGGATTTTATATTATTTTCCGGCACTCTTGTGTCATAGATCCCTTGAACTATATATGGCTGCTGAAGTTCCCAGATTCCTGTCACGTATCACTGAGACCCAGGAATGATGCTAAGGTCATGACCACACATCCTACATAATCTAATCTTGAAAAAGACAATAAAAAAGTTACAAACTTTCAGTTTCGTTACTTCCGATGCCTGCTCTGACACTCAAACTAGCAATAAAAAAGTAAACCCAAAATACGACAATGCGCGTAAAGCACAACTTAATTTACAAACTGAGAAACTTTGCATTGAATAACGTATCTTACGATCAAAATCAAGGAACAAACCATAAATCTGTATAATTGTTATTAAATTGAAAATTTTCGTTAAACTCGTGCTTCAGTTAGTGAATCACATTCAAAATACAGTACACTCGTATTGATGCTTGTGATGCCAAGCACATCCAGTAACACGACCCCGTAGAATTCTTTTGCCTTCTGATGTTGAGTTTCCTCCTTGTGGTGGTAGCGGACACAATCGTGTGTCACTTCCTGGAGGTCCGAGACCAGCGTTCGCGGGTGTTTTCCAGACACGTGTGAAGCTCTTCTGGGTTTGATGAGATACTTCCTCTGCAACACGGGAAAAGATTATGTAAAGGAGATTTTCAGTGGATTTGTAAAATTGATATTGCTGTAAAAAGGGGAAATATAATTCAGTAACTATTTTCCCCGTTACTGAATAGGTTGTCGAATTTATATTTTCTGTGAATAAATGGAAAATATTATCTACGCAATAGTTCTTTCGAGGTAAGCTCTCTAGTTCCCCGACTGGTTTGTGCTTTGGCAAGTGAGTACAGGCCGATGTTTTCTTCGAAAGTTCTCATTATATAAGTACTTTTTAAATATAAAAAATTGCCAAATTGCCATTTAACAAATTCCAAATTGACAATATTTTCCGTTTCACTGAAAATGTTCCTTGGGTAATTTTTCCTTCTCTTGCACAGAAAATATCCTCCTAAAGCCAGCTATGTATCTGAAACTAAGAACATAAAGGTCCTTTCTTCACAGACGAATCATGTGAGGTAGACAATAGCCGTGTCAGGGTTAAATACATAATTGAGAGAAGAATTTGTCCATACCACTGCCTGTATCACGGCTACGGAGGTCTATAAGATTCATCAAAAGGACTCAACCAATGCCTCCTACATCTGGATGTGCAGGAGGCCTCGTATACCTCCAATATCGGGAGATGTAGAAAGACTCTTATACCTCCTAATCAGGAGGTGTAGGAGGCCTCTTATACCTCCTAAATCGGGAGGTGTAGGAGGCCTCTTATACTTCCTAATCAGGAGTTGTAGGAGGCCTTTTGCCTTCTGCCCTCCTAAATTTTGTGTAGAAAGCCTCTTATACCTCTTAATAGGGAGGTGTAGAAAGCCTCTTATACCTCCTATATCTAAAAGTGTAGCAGGCTTACTAGATCGGGAGGTATAGGAGGTCTCCTGTACAGGGAGGTGTAGGAGTCATTGCATTGACTCAAACCGTGTGAAACTTGAAATGAAACACGAACAGAGACGCGTTGTAATCGAAGATTTTACGCGATAAACAACACTGGGATCTCACATGACTCAATATTAGTAACAGAACAATACAACTACCTCCATAGTATCTTGTTGGAAAGCACCCTGTGACACCCTGAAAATTACTCACTGCATTGTCGCCTTTGGGATTCGAACCGGGGATCTGCAGCACGGAATGCAAGCTCGTTACCACTAACCCACGGGTTCACAGGTAACCGTATGGCGCTATACATGAAAAATTCATGCTCATGCAGAGGGACTATGAGCATGAACGTATGGGAGAGTTGGAGCGTAATTTGGCCGAGGCAGCTGTGCTGGATAGAGAGAGTCGCAGCAAAAAATGGCGACCGAGAGCAGGGTTGTTCGGCAGCCTTGGGTGACCTTAGCGAAGGGGAGGTGTGGGTGCGGTGGGGAGTAATAAAAGGGTACGTGGGGTGTGGGGGAACAGGGGATGAGGGGAGTGCCATGGAAGTTACGGAGCACCGCAAGGAAACGGAGAAAGTATACCAGTAGAGATACAAATGATGGGATACAAAAATGGAGATGCGAGTTAAAAATATTTAGATGGGTGTAAGAAGATAGAAGCTAAAAGCATGGGTAAAATAAATTAAGGATTCACGTACTAAAGGCATAAGATGCAAAACATTAGCATTAAAATAATAGGCAAAAATTGTATGTGAATTTTCGGAAGCCGCATCAACACACTACCATGTGAAGAGTTCAAAAGTGACCAGAAAACGAGAGTCTCTTGATATTTCCAATCAGCACACATTTGTACTATTCTTTAGTTTCCTGCGCATGCCTTTCTTACCTAACACATATTTCTATTTGACTTACATTTTCATTTGTCACAATCATTTCTATGCACCAAACATGTTAGCTTCCTCTATCACACGCTGCCCTGCAACTCGAATAGAAGTCACACCACCTCACATGGCGCTGTATCGCGAGCAAATTTTGTTTCTATTTGTATATTTTAGTGGAAATTTGCTCGCGTAACTTATATTTTTGCAATTTTTATAGCCTTCTCAACCTTTGCTTGAATGCTTCAAAGGCATCCTTCGTACAAAGGGCAGTAGCGCCCACCCAAAAGTTTCCTTGAGACTTAGAGCACCCACTCAAAAGGACGTTCTTGGGACTAAGGGCACCCACTCACAAGGACGTTCTTGGGACTAAGGGCACCCACTCAAAAGGACGTTCTTGGGACTAAGGGCACCCACTCAAAAGGACGTTCTTGGGACTAAGGGCACCCACTCAAAAGGACGTTCTTGGGACTAAGGGCACCCACTCAAAAGGACGTTCTTGGGACTAAGGGCACCCACTCAAAAGGACGTTCTTGGGACTAAGGGCACCCACTCAAAAGGACGTTCTTGGGACTAAGGGCACCCACTCAAAAGGACGTTCTTGGGACTAAGGGCACCCACTCAAAAGGACGTTCTTGGGACTAAGGGCACCCACTCAAAAGGACGTTCTTGGGACTAAGGGCACCCACTCAAAAGGACGTTCTTGGGACTAAGGGCACCCACACAAAAGGACGTTCTTGGGACTAAGGGCACCCACTCAAAAGGACGTTCTTGGGACTAAGGGCACCCACTCAAAAGGACGTTCTTGGGACTAAGGGCACCCACTCAAAAGGGCTTTCTTGGGACTAAGGGCACCCACTCAAAAGGACGTTCTTGGGACTAAGGGCACCCACTTAAAAGGGCTTTCTTGGGACTAAGGGCACCCACTCAAAAGGACGTTTTTGGGACTAAGGGCACCCACTCAAAAGGACGTTCTTGGGACTAAGGGCACCCACTCAAAAGGACGTTCTTGGGACTAAGGGCACCCACTCAAAAGGGCTTTCTTGGGACTAAGGGCACCCACCCAAAAGGACGTTCTTGGGACTAAGGACACCCACTCAAAAGGGCTTTCTTGGGACTAAGGGCACCCACCCAAAAGTTTTCTTGAGACTTAGAGCACCCACTCAAAAGGACGTTCTTGGGACTAAGGGCACCCACTCAAAAGGGCTTTCTTGGGACTAAGGGCACCCACCCAAAAGTTTTCTTGAGACTTAGAGCACCCACTCAAAAGGACGTTCTTGGGACTAAGGGCACCCACTCAAAAGGACTTTCTTTGGACTAAGGGCATCCACTCAAAAGGACTTTCCTGGGACTAAGGGCACCCACTCAAAAGGACTTTCTTGAGACTAAGGGCACCCACTCAAAAGGACGTTCTTGGGACTAAGGGCACCCACTCAAAAGAACTTTCTTGGGACTAAGGGCATCCACTCAAAAGGACTTTCCTGGGACTAAGAGCACCCACTCAAAAGGACTTTCTTGAAACTAAGGGCACCCACTCAAAAGGACTTTCTTGAGACTAAGGGCACCCACTCAAAAGGGCTTACTTGGGACTAAGGGCACCCACCCAAAAGTTTTCTTGAGACTTAGAGCACCCACTCAAAAGGACGTTCTTGGGACTAAGGGCACCCACTCAAAAGGACTTTCTTGGGACTAAGGGCACCCACTCAAAAGGACTTTCGTGAGACTAAGGGCACCCACTCAAAAGGACTTTCTTGAGACTAAGGGCACCCACTCAAAAGGGCTTACTTGGGACTAAGGGCACCCACTCAAAAGGACTTTCTTGGGACTAAGGGCACCCACTCAAAAGGACTTTCGTGAGACTAAGGGCACCCACTCAAAAGGACTTTCTTGAGACTAAGGGCACCCACTCAAAAGGACTTTCTTGAGACTAAGGGCACCCACTCAAAAGGGCTTTTCATGATATCAAGAGAAACAAGAAACATCGATTCAGGAAATTACAGTCGTACAACTCGAGCAAATCAAAGGAGAAACATTAGGGTAATGTCAAGATGAAGTATTTGCGCTTAATTTTAAGATCTACGTGATGAATAATATTTAAACAATCATAAAGAAAACCTTCCTAATCTTATAAAATCCTTCAAGTTCATACTACGTACATTTTAAATTGCAACCATTTTACACAAAATTTCGCACACGTTGAACCTTTGTGTGATTATTTTTTAAGCAAAAACTGACCTGCCGATACATCACGCATAAACTTTTGCTCGTTATTTATGCATAAAGTTTACAGCAACACACGAACAGGAGTGTAGAATGTTGACTTCTACTCTCCTTCTGTTGTTCGTAATCACTGTTGTTCGTAACTGTTGTTCGTTGTTTGTAATCAACATGAACCTTTCTCTATGTAGACGCGGAGCTGTGTTAGTGTGCACTCCGACATTACTTGTGAAATATTCAATTCATATATGCCCTACACTGATATTTCTTAACGTTCGTGACATTGAGTTTGTGATACACTAAAACATTCATTAATAATTGTGATATTCAAAGCATGTACAGAACACACTATATAAACATTCAATAATGTTTGTGGAATTCAATTTTCACTACATTAACATTGGTGATATTCAACTTATGTATTCACTACAATAACATTTGTGACATTCAAATTATGTGTTCACTACAATAACATTTGTGACATTCAAATTATGTGTTCACTACGATAACATTTGTGACATTCAAATTATGTGTTAACTACAATAACATTTGTGACATTCAAATTATGTGTTCACTACAATAACATTTGTGACATTTAAATTATGGGTTCACTACAATAACATTTGTGACATTCAAATTATGTATTCGCTACAATAACATTTGTGACATTCAAATTATGTATTCACTACATGAACATTCATTAACATTTGGGACGTATAAATCATGCATGCACTCTTAAATTCCAAAAACTTTCCTTGCAGAACTTCTGCGCTCGCTGTGTTTCACTAGAACAGCTAAACCTATGGAGACGATCTGTATCTTATGCATTTTACAATATACTGCTGCGTATGTATTTTACAATTGACTTTATAGTACATTGCTGCAGGTGTACAAAAAATTTCCCTCCTAAAGTTTGTTCGCTACATATTTCGTTGTTTCTATTAATTTTCCTTATGAAATTCAGCATTATGTTTGTCAATACAAATGTTGCTACGAGTGTACGAAGCATTTTTCTCACAAATTTCATACAAATGGGTGGTTTATTTTCTCTCATCAGATATTCTCATAAAGTTCAGCTATATATTTTACAGAATATTGGTGCAGGTATATTGAGTGCAGGTATATTGGGAGGTGAATATTGGTGCAGGTATATTGGGTGCAGGTATATTGGGTGCAGGTATATTGGAAGGTGAATATTGGTGCAGGTATATTGAGTGCAGGTACATTGAGTGCAGGTATATTGGGTGCAGGTATATTGGAAGGTGAATATTGGTACAGGTATATAAATATAGCGACAAGTCTGGGCGCCTGATGTTGAGTCCAGCTAGCGGTCGAATTCGTTCTAAAAACAGACAAAATTAGGTCATTTTGACCATTAAACAGGCCAATTTGGGCACCCTGAACATCGTATCTCAGCTTTAGCAGCACCTGACCCCTCCATGTGGCACCTGCCCGCCTGACGTCACTTCCTTCTCTGGGCGGCAGTTCAGTTGGGCACCTAAAAAACGGAACAGCTCGCGCCTGCGCAGAACACGCGTCGTCCGTCAGATGTCGCTTTCCTGGAATTTTGTGGGCAAGGCCGTTCGTGTCAAGGGAGGGGGCCTTTCTCGACGGGGGTTAACGCTCCCTTCCCCCGCTCTTGAAAGGAATGGTGAACGACACAGCAGGGCTTTGGAGGTTGTTTTCGTAATTTTATTAAAATGCTGCTCACTGAGAAATTAAAGCGAGAAGAAGCGATTTGTAACCAGGATGCTCAACTGCACTCTGCAGTCGTAGCATATTTTTTCGTGAATGTGAAATTCAGACACTTTTCCTCTTAATTTTTGCTCTTTTGACCTCATTTGTAAACGGAATCAACTCGCTTCACGCACGGAGCTTCCGTATCTTGAACGAAGAATATCGATCGCCACGAAGCACGGAGTGGGCTCGGCGGAGAAATAATGGAAAGAAACGTAATGCCTTTGCGCGTTTTTACACGCACAGAAACACTGTACAACTACGTTTATCATCATTATTTAGTTATATGTTAGGTTGCTCAGACTAGTTGAATTCCCCTAATAATAATATTGCGGAGACCGAGCTGTGAATACATTTTGAATCACTACCCTTGAATATTGCTTTCAAATATATTAAAAAGGCTCAATGGCAATTAATGTGTACTCTGCAACATGGTTACAGAATGAACTCTTAAGCCTCAAAATATTTGCGGCGAAAGATTATTGTAAAATTTAATAATAATCCTTACTACAAGCTAACACTCCTTATTATCAATGTAAGCAGATGTCAAGCTGCCTCTTGACGTTTAAAATTTCAAAATAATGCTGAATTTAACAAAAATCCTAACTACGAGCTAACACTCCTTAATATCAATGTAAGCAGATGTCAAGCTGCCTCCCGACGTATCAAATTTCAGAATAATGCTGAATTTGGGATTTTTCCCGTGGGTGCAAAAATTAGAGTTAGAATCCTTAGCGCTAATTTGGCAAACATGTGTAACAGTTAACTTTCGTACTATCTACTACCTGTGACTCATACATAGCATGAATCACTTCAAAACCCCATACTCTTCAATGTAAATAACCTAACACACCCCGCCCTCTGTGGCAGTAAGAAGAACTGGCTTCATGGGGGGATGAAAAACAGTTTTCTATTTTAATAAAGTACTAAATTGAACTGAAACTGTTCTATGTAAATCGTAGTTCACTTAAAAATTAAAAAATTGACTTGCAATGAGACTAGTTCATTACAAGGTCGTTACATATTTTAAACAGAACTTTCCTCTAACATTCATAATGATTGTAGGATCAGACTTCGGAAACGTGCGTAGGGAGTCGGAGTATCGGAGGTTGCAGCAGCAACTTGTAGCTCGATTGTCAGTATGCGATGATCAGTTGTGCGCGGAGGAGTGGGCAGTTCAGCTCACTGTTGTTTTGGCTGAAACGTCTGTGGGACGGGTCAATCTCGTGAATTAGTTGAATATTATTTGAAAGTATTTGGTGGACACTTCAGTTAAGTTAACAAGCTACACGAGGTATTTTTGGACTACAATACGGCTCTATGAGGAGTTTGTTAGTGATCTATGTAGCGTTGAAGTCTCCGTTATTTATTTAAATCGGGACTTACATATGTTATGTCATATTATTCCTGGGCACTACAAGTTCGTCGAGTAACTGTTGTGAGACCCTGCAGTGTACGTCCACAAAATTTTCATTTGAAATTAGAATCTAATTGTTACGCCCGTCAAAGCAGGTCATCTCGATGTGTCACCGGGTATAAAAATCTCAATAAAATTTGTCATTGGATGTTCGAAAACTTGACATAGTTAGACGAACACAAAGATGTGACAGTATTTGGGGCACCACGCTTCTATTTGTGTACGGTTGTTTACATTTTAAGATTCAGATATTTGCTTCACTCATTTAGCGCATTTCGCACGGCCCTTGGCGTTCAGTGCCGGGATTTACATTTATTGAGCTTCAATCGAGTTATTGACAATTTCTTCCAATAGAAGCAATACTACAACGAAAATTCGAAGCGTTTAAAAATTATTCGAAAGTGATGAATTTCTAATTTTTTTCTGGTTTAAGACGAATGTTTTTGGAATGTTTGTTTTGTTTTTATATACTAAAACAAAACAATAAATATCCTTCTATTAAATTGATCTAGTGTTCAGCTCAGCCTAATTTTAAAATGTATTAAAGTGTCTGGTCTCAATACTAAAGGAGCCTTAGATGATTCCTCCCAAGTACTCCCTGGGGGGAAATGTGAAGTCCCGGTCTGTTAGTTAGGTAGGTCTTTTTTGTTGAAATGCAATAGGTTTTGGTTTTGTAACGGACCAATTTTTTTCGGTTCACTACTTTCCTGTTTTTTAGTATCTTTTTCAGTTACCTTTCCTGTTCAACTTCCATCAATTTATTTTTCATCTTACTGTTCCTATACGAGGTGATCTTGTGTATATATTCCCCGTTCCCTAAACTCCGTACTAAATGGTTACATCCTACTTCCTCTCTTTGGAACACCTGTTTTGTTGTTAGGCAGGTTAAATTAGAGAAAATGAATGATGATTTTTTCAAAAGCAATCTCTCAATAATTGTAAAAATGTAGGTACTCATTGCTTGAAAACATAGGTGCTTGTTTGCTATGTGTCACCACATTGTAATTTAAATTTTCTAACTTTCATTCATGGTTGGTTGTTCTCATTAATGAGTTTGACCCGATTAATGTTTAACTTTGACCTAAATTTACGCTATCAAGGATGCATGAAACTTCAGGTAATTAAATTGCGAAGCACTCACAAATAGCAATGAATCGAACTATGTTTGCATTAGTATTGTGTAACAAATGTTGCCAGATGGAGGTCTTTATCACGTACATTGAGTAGGTCATGTTGATACTTAACCCAATGAAGATCAAATAAGGACATTAAATGTGCCCAACTCAGTATGACGACTGAACTTCACGCAAATTTTCACATGCTTTATTTCCATGTTGACTACTACGTATTGGGACATATGTGTACCACTTGGTATATTGCTCGTTTTCATGCAGGCATAAATACATAGCATTTCAATTACTTCACCACCTTTTTTCAAATTTGATTTTAGCTTTCGAGGTATTTTCGTAGATATTATCGTGCAATTATATTTTCCACACTCTTTGGTAATGATAAGAATGGGTTTGAGTGGTAGAGTCGGGTTTTCGATTCTGCTACTCTCAACCTAACCGAACCAACCATACAATGGTAGTGAACATGTTAAAACGTAGAACTTGATCTCCCATTTTACGGTGCAAGTGCCATTTCTCGTCATCTCTCGGCACCCATTTCTTTCTATCACATGCTCATTTTGTTAAGAGTTAGAGTTCGACCTTCGGTAAAATGCAGAAACACGCGCAAGTCAGATTGGATACCTTGCAGCATTCGCTGCAGTGTCTGAACCCTCGTAATGCGGGTGGTACCATCTAAAATTTTCATTTGTTATCCACTCCTAGGGGTAAATGTGAGGTTCCGAGCCGAGAGTTAGGTATGCCTTCTTTATATTGAAATAAAATGTTTTTCGTTAGGTTAACGATCATCTTTTTTCGGTTCGCTGCTGTCCTGTTTTTCAGCATCTACTACTTTCTTCTTCAAATTAAATCCTGTTTCATGAACTTCTTTCTCAACTTACAGTTTTAATGCACCTTGTGCATAGATTCCGTGTTCCTCACGTCCGTACTAAATGGTACCTTCCTCCTTCCGCTCTCTGGAATGCCTTTGTCGCGGTTGAGGAGGCTCAAATTAACATCCAATTGAATCTAATTTTCTTATATCATCACCATGGGTTTCCTCACCGCCAGTTCCCCTCAAATAGTGAATGCGGATAAGCGTGCAAGGTTGGCCGTCGAAATAGCCTGATCTATCATGAACTAGCTTTAGCTAATAGGAACGTAACTTATTCCACCGTAAGAGGTGGAAGTAGTGTAGTAGTTTCACGAATCGTTTCCATGGCAAAGATGTTTTCATAGATGAAAGTGAATAGACTATTCAGTATGGGTTGAGGAACCTGTGGATTATATGTACAAAGTGTGTTCTCACTCTGGCTAACCTGCGCGTAGAAACAGCAAGTTGTTAAGAAGGAAGAGGTAGAAAAGGCAAAGAAGGTATTGAAACTGAAAGAAGCAAAGTGGGAGCGAAACACAAGTCCCGAAGGCCTATCTGTAGCTGAAGTAACCTACATATGTAGCTATATCTCTCCTGATTGCGCGCCTGTCCCCATAACGTACGATAGGCAAACCTAACTGACTAAACCTACTGCGTTTTTTAGAGTGAAGGGGAATAATCAACCAATTTATCAGGAATAAAATATTATCGAATTTGTAGTTGCTTTTTCGTAAAATATCTTTTTAATACTGTAGAATTAGACACAAATTGGTATAATACGTTCACACTGTGTAACTGTGTAAATAGTTCCGTTATTATGAGATAAATTGCTACTGTTGCAGAGTCAGTTAATGTTGATAAATTTTTGATAGGTTTCAATTTGATAGAGGAAGGGATAAATATGTGAATAAATCGTAGGTTTCTTGAAGGAATGTATAATTGAATTTAAGTGCTTCACGTCTGTTACAATAATAAATTATCTCATCGTTCAATTAGAATTACGCAGAAATTATTTTTCAGCTTCATCGCATTACATAGTATCCCAATTAAACAACGAAGCTCATTCATGACACTGCCGAGTTTGAGTTTATGTTATCGAACAAGTTTTATCGGAGGTCACGCTGGAATAACTAGTCGATCACACTGTTGTATTGATTCATAGTACAATTTAACATATTGCGACGCTAACTTTGCCCTTTCAAAGTGGCAAGGCTTAGCAAATTTGAAGGAATACCTTCCATGGTGACAATTTTGTTCATTTCGCAATGATCTGCGTAACCGCAAAAATTTTTGCTAACATAGTTCCTTTAAAGGAAGTAGAAACTAGCCCTAGTACTCTGCTAGTTACACTAGAAGTGCGAGTTACGGAGTGAATAGGTTGGGCCTATTGCACTACTTCGATACGCCCTAAATAGTGTAAGAATAGAGTTTCAACTTCGCTGAGATTCCTCAATATATTCGCTTCAACTGAATGGAAACCGTGGGAGAAATCTTTATTAAAAGGTACATGAATTTTAATTCAAGCCCAGACACTATATCTTAAAGTTCATATCATTTTCTAAACTCCGGACTTTCATGGGCTTATTCGCGTGGTAAGACTGTTGAACCGAACTAACTCATTTTCATTGTAACACATGAAGCCTTTAGACAGTTTAGTTGCTTTGTGTTGGTCACCAAGTTGAGATAGTTGGAAGGAGTTGGTTGTGAAAGTAAACATCACCTGTGTTTTTACGCTGCTCTGCATGCGGTGTGGTACAGCCACGCCCTGGCCAGTGTACGGTGTTCGTTGCAACGTTTTCCAGCTCTCCAGTTTGTGTCCTGTGTTCTGAATCCACTATAAAAGAACACGTAACGAAAAAATATATCACACATTGACCGTTCAAGGAATGGCACGAGCAATATTTGCTTACGTAAGCAAGAAGAGTATCCGTGACTGTAAAGATCGGTTGTATGCTTTATGCCCTAAATCCACTATAAAACAACACGTAACGAAAAAATGTTTCATTCTTTGGCCTTTCAAGAAATGGCACAAGCAACATTTGCTTACGCAAGCACAATTAGAGTGTCCGTGATACCTGTTTACCAATGTACGTATACATATGATACCTATGAATAAAAACGAAACCCCGAATAAGGCCGTTTCCAAAGTTGACGTTTTAATTGTGGTTTAAAATTTGTCAGCGATATCAATACACTCTTCATACTTATTTCACAAAGAAAAAAATAGCATGGAATCTCGAACGTCGTCTGAGTCTATCTATTAAGGCTGAGGAAAGGTTCTGGGAATCGCCGAACACTCTAAATTTATTGTATTTTTAGTAGTGCTTGTAACTTATCGGCTATAACTTCCATGGCTGCCATCATCCAAAAAGTCGCTCAATTTTGAGGTAAAACAAGAAACTCTTCAAATATGAACTGACCTAACTTGAAGTGAGAGCCTGGGTGTATAAGGCATGGAGATCATCGTAGTACATCTATGGTCAAAATACAATGTGCAATAAGATAATCCATTTTTAACTAATACGTATCTAAAAGTTCGTAGTTGCGAATCAAGTTTAAATACACTCGCAAAATTTTTTCCATTTATATCTGCTTTGACGATCACTGATTATTTTTTACTCTTATTGATCAGGAACTGTATAAGTTCACGGTTTTTTCGGTACCGTGAAAAAAGTCTTGGGATGAATCTCTTCATGCTTTGCGGTCACAGTATTGTCGAAATTCTTCCTCAAATTATAAATCCCATTACTACAGAATAGAAAAAAATACGAAAACCGAGAATTATTACTAGAGAACTGATAAATCCTAGATATTTCATATAGAAGATATACAATAAAATTATTTGCTTAGTCGATTCTGGATATGAAAAGAAGCTTCATGTCTCAATGCATTTTCAAGTTAAATTGTTATGCCCCGCACGAAATTTTAATTATACTAAGGCGTTTAGAAACTGTGCACCCTCATGATTCTGTGGTCATTACTGTCATTCCCTCAAAAAATCCACACATGCAACTAAAAAAAACTCCCCTATTCTTTAACAGATGTGAAATGCCTTCCTTATATACCTAGAAAACCAAGTCGAAAACTTAAAAACCCTCGTTCGTTCAAACTTATTATTACCAACACACAAAGATGGGCTCGCACAGCTTGTTGTTATGGACGGTGGTGGTGCTAAGGGCTGCGCTGTGCTCGTGTTTCACGCGCCTGGAACCCTTGCATCTGAACGACCAATTTTCGTCACACCTGGAGCGCCAATTTCCGTCCAGCGGCAGCGCAGATTTCCTCCCGCACGAGCCGGCCACGCTCGACATCGAGCAGGCCGTCGACAGAGGGGAGGCACTGCAAAATATCTTTGAAGTTGAGAACCTCGGTGACTACATGGCCAGAGAAATAGAGACCGTTGGTTTTGACAGCAGCAGTGGTCATAGGGACCAGAACGTGGAGCTGCCGAGAGGGTTTCTCAGAGTGCTGGGGCAATCTTCGTCCACGGTGAAGAAGAAGACTTCACACGCCGCAAAGACTGGTGGTGGTCTGCAGCCTGTGTCCTTCAGGCCGTGTCCTGGAGGTGGGTGTTTTGAGTTAAAGGCTGATGAGTTTTTAGAGAAAATTTGGATCCTTGGTAACAAAAGTTAGATAAAACTGGATCAGTTATTTGTGACACGAATATTATTTCCGTTATTTAGCCGTGTTCTGGAGGTGAGTCATTTGAATAAAATGGCGACAGAAGAGGTTTTTCCTCGAAATTAATTACCATGGTAACTACAGATTTTGTTAAATTGGATTGGCAATCTAAGTCAAAAAAAATATTTCCGTTATGATTGTTTATTTATCAAAAAGTAATTTAATAGACTCGGTTCCAGTAATGAAATTGAAGTGAAGGATCACTGAAAGTGAGTGCTAACTTGGCCATACTGCCAAATAATTTATGTACAAGGGATTTATTACAGGGACTGCATTTCGTTTACTTTTGTCTATGAATTTTAGTTAACGGTCGTGTAAGGTGTAGAAATTTCTGAGCTTCCCCTGTCTTTGGCATAAATTTCGGTGCCTCATATACAGAATTTCGGTGCCTCATATACAGAATTTCGGTGCCTCATATACAGAATTTCGGTGCCTCATATACAGAATTTCGGTGCCTCATATACAGAATTTCGGTGCCTCATATACAGAATTTCGGTGCCTCATATACAGAATTTCGGTGCCTCATATACAGAATTTCGGTGCCTCATATACAGAATTTCGGTGCCTCATATACAGAATTTCGGTGCCCCATATACAGAATTTCGGTGCCTCATATACAGAATTTTGGGGCCTCATATACAGAGTTTCGGTGCCTAATTTACAGAATTTCGAAGTCAGGTTGAAAGGAGGTGGATATCTGCATCGCGAGGCAGACCCGGTGCTGCTATATTCCAATATCCTCGATGCTTTTGTCAATAAATTAAATACCCGCTTTTGATGATCAGTTTCAAAATAAAATGTTGATAAAATCGGGAAAATATTCGTTTTCGAGTGTTGTTAACTGCCACTCATTTTCCTACAGAATGTTTCAAATGAAAGGCATGAATATTTTGTAGTAACATGAAAGATGAATAATGAAGATGTGAAAGAATGTACGGATTAAATAGCCATTATATTATGCCCGTCGTATACGCTGGAAAAAGTGTACGTGCGCTAAGGTATAATTAAGTCATGATCGCGAGATACGATAATGAATTCAGCTGTTTTGTCAGGAGGCGGTAGTTAACTAATCACATACACCAGCTTTTGTGAGCGTTTGATATTTTGTTCGCTGTCATGTCGAATTATTTTTAGCGTCCGGATAAATACTCGTCTAGAATGCCATTCCTTGCATATACCCAGGATAAAGCTGAATAAAAATTCTTCACCGATAGAACATACCAATTTCAGTTAATGGAACATCGACGTAAAAAATATCTCACATTGTCTGCCGGTAACAATCCCCAGTAACAATCCCCTCGATTTCCATGACTCATGCAGCATTTAACGTTTAATTTTTTCGATATCACGTTCCATTAACATTTCCCTCGAGATAATGCGATGGTTGCTGGTGTTGTGTGGGAGATAAAGTGAAGGCCGTGAAGCTTAGCAGTTACATAAAGCCTTGGGGGCACCCACACTCGTACATACACACCCAGCGTCCTTGAGCTTTGCGAGATATTTCATGTTCTTCTTATGCGGCCGATTGCTCTTGCATTGCGTATAAAAACATGTAGGTAATCATAAGTGTGAACGCTCATTTTTAACCATGTTTTACGTAGTTTCAAAGTACTTAAAAGATCCACTCGAAGTATTTTTATATGATATTTTAATTACCAGCGATTGCTCGTGAAATGTGGATAAAAACATGTAGGTAATCATGAATGTGGACGCTTAATTTTTTGTCCTTGTCTTACTTCGTACCAGAGTTCTTAAAGGATCCGCTCGCAGTATTTATTGTGCGTTATTTTAATAGCCAGGCTGTAGGTGCACTGAGGGACGTAATTTACTGGGTGTCCCAAAAAAATGTACTCTCTCTTTGAATGCCCAGTACTGATGTATTATGTTTTGATGTAAGTGTTTATTGACATAGTATCTTATGAGTTAATCGAAGAAAATTTAAGGAAATATTAGGCCATAAAAATTTTTGTTCAAAAATCGCTGTAATAAATGCTGGGTGTATAAATTCTTCGGAAGTATGGCTCAACAACTAGCTTTCACTTTCAGTGATCCTTCACTTTAAATTTATTGCTGAAACCGAGTCTATTAAATTACTCTTTGATAAATGCACAGTTATTTCTTCGTCTTTGAGTTGTGATGCAAAATTGGATGTTAGTCAACATCAGTTTTAATTTGTAGACGGGGTGAATTAGAGTTTTATTGTAATACAATGGCAAGTGCTGCCAATGCTGTGATGACTCAAAAGATTCTCTTGTTTCCCAAGACGGAAAATCTTGCGGCTAATTTTTTTTATTAAGACCCCAACAGATGGAACGTGACCAGGCGTTTATAGTACAAATACGATCCCATATCCGTTTTACTTATCAGTTGTATTACTTTTTATTTTAAGTGGCAACCTCATCAAATGAATACTAGAGGAACGTTGCTTCTGTACGCCAGGATGAGTCATATCAAGCAACAGCTCCTCAAATAAATATCCCGAGGTGTTTCCTATATTTTTGATTGTATTACAGGATATGTAGCATCACACTTTGTGCATAGATTCCGCGTTCCCTTGATCCCATACTAAATAGTGCCTTCATCCTCCCTCTCAATGGAATAACTTAGTTGTAGTTTGGCAGACTTAAACTAGCTGATAATCTAATCGTATGACTATGTAGTGTACATAGATGTGCAGTATCTTACCCAGTAAACAAATATCGCACGCTACTGTGATCAGCTTTCTGTGCAACATACCTGCAGCTCCTGAATGGCACGACTTTTTGTATTAGTCTCTCAGAGCCCACTGCGATGTTGATAGGCAAAAAATATGTTACCGGCGTTGTTTTTGATTGTTCCAAGTTTACATGATGTATTTGCTGGGATGTATCACGTAGGTAAAACAATGTCGAAGTTAATAGTGTCGACTGATAATTTTTTTGTTTCATTCATGTATTTTTTTGCTGGCACAAAACGATTTGCAGGTATAACTTACGTGCAAATAAATAATCAAATAAATAAGCTAATAAATAGGCAAATAAATAGGCATATAAATAGGCAAATAAATAGGCAAATGAATAAGCAAATGAATAAGCAAATAAATAAGCAAATAAATAAGCAAATAAATAAGCAAATAAATAAGCAAATAAATAGGCAAATAAATAGGCAAATAAATAGGCAAATAAATAGGCAAATAAATAGGCAAATAAATAGGCAAATAATTAGGCATATAATTAGGCAAATGAATAGGCAAATGAATAAGCAAATGATTAAGCAAATGATTAAGCAAATGATTAAGCAAATAAATAAGCAAATAAATAAGCAAATAAATAAGCAAATAAATAAGCAAATAAATAAGCAAATAAATAGGCATATAAATAGGCAAATAAATAGGCAAATGAATAGGCAAATGAATAGGCAAATGAATAAGCAAATGAATAAGCAAATGAATAAGCAAATGAATAAGCAAATGAATAAGCAAATAAATAAGCAAATAAATAAGCAAATAAATAAGCAAATAAATAAGCAAATAAATAAGCAAATAAATGAGCAAATGATTAAGCAAATGATTAAGCAAATGATTAAGCAAATAAATAAGCAAATAAATAAGCAAATAAATAAGCAAATAAATAAGCAAATAAATAGGCATATAAATAGGCAAATAAATAGGCAAATAAATAGGCAAATGAATAGGCAAATGAATAGGCAAATGAATAAGCAAATGAATAAGCAAATGAATAAGCAAATGAATAAGCAAATGAATAAGCAAATGAATAAGCAAATAAATAAGCAAATAAATAAGCAAATAAATAAGCAAATAAATAAGCAAATAAATAAGCAAATAAATAAGCAAGTAAATAAATAAGTAAACAATCACACATACGCACAAAAAAGTCACCTATAATCTCCCTCGCCCGTGCAGGCGGGCCGGCGCCCACGTCGCTGCACGTGAACTGCACAGCGCGGGAGCGCGACGTGTGCAGCCTGGAGCGCGGCGCATCACACGCGCTGGTGGTGACGTTCACACCCACGACCACGTCGAGCCACGCGGTCGTGTCACTGCTGTCGTGGCGCACGTGGCTCGAGTTGCCCCTCATGGGGCAGGACACGCGTGCCTGCAGCTACATGACCTGCCCCCTGCACAGGGGCAAGAAAACCACGCTCGACTACAGGCTCAATATCCCCGACAGCGTGGGGCAGGTGGGTGTGGGTGTCCAGTTGTCGCCACCGTCAGGCAATTAGTTAGTACTAGTCCACCCCCCTTTATTTGAAATGAGAAAGAAGGCGAAATGAAAGAAAGGCTATAAAACAAAAAAATTAATCTCTTGAAAGTTGATGAGGCAGAGTGCACACGGCCCGTATCACACACTTTCGGGAGGCTTCGGACAGAGAGACAGACAGACAGACGGACGCAGCTCTTATTATAGTATAGATTTGCATCTAACTTTTCTTTCCGTGCAGTTGTGGGTCCAATTGTCACCGTGCCTGTTGTTAGTGCATGTCTAACTCGACGTGTTTTAATTTGTCGTTTTGTCCAAGTTTTAATTAAAAAATTAGTGAATTTTTCCAACTTTCTGTGTGTTTATGAGTCGTTTTGTCCAAGATTTCATCTGCAAATTAGAGAGCAAATTCACCTACCTCGAACATTAGAATTATGCGCCTGGAACTTTTCTTAGAACTTTTTACCCTCTCTCTTGTTCCAAATCATCTCAACGATGTCCTCAGAAGTGTCGCTCTAGTTTCTGTAAAAATGTAGCTTCGGCAACAGCAAAATTAGCTAAATTTGCTGTAAAAGTCTCTAAGGTCGCAATGTACAATCAATGCACGTTTAGTGACCAACGAAAAAGTAACTCAAGTGATAGTAACAATAAACGTAATATAAGTCATAGTAGTAATGAAAATAACCTAAATAACACTTGGGAAAATGGATTACTTGGGTGATATTAACAATAAAAATAACTTTGATAATAGCAATAAAATTACTGTTAGTAATAGTAGCGATAACCGTAGCTTGGGTACTAGGAACGAAAGAAACTCATCAACTACTGTAGTAATAGAAGCTACGTGGACAAACATACAATCTAAGTAACTTTAGCAATGGTGCCCATGAAAGTTATTTCAGCAACAGCAACCATGAAAATAACACGAGTACCAGTAACGAAATGACTTAGAATTACGACGAAGAATGAGAACAAACCGGAAGCATATGTATTCTGTCCCTGTGTCCTAACAATTCTATTTTCGCTACGACAAAGAACTAGAACAAAAGTCCTAACAATTCGCTTTTCCCTCTGTTTGCAGAGAAGAGACACTATCATCTGGAGGCTGTACGATAAGGAGACACGGGACCGTCTCCTATGCTTCACATTCCGCACCCACATCACTTGAGCACCCACCCACCCTCGCTTGTTTCAGTCATCCCGGCTTCTGTTGTTGCTTCATCACCGAAAGTTTGTGTGCTGCCCCCTGCGTTCTGAAGTAGTCGTTGATGCGGTGTTCTTTGGACGTAGTCGGCAGCTCCCCAGTCTAACTTTTTCGCCGCCTGCTTTCATATTTTTCGCCGTCTAAGCGATTTAATCCCTTAAATCGCTAAGGCGGCAAAAACATGCATGCAGGTGACGAAAAAGTTAGACTGGGTCGTTGCGTTTGTGAATGCTCGTTTGTAATTCGTTGTGTTCTTTGTTGCGTCAACGTAGCTCGTTGTGATTTATTCCGTGTTTATAATGAATTCGTTGTTCTTAAAGCGTTTGCAGCTCGTGACGTTTATGGACTAAGTTTGATACACCTTCGTACTTGTCTATTTGCAGAACGGGCCGTTTTAGAACTTTTTTGGCAGTGTGTTGCGTTATTGAACGTTTGTTTACAGTTCGTAGGGCTCTAGAATGTTTCTTTACACTTGCTGCAACATAGGTGTTTACAGCACGTTGTTTCTTGAACGTTTCTTTACAGCTCGTTGCGTTCTTAGGTGTTTTTTACTGTTCAGTTTGTTTACTGTTCATACCGTTCTAGAACGTTTCTTGCAGCGTTTTGTGTTATCAAACGTTTGTTTACAGTTCGTAGGGCTCTTAAGCGATTGTTTGAAGTTTGTTGTTTTCTTGAAAGTTTTTTTCGTTTTTTGATGCAGACGTTGTTATTTAAACAATACTTTACAATTCGCTGTTTTTGATAGTGCTGTTCACAACTTGCTTTCTTTCTAGTGAGCAAAGTGCAATTTTCTTTCATTGCATTATATATTGGAGTTTCTGGTATTTTCAAAAAGCTATTAGCGCATTTTGTGATAGGAGCTTTTGATTCAGCATTTTTAGTACGAAAATACTTGAATCTTAGAGGCTGTGTACAACTTCGAGCCATATATAAACTTGAGTGGACTTTTTTCTGAATTAAGAAATAATTCTTAACACATGTGGACCAACGTTTTGTTACGTAAATTACATCTGTAAATCAACTTTTTGTTACGTAAATTACACCTGCAAATCAAAGTTTTGTTACGTAAATTACACCTGCAAATCAACGTTTTGGTACGTAAATTACACCTGTAAATCAACGTTTTGTAACGTAAATTACACCTGCAAATCAAAGTTTTGTTACGTAAATTACGCCTGCAAATCAACGTTTTGGTACGTAAATTACACCTGCAAATCAACGTTTTGTTACGTAAATTACACCTGTAAATCAACGTTTTGTTACGTAAATTACACCTGCAAATCAACGTTTTGTTACGTAAATTACACCTGCAAATCAACGTTTTGTTACGTAAATTACACCTGCAAATCAAAGTTTTGTTACGTAAATTACACCTGCAAATCAACGTTTTGTTACGTAAATTACACCTGTAAATCAAAGTTTTGTTACGTAAATTACACCTGTAAATCAACGTTTTGTTACGTAAATTACACCTGCAAATCAACGTTTTGTTACGTAATTTACACCTTCAAATCAAAGTTTTGTTATGTAAATTACACCTGCAAATCAAAGTTTTGTTACGTAAATTACACCTGCAAATCAACGTTTTGTTACGTAAATTACACCTGTAAATCAACGTTTTGTTACGTAAATTACACCTGTAAATCAACGTTTTGTTACGTAAATTACACCTGTAAATCAAAGTTTTGTTACGTAAATTACACCTGCAAATCAACGTTTTGTTACGTAAATTACACCTGCAAATCAACGTTTTGTTACGTAAATTACACCTGCAAATCAAAGTTTTGTTACGTGAATTACACCTGCAAACCAACGTTTTGTTACGTAAATTACACCTGTAAATCAACGTTTTGTTGCGTATACTAATCTCGTTAATCGACCTTTCGTGAAGTATTGTGCACCTGTAAACAACGTTTTGCATCATAATTTGCTTCAGGGAATTGATGTTTTCTACCCAGGTGCTCGCGTATGGAACACTTGGGTTTGTTATTTTTCACCAACGATAAATATACATTTATTTTCTTGTTAAATTTCACTTCTATCTTATCTGTCCAACTATGAGTTTATGGCTTGTTAAGGAGGAATATTCCCTATATGGTTAGCACCGTTGCCTAAAACTTGCATCAGCCATGTTTCTTATTCCCTTACATTTCTTTCGTTGCAAGCACAGCGTTCAGTGGGCGGATTGTATAACAAACGAGATGCTTTTCAATTCGTCTGGCTCCAAGTTTGGCACCTGTGCATCAGAGGCACTAAACTTGCGTTGTTTTTTTAATTGTAAACGGATGAATATTTTAACGCACTTCGATCTCGTTACTCCACAACCAAATCCACACGCGACGTCTGCCAGGCGCGCTCTGATGCCCGAGTTCGTGATTGAAAGTTCATTTCATCTCAGGTAGTAGTGAACCATTTTAAAAATATTCTTTTTTTTTCAATCGTGAGTAAATTATTATTTTTCAGTGGTGAATAAAGGGGAGAAAAATTTGTTCTCAAGCTCTGATAGTCGAAAATTAGTTGTTTTTCACCCTGTTCGTAACGACCCCCTTTCTCAAACGCGTATACAGTTTGATGGATGTGTTGCACGTACGGGTGACTTCAGCTGTTTACGACAATATCAGAGAGTTGCTCTATGCGGGTTGTGGTCTGTACATGCGCCTTGTATTTGTGCTCCGAGAGGCTCGTGAGACTCCAGCGAAAATGTTTACCGCCTCTCGGAGATCAGTTGCCTTCGTCCGATGTTTTTGTGTACTTTAAATTTTAGTACTGCTGCCTCCTCATAAAAAAATTACCTTCGTCCGCTGATTTTGGTGTACTGTGAATTTAGTACTGCCTCCTCATGAAAAAAGTTTCCTTCCGATGTTTTAGCGTGTTTAAAATTTTGTGCTTTTAAGATCTTCGCCATTGATTCACACGAATCACTTTCACTGTTTGATAAAATTGTTCATTATTGCTGAATTCCCCATGGTGTTACGAATGAGAACATTTGAAGTGCGTTACCACAGACGACCAAATTCAATTGGTAAATTCCTACCACCATTTGATTAGTTCGCCATCTGGCCACTTGAATTTGTGAAATAAGTTAATTAAGATATTGGAAGACTTTACTTGTATTTCTTGAAAATCCACTTTGTTGCTGTGGTTGTTGTTGTTGTTGCCTTCGGATTGAAGTGTCATTCTGCCTTAGACCCCTACAGTATTACTCGTACTTGGATAGATACCATCAACTATTAGATTTGTCACTTTAGACACTATTAAGACACATTCAGAATGGCAGTAATCGATGTTCAAGAGTTTTAAACATGTGATGTGTGCGCATAAAAGCAAAGTGATTCTCAAACTGCAATCCATGTTGTTTCCTGAACTTAATCGTATTTTCCATAAGATTTTCGCTTGACCGCTCCAGTCTTAACACACTGACTGCGATGGGTTAAACTGAAGTTCAATATCCAACTTAAATTTAAAATCAAAAGTTGTTGAAAATTTTACGACAATCAAAAATTAGCTGGGTTGAATAAATACCTTTAAGTTAAAAGATTGTTACCAAAATTTGGGTCGATTTTTAAATTTTAGCTAGAAAATTTTTTAGCTAGAAAAACTTAAGCACGACCCGCCGGTGGGTCATACCGCAATGAATGTGTGAAAGATGACGAGCGTAGATCTCATGCGAGTGCCCGACTCTGTTTCATAGAGCAAAACTTCAGCACCAAAACCAAGGTAGTTCAAAGCCTCAAAGTTAGTCATAGTCAACAGCTTAAACTTTAGTTACGGAAGAGTGAAAAGTCTCCCTTTCAACAAAATATTTGTTCAGTGACTACCTCCGTGATGTGACACGAAGGTATTACCTTATTTTATGACGCTATCCTGACTATATTTTGTATTAAACATAAGAGAAGAAAACTGATATCTTGCTCATCATCACGAGTCATTTCCATTACTTTTCACATTGATGGTCACAATTCGCATTGTACAAGAATTTGCATTATTTTCCATCATGTATGCCATGCTTGGAAGTCTCATTATACCCATTAATACTTTCACAATTCTTCGCTATTTGCTGCCCGATCGTTCATTGGCCGAAAGACCTGCTCTCTGTCCGATCATTGACAGTGGCACCTGCGCTCTGTCCGGTCATTGGCTGTAGTACCTGCACTCTGACCGATCATTGGCTGTAGTACCTGCACTCTGACCGATCATTGGCTGTAGTACCTGCACTCTGACCGATCATTGGCTCTAGTACCTGCCCTCTGGCCGATCATTGGCTGTAGTACCTGCCATCTGACCGATCATTGGCTGTAGTACCTGCACTCTGACCGATCATTGGCTGTAGTACCTGCACTCTGACCGATCATTGGCTGTAGTACCTGCACTCTGACCGATCATTGGCTGTAGTACCTGCACTCTGGCCGATCATTGGCTCTAGTACCTGCCCCTCTGACCGATCATTGGCTGTAGTACCTGCCCTCTGACCGATCATTAATCGTGGCACGATGTGTGCCAGTACACTCTATCAATATATGTTCACCGAAAATAGTGTGTGTGCGTGTGTGAATCTCAGTATGTGTATATAATTGTCCTTTATTTCTAAGTTGCATGTGCTATTGAAGTCATGTAGTGCGATGTACATATATAATTTTCCCCTATGTATCCTGCTCTGTAATGTAGAGTACTTGTCTTTCACCTCAGCTTTAGTTTTAGTATTAGATGGGCCTTTTTAGTTGCGCTCCTACGTTAATATTGACTAGTGAAGACTTTAATAGTGACTAGTGAAGTTCCTGGTAAAACTGACCTGAATTTTTTTTTGTTTCATTTCGGACTAGACCGACACGTTATAGATATTTCCGAAGTGCATAAATTGAAATCAGTGGGAAATAATTTCCGTCGCTTGATACGTGCGTAATCGGGAGGTTGGATTCGCATCAAATGTTTTGATGTTGGTTAGATTTTTCTTTGATGTTATAATGATACGTTCATGTAAATTGATCTGCTGGCTTCACTGCCGCTGTAGCACAGCTCTCTTGTGTTATTGAGAGTTTTAACGTAAAGGGATCTGTACTCTGTATTGTCGGCCTACGGTGTTGCGTTAATGGAAGTAAATTATTAGCGATGATTTAATTTAAATTCACAACGTTCAAATTCACAACGTTCATATACGGGACTAAATTATTAGCGGTGATTTGATTTAAATTCACAACGTTCATAAATGGAAGTAAATTATTAGCGATGATTTAATTTAAATTCACAACGTTCATAAATGTGGAGGTTAAGCAAAGGTCAGCCTTCTACACGCAGGAGGATGCTAGGAGCGTCTCTATCTTCTTCTGGACTTCGTTCTTTTGATTGGAAGTGCGTTTTGTGTTGATATTTATTTTATATTCATATTTGCATAGGTGGAGATTTTTAAATACGTAGAGAATTTGTCAGGGCATAGTACATGTTTGTATCCAGGATCCTTCTACCGACTCCTTCAGAGAATTATTAAGTATATATTTACGGGGTATGTTAAATGTTCACCTCATGGTTTTGACACCCAACGAGTCAGAATTTAAAAATATTCCCAGTTCATTCTCAACATTGAGAATTTAAGCACATGTAATGATACCAGTATATGTTTTCAAGTGTATGTTATTTTTCTGTTCCTTCATGTCTACGCGTTCTGCTCCAGTGGTAAAGTATTTTTTATTTCAACCTTGAAGTTTAGGTTCTTTCAACTAGCTCACAAGAATTGCTTCTGCGTGCGTTCTGTGCACTGCCTGAATTTCAAATTTAAGTTCTTTCAACTGGATTACATGAATAGCATCTAAGAGTACCTAGGTGCGTTCTGTGCACTGCCTGAATTTCAAATTTAGGTTCTTTCAACTGGATTACATGAATAGCATCTAAGAGTACCTAGGTGCGTTCCGTGCACTGCCTGAATTTCAAATTTAAGTTCTTTCAACTGGATTACATGAATAGCATCTAAGAGTACCTAGGTGCGTTCTGTACACTGCCTGAATTTCAAATTTAGGTTCTTTCAACTGGATTACATGAATAGCATCTAAGAGTACCTAGGTGCGTTCTGTGCACTGCCTGAATTTCAAATTTAGGTTCTTTCAACTGGATTACATGAATAGCATCTAAGAGTACCTAGGTGCGTTCTGTGCACTGCCTGAATTTCAAATTTAAGTTCTTTCAACTGGATTACATGAATAGCATCTAAGAGTACCTAGGTGCGTTCTGTACACTGCCTGAATTTCAAATTTAGGTTCTTTCAACTGGATTACATGAATAGCATCTAAGAGTACCTAGGTGCGTTCTGTGCACTGCCTGAATTTCAAATTTAGGTTCTTTCAACTGGATTACATGAATAGCATCTAAGAGTACCTAGGTGCGTTCTGTGCACTGCCTGTATTTCAAATTTAGGTTCTTTCAACTGGATTACATGAATAGCATCTAAGAGTACCTAGGTGCGTTCTGTGCACTGCCTGAATTTCAAATTTAGGTTCTTTCAACTGGATTACATGAATAGCATCTAAGAGTACCTAGGTGCGTTCTGTGCACTGCCTGAATTTCAAATTTAGGTTCTTTCAACTGGATTACATGAATAGCATCTAAGAGTACCTAGGTGCGTTCTGTGCACTGCCTGTATTTCAAATTTAGGTTCTTTCAACTGGATTACATGAATAGCATCTAAGAGTACCTAGGTGCGTTCTGTGCACTGCCTGAATTTCAAATTTAGGTTCTTTCAACTGGATTACATGAATAGCATCTAAGAGTACCTAGGTGCGTTCTGTGCACTGCCTGAATTTCAAATTTAGGTTCTTTCAACTGGATTACATGAATAGCATCTAAGAGTACCTAGGTGCGTTCTGTGCACTGCCTGAATTTCAAATTTAAGTTCTTTCAACTGGATTACATGAATAGCATCTAAGAGTACCTAGGTGCGTTCTGTGCACTGCCTGAATTTCAAATTTAGGTTCTTTCAACTGGATTACATGAATAGCATCTAAGAGTACCTAGGTGCGTTCTGTGCACTGCCTGAATTTCAAATTTAAGTTCTTTCAACTGGATTACATGAATAGCATCTAAGAGTACCTAGGTGCGTTCTGTGCACTGCCTGAATTTCAAATTTAGGTTCTTTCAACTGGATTACATGAATAGCATCTAAGAGTACCTAGGTGCGTTCTGTGCACTGCCTGAATTTCAAATTTACGTTCTTTCAACTGGATTACATGAATAGCATCTAAGAGTACCTAGGTGCGTTCTGTGCACTGTCTGAAAATTACTTGCTAAAAATACTCAGAAATATCTATTGAAGTAAAGTTACTGTGCACAATGCAAGTGCGTCCGTTTTAAAAATGTAACGTTCCGGGCATTGAACGTACATCATTTCGTTTGTGGTCCGGAAAATTTGGCATACGCGCAATGACGTTAATCGAATTTTCTGAGCCCCTGGAATACAGAAATCCCACAGCCAATTTCTTGAAGACAACCCATGATTTTAAAAGGAAAGATCTATTTTTGACTAGAAATATTAGATCGGATATCCATACAACATTTTATCTAATCGGATTCCAATCCGAAAAGAGTATTAGACCGGTCTTTGCAGACCGTGTTACAGATTCAAGATCCCACACGGTATGATATGTGGCATTTATCCTCGACTATTTTTTAAAAAATAAAAAGAAACTCGTAAGGTATTACTTCGTTATTTTGAAACAAGTATTACAGATTCCAGATACCTTAAGGTATGATCTGTGGTGTTCATCCCGAACTATTTTTAAAAAATTAAAAGAAAGTCGGAAGAAATCGATTGTTTCGTTATTTTAAGGTAACCTGTATTCCAGATACCACACGGTATGATCTGTGGTATTCATCCCGAACTATTTTTGAAAAAATTAATAGAAGCTCGAGAGATACTGTTCCGTTATTGTAAGATAACATAGGAGGAAATCACCGCAAGCGTACAATGAGACGATAAAAGTGTCCGCATCATTCTCTCGTTCATTGACATTTTTTGTTATTGATAGCGTGATGTGGTTCGGAGATAGCGTCAGGCTTATCGCATCAGCTGGTCACGTCCTTCATAGCTGTCAATCGCTGCGATGTCCAGTGGATGCTCAAATATCTCCAGCTGCGATGTCCAGTGGATACTCGGATATCTCCAGTTGCGATGTCCAGTGGATACTCAAATATAATTTAGCTGCGATGTCCAGTGAACACTCGATCATCATCAGCTGGCACGACCACCACTGTTCAAATATTCCCAACTACGATATTAACTGGACACCGAATGTCATAAGCAGGATATCCTTAGTCATTCGGAAATCACGAGCCTCGATATTCACAAAACATCCCCATTTTACAAGTCCCGATATCCGCCGGACACTCAAACGTCATGTGTCTAATTGTTTAAGCGTGGTGTTCACATATCTCATGTAAATAATAATTAAAACAGTCTTCCCCTATAGTTTCTTCACGGATTGTACGTAATGCTATCCCAATGTATTATAAATGACAATCTATGTCTTCGGCGATTCTCAATTTTTCAACACATATTGACAAAAGCTTTTTATGTGTTATTTTAATTTTCTATTCATTTTGCTAGAAAAACAAGTTAAAATATCGATAAAGCCAGGGGTTACGAAAATTGGTATAATTAATTAGTACGTAATTAGTATAAGCATAGCTGAAAACCATGGAGTGCTTTTCCAAATAATTTACATCGTTGTATAGCGGTACATTTGGCATCGAAAGTTCTGCTGTCAACTTGACTGCGCTATGTTCTGTTTTTCAGGCCGATTCTTGAATTTTTTTCGAGGAAAAGCTTGAAATTTACTATTTTTGCCAGTAGAAGCAATGCGAAGTGTAGCCTATTCGACAGAAGACAATTCACTGCGTGGTGTACGGCCACAACGACTTCTTTTTTTAATCTTGCCGTGAACTCCAGTGAGCGTCACATTTTTAATTCACGGAAAAGGTCGGCACGTCACAAAAAATATACCCTTTTGTGAGAAAATTATTTCGTTTTCTTTAGAGCTTTTTCTTGTTTCCAGTTTCATAGACCTTCAAAAGGCTTATCAGGCCGTACGTCATACTATGGAGGTAAACAGTGGTTGATATTAATTTCTCGTATAGATATGCGTAACAAGAATTCATCACTCAGGAATA
Organism: Morinoia aosen; assembly: GCA_030386875.1. Lineage (NCBI taxonomy): Eukaryota > Metazoa > Arthropoda > Malacostraca > Amphipoda > Talitridae > Morinoia > Morinoia aosen. The sequence goes on from CM059577.1 coordinate 36,649,877, forward strand.
TCCCTTCAGGGGAAGTACAAATTTAAATAAGAAAAGTATGCTTTCCTTGTGTTGAAATGAGTTTTTATTTTATATTTTTTAATCAGACCAACTTTTTTTCGGTTCACTGGAGCCATTTTTTCAGCAGCTACTCCTGTCTTCTTTAATTTTAACGTCGTCCTATTCCTTCAATTTTGTTATTTCTGTGTTGCAGGGTGTGGAAGGATATACCTTTTACATAGATTCCCCTTTCATTCAATTCCTTACTTAATTCAATCGTTTTCATTTATGTCTCACGAACACTCTTGTTCTTCTTAAGAAAGCTATAGCTAACTTATAATCTAATAAACTGATGAATTTTTAATCCATTGCTATGATTTAAAAGTTATATATAAGAGTGCTGTGAACAACTGGTCGTGAAAAGTTCACGGATTCAAGAGTCACAGGTTACTTAAAATAAAAGCGTAAACATAAAAAGAATTATCCATTTCATTTCACCGTCGTGAGGAAGAAAAGATATTTGGTGAGAAAATTGTTGTGGGTGATGGAAGTGACAAATTTCACTCCGCCCTTGATAAGCTTTATCTATCTTATCACGCATACAGGCTGAGCAGTCAAAAGATCAGTTGTGTTGAGGTCTCCGTACACTCTCGACCGTTTTGTGTTGCTTTCGCTCTAAAAAACGCATTTTTTTAACCTTTAATAGCGAACATCCTTCGACCAAAAATAGGTAGGGTTTCTCTTCTGAATATTTATCGAACGTGAAACTGCATTAGAACGATAGCTTTCATCACACTCGTATTTCAGTGAAAATTAACGAAGATTAATTCATTTTTGATTCACTCACTTCACTTTGAGAAAGAAGTGCTCTCGTATAAATAGGCGCCACGAGAGTGTTCTCTTCCCAGCCTTTGCTGTATCCAGGATACTGAAATTTTGTACTTTTTAATTGTTATAGATTTCGTGTAGTAATACAGGGTGGGCCAGAGGTAACTGACCCTTTTGATTTCCCAATAAAAGAAAAAATTTGTTTTATTTGAACTAACAACACTTTTATGGTTTATTTCGGTATCCTATTTACTCAGCTAGCAAATTAAAAGGGTCAGTTATTTCTGGCCCAAGCTGTATATGTCTTCGTAGAAAATTCGTGAAAATATTAAATTAAAACAAATCGATTTTTTGTTACGTAATTAGGTCATGAAACGAGTAATACTTTCGTTGCGGATTAAAAATTATCTTATGTTCATTTTCATTTCAAATTACCGACGCTAATTATTTCGTAACATAGATACGTAACCTTAAGATTTGCTTGAAGTGTTTCACCCTGTATCAAGATTAGTTTCCCTAGAAAGCTGGATCGTGCAATGCAGTCGGACAATTTCAGTATTAAACTCAATTTGTGATACGAAAATAAGTTTTGACTTGAGATCGAGAAAGGAGTATTTGTTATATTTGAAATTTAATCAAATAAGCAGCTCGCACTTTGAATGCAAGAAATTTATCGAACCTCTCTCAGTTCTATGTTATTAAGAGTGAAGCTATGCGATATTTCTTAACTATATGAGTTACTGCTTTGTGTATTTTATTACTTTGAACTGTTTACTGTCCAGGTAACTCAATTTTAGTCATTATTTAAAGTTGTAAAAGTTGCGTAAGGCGAATCAAACTGAAGGTATTATACACGTACCAAACTCTTTGAGATGATTTTCGAGTCTGTTCGAAATTTTATTACGTTGTTTGATGTGAATTTTTACCTTTAATCGAACTCAAATTTCAGGTTTCTCATGAGAGTGTCCCTGTTAAATTTTCCACGTGCTCCTTTCATATCTAATGGGCATTCAATTTGAATTGTCTACAATTATGCAACTATATTTATTGCATAGTTTTATGTCTATAATTTTACTCCATTTGTTCACATGGATGTTATTCAAATCAAAGGAATTTCCTACGTTAGGTGGTATTAAGACTCGACTGAAATTTTCCCCTTTACGTTGTTGAAATTTTCATATTTATTGCCCGGCACCTGAAGCTCAGGAAGGACTCGCAGACAAGTTCATTCAAAGCAAGTTATTCATTCGCGTTACTTACGTTTTACTCACTCAACAGCGCCCTGAGATAGTTTTAATGCGTGGAAAAATCTTATTCATACGACTTTGTTGAAATGTGACAAGTTGTATTCACACATGATTCACACTTCTTCACCAGTCTTGAAAGATTAAGACTGTTAGTATCGTTTCTTTCGAGTATCCGTTTTGGGGATACCCTGTTCACAGTTGGTTTATACGACTACAGTAGACCGATTTACGGCTTTTAATAAAAATGAGCATTTGACTTGCGAAGAGTTTTCTCGATTGCCGTGTGTGGGAAAAGTTGCAACGCTTCCAGAGAATCGCGGGTTTTTTCTTTTTGGTAATGAAGTATTTGAAGTTCCGTGAAGAGCTCGATTATCAATAGGTACCGGCATGACTGGAGGTGTCCGTCATTGCACCCTATCATGAATCGTATAAGGCATTTGAAACTCCAACGTTGAATGAGTCAAGCACCAAATTAATCAGAATAAATTACTACTTTTAATGCTCCTGTAGATAAAGGTCACCCTACGTATAGTGGAAAGTTAAAGATGGCTCTTTCTCGTTCGCGATTTGTTCTGAAAATGTAGCGTTAACACTTTTGTTAACACACTCTAGCCACGGTAAATTTAGTTAACCGACGATATTCTTCCTTGTTTGTTCTTCAATACAGCTAGAACTAAGCCTTGAAAATATTAAAATATTTCGCTTTTTACGCTTAGTGCACGTCTTTGATAGAACATCTGCTCTTCTCTCGTCTGCCGAACACACGGATGTGAATTAATTATTCCTTGTTATTATGTCGATAATTCGTGCCGGGCATTTTATGCTGCTTTTTGAGCTTTTGTGTTCACTTAACTACGAGAAAAGCGCAGTGACAGCATCTAAATGAACATTTGCCTTTTTTGCCTTGGTAGAAGAAGAAAGGAAAAAAAACATTCATTAGAAAGAAATTAAACGTCATTTCGTGCGTCCATGAGCGTGAGATGCTACTCATGTTTGGAGTTTCATACTTCAACAAAAATACACAATTTGTCATACAACGCAGAAAAATTGTCTAAAATGCGCAAATGCGCATTCAACAGAGATGAATGCACTGTTTTGCGACGCTCACGGTCTGTATTTTGTATTACAAGACTCAGTGGGCTAAGCTATTCAACACGTTAAGGAAAAACATACGAGCTTCATTCACTGCATTTTCAATGATCTAAAGCGATCAGTTTGAGAACTTTAAAACGTAACATGTAACTTGTCCATTTTCTATTTAACACGATGAGAAAAAACAAACGAGGTTCATGACCTGAATTTTCCATGATCTAAACGATCAGTTTGAGAACTTAAAAACGTAACATGTAGCTGGGCTTTCATTTCCTACACGTAACTCTCACCGCCCTTTCCATGACCCACAGACTTATGGCTCCCTCCATGGTAGCGTCTTAGCTGCAGCCAGCCGCACAGGTCACATCTTCAGGGCGCCCACGAGTCAGGGGTCGTGGAAACATTGCGTCACTTCCCCAGCTCTTCCTCCCCGTCCTCGCACGGAAGCCAACGCAGCCCTGGCGCAACATTTGGGATGCACAACACAGGTGAGAAACTGGAGCTTTATGCGTGACTACGTACGTCACCAAATCCTTAATTTTAGTAATGTTTGTGTTTGCCAAAGGTTTATTCGTATCGTATTACGATACCAATGTGTTTTATATTATCAGTTAAGGATTTTAATGTTAAGGTATTTTAAAAACCAACGTATTAACATTTCATGTTTGTACTTTGTTGGAAATAAACTTTTTTCTTTTCTTTCAGTGTAGAGGACTTTGAATGTCGAGAAAGACATACAAAAATCATAAGGTAAAAATAATGCATTAGTTAAACACTACTAAGTAACAAATGCCGCGTGATCCATAATACAGGGTGAGACAAATCATATTCCCGCGTTTTAAAATGCTATTAGGAAAATTAAAACAATGCTTATAGAATTATTCGTTGTTTTATTCGAATCAGTATACAATGCCGTTTGTGTGCTCACTTTTTGAAGATGGCATCAGGAAGATGGTGGTGACTGCACACATTTTACCATCACCACCACCGCCGATGTGAGCGCCTTTCAAAACTCGTGCATTTGATTTAGCTCACCCCGTATGTAGAAGAATGTTGCTTTGACGTTTAGTGGTAGAAAAGGAATGTCTATTCATGATCGATGATCGTAGCATCGTATTACAATTCATAAAAATGTTTCTCCCGTGGTGTTGTGGGCGGCAAATGAATGATTGAATTTATAAGCATCTCTGGCGTAGGATTAATTCAGATAGCTCTTATAATATATCGGATCGGAGTCTTTACAACCAACTATCGGAGACAGTCTTCTCAGTCTCAAAGTAGAACAATAGAGTGATATGCCAAGACAGAGTGCTTGGACCTTTGGATCTTCATAGGCAGAAACTAAATTAGTTTCTTAAGAATGATGGTCATGTTGAAGGAAAAATGTAGAAATTTCTGACCAAAGGCCATTAGGTGGAAAAGACGAATGAAAATTGAAGCTGGATGACATACAAATATTAATTTGAATGACGCACACATTTTAATGAAAATTGACATACAAATATTAATAAAAGCGGACATACACATATTAATGAAAATTTACGTACATATATTAATGAAAATTGACATTCATATATTAATGAAAATTAACGCACATGCATATAATAATGAAATTTTGCATTCATATATTAATTAAAAATGACATACTCATATCACACTGAAAACTGACAAAATCTAGCGGACCAGTCAGGTATATCTAAAACTAGTAAAGGCGTGCGAAACTGTTAGTGTTAAAACCGTTAATAAAATGAATAAAATTTATAATAACTCTCAGTAGAACTTTGAATTAAGGTGGGCCTCTGCCTCAATTCAAAAACTCCGAGTCAAGAAATGTAGGTTAGCGAAGGCTCAATTGAGAATTCCCAAGCATGCCTATACGAATATCAGCGTTCATGAGTTTTTAATAAATGATTTTGTAAATTATAACATAAACTCATAACTTATCTGAATACATGTATTTCATTCAGAATATATACCTGTATTTCATTTTACTCATAATCAAACTGTTCATCTAAATGTCTTGACGTTGTTTATACTAGAGCAGGTAAATTACAATACGAATCTCGTCTAAACTATGTCATGATACTAGAAAAACTAAACAAGTTTAGCGTCGGAATGATAAGGAACATTTTAATAGAGTAAGAGTCGGTCCAAGAATAGAATTATCATTTTCAACATTCGAGGCGTGATTCTGAAATCGACCTGATTCATGTGGTTCTGAATCTATGGGGTTCTGAAATTCACGTGATTCATGTGGTTCTGAATCTACGGGGTTCTGAAATCCACCTGATTCATGTGGTTCTGAATCTATGGGGTTCTGAAATTCACGTGATTCATGTGGTTATGAATCTACGGGGTTCTGAAATCCACCTGATTCATGTGGTCCTGAGTCCACGGGGTTCTGAAATCCACGGGGTTCTGAAATCCACGTGATTCATGTGGTTCTGAATCTACGGGGCTCTGAAATCCACGTGATTCATGTGGTTCTGAGTCCACGGGGTTCTGAAATCCACGGGGTTCTGAAATCCACCTGATTCATGTGGTTCTGAGTCTACGGGGCTCTGAAATTCACGTGATTCATGTGGTTCTGAGTCCACGGGGTTCTGAAATCCACGGGGTTCTGAAATCCACCTGATTCATGTGGTTCTGAATCTACGGGGTTCTGAAATCCACGGGGTTCTGAAATCCACCTGATTCATGTGGTTCTGAATCTACGGGGTTCTGAAATTCACGGGGTTCTGAAATCCACGTGATTCATGTGGTTCTGAATCCACGGGGTTCTGAAATCCACGTGATTCATGTGGTTATGAATCCACGGGGTTCTGAAATTCACGTGATTCACGTGGTTCTGAATCCACGCGGTTCTGAAATCCAGGCTGATGCCTGCCGTAATTTTGCAGATTTGGCGGCAGCTCTCAACAAAGTGTCCCCATCCATCACTCAGAACATCGGCGCCTCGGATGCGAAGTTAAATCCATCACCCTCAACATCGTTGCCTCCGGTACAAGGTTTAAACCATCACTCTCCCGAAAAGTGAAGTTGATACCATTACTCAGGAATCCATCATTTTTCTGAGAAGCAAAGGCAAAAACATCATTCAGAATACCGTCGCCTGGGGAGCAAAGTTAAATCCATCTCTCAGAAACCTATCACTCGCCTAGGAAACGAAGCTGAATCTATCACGTAGAATAGCATCGCTGTCGTGTGAAGTGAAGTGAAAAGCTCGGAGTTAGAGTAGAGACGGGTAGCTTATCACTGACTAGAGCACTGTGTGCTCGATGAAGCTCTTCACACTGTCACGCTTATCAGAAGCCTGAACGTGTCACTCACTGATCGGGAAGTCTCTCCCGTCATCTCTTCACTCTCCCCTTTCTTAACTCGTTAACCGCCGAGTGCGCCACCGGTGGTACACGGAAGAAATTTTCATAGTGCTGCTACAGGAGATACAATCTCAGTTTTAATAAATATCCAATCAAAGCTGAGTGATTGAGCGATTTCCAGTTATTGCTACTTTGAATATTGCTTTCTACAATTGACCTTAAGCTTGAGTTGAATTTTAAACTTCAGTTCAACCCGTGGCGGTCAAAGTGTTAATTGACATGTGCGCTCAGTGCTTTGATGCGAGACTTTTTCTTTTTCACCAACTTCTGATATTTTCACCCTCGGTGCCTGTTTTATCCCATATGTCCTGTTCAAGTAATTCGATTCCTTAGAGAAGCAGGCATAGCAAAAATTAATACGTTGATTCCTCACAGGTCAGCGTTGAACCTGGCATCTTGATCGTTACAAACTTTTTTCGTTTTCGCTATTTTGTTTGAGCAGTTTTTGTTTCGTTTGGTTGTCGGAAGTCCTGCCTTTTAACTATCTTCATTTGAAAGTATTTTTGAGTACAACGGAATGGCCTCAAAAGAATTGGAAATGAAAAAGAAACCTGCAAGAAAAACAGGAAACATCGCTGTAGATGCCTTAGAGCTCGCTGAGCTCCACGTGTTGAAACGTAAACCTCCTACTCTACAAAATACCACGAATTTAAGCTCCGAATCTACCTCACAACCTGCAAAAGAACTTGCTCTGAAAACTGGGTTACCAAAACTCGATTTACCTAAAATTCCACATCCGAAAACTCCTACTTCAGAAACCTCACGTTTAGAGACAGATGATGGTCGACCTCCCGTACACGAAATACTCACGACACCTGAATTGAATAAATGTTTCTTTCCGGTTTCAACTACAATGGAATCGTTAAGAAAAACAGATGCTCTACGTGTTTCAAGATCTGCAGAAAAATTCCCATATCAGCTCAACGACCCTTATGACCGAATATTTCAATCCCAGAACTTGACGCTGGATGTCAGAGCGATGGAGAGCGATCGAAGCCATTCGCCGTCGAGCTTGTCTGCTAAGTCGAGCACGTCGAATTTTCTCCTCACACCGAACCTGAACCATTCACCAATGCTTCGAGTCGAGTCGCGCAGTTCAGCACAAGAAATATCCTCTGGTAGTGACACGGACCAAAGTGATTCCGGTGCGCGTTCGAAAGAAAACGAGTCAAAGAACAATCTTGTATCGAAAAACGCTTTGTTTAGAACCGGCACATTTACAAAAAAGAATTTTTTTCGGAGGACTTCACTAGCTTCGAAAGAATATATGAACGATACGGGGGTGAAAGTACAAGAATCTGAAATAAAAAGTCTCATTGACAAAAAATCAGTCACGAAAGCTTCAACATCTCCATATGAAACCCAGCAAGTTAAAGAAAAGCCCAAGTTGAAGAAATCATTGAGTATGATTGCACCAAAGCCAGCACTGCGGAGAAGAAGGCGGTCAGAGGTTCCTATCATAAAGATCGATGACCACATTGATCCAGATGAAGATGACAAGCTTGAAAACAGTGGTCAGACCCCAAAGCGTAAACCCAGCATCTTAGAAAGAATGATGCCGTCGCACAGTCCGAAATCTTACAAACGCAAAGGCCGCAAGAAATCGAAGTTCGGTGACTTGCTCGATGCGTCTGACCTTAGCGAAGCCCATGCCTCAGACCCTAACCTATTAGGAGCGGAACAATTGCATGAACGTAATTTCAGAGAAAATGCAGGCCAAGAGCTCAGGAGATTCTATTCGAAGTTATCTGTTCCGTTGCCATCTCTTTGGATGAAAAAGCACATCAAAATAAGTGATATTTTTGTCGAGCCGATTCTGTCCTTTAATCGCAAAGAAGTTCGCATGGAAAACATCTTCGTTGTGAAACCAAATAGATCGAGTAAAAATCCTATAATCGTCATTAAGGGGCAACCAGGTGCTGGAAAAACGGCGTTGTGCCAATATTTGGTGCATTCATGGAGTCGGAACGAGAACCGGGTAAAGGATCTTGACATGATTGAATTACTTTTCATGATTGAATGTAGATACGTGACTTCCAATCTCAGGTCGTTACTACGTACGACTTATCTCAAAGACAGCATTTCGAAGCTTCCTCGAGCAGAAAGGGACACTGAATACCTGTTTGAAGTTATCAACAAATCCAAGACGTTGATCATCCTGGATGGGTTTGATGAGATTCAAGATTCAAGCCGGCTTCTCTTAGAAAATATTAAAAGTTCGCTACCAGACGCAAAGGTTGTAGTGACCACACGATTATCAGGCATCAGAGACATACAAGAAACCCTAATGCTGGACGTGAGTTACGATGTTGTCGAATTCCTTGTGAAGCTCTTTGATGAGGAACAGTTGGTTTCCCTCATTCTTAACATTTCTAATATCTATGGTGTGACCGATGAGAACCAAAATGAATTATTAGAACACATTGATGATGATAAATTGCTGTCGATGTTAAGGGTTCCCCTCCACTTGATCCTTTATCTCATGCTCTGGATTCATGATCCGAATATCTTTGCAGGCATCAAAACTGTCATTGATGTGTTTGATGGTGTGATAAGCTCCATGTGCGTCCATTTGCCTTCCTGCGTTCAAACAGTGTCTGGTGAACCGTTACCAAGTGAGCAGGTAGTTCAAAGTTGGTTGCATAGAGTAGGTCATGTTTGTCTCCAGCGTATTCAGGCCCGTCAGTTCTACTTCGCTTCTCCAGAATACAGCTCACTCAAGCCTTATTCTGATGCTTTGGGTATGAACCAAGAAAAGGCTCTCAAACTCATAATGCAAGAGGTTACTTACTTGGCAGGGGAAAACTTGAGAACGTTTTGTCATGTCACAGTCATGGAGCACCTCGCTGCATCGTTCATGGACTCCAACATCGTCAGCAACTCTACGGGCATTTTCGAAACGCTGGCGCCGAGCAAACTGTCAAATGCCGTTTCAGTTAATTGTTGGAAATCTTGTGTATCGATGTCCTCAACTCCCGCAGCAACCGTGACTAACTCTGGGACTAGAAATTACCAGCTAGACAGTGCAATTAGCCATCTGGCTCACATATCTACCAAAAATGATCACAACACATTCAAGATGGGAAAAGAACTCGCCACTTACTTTTCGCTTAATAATAATAGGAATTTAGTAACTTTGTCCAACATCATCTCCTTCCGCAAGGAGCAGGACGACCCATTCAAGCACGGTCTAAAGAAAGGACTTTCAAATCAAAACCTACCTGAGCAGATCCACATCTGGAATTTGAAACATGTCATCAACCTGATCGAGTACGGTGCTTTGAAGCCTTCAGTTCCAGTCAAGTTCACGGTGGAAAACAGCAAAGAATGGGGGACTATCGTTAATAAGTTGGTCAATCTTGGCTGTAAACCATACATCAATGTCGTCATTGAAGATGGGGAGCAATTGAATGCGCTGGTCTGTGCACTGAAAGTGATTGAAAAGCCGAAAGTCCCGAAACTCATCCTTCACTTCGGATTCATAGACGTCGGTATTAACGACTTGGTGGCAGGTTGGCCCTACCCGAAGACGCTGCACATTGTCAGTCCTAAGGGAAAATATGCCATCGAGTCCTACTTAGCCTGCATTTTACTGGTAAAAGCAATGGGTAAAACTAGAGTGAAAAACATCAGGTTTACCGGTCATGAATCTAGTTACATCTTTGGTTTGCTCAAGAATTCTTTGAAGGAAGTGAGCATCCAACTACAGCCTTACGCGCGGGACTATGTGCAGTTTGAAATTTTCATGCAACATTAAGAGTGTTTCCATCTGTGTGTGTCAATCAATTCTCCGCAACATTGCCAAGACTGTGCGTGTTTTTGATGTGAAATTCCTCTTTTCTACTGTATTTGTCATCTGAATCTGAAATGACTGAGAAAACTACTCTGCCTCACTTGTCAAACACCCACGATTGACAATAAAATCTCTGTAGTGAACGTTGTGGGGAATGAACCAAATCACATTTATTTGAGTTTTAAGTGTGAGAAGTGAGCTCAAGTATTTGAACTGAGCCAATATATATTTTTGTGTTTCTAAAATATTATTAAAAACTTTTTCTTGATGTTCTACACTGACCAGTGATGACTTACAGTATTTGGACTTCGAAATGCAACATCTCAAGTACTTTCAATTTGACGCAGGATAACTCGGGACTAAAGTCAGAATGAGCAGTGACATGCTACTTCAAGTTTTATTCGTATCAAACATTAATTCCCTTCTAATTACAATATGTCAATACCTAGTTGCATCTTTATCACAAGTTTGAGTTCATTTCTTTGTTAAAAGTGATCGAGTCAGTTGGTTGGGGCTGTTAATTTTACGATTTTCTATTGTGTGAAGTAAAAAAAGCCCTTTTTTAGCAAGCATTACCTCTGGTGTACCATATTGTGCTCTAAAATTCCGATGCACAATATATAAAGTTTCTTTGTATGAATACCGTACGTCTTAAATAAAACGAAAAAATTGTATTAAACAATATAACGAACGTCGTAAGTCAGTTTCTCAAGAATCACGCTGGTATTGTGCAACATTCAAGGCAGGGTCAGGTAAATCTAAGGAAACAATCTTCAGTTCTAATAGAATGTAAGAGTAAATATCATCTCAAAGATGAAATCTATACTATAATAAGAGCCGCATCCGTCTGTCTGTCCGGAGCCAGCCGAAAGTGTGTGACGAGCGTATCTGTGATACAAGCTCGGCCTCGTCAACTCTCGAGAGAATGAATTTTTTATTTCTTACAGGGCCTTTCTTTCATTTCGATTTCTGTCTTATTTCGAATAAAAGGGGGTGGAGTAGTAAATATAATTACTCCATTGAAGTATGGTTATTTACTTATCATATGTGTGTCCTCGTAGCCTTTATTGAATTCAGAGTGTGTGAATTTCTTTCAGCGCGACTCGTCTTAAGATGCTAATTCTGCTGCTGTAAAAGACTACGTAATGTTTGTTTTCAATGTTTTATTACAATAAATATTTGATTATTTTTTTGCTCAAATTTTATTCATCTGTCATGCTTCATTGTTCCGAAGTTTATGAGCCTGCATTTTTTTGTTTTAAAACAAATCTGACACAATCATCTCTTAGCTCTATAAATTCGACAGAAACTTTGACAAATCCAAATTCTCTTGCCATGAAAGGCAAATACTCCAAGATTGTCCAGCGAACTGGAATGGCGCAAAATTGCCGCAAGACAAGTTGGAATTCAATAGGTGTTCATGCCATTCCCATATGTTATATTTAAAACGTCAGCAAGACTCTCACTGGCGTGTTTTTACTCCCAGATCTGTCTTTTTTTATCGTACCTTGTTTCTGAATTAAATCGTGAAATATTTCCCTGAATCTGTGTTTTGTAAACAAACTTTTTAAGCTCTTTGATCGAGAAAGAAGTTAGAAATATTTTAAAAATAACTTATTTCAGCTCAAATTAACCATACATCAATTGAACCATAACTTAGACTAAATAAATGTTGAGACATAAATGCTTGTAGACTGGGTTGAGTACAGAAACTTCTCAGCATCCTATTGAAACCTTACCCCACGTATACAATTTCATTCAAGCTAAAACACTTGACTTTAGCATACTGCAGACTCATCGAATTAGATATCTACTTCACCGAAAAAGTGACAAATGGTAATAATTTAATAAAAAATATCAGGTAATGATACAAGCAAGTATTCTATATTTAAATATGAATTTAACTTCAGTTTTATTTAGGGCCTATACGACTTTCATTATCATTAGGGTAAGAAAAAGTTGAGTTCCACGCAAACGCATTCAAGAGTATTGTGTGGCATAATTATTAGCGCACCATATATCATAGTTTATAAATTAATGTGACAATTTTTGAACCTGCTCCTTGAATATAAAACGAGTTTGTAGGAGATGAGAAGAAGTTGTTTTAGACAAAAACACTGCAGGGAAAAATTTATCGCTATTATTTCTCCATCCATCAAAAATTTAACTGAAATTTATATACCCGTGGTATCACAGATACACTAGACTATAAAGCTCCAGATTGATTTCAATCTGAATATTCCGTTGAAACGTCGAAAATTATTCTGCGACTCAAGAAGGTTCAGAAGAAATAACGAAATTGAACTCAACGACAGTGGACAAGTCACAAGATGTCAAAAACACGCAGCCGAATTGTAATCGGACCCGCATGTTCCAACAAGATGGCTACCAACCAGGACAGACGAAGACAATCTAAGAGTTTTGGATGAAATGATATCAGGCGCGATTAGAAGAAAAGAGGACAAGCAAGCTTTCAAAAATCAAGTTAAAGAAAACATCGAAAGCATCGGCAAAGAAATTAAAGCATATAACTAAACCAAAAAATAATAATTGATCGGAGGAACCGTCAACTGGAAGAAATTCTTCGAACCGAGCCGGAGAATGAAGAGATCGAACCTTAAGTTAGCTCTTTTAAGCTCTTAAGTTAGCTTAGAGTCACGAAAAGGCTTTAAACTGTACATAAAAGTAAACTGTACTTGTTGGAACATGCGCGTCCGATTACAATTCGGCTGCGTGTTTTTGACAATTTAACTGAAGTTTATATGCCCGTGGTATCACAGATACACGAGACTATAAAGCTCCAGATTGAATATTCAAGACGTAATGCACACCATCAAAAGAATACCAATATCGCTGCGCAGGAACACAGCAGTTGATTCAATCACAACCATAGATGAAAAAAGAAGAAAAACGAAAAACACTTTATTTCCAATATAAATGATACCATTAACGATGTCAGCATGAGTATTTGTAGAATTTTCACCTACCAAATTTAAAGACCATCAAGTTAAAAAATTTAACATTTAATGTTTTATATTCTTTAGTGCAAATTTTGCGAAATAACATTTCTTTTAATCTAGGATGATTTCAAATCCAATTGTGTTCTACAGGTGGGTTGTCAATGAGGCTAAATTTTGAGTTAATTCAGCTAGGGGTCTTTCTAAATATGCGTTTCAATGTACGACAGAGATCATCCAGTCCATCGCTAGCAGAACTAATAGCACTGTGGAATATTCGTAGGAGCTAACGGCTAGTTGAAAAAATATCGGAAAAAAACTTACAGAATCATTGCTAGATGCCTTAAACAAGCGAAGTTCTATTTGTAGTACGGTATTGAAACTGCAAATAACACAGATTTAGTAAAATCAGTTTCAGTTCATTAAAATATGTGAAAATTTATAATTGTTGTATACATCTTTCAAATGGCATTCAATAAATGAGAAATTAGAAAAGCTCCGATGACAATATCACAGACTTTTGCTTGAATATTTCGTTTCCTGATTGATTCAAAATGAAGCAGTAATTAGAGATGAACGTGAAATTAAATTTGAGATAGTGAAAGACGAAATGCAGCATGAGACAATACACTGGGGAAATTAATTGCGCTGCAGTTCTTATAGGGAGGGTTTGCGGTGTTAGATCCTTAGGTTGAGGAGAGGTTTTCCAAGTACAAACTACTCTGAATGGTGAAAAAAAGTATTAATTTCCAAAAAAGTTGGTGCATGAAACATATTTCACAACTCATAAGCCCACAGTACAACGCATTACAAATGTAATACATTATATTATTAACTCAACTATTTTAATGTGAGTAGGATTATTACAAAGTGTACCGTAAAATAAGATTAAGTCGAAAATATTACCAAATATGGGCAAGCAATAATACAAACAAACAAACAACAGCATCTTTGGGATGCTTTATTTCCAATCAAATCTGATACATATGTTCTTAAGCATTGGTTCTTCAAATGCCTTATAACTAACCCTATATATAGGACACCATGACGGTTCCCCCGTAAAGCCGGTACCCATTTCCGACACCTGGGTTGAGTGGGGTATTGTGCTTGAGCTTTCCCTTATACCCAACGGGGAAAATCTCCGCGCCAGCGCCGGGATACGAACCCTCGTCTCCAACATACAAGGCTGATCCCTTAACCACTGTGCCACTACATACTACACTATAAGACTACAATAAAATAGTTTTAGACTCATGAAAAAATAGAATAAATTTGAAAACAAATTCTTGAAGTTTCAAAATATAATTTGGGTACCAATTTCAGATATTATGTTGTCAAAAACTTCGTATATTGAAATAAGACGTTATTAGCTGCAAGTTAATTGTGTTACTGTGAAATTCAACTAAAAATTTAGATGCAATGAAAAATTATCGCAAGGATGTGAACATTCTATTACAGCATATGAAATATGAATATTTAAATCAAGAAATGGTATAAAAAATAATCACACGAAAAATAATATAAATATTTCAGACAGCTTACGTGTATTTAAATAATAAATAACGTGTAGAAGTTTTCAAATAATTTTCCTTTCATGCTCTAGTGAGACATTAAACCGTGGTAAGATTCCACCAAATTTACATTCATTTCGTGTGTCTGTAGATCAGCTGTCCCGGTTTTGTTGTGTTGGCATAAAGACATTTCCTTCTAGGTCGAAGAGGGATTAAGTGAAGTTTCTCCTTGATATTTGAATATATTTTCATGATTCTCAGATAGAAGTATGACAATGAAGGTGTTAGTTATTTTTGCTTTGCTAGCATGGTGCCAGGTAGAAGGCTTTTACGTGCCAGGAGTGGCACCAGTTGAGTTCAAAAAAGGAAACCCAGTCGAAGTGAATGCTGTAAAAATGACGAGTTCTCAAACGCAGTTGCCGTATCGGTACTATTCGCTTCACTTTTGTCGTCCAAAGAATGGACCAGTCTACAAGGCTGAAAATCTTGGAGAAATTTTGCGAGGGGATCGGATTGTGAGTACACCCTATGACATCTTCATGGATGTGAACAGCCCCTGCAAATTTGTTTGTAATAACTCAGAATCGCCCATGACTTGGAGTGAAGAAGACTCAAAGGATGCCATTGACATGATTAAGCATGATTATTATGTCCATCTCATTATGGACAATCTCCCAATTGCCACACAATTGAACCACATAGAAACTGGAGAGGTTGTTTATGAACGTGGATACAAGCTTGGAATGGTCAGAGGAGAAGATGTCTATATCAACAATCATTTGGATTTCATTCTGTCCTACCACACTGAGCCTGGCTCAGATACATACAAGCTGGTCAGATTTGAAGTTGAACCTAGAAGTATTGCCTTGAACAACATCAAATCATCTGCAGATGGTTGCAGTGTGCCTGAAACTTTTATGCCTCAGAAGCTAAATCCTTCAGGTTAGTAATATATTTTGAAGGTAATAGAGCTTTAATAAACTTATAATTCAGGTTTGTTATGTGCATTGTAATTATAAATTTCATTTTTATTGTTTACCTTCTCTAGTATTTAATGGGATTCTAATTTATATATTTGAAATGTAACATTACTCATTAACATTGGTCAATATTGAGTTTAGGTGATATGGGGAAATTAAGCATTCCGTTTCAAATAATCACTTAAGAAGCCCATTTAAGAACGTTTGGTAAATGTAAAGGACTTGACCATAATCGATTTTCCACTTTTTGATCAACAATGACTGTTAATTAAACCAAAATAAACAAGTTTTCTTCAATGCACTTTCCGTCGGAAATGAGTATTTTAAAAGTTATGGCATTAAATGAGTTACCGGAACTCCATTGTGCATCACCCTATTACAAACGTAAAGAGGTTGGGTCGTGAGGGGTAGCCACAGTTCTTTTCGTTTTATAATTTTCACTAAAAGAACTGTTGCTACCCCTCACGACCCAACCTTTTTACGTTTGTAATAGGGGTTTGCTCTTCGTCGGCTTGGTTGGCGCGCGGGAACGCCTGTTTACTTTCACGTCGGACCGCGCGGTATATTTTTCCCCGACTCAAAGACTGGAGTTACGGTAACTCATTTAATGCCATAACTTTTAAAATACTCATTTCCGACGGAAAGTGCATTGAAGAAAACTTGTTTATTTTGGTTTAATTAACAGTCATTGTTGATCAAAAAGTGGGAAATCGATTATGGTCAAGTCCTTTACATTTACCGAACGTTTTACAGGAATGACATTTTTTCCGCTGGTGCGTTATTTTCAAATTATTAAACTTTGAAGTTGGCTTTCGGGCGCCAAGGAAGCAAGCGCGCCATGCAGAATTTAATTGATAACGGAAGCTAACCCCCTATTACAAACGTAAAGAGGTTAGGTTGTGAGGGGGAGGCACAGTTCTTTTAGTGAAAATTATAAATAAAGCTTCTAACCGACCCATTAGGGTGACGACCGCAATCTTGTTTACATCGGCCGGCTGTTTGCATCGGCCATGGGCACCGCCATCTTGGAGCCGGCCGATGTAAACAAGATTGCGGTCGTCACCCTAATGGGTTGGTTAGAAGCTTTATTTATAATTTTCACTAAAAGAACTGTGCCTCCCCCTCACGACCCAACCTTTTTACGTTTGTAATAAGGGGTCAGCTTCCGTTGTTAATTAAATTCTGCTTGGTGCGCCCGCTTCTTTTGGCGCGCTAATTTACCGCTCTAACTCAAAACCTATGCATCAGCAAAAAAAAGTCATTCATTTAAAACGTTCTTAAATGGGCTTCTTAAGTGGTTGTTAGAAATGGAATGTTTAGTTTTCCCACATCACCTAAACTCAATATTGACCTTAACATTTTTTTGTTGTAATCCCATTATTGAACTGAACAAATTTGGGTCAATGTGAAGTTTAATGCAATCACGGAAATTGATAATTGTCGAGAATCTGTTCAGAATGACCAAATTCTTGCGAATTTAAAATGAAAATTCTTGTAATCACATTTTTGCGAATTTAAAATGAAAATTCTTGTAATTGCGTAAAAAGTTGTGTCTTGAGATATCTCAGAAAAACCCAGCAGCCAGAGGGGTCGCTTCAACATGAATGTTTTATGTCGCTTCAACATGTATGTTTTTTTACGCCTGTATGTTTTCTTTCAACTCAGCTGCGATAAGGTGCGAAAGCCGTGCGAGAGCCAAACGATGTATGTTTACAGTGTGTCTTGTTTCTGGAGGGGCTTATGTTGTGGTTATGCGAGCGAGCCTTGGGAAACTCGATACGGTCGAAAAAATGCCTACACAAGCGCGAACAAAGTCGCCTTGTAGTCAAAGATAAATCGACACTCAGACCGAGAGAGTCGGCAAACCAACGGTCGGTTCGAAGGAGCTGAGCGTGAGAAGAAAAATAATGCTAAGAAAGAAATAAAGGCAAGCGGCGGCACTACCAATTAGAAAAGAGGTAGGCGGGCACTCCGAGGCTCCTAAGATTCTCATAGGCCGAAGGTGAGAGTTCTCAACCCTCGAAGAGAATGCGCCAGGGCTCAAGGCGTCGGAGGAACAATGGACAGTTCGACCGGCGTAACCGTAACGTGAGGTGCAACCAAGAAACGCGGGGTGTGTTCACAATAACAAGCGTGCTTAATGCAATAATAAGAAAAGTGGCTATATTGAAAATTATACTAAGTTTCACGCTATAATGTAATCCAGAATTTAACACATTCTCGTTTCACTTGCAGAAATTTTACGTGTTCTCGTCACCACGTTCACAAAGGGGAAATTTATCAAAACATAACCCACCGTGGGAGTTATTGATGGAACATGGAGATGCTGAACTAGAAGGGAGGGTAAGAGATGCATTTTTTTTAAAAAAAGAAAGAGTAAAGATAGTGTTGAGATAAATATTGCGATAATTCATTGTCATTCACACATTGATGCGCTTAAAAAGTAACAAGTTAAATTTTTATCTTTGCATTCACACATTGATGCGCTTAAAAAGTAACAAGTTAAATTTTTATCTTTGACAGGCGGGACGGTAATTCAGTCACACACCTGAGGATTGATCAACTCGAATGAAGGGAATCAACGTGTAAACAGGCTGAAACGAAATGAGCAAATAACGTCCTCACTAGACATTTTCTGAACAGTGTATAAAACAGGCCTTTGAACTGAAGCGAGTAGCGGACGAATTTTGTGGTTGAAGTGACCTTCGCCTACTGGGCTGCTGGGGGCGCTGAGATATTGTAATCATTATTGTGTTGTGTTTGGATGCATAAGCAATCTGCGGTTAAAGGCTGGCCAGCCAAATTTCTGTGTAATTATGTGCAGTAGGTCATTTGACGTATGCTATTTGCTTTCATTACTTAATTGGAATTGTTCCTAACACCAATCATTGTGTGTGCGCTCATTGATGTTTGTATCACGTATAGCTGGGAATTATAAATGTTAAGCATAATTCACCCTGTGTATCATGCCCCACAATATTAGAAGCAATCCATCGTAATGCAACGGAGGGCGCCCAGAAAATGCGCTGCGTAAGTGGGTCAGCGATACCCGGTGAGTACCTTTATTTTAGTATATGTGCTGTAATTGCCGATGATAATTCATTTAATTTGTGTTGTGTATATAGCCTGGAGGTGTGCCATTCCTCTATTCCGAGAACCTGATCTTCTTGTTAATGAATTGTTAACAAGGAGGTGAAGGGGATACTTCTCGTGACATAATTATATTCCAAACAATCACTAAAGGAACCCATTTAAGAACGTTTTTCAGAAACGACATTCTGCTCGCTGATGCGTTATTTTCGAATTATTGAACTTTGAAGTTGGCCGTCGCGCGCCCAAGGAAGCGAGCGTAATTTAATTAAAAATGGAAGCTAACCCCCTATTACAAACGTAAAGAGGTTGGGTCGTGAGGGGTAGCCACAGTTCTTTTAGTGGAAAGTATAAATAAAGCTTCTAAACAACCCATTAGGGTGACGACCGCAATCTTGTTTACATCGGGTCTAACATGGCGACCACCATGGGCGCCGCCATCTTGGACCCGATGTCAACAAGATTGCGGTCGTCACCCTAATGGGTGGGTTAAAAGCTTTGTTTATAATTTTTACTAGAAGAACTGTGCCTCCCCCTCACGACCCAACCTCTTTACGTTTGTAATAGCTTCCGTTATTAATTAAATTCCGTTTCACGCGTTCGCTTCCTTTGGTGCCAAGGCCAACTTCAAAGTTCAATTATTCGAAAATAACGCATCAGCGAGCAGAATGTCATTCATGTAAAACGTTCTGAAATGTGTTCCTTTAGTGATTCCTGGGATCGGCATTATTATTTTCCGTGATTGCATTAAACTTCACATTGACCCAAATATGTAAAAATAAAAATATAAATTTATTGTCATGAAATAGCAGTTTATTTTTGTGAAAGAAAATGCATTTATTCAATAAAATATTGGTCAATGTAAAGCGTGATGCAATCAAAGGAAATAGGAATTTGATTCCCAGGAATCACTAAAGAAACCCACTTAAGGATGTGTGGTGTATTGCTACGCCAGGCACGTATTCCTACGCGCGGCCAATCACAGGACGGCATCCGTCGGCGGGTTGCTTGTGTACACATCATATTATATGTTCACGGTCGCTTTGGTGTTCCAATGTGTAAATATATTCTGTTTAGAATTACACATGCGGTGTTTTTTACGTTGTAAGCTGCTCCGTTTGAGTGGCAGGAGGTATTTTGTGGGATCTACTTCCTGACATATGGAGTGTCGGTCTGTGCGCCGGCCTTGAGATTATTGCGTCTGTTGCTAGAGAGTGCGGTTGTGCGTGCTTGAGCTTCCGGTTTTGCTCTTGAAGTGTCCTTGCGAGATACTTGTGTTGTGTTTTCTCTTTTTCTTTGCTGATACACAAACAGGTAGGACCTGCAGCCGTGAAGTGTTTTCACTAGCTTGGAGCTAGTGTGTGCTTCCTTTCTGCCGTGAAGTGCTTTCGTTTTCACGGCAGCGTGTGTTCACACTGGGTGTGTCCTCTGACACACAAGCTCAGGTGTGTGTCTGGTGTCGGCTGTAGGGGAGGTTTGGAGGCCGATCCGAGCTCTGGGAGCTCGGCTTTGAGACCTTGGGTCTCGGGATTTGCACATCCCACAACAAGCTATCTAGGCTTTTTTGCCTTGCCTTATGTCGGAGGTGCGTAAGGCAGGGGCTGTGTCATCGAGAGATGATGCAGGGTCGCCCGGGACGGCTAGTTGTGCGTCTGGGACAGCCACCACGGTTGATCTTAGGCAACTGGCCAGCATCCTGATGCAGGCTAAGGGGCCTATTATTGACCGATTGGGAAGAGCTCTCCCCAAGTTCAGTGGCAACGGCACAGTGGATGTGTCGGAGTGGCTGGATGACATTGAGCGCAGGTGCAAGGTCGAACAGGTTGGACCTGAGGAGGTCGTAGACTTCCTGCTTGAGAGCAATGCTGCTCGTGGTTCTGCGCCCCTAGGGTGTCGGAGGGCTCCCAGTGGGAGGTAGTGAAGGCAACACTGCTGGCGCAGTACAGCATGTCACGGCAGGAAGCCTACAGGCACTTCACGGACCGTCAGCTTCAGGCTGGCAAGGCCGTGGACGTCTACGTGGACGACCTGCAGCGCCTAGGCTCTCGGCTGTGGGCAGGGATGTTTTACAAGACACTCGGCACAACAGGATGTTTTACAAGATGTACATTCTGCTCTCTGATGCATGACTTTTGATTTATTCAACTTTAAACTTACCTTTCGCGGGCCAAAAAAGCGAGCGCGCCAAGAGGAATTTAACTAATAATGGAAGCTAACCCCCTATTTCAAACGTAAGGAGGTTAGGTCGTGAGGGAAAGCCACAGTTCTTCTAGTGAAAATTATAAATAAAGGTTGAAAGCAACCCATTACAGTCACGTCAACAATTGTGTTTACATCTGCTCCATGATGGCGGCAGCCGTACCGGGTGGCGCCATCTATGAGCTGACTGTAAAGGTGACAACGTAATAATGACAAGTTTTGACGATTAAAAAAAAACGTAAAAAGCACCAAGTACAAGAAATAGTATGTTAACTTCTTTGTGTTATTAACTGATAATAATATTTCTTATTATTTCATTAACAATTTCTATTATTCTTTTATTTCTACGAAGTTCTGGCAAAAACTTTAACACCTCATGATCCGAACTTTGCCTTTCCTGACCCAACCTGGTCGTACTCTGTGTTGCTCATTTTGCGTGGGAAAGCGATTTCACCTATAACTTTGAAGCTGAATAATGTCATTCGTGTAAAATATTCTTAAATGGGTTCCTTTAGTGATTATTGGGAATAAAATTCCCATTTCCTTTGATTGCATCACGCTTCATATCGACCAAAATATTTAACCCCTTCCCCAACCAATTTTTTGTTAAAAATGTATCTTTGGTCAATATTGAGCTTAGGTGATGTGGGGAAATTAAGTATTCCGTTTCACATAATAACTTAAGAAGCACATTTAAAAACGTTTTACAAGAATGGCATTTTATCCGCCGAAGCTTAGTTTTTGAGTTAGAGCGGTAAATTAGTACGCCAAAAGAAGCGGGCGCACCAAGCTGAATTTAATTAATAACGGAAGCTAACCCCCTATCACAATCGTAAAGAGGTTGGGTCGTGAGGGGGAGGCACAGTTCTTTTAGTGAAAATTATAAATAAAGCTTCTAACCAACCCATTAGGGTGACGACCGCAATCTTGTTTACATCGGCCGGCATCTTGATGCCCATGGGCGCCACCATCTTGGAGCCGTCCGATGTAAACAAGATTGCAGTCGTCACCCTAATGGGTTGGTTAGAAGCTTTATTTATAATTTTCACTAAAAGAACTGTGCCTCCTCCTCACCACCCAACCTCTTCACGTTTGTAATAGGGGGTTAGCTTCCGTTATTAATTAAATTCCGCATGGCGCGCTCGCTTCCTTGGTACCCGAAAGCCAAGTTCAAAGTTTAATAATTCAAAAATAACGCATCAGCGGAAAAAATGTCATTCACGTAAAACGTTCTAAAATGGGCTTCTTAAGTGATTATGTGAAACGGAATGCTTAATTTCCCCACATCACCTAAACTCAATATTGACCGTTTCTTTTTCGGACTAATTTTTTCATTTTGGTTCTATGTAGTATTTCTGATGCTGGTAATGAAAACAGTTTGTAATTTTTTTTCTTCCCATTTTTGTGGTTAACTTTTTATTTTGAAAATACCTTTGTCCGCAAAAACGAGTCAAATAGTCATTGTCTGATGTTGGGAAATAGTCATTGTCTGATGAACTGGCAGAGTTATCAGAAGTATTCAAGCTTCTGAGGGAAGGTTCATATTCACTATCTTCTATTGAACTAGCCATTTAGGGTGTAACACTTGAAAATGCTACAAAAAAAAATGAATGGAAAGGTTGGATGCAAACAACACCCATCCAACGTCAATGGCTGTCGGAGCAAGTCTAGTAACAATATCCTTGAAATCTCACAGCTCTATCATATTGCCTCTGCCAGGCGTACAATTTGACGAGAATACTTGTTTCACGCGTAGAACGGCTTACAAGGGCTTAAAGTTCACGAGTATATACGTATGTAGCTGGTTTTTGAGGGTAAAGTTTTAGACGAGTATACTCTATGACTGGAAAACGAACATTTTGTGAAAATGAGTATACTCGTTTCTGCCGGGGGAAGGGGTTAATATATAAGTCTGGAGGAGTCAACTTCTTGATTATAAAATATATTAGTCATTGCTACGAATCTAGGCTATTTTTACTTTATTTGTTTTATTATTTATTTTTTAAGCCATTCAATTCAAAATATAATTTAATGAAGCATATGAAAAAAATTCTGTTGAATATGTTCATTTTTTCTAAGAAACATCATGAATTGGAATACATCAACATGTTAGATAGCTTAAATTTGGGTAAATGTTGAGGATTAACCGGGAATCGATTTTACAATTTTTGAATCCTAAACATAGTGAATTAGATCAAAATAAACAAGTTTTCTTCTATGCACTTTATGTTGTAAAGGAGTATTTTACAAATTATAGCGGTAGTTTTGTCTTTGATGACGAGTGTGCACTCGGATAAACAGCTACTCATTGATTTTCGAAATTTTTGTTGCTTGAATCATGGTAATAACATCAAAATAAACTATTTTTCTTCTATATACTTTTTTTGGCAAGTGAATATTTTATGAGTTAGCATGGTAGGTTTAGTTTCGTCTTTGATAACAAGCCCGCTGGGAGCGAGACTCCATTGCAGTGTTGCCATTCGCCGGGCTCGATGAATTACTTCCCGCTCAACACGTGAGTTGCGGTAAGTAATTTACCGCTATAACTCGTAAAATACTTATTTACGACTGAAAGTGCGTAGAAGAAAACTTGTTTATTTCGATCTAATTAACTATGTTTAGGCACCGAAAAATCAAATATCGATTCCTGGTTAATCCTCAACATTTACCTAAATTTGTTTTTCATTATTATTATTATTATTATTATTATTATTATTATATAAGAAAGTTTTAGCCTCCCTTACCCACAACAAAGATGTTCTAAGAGAAGAAAGAAGATGGCACCAATTAGTATGGAATTGAGGGAACGCGGAATCTACGCACTAGGTTTACAGAAACAGTAAGCTAGGAAAGAAGTTCATGAAACGAGAAAAAATTTGAAGAAGAAAGTAGTAGGTGCTGAAAAATAGGACAGCAGTGAACCAAAAAAAGATGATCCGTAACAAAACATAAACCTATTTTATTACAACAAAAAAGAAGCCTACCTATCCTTTAGCTTGGGCCCTCACATGGTTCCCCTGGGAGTGCTAATTCCCATAGATACAATAGTTGTATCCCCCTGAGGGGAATCTGTTTTTCATTGGTTTGGGTTTATCTAGGACTCTAGGTTCTAGGTTATTCAATTTTTATTTTATATGTGTTTGAATTGCAGTTGATTTTTTCAAATATATTATTTCAAAATTCTCACACTGGGTTTCAATTAATGAGCTAAGTATTTTAATTGTTTTTTTTAATGTTTTTGTTTCTAGAATAAGTTTAAACTTCAGATTTTGTGCAATTTTCAAGAATTATGATTGCATAAATCATTTTAATACATATTGCCACAGAAAAACTAAGGCTAAATCAACAAAAATAGTTGCTGAATGTTATATACATAGTTATAGTTAAGGGTTAGGTATTTAGATTGGTAATAGTCTAGTTACTTCTGTTGTTTTGTTTCATCCTCATTTAGGTACAATTATTTGTTAAAAATGATAGAATAACTATACTACTTAGTATGATTTATATATGTTAATTATTGAAACAACAAATTTAAAATAAATTGTAGGCTTTCAAGGATAACATATTTGCATAAAATAAAATGTATGCCTAATTGTATATATGAACTTAACTAAACAATTCTTGGTGGCATTATCTCAGCTGCTGAAACTTCAAATTTTTATTCTACAATTCTGTTTAAGCATAAAATCTTATTAGTTTTAACAAATAAGTGATTGCTTTTAGATGTTAATAAAAAGCATATTCATTTGTAAGATATTGATACTAAATACTAAGAAAGCTTCTAACCCTGGTATGCAGACCTTTAATTATTTTGATCCTCCTATAGATTAAATTTTTTTATTATTTAGTCACTATAATGGTTTCAGAAACTGGGAATTTGTTACTTTAGGAATATCATAATTTTCTAAAAATTATTGAAATAATAAAAAATACCATAAATAAAATATGTTTAAAAATCAATTTTACTTTTGTTGTTCAAGTTTCATAACAATTGGACCATGAGTAAAAAAGAAACGCATTTACAGTTTAAGGATGCCGGCCAAAAAATAGGAATTAAAGTGAAAAAGTAGTATGTTTTGATAGGTAACAATCAACCCTAACCTGCACTAGACATATATACAGAAAGCCTGCGGTGTTAAAGCAACATGTCCTCAAAAAAGAATGGGTTGTTGAATCAGCTTTTTCTAGAAAAATATAGAGAAAACTTTAAAAAATACAATGAGTGAATGTGTTTTAAAATGTATTTTACATATACTGTGCAAGTCCTATAACAATTTGATCATAAATTAAAAAAAAATATATGGCATTCTTGAAGTTAATTACCCAGTAACAATTGACATCTGAAAACTTGATGGTTTGATGCATTCCTGGTATTTATGTTTTTCCTGTTCCTGTTATATTGGTGATGACTAACACAGTATATTATGGCTTCCTGTTATATTGGTAATGACCAACACAATAGTCATTTTCAATTATTGATGCTTGTGAGAGGATTGGTTAAAATGAGTATCTTAATGACCTAAGAATGATAAGTATACATGGTGAGGAATATAACCTCCCCTCTGGAGATACAGGATAAGCAATAGTTCTGGGTTAGTTAGGTTTGTTAATGTTATGTTGTAGGGACTGGCACTCCTGGAAAAATATTGCTAAGGTGCCTCAGTTATTGATAGGATTTTTGGCCATCTGTCTTTTGTGCCCATTTTGCTTTTTTTTTGTTTTCATTTCTTCTTTACAATTTCGTCCTCTTGCTTCTTAACTTACAGTTTCTATGTGCATAGAATCCTATGTGGGGACATGCCTTCTGCATTGATTACCCATTTTTTAAAGTTCATACTAAATGGTCCCTTCTCTTTGCTTTCATAAGCTGGCCTTAGTTGTGGTCAGAGATTCTTAACAGCTGTAAGGATTATATTAAATAATGGATAACTTGTGCTGTTGAGTAGAACACTAATTGTTAAAGCTAAGGAGTTAACATTTGGACTACAACGTGTGCCACCGGTGGCCACAGAGGGGATTTTTAAAATGCTGCTGACCGATCAATTGTCACAAACTGAATTTTCATAAACACTTGATTAGAGCTAAATCATGGCATGATCTTGTTAATGTTTGATAGTTTCAAAATTGCTTACTACAATTTACTTTAAATTTGTGTTGAATATTGAGCTTTAGTTTAACCAATTTTAATCAAAGCTTTTAAAATCATGAATCTGTGCATAATGATTTTTAACAAACTACTGAGGATTTTCTATATATTTTATTTTCACTTTTGAATCTGCTATTAATTTTGACAGTGTTTACCAAATCAGAGGTGCTAATTTTGAGTGTAACAAAACTGCTATTATTTTATTGATGTTAAGGATTACTTGAAAAAGGAAAGTGTAAATTCTCAGTCACATTTAACCTTGTGGCACTTCTTTTTAGTCTGTTTAAAATTTGTGATTTTACATGGTATTTTGAGTCATTGAACTTGCAATTTGCTATTGTCTAATATTGATATATATTGTTTGTATTATTTTACCTAATCAACTAATGTGAGATACTTTCTTCTATGTACTGGACTTGGTAGTCAATTGTTAGCCAAGAGTTCATAAATTGTTTCTATCGTATTATACAGTCAGTCCTCCTTATATGGTAATATTTATTCGGTGAGAAAAATTCTACCTATTCTACCTATCCGCTCGTGTTTTGTTTGCACTGTACTATAGCGCAACTATGCCGTGCAGTCACCACAACAGTGTTTTTTCCCGCAATTCCCACAGAACATAAGTAAATCTTGAAATCTAGTAGAAAACGTGGCAAGTGCTAATTTAAATAGAAGTTTTGTAAATAGAATTTTTTTTGTGTATTTGGCTTAGTACGTTTTTTATGACTATTTTCATGTATTTTCATGTTAGTAGGGGTGACTTTCAATATGCTGTTGCACATTCCCTATCATTGCGTGTTATAATAGGTTCAGTATATAATAATGTTGATTTGCAGTCAGATTTTCAGGAACACTGTGTATCGTATTTGGACTTTATGCATTAATGCAATTGCCACTAACTGACCACTTACAAGCATTCACATTATATACATTGAATGTCTACTACCACTTATGGTCTCTCACTCTTTCGTCTTGAAAGTATTGAACCTAATTGTGCTCATATGCTGCAGGCCCCAATCGTCTTGTCTTCTCCTACTCTGTGCAATGGAAGGCATCAGATGTGCACTGGTCATCTCGTTGGAACATCTACCTGAACATGACGGACCTACAAATCCACTGGTTCTCCATCATCAACTCCCTTGTGGTCGTGTTCTTCCTCTCTGGCATACTAACCATGATCATGGTCCGCACTCTCCGCAGGGATATTGCCAGGTAAATATTTTAGTAAAATGATGTGCTTATTTTATTTTGCTGGGGATATGTAAATATCAAATCAAGAGGTTAATATTCAGTAATTGAAGTATTGAACCATGTTGTTCTGCTCAAATGTATTGTACAGGTCAGTTGTGGAGCTGTTAGGTTTGTTCTCCTTGACTATGCTAAATGACTTTGGAAAAGAAGGTTACCTATCTACTTCACTGCTGGGTTGTTACTCATGAAATGTTTCTGAAAAGGAAAAAATAAATTGAATTCAGTAGTTGAAAGTAGTTAATTAAAACAAACGCTTATGCTTTTCATTACCTTAGACCACCATCATCCTAATCCTGAACATATTGTGTCTCAAAGAACTTACCTTCTTCTATGCAAGTTAACATTTGAATGTTTTAGTTTCTTTGTTGTATTCAAGAATGTTTTACATTGGATAAATAGTTTAAAATATTTAAAGTAGAATAATAGTTTAAAATAAGTGTAATCAGCATAGAAATATCAGGGAATGTTGAGGATTTTTAAGATATCGTTATTCTAACTTGGCTACTTGTTGGCTGTATGGCAATGTAATATTCTGAAACAAAATTGAGCAACCTCTATTCACTAGCATTGGTTGCTTCTTTTTTGATTTTCCATGTACACAAAGAATTCTTCTGGACTGTAGGATGTTACAGTTGGAGTTCTTTGTTGTTGCTAAAATGAAAGGCACCCTTTGTAGAAGACCACTCAGTGGCCATCAACTTCTTATGGTGCAATTCTAGCTTTGGATGATGCTTTATGGACTTCACTGCAACCATTGCCCTGATTCCTTCAGTTCTTGTTGAAGAGTGTCCATTTTTCAACACATACATGAGTCAATGTAAAAATGGTACTTGCTGCCAAAAAAACAGCATGAAGCCCACCTACTGATAGATGCTGCTGGTTTCATTGAATCTCATGAAGTTCATTCACTAATATTTTTCATGGTTTTAAGTGTCAAATTTTCTTCAAGTGTCGCAACAGCTATGCAGAAAACTAAAGCTCTGATGAGATTTTTTAACTATTCTTGGATATTTTCCAGACACAGCATTCAATTCTGGATAAATGACAGATTTGAGTCTTTCTCGCTCTTGGTTTGTTTACCTATCACATCCTTAACCAAGTTTATTGAACATCTATTAACAGCTTGGGTATCGATAAATAAAATCACTGCCAAAATTTCACTTGATTTTTCCGTAGAGCTTCTGAGGCTAAGTGGCTCAGCTTGTATTTGGTCAAGAAAATCACAATTGTATTCACTTGCAACATGGTTCTGATGCTGTAGGTAACAATTTTGAACTATCAAATTGTCTGGACTAAAAACGAGTTATGATAGAACACAAGCACATGCACAATTGAGTTTGTAATTGGCTTATAAGCTCAATAAAAATGCAGCATTTCATGTGATAATCTAATACTTGCTGTGAAATTTCTTTGCATAAGGTTTAAATTAAAGTACTACAGTTTTTTTTATGCTTTATCTATCTTAGGAAATATATATGGTGTGTAGCTGGAGCTAAATACATTATTTCCAAATTTACTTTTCTTTAGATAAATTTCTATTCAGTGAATCGCTCCTCTTGTGTGGATATTTTGTGCAAGTTAGTTGCCCTTGGTCCTCTGAAGAGGACACAGATTGTGTAACTATTGAAACTTGTGCTCCTTGGGAGAAGATGTGAGGACCTGAGCTGGAAGTTAGGTATGCCTACAATTGTTGGAATAGAATAGGTTTTCTGTTTCATAATGGATAGTTTTTTCAAGTTCACTGCTATCAAGTTTTCAGCCCCTATTACTTCTTTCTTGTTTCATAACTTCCTTCCTAGTTTGCTGTCTCCTCTGGGAGCAACAAGGATTGCGTATATGAGAATATGCGCTCCCAGGAGCAATATGTGAAGTTCCAAGCTAAAGGTTAGGTAGGCCTTTGTTAAAATGGAATAGGCTTTTTGTTTTATTATGGACCATCTGGTTTTTTGTTCACTGCTGTCCTGTTTTTCAGCTCTTCCTTTTTTCACTTTTTATCTTATTTCAAAAACTTCTTTCTCAACTTACATGCACTTAGAGGATAGACTTAGAGATTCAATCCTGTGGCAATGATTCCTCAATGGGAATTACATGAAGACAAAGCGCTGTCACTGCCTTCCATCCCAGGTACAACGCCGATGACGTGTTTGAGGAGAGCATGGAGGAGTCCGGCTGGAAGCTCGTGCATGGCGACGTTTTCCGACCTCCACGCTTCCCCAAACTGTTCGCTGCAATCATCGGGTCTGGTGTTCAGATCTTGTGCATGACGCTCATCATCCTGGTGCTCGCCATGTTCGGCATGCTGTCTCCCGCCAGTCGCGGTGCTCTCATGACGGCCGGCATCTTCTTGTATGTCTTCATGGCCCTGGTTGCTGGTATGTCACGCTTAGCCTTCACTTCAAAGTGTTTTCTAGCTTCTACTGTTTCAGTGCACGCATGCAGCCTTCAGCTCAAAACATTTCCTATCATCTACTATTTCAGTGTGCAGATTACCTATGTTTGATGACTCCTGTCATTTGTTGTCAATGTATCTTGAACTACTTTTTTCATAGCTCCTGTCAGTTTTATTGTTTGTGTGTGTAGAGCTGCCTTGCAGTGGCCGAGCGTACAGAGCGCTTGCGTTCTGTACTTCCTGCACGGGTTTGAGCCCTGTACGCGGCAGTTGGCGAGAAAAACGCTGATGTGGCAAATCAGGGTCGTTGCCTGCAGTGTGGTCACTGTCTTCAAGGAATGTTACCTGAGCACTAAACGAGAGGAAAATAAGGCCTTAAAGCTCGGGCGTGACTAGGGGCCTGGGGAACCCCTATCATGTACCTTCCCTGTAAAGTATCATGTCAATAAATGTACGCGGAGCTCACGAGATTCGAACTCAGGACTTAAATTCACCGCACCAGAACGCCATCGATCGCGCTACCGACCACCCTAAAGGTGATCGAAGCACAATGAAAGCAATCTTGGCACAGTGAAAGCAGGCACGCACTTGGCCCGACAGATATATTTTTTTATTTTACTTAAGTATCGAGAGTTCAAAGTCAAGTCACCCCCCAGAAACAGTTACGAATCTGGTACGGAAAGCTACTGCTTCCACAAGGTTTTTCAAACAAATAAATGTACGCGGAGCTCACGAGATTCGAACTCAGGACTTAAATTCACCGCACCAGAACGCCATCGATCGCGCTACCGACCACCCTAAAGGTGATCGAAGCACAATGAAAGCAATCTTGGCACAGTGAAAGCAGGCACGCACTTGGCCCGACAGATATATTTTTTTATTTTACTTAAGTATCGAGAGTTCAAAGCAGTAGCTTTCCGTACCAGATTCGTAACTGTTTCTGGGGGGTGACTTGACTTTGAACTCTCGATACTTAAGTATCATGTCAATGATGCTCAGCCACCCTCTACTAAAGAGAGGAAAAGGCTCGGTATATACCATGTACGTGTATAGAGCTGCGTTTTCATAGTTTCATTTGCCTCTACTCATCAGGTTTGTTAACTAGCTTCATTTTCTTGGGAACTGATACTTTTACTGTTTTGGTGTGTTTACTAAGTCATGTTTGCCTATATTTTTCTTGTTGTTGGCATGTACCTTGCACTTGTTTTCTTGTAGTTCTGGTATGCTTGATCACTAACCTTTCATATCCTGTGCTTCTTGTATTTGGATGATGCATTAAGTTAACATATGACTTTTGATGGTACAGTAGTTGAGAAGAATTATGTGATTACCTTTTTGCATGCTATCATCTTGAACTAGTTGGCTAGGTGAAACCGATGCTTTTTTGTATGTTGTTTACTTGATGCCTCAACTCTTTCACTCCTTAGTGATCATATAAGCCCTAGTATACGGTACATGACCCGTCAAAAATGACGGGATTTTCAATATCTTTTTGATAAATCTTCCACATGTGGATGACAATCAAATATATCCATCCTAATAGCACCTATGAGTAAATTATTTTTGTAATTTACACTGGTGAAAATCGTATCGCAGACACGGTCATTTAAGCACCCTGAGCGCGACAGAGAAACAGACCAACAAACTCTATGTGATTCCCATTGTAATAACGTAAAAAAAATTACGCGTTAGTAATTTTGAGTAAAGTTATTCAATAACTTGAATGACCTGTCTGACTAACAAAAAAAACTGTTGGTGTTCAGTGAGCCGTAGCATTTCTAAGAAATACAGCACAGTTATTTGGCGTATTGCGAACGATTTTGTTTTATATTAAGTGCAGAAACAAAATAAGATATTATTGGTGAAAAAAACCAACACGTGTTATGAAAATTAGCCATCTGTGTGCTGAATATAATCTAATAATACCCGTTGTGTGTTTATTTATATATTTATTTATGTTTATTTATATATTTGTTTGATGTCCGCATCTTAAGAAACACAGGATGTATATTTATTTGTTTGATATCTGTTACGAATTCCTCAATTTAACATTAAAATATCGCCTTTACATGCCTTTACATGTTTGCCATTTCATCAGGATAGGTTTGGTTAGGATAGGAATGGTTAGGTTAGCAAAGGTTAAGTAATGTTGACGGGAGTTTTTTCACGGGTCCACCTTACTTAACGATGATATTTTCCGTTGAATTTCCTTGGGTCTTTCTACAACCTGATAATACCCTTGGCTTATTTGTTGGAGTCCGCGTCTTCCATTTCTCTGTCACGCTCATAAAGATAGTTACAATGTGATACAAGTTTCACCAGTGCTCAAGTACAAGAATATTTTTAATCACGGGTACTATTATGTTGGATATATTTGTTTGGCATCCACATTCGGAAAATTTGTCCAAGAAAGGTATTGAATCCTGTCATTTTTGATGGGCAGTGCACACTAGTAGTATAATACGTTTTGATTCATGTTGGCCTTTTTTGATGGATACGTTTTAAAGAAACTTGTGTTACTTAAAAACTTGTAAAACTTGCGAGTAAGCTTCTTATGCCTATTCCAGGGTACATGTCCGGCCGTCTGTATCGAACGCTCCGTGGACAGCAGTGGAAGTCAGCTGCATTTTGGACGGCAACTCTGTATCCTGCTTACACTTTCTCCATCGGCTTCTTCCTGAACTTCTTTGTGTGGGGAAAAGAGTCCAGTAGCGCCATCCCTATCCCAACAATGTTGGCCCTCTTTGCTCTCTGGTTCTTCGTTGCGATGCCTCTGACTTTCATAGGCTATTTCTTTGGCTTTCGTAAGCAACCGTACGACCACCCTGTCCGCACCAACCAAATCCCCAGACAGGTGCCGGAACAGGTCTGGTACATGCATCCGATTCTGTGCCTACTCATGGCTGGTATTCTTCCGTTTGGTGCCATGTTCATTGAGCTCTTCTACATTCTCTCGGCCATCTGGGAGAATCAGTATTACTACCTCTTTGGCTTCCTCTTCTTGGTGTTCCTGATTCTTGTGATCAGCTGTGCGCAGATCAGCATCGTAATGATATACTTCCAGCTGTGCGGTGAAGACTACCATTGGTGGTG
Organism: Morinoia aosen; assembly: GCA_030386875.1. Taxonomy (NCBI): domain Eukaryota; kingdom Metazoa; phylum Arthropoda; class Malacostraca; order Amphipoda; family Talitridae; genus Morinoia; species Morinoia aosen. The sequence goes on from CM059577.1 coordinate 36,682,812, forward strand.
GCGTTCATTAGTCACTTCAGGAGGATCAGCTTTCTACATTGCCCTCTATTCCATCTTCTACTTGGTCACCAAGCTAGAGATCACGGAGTTTGTGCCTCTCCTACTTTACTGCTCCTACACCTCCATCATGGTGGTGTCAGTGGGGATTTTTACAGGGACCATTGGTTTCTATGCTGCCTACTGGTTCATTAGAAAAATTTACGCTGCCGTCAAAATTGACTAAAGGTAGTGTGGGAATGCCAATGATAGGGTGTGCGAGTTGGACTGGCATGGCCTATCGTGACGTGCGTGTGAGCACCTCGGCTGTTGTCTGTGGGAATGCACCAAAAGATGGCGTGAGTGAAGGTGGTATGAGTGTTTAATTTCCATTTAGTTGATCATCTTCATATATACTTTCAGTTGAACCTGGTGAACACGTTTACGTATACAGTTGGCTTATATGTTGTGTTGATGAAGCGTGCCAGTTGACTGGCACTAGTGTAGTAGCAAAGCTTCTTGAAAAAATTTACGCATTGAATTGATGCTTATCATTTAAGAAATGAGTCAACCTTTCACTTCTTCAATGTTTACTGAATTTATTTTCTTGAAACTGTATTTTTATTAGAGTGAAGACTTCATTTTAATATCTTCAGAGGTTTTTTTTTCTTTGTTACTGAGATAAGAAACATTCTTTACATTCGTGTAGAAATTTGATGTCAAAATTATTTGCTCCTTTTAGCAAAATCATATTTAGCATTGACTTACCAAAAAATTTTATTTTATTTGCGCGTTAGTTATACTTTTTTTTACCTTTATCAGTATTTGATGGCAATGAGCATTTTGAAGTAACCCCTATAATTTCCTTGCAGTATTTTTGTGATGGTTAAGAGTTAAAACTATTGGCCAAATTGGAAACACGGGACTAAGTGCTTTCAATTCTCAAATACTGATGTATAGAATTTATTTTATTCTTTGGTAACTTTTCTTCTCGGGTTCTTTGTACTGTAGATATGGCGGTGGAGAAACGTACTGTTTTTAAATAGTTGTCATGACGAATGTTTGGAAAAAGATGCAAAAAAAAAGAATTTTTTCCATAATTTTGGATAAATTATGCGTGAGTTCCAGATTACAGGCACAAGGCTTTGCCAATATCCGAGATAGGGCCTAAGCTAACTCTAATTAGAGCTAAGGAAGTTCTTAGCCATTTTTACAAGCGCTGAGTGCCTTTCGAGTTCAATGTCAATTGATGTATTCTCTGCACTCACCCCCCGTCTTGATAGCTAAGAAGCTAAGGAAGACCGTGGAAGACTGACCTACTTGAAGCCTATATGAGTATACTTATGGGTGGGTGTGAAATGTCGACAGCGGGGGACTTGGGTAGTTACCCAAGACTGGTCTACTCGGCCTGTTCCTGTTGCCATATTCTATTCTATATACCCAAGCATCTCGCACTTCGTGGTCCCTCACTTTGGTGTGAATCAAGCCGTAGAACTGTCACCGAATGATCATCTGGCTACTTTAGCTGACATATCTAACCTCGTTTGTTGAAGGAGCATTGTATATGTGTGTGTCTTCAGTGTAGACATAATTGATCGACCTTGCAATATTTTTGCAATTGGTAAGGTATCATTTTTCTCCGGGTGTGTACAAATTTTGTACAATAATTCTGGTGCTCTTACCTAAAAGTTTATTCTAACCTACAATTGCCGGAACATTATTTCCTGCCCAATTATACTTTGTTAAAGCGGCATGTTTTGACTTTTGTACTTCCATTTCAACAATATTTTTTTGCACGTTGCCAGGGTGCATACTCGTATTTGAAACAAATTCATTCTGGTTGTTTGTGATAACATATTTTCGACCAATTCGCGTTTAGATTTATTTAATTTTTTATAAATAGCTTTATTTTACGTTAGTAGCTGTGGGCCCTTCAAAAGATAGTTACATGAACGCATCGTTTGAAGCATTATTTTTTGCACCAAACTTCAATGATATGACATTTACTTGGCTAAAATTACCTCGTTTTCGAGTCGGGGAGAGTAGGGATGTACAGAACATCTAACACAGAGGTTTTATTTTACTTTACGAGGCATATATATATATATATATATGTATATGTTGACCTCGCTATTGAAGGTAAAAAGCCCGATTCAGCATTGTGGCTTGGTTGGTGCACAAGTGTGGACACTATTAATAGTTTTAATGCAATGAATGTTTACTTATGAGCTTATCATATATAGAGTATATCAACGTTTAATGGTAATTTTATTTCCAGTAGAAAATTAACGTTCTCTTTCTAGTTTTGTTAGCGGTTAAGATTGTAAATCAGTTCTTATCTTTTGGGGAGAATATACATACTTCCTAATGAGCTAACACCGCATTCGCATTTCCCTTTGGTGTGTGTACACGTTTGTGTGCTAAACCTATTACACTATTTTGCATGTAGTGGACAAAACACGTTTGCTTTTTTCGTTGTGCTTTTCTAGCTATTTTTCTTCAACAACTTTGTGTGCTTGTTATTTAACAAAATCTTTGCCCTAATTCTTACCTCGTAAGAAAATGCTAAAGCGACGCATTATTGTAATGAGATAAAAATGCTCTCCTGTGTGAGTTTCAATTGATCGATTCGATCTTTAGAGTGTACTTTCTGTGCATTGAATAGTTTATCTTTCATCGCGAGTAAAAACTGGCATTCGCACTTGCGGATTGCATATGCCTGATGTTTCTTGGTCGCGAAATTACCTTTCTTTCATGAAAATTATTTTATCGCCTGTGTCCTGCCAAACTCAGGAACGTCTGCACTCTAGATACCGATGACAAAAGTTCAAAAATAAAATGCATTTGGCGTTTGCGCTTAGTCTGTTTTCTCTGTAATCGTGGGAGAATGGCTGAGCCTCCGCTCATAGATGAAATCTTGAAGCCTTGTTCATTCGAACTTAACATTTTTTAGTTGAGACTGAATTCACGAGAGTCCTGCGAAGTGCTAGCAATTTGCCTTAATTTACTTGTACTCACGAGAGTCGAGATTTTATTTTGCTTGTTTTCGAACTTTACATGGCTTACATCTTCTGGAACACTTAATTTAGATCTTGAAATATCGGATACAGTGTTCATATCATATGAAACAGGTGAGAGAAAGAAAGTAAGAGGAGTGAATGGTCATATCAGATTTGCTCTTACTAATTGTTTCTCTCGTATGCTGTAATATTTGCTGGAACACTATCATTCAAAGCATTTATTGGATGGGCTAACTAATGCCTCTTGACCGCTTATATTTCAACATTTTTGCTCTGGGTCGTAATAGCTGTATTTTCATGCCTTCTAACAAACAGACACTTACCTGAGCCAAGGTTTTAAATATTTGTTATCACTAAATGCTACTGTGTTGCTAACCAGGCGATAGATATATTCAAAGTGATATTTCTAAATAACCAGTTTTTGAGAGATATTAAAACTTTTTTGCATGCAGTTCTTGTTGCCTTCAATCTTTGAATCTTTCTGAAATAGCAACGGAAGGAAGTAGTTATTTTCAAAATTCGCTTAGCTTACTTTGATGTTTGAATGTAGGAGGCATTATTCCCGTATGGAAAATATGAGGTCCTGAGCTAAGAGTAAGAGCTTTTTTGTTGTGATAGTTTTTTGTTTTGTTGAAGACCATCTTTATTCAGCTCATTGCTCTCCTGTTTTTAGCACCTCTGAATTTCCTCTTCAATTTTAATTTTCATAACCTTCCTTTTCGATTTATTGTTTCAATGCACAGGAGTTCTTGCGTAAGATAACACTTTGTGCATAGATTATGCGTTACTCAACTCCATTTTAAATGGTGCTGTCATCCTTCCCTTCTTTGAAAAGCATTTGTTGTGGTTAGAGAGGCTTAAACTTACCTATCTAATGTAGGATATCTTTCTTCGGGTACACAATCGTAACGATTGTATGCTGTCACATTCCCGAATTCGTTATTTTAATAACGTCATTCATATTAATAATTTATTGGTTTTCGTGCAGTGAGTAATTTTCAAATGTAGCGCTTACCAAAAATGATGTTTGCTTTTTTCAATGTGTTAATGCTTTCTGTGCTCGAAGTATCCAATGCACTGTGTGACAGGTGTGTTTTGGCCTTTGGGTCTTTTTTAAATGAAACTCTAACCTGTGTGATGTTATTTCTGATGCGGTGACTGATCTCTGAGGTACTGGCCCCGTGAAAACCGTGGCGTGGCTTCTTTACGCTAGTTTACCGATGAGCTTCTCTCTTCTTCTAACTTAACTTCACGAGTATACTTATTTATTCATTGCAACAACGGCTTCATAAGAAACGCAAAAGTCACTTTTTATTTATTTGTTTGAAAACTGGCTCTATACGAGTTTAAAATTGCTTGTGGCGTTTTTGATGGTAGCAATAGGAGCTCTTCAAAGTGTTTTCATTTTTAAGCTAATCTAAGCCTTTTTATGTCAGAAGAATTGATGTGAAAGTTTCCCAGTGAGGTGTGATTTTGACCGAGCATATTTTGAAACATCTGTAACCCTTCTCTGCTAACTGCTGCTGATGGTTTGTTTACGTAACTTACGAGGATCGTGGGCCAGATCCTTCAAACTATTTGAGGGTGCAGGTGACATGGTAAACTCCTGCAGATCAGCTTGGCTACAGTATGTACCGTAGCAAGTACGGTAATACGTTTATCTCAGTCTCTCAGAAACTTTACACACTTCATGATTCAAATTTTACATATGTAATGGTATTCGACCTTACTATCTCATTCTGAAAGTCACGAATGCGTTTCAATTATTATTCTGTTGAGACCTTCAAAACCTCCGCTCATCCCCAAGGGGATACAGCGATTGTATCTATGTGAATTATTGTTCCCATGGGACTAAACGCGATATTTTTTAATATGTGTCACAATGTGTCATTTAAATTTTCATTATACCGTGGAAGTCCTGAGCTGAAAATTAGGTAGGTCCTTTTGTTAAACTACAAGGTATGTGTGTGATAGATCATCTTTTCAAGGTTCTCTATCATACTTTTTTCCAGTATACTCTTTTAAGCATTCTGAAAAAAAGAGTGTACTATTCCAGTGTAGCTCTTAGGGGAAATATGTGGGGTTCCGAGCTAAAGGTTAGTTTGGCCTTCCTTTTGTTGAAATGGAATAGGTGTTTGGTTTTGCTACGGACCATTTTTTTAGGTCACTACGGTCCTGTTTTTCAGCACCTACTACTTTTTCTTCAACTTTAATCTTGTTTCATGAAATGATTCCTTAATTTACTGTTTCTATGCAAGTTGTGCATAGACCTCGCGTACCCTTAACGCCATACTAAATGATGCCTTCTTTCCCCCTTCTTGGAACGCTGTTGTGGTAGTTAGATAGGCATAAACTAACATCTAATGTAATCTGGTATTGGGGTGTTAAATATTCGTGAACGGTAATACTTACTTGATATTGAACAGGCAAAATAAAATTAATTCAAGCTTAGCTGGACGGAAATGACGAGGCTGATAAACGGATAATGTCAACAAAATACGTCCGTCTGAGAGAGCAAGCGATGGAGACAAAATTGAAGCTCCTACTCATTGATGCAGGACATGTCAAGCTGCCACTCTTCTTTGTGTTAACGTAAGTAACTGCTCAGAAAATGACTGACTAGGTAAGTAAACTTATATCGAATTGTTATAAAAAAATTGGGTGGTGAGGGACTTGAACTGTTTGATAGGAGGGCAACATTTATCATGCATACGAGGCCTGTCGAAAAAGTATCCGACCTTTGGCCAGAAAAAATACTTCAACAACCTGACGGGGTTGGGACCCTAATCCCCTTCAAAGTAGGCTCCTTGTGCTTCCACACACTTAGCCCACCGATCCTTCCACTGCCGGAAACACCTCTGGAAGTCTTCTTTTGGAATGGTGTTCAGCTCTGTCGTCGCGTTCCGCATTATCTCTTCTCTACTCTCAAAACGGGATCCTTTCAGTGGTGTCTTCAATTTTGGAAACAACCAGAAGTCGCAAGGAGCCAGGTCTGGAGAGTAGGGAGGTTGGCGAACGGTCGTAATTCCATGTTTGGCCAAGAAATTGCGGATCAAATGGGATGAATGTGCGGGCGCGTTGTCGTGATGCAAGTGCCAGTTGTTCGCAGTCCACATGTCTGGTCTTTTGCGCCGAACTGCATCACGAAGTCGCCGGAGAACATCCTGATAGTACTCCTTTGTCACTGTTTGTCCTTCCAGTGCGTATTCGTGACACACAATTCCACGGACATCAAAGAAAACAGTCAGCATCGACGGAGTCAAACAGGCAATGCGACGATGGAGCTGAACACCATTCTAAAAAAAGACTACCAGAGGTGTTTCCAGCAGTGGAAGGATCGGTGGGCTAAGTGTGTGCAAGCACAAGGGGCATACTTTGAAGGGGATTAGGGTCCCAACTCCGACAGGTATTCGAAATATTTTTTCTGGCAAAAGGTCGGATACTTTTTAGACAGGCCTCGTACTTGTTGGAATTTTCATAAATTCACGACGATGTGTGAGACTAATTTTGTTCTTTACATGTATGTAAATGAAAGATGCAATGTGCATCTCTTATATAATTCAATATCTACTGTATTCAATTTAATATTCGGTTAGTGGCATTATCAATATATCTTATTTAATTCAACATCAAGGAAATGCTATGTATTGAATTTCAAGGTTAAAAAGCAGCATTCTTTAATTGGTGAAGTAAGTGGAGTGATGTATATTATTTTGTTCTTGGCAGTGATCAAATATCCAAATGCACTGATGAAACGTCGTTATTGCGTCTTCGAGGTGGGAAAACATTAAGTGAATAGATGAGAACGTTGCATTTGTTAACCCTTTAACGTCCGAATTTTTATACTCATATTGCCGTTAACACAACCACCATCACTAAACTGGCGCTGGCATCAGGCAGTCGCCGATATCAGGATGGGATAGGAACTGCCACCCGGCAGAGAACTTCAAAGAACACATTAGGGAACTAATTGAACAAGAAATACAATATATTGAGGGTATTTTTGAAAGAGGACACTGGTGTTCTCTGGGGCGTTAAAGGGTTGAAAGTTGGTTGTAACAATACCACTTAATAGATGAGTGGTATTCAAAGCATTTTATTTTGTAGACTTGGAGTCACATTGAGGTGGAAAATGTTGCTGTGTCATTTATTTTGCTTCGATACGCACGCTATATTTTTTGTCCAGCAGAAGATACTTGAAATAATAGATAATTTGCCTTCAATTAAATTTCCACTGCACCAGAAAACAAAATTTGTTTTGCGTTTTGTAGAGCAGGATTAAATAATTTAAGTACAATCGAATATATTTCCAAGACACGATGTAATATATATTGAGTCAAATTTGGTCAAGGATTGAAAATTCTTTCAGTACTCCTGCTTTGTACATATATATTTTGTATTGGGATCTTCATGTCAATTGAGCAATTCCACGGATCGTTGACGCAAGACAGAAATGTTGTCAGGAATTGACAACTTAAGACCAACATTCTTGAAAGTCAGGGCAACTTTCACAGAATTTATGGTTACATGCAAAATTTTCATCTCAATATATACCAGTTGACCGGGTTCGATGTTTGCATTATTAGTAACTTAATTCTACTGATAAGGCAATGAGTTGATGATTGGATTTATCATGTGTGTACTTTACTTAGTAAAAGTATCTACAAATCTTGATCGTTGCACTCATTTGCGTTCCACTTACCCCTTGGTAAACCGTGTTCGCCAGTCACATGTTTCTCTTGAAGATGAACTTCCAAAACTCGGATGGGCTGTGAACAGCTGCCTCTATAACTGCCATGCTGATATTATTGGGTCATAAAGCAAATTTCGATCTTCTGTGGGATCAAGGCGGTGATCGTAGAGCTCTTCTGCAAGAACTTCATCAAAGTTGGAGGTCTGCGAGGAACTGTTGTAGGCAACCCACAGCGTGTAGCGGAAGCAGTGCGACCGCAGCGAATATCCCATGATGCGCACAGCTGAAATGACAGCATCGCGTAAAAAAAATGCAATTTGGGTCAGAAAAGTAGCCAAGTTGTCCACAGCTCGTGTAGTTTGATGCTTACGTTGGCGTTAAGTTGTCCTTGTTATTCACCTTAAGTAATGTATGTCAATCAGAGTCCTGACGCCAAACAAAATTGTAGTGCATGTCATGCCAACACTTGGCAATATTAGATATGATTGTTTAGCACATGCTGTTTTATAGAAACTAAAACGACGTAAAAACTGAACGCGATGGAGTAGTTACTCCATTTAAGCCTGAAAAAGCTAACGTATAACACATTTAAATTTCAAAAAATATAATATTTTTTTGCTCTCAACTAAAACGAAAATCCAAACGGCAAACGAAGCTAATTAGGCAGCCATAAACATAGCTAATTAGCAAATGCTTCAAGTATGCACCCAAAAGCTTATTATGAGAATTTCTTTCTGAGTTGCCAATTTCTGACAAGTTTTAAAAGTCGTCGAGCATAAAAAATGCATACTTTCAAACCTGAAACTTCGCTGAGACCTGCACACGATGAGATAAATGATGAATTAACACGCACTTTTCATCACTTGCAATTCGAAGACAAGCAAAGAAACATTTTCTCACAGCTAAAAACAAACTTGCAGCCCCGAGTTTGGTACTCCAGTCTACCACATCACATACATAGTTAAATTCTCAGTTATAGACTCACAATACGATTATTACTCATCACTGAACGCCCGAAATACCTGTAGCAATGTGAAACTCGCGAGATAGGCAGCTCAGCCTGTAACAGTGGCACTGTTAGAAGCTCATAACGCGAGGCAATGTCACATAAAAGGAATTCTCTGTATCACTAAGCGGGCTCAACACAAACGAACTTTTATTCGTTATTTTTTTTAAGAGCTATCAAGCTCTCAATACAGCGCGTATTTCAAAAGAGAAAACTCTGACATCGCGAATATTAATGGCTTCACGCCTACGCGCTCATCATACTCTTCCAACAAAAGTATGTTTGGGAAAAAATTCTTCAAGTAAGATCGATGCCTTTTTTCTAATTTCTAAAACTAAAACTTTAGCAAATACATCTAAATTCTGTGCTTTGTAAGTGCTATAAAAATTGAAAAATACCAAACTCCTTCCAGAGATTTAGTAGTTTTGAGTTTTCGAAATTGCCCGTTAGCAAGCTTATGAAAAATTTTGAATTATAAAAAATTAAATCTTATAACAAGTTTTAAAATACTTGTAAAATGCTAACAAAAATATTTGACATTTTGAGACGTTTCAGAAATGCCAACACACGCGCAACAGCTTTGAAATATTAAATAAAACACAAGTCATAAAATATTAAAGAGGTGAATTTCAACCACACGCGTAACAGCCTCTAAAATATTTAAAAATGCTAACAAGCCATGAAACATGCAAGAGGTTAACAGCAAAGACACGTACCTTTGAGCTTGGGCTGGTCTGAGTCAGGGTGCTGTGAGGGCCAAAACGAGGGGCGAGGGTACTGAGAAATGGCAAGCCTTCCGTGCACCGCATCTGCCACGCACGAGATGTCGTCTGCTGGATCATATTGGTTAGAATGTATTGTTAGTTAAAATTCTCAAAGATTAGATTAAGTGTTAGTTTAAGCCTCCCTTCACTGAAACAAAAGCGTTCCAAAGAGAGCAAGGAAGAAGGCATCATTTACTACGGAGTTAGAGAACACGGAATCTATGTATTTCAATAGTCGAGAAAAAAGTTCAAAAAGAAAGAAGTAGGTGCTAGAAACAGGACAAGTAAACTGAAAAAGATGGTCCAAACGAAATAAAAAAAAAATAAACCTATTTCGACGAAAGGAAGGTCTATCTAACCTATAGCTCAGGACCTCACATATTACATTGGTTAGAATGTATTATTAGTCAAAACACTGGAAATTCTGTGAATATCTTAACGTGGTTAAGGTATAATACGTTTGCGAATATCAACAAGCACGGCATGGCCAAAATGAAAAGAAAACTTCACACAAAAATACTAATTCGTTTAAAAGATAACAGAATTAGATTGTAAATAATTATTAGCGTGAACACTTGTGAAAGTTTTGCGCAAGTCAGTTGAAGAATTTTTACCTGAAAAAGGTGTGACTTCTCGTGTTTCTCCATAGCTTAGCAAGTGCGCTGCATTCACGTAAGCAAGGGCAAGCAAAGCAGGGTGTGAATGTTCAGGAGTTGTTAACCAAGTATCTGTCTCCTGAACGCTGCTTCTGTTTTCTGAAAGGCCTTGATTGATGATAAATTCTAACTGGGAAATTCCAGAAGACGTTAATCTCCTGCTAGCATTTTTTTGTGAGCCATAATCCAATGTATTTGATACTTCAGAATAAAAATTTTTGAGATTCGAAAGTACCTCAGATGGAACTGCAGTCGTCAATTTTTGTCTCCCGAAATATCTTCTGCGAGGAGTATGCTCAGTGTAGTTAGTGGATTTTGAATTTACCGACACTTGTTCCACAATGTAAGGTACCAAACTTTGACCTTCTGTGCATAAACGAATTTCACGAGCTGACGTCATTTTTGGACGAGATCTGAACAATGTCTTTAGAAGTTTTCTGCTCTTGGCATGGAGGTACTTTTTCTTCAACTCACGGCCTATGGCCACAAGAGCAACGCCAGCGAAAGTGTTAACTGTATCAATTGTGCTGCTCCTGGTTAAATTAGTCCTAAGTTTGAAAGCAGAAGTCGGATCATTGCATATCTTCTGTCTTCTCTCATAACCATTTGTTCTCTTGGACAACACGCTTACAACAGAAGAAAACATTTTTGAGGAAAGCTCTACAGCAGCACAGAGCTTTTCTATGAATATTTTGCGCAAGTCAGCCTTGTGGCGTTCATTAGAATGGCGTTCAAGTAAATTATTTTCACTTGGTATGCTCCAGCTCATTTTTCGGTCCCCAATTTTTCTCCGGCAACGCTTTAAAACTCTTAACAGACTTCGCTTCCGAATCAAGTTTTTAGGACAAAACCTTGGGACTCTAGAGCTACCATCGCAGGAAGGCACTTGGGATATGCCAGCCAGATCAGCCAATGTAGGGAACACGTCTAGAAGCTCCACAAGACCATTGTATGTAAAGTTACGCTTCAGATTTAGCCACACTTTATTACTTTCTTTTTCAATTGTTTTCCGATGAGCTTTGACACGCCTTGCACGCTTTATCAATTGCACAAGGTTATGGGAATGATGATGATTTCGCTGTCCCAGTTCATTTAATTCAGCTTGAACATCTGGCATGCGTCGATTGTTCAAACGAACGATATTTCGAACAGCATGACTATTATGCGAAAAGCTCTTCTTCCGTTTCTCAGATATTTCTTTCTTAGATTTGCTCACCAGTTCAGGCTGAGACGAAAAGTGTGCATGGTCACAGTTTTTCACACACGGCACTGATTCCTCGGCCTTGAATTTCACGCTGATAGCTTGTTCACTGTGCACCCAATGCTGTGGGTACTTATGAGCACCGTTTCCTGCCCATTTATTGACGTTTTTCAGAAGCTTTTTCTGGAGTTTGATGTATTTCTTGTACCTGAAATACTTGACGCTGCTTCTGTCTGCAAGAAGTGCCGTCTTGGCGGCCGGGTAGCGAGACAACGGCGCCACTATAAGCGGCACGCGTGTGGCCACCTCGTAGTTACTGAACTTGGACCACTCTTGATGTTCACCCAATGACCAGCCTGTGATGAGAACATTTTTTCACTAGCAGAAGTGCGCGAAATTCTTACACAAAATGTGACACGCGAATTCAATCTTTTGAAGCGAGCGAAGAATCGAGATGAAATATTACTGCATTTCTCCTCAGTAAGATTTGAAATGCAGGAACTTTGGGCTAGAGAATGCGAGATGAAAATGTTTTCCACCGGAAAAGATGAAAGGTGGAAAACATTAAACTCATGAATACAGGATGTAGGGCAAACATTGTGTTCTTCAACAATATTGTGACGAAATGCATCCAAAAATTAAAAGTAACGATACTTGAAAACAGCACAAATGAACTGAATGCCAAATGTAAACTGATCCTGAAGTTTTCAAATACGTCCACTTACATCATAACACAAACTCATAAAGCTAGAAATGTAGCAGGTAGCTAGCAAACATCGCTCTTGCCGCAAGAATAAGTCTCTACCAGGTCTACCTTGATACCTAACATAAATACCACCAGTACAACCACTCACCATGGTCCCCCATCACTACCACTAGAGTGTCAGGATGCAGAAGGTAGGCTGCAGACAGCAGGTCACCAATAAGCAGGTCGGTGTAGGCCGTGGCGGCGTAGTAGGCTTGTCTGATCAATCTGCACTGACATAAAAACAGTTACGAACTGCGGTTTTATTTTCACATATTTTCTAATTTTCTACCAGTTATCAAAAACGTTGCCTATAGAAGTTAATTCATTTCAACGCAATAAAATAAATGCATTAATAATTGCATAGATCATCACACAATTGAACATCTCCATTGCCAGAAAGGTATCACACTTTGCTTCTTACATTCAGATCAAACAACACATTAGAGTACACACGGCAGATATAGGCTTAGCGATTGAAAAAATAATTCAAAGAGCAGAAGCACCTTTTATTTAGTTACTCAATAACTAATGTTCAACAGATTTAACGAGCTTAATCTACAATAATCTGTAATTATCAAGACACAAATTTTAGAGTCCACTAAGCAGCGATGTAAGTCTTGCGACCCCAATATACAGAAGACTTAAACTAAAATGAAAACTTAGCAGTAATTACAGAGGGTTTCAAAAATTGTACTTGGCCCTTTCATTTATATCAGTACTAATCAATAATATGACTATAAACAAGAATTTTATGAGCAACTTTGTTCAAGTTGTATGTATTGCGATGAAAATTGCTAAGTTCTTGTATTCTAATTGCTATGTTCTTGTATTCTAATTGCTAAGTTCTTGTATCTTAATTGCCAAGTGCTGGTATCCTCAGCTAAGTTATGGCATCCTAATTGCTGAGTTTTGGTATCCTAATTGCTAAGGTCTGTTGGACGGGCATGCCTGGAGTAGTGGTCAGGGATGGCCTGGTAAGGAAAGGTGAGGTTGAGAGCGGCCACATCGTCTCGCCAGCGCAAGTCGTTCCAGGGATTGTAAGCAACAGGCGGCAGTCCTCGAGGCAGACGAGGGTCAGAAGGGAGCGGTACTGACGACAGGGGGAACATGTCTGTGGGAGTACCACGATGGGAGGTAATTAACCCATCCATGAGAATACCACAATGGGAGGTAATTAACCCATCTGTGAGAAAACTACAAAAATTCTATCAAAAAATTGGCATACTTCTACTAAAGTATATGAAAGTATTTTTAAAAACGGGAGCAGATAAAGGGTAAAATTTAGAGGTTGTGGTGAATTTAGGGTCATTATTAGCGAGATATCACAAGTTCATTGAGTCACTCAGCACCTCATGTCAGCGTTCACTCCAGTGCCACTTCACCTAGGAACTGGCGCGGGAATTTCAGGGGAATGTGCGGTTTGTGGTAGCCAACTGCCAAGAAAAATGGCGGCGGGCACCCGCCATTGCAGCGTGCAGTGTTGCCATCACAACTATCGCAAGCAGGTCGCACGGTGTACCTCTCCTGCCAGTGTTGCAGGAAGCAGATGGCGTAGTGCGTTGTTTGCAGGTCGGGTAGAGTGCCTTCAGGTTGGTCTTCAAGCTGAAGATACGAAAAGAAAGAATTAAATAGGTTCAGTTAGGGAATATGAAACAATTCAGAGACGAAAATTGGCGATTCTCGTTTACATTGTAAATAATTAGTTAGCTATTAATTTTTCGAACAAAATAAGAAAGGTGAAATTTAAATAATGCCATGCATATCCTTCATAGAGGTCAATAGATTAGCTTAGATATTGGTTTAAGCCCCTCGAACCGCTAAAAAACGTTCCAAAGAGAGGAAGGAGGAAGCCACCATTTAGTATGGAGATAGGGGAACACGGAATCTATGCAGAAGGAGCAAAGAAACAGTAATTTGAGGGAGAGGTTCATGAAACAAGATTAAAGTTTAAGAAGAAAGTAGTAGTAGCTGAAAAATAGGACAGCAGTGTACCGAGAAAAGGTGGTCCTTAACATAACAAAAAACATTTCATTTCAACAAAAAGAAGGTGTCACGTCTTACAAGACGAGAGAAAATTTAAAGAATTTTGATAATTTCATTTTGGCAACATTCTGCGGATCCGCGCTGGTCCGCAAGAATGACGCCAACGTTTTATTTGTTTGAAGTGCGTGGGAGGAACAGGTTCCCGGATAATCTTAAGTTTGTGTCTTTAAGAGTGAATTTGTGTGGGAAGATCATTTAATTTACGTGTCACCTCGCTGGCTATACTTTTTGAGTGTCTTCACGCAACTTGTGTTCGATAGCGGTGAACGGCCGGTTTCTAGAGCATTCGAGGATGCTTCTGGCGGCCGGCAAACCCACCTACATTGAGCCAGACTAGCTGTTACAATTCTGTAAGGTCTGGTGTTTTCTTTCGAGGTAGCCAGTAAACTGCAGTGTAATGCTGGGAATTAGTCAGGTTCTAGTTTAACGGTATTTTAGCTGAACACTGTGATTTTACCGATTTGTCCGTTGAGCAATTTAACCCTGAGGTTAGGTTGATACGTGCGTTCTCATGCTAAGTATAACAGCTCAAGATGGAAAAAGTTGGAGTATCAGACAAGTTCAGAAAACGAGTGATTTAACTGATGAACTTTCCTATCTCTATTTCACTGCTCCATGTGATTTTGTATTAATGTCCAAATGCTTTTTAATTTGACACAGGATTATTTGAAGTTTATTACATTTCATAGATTAACGCAAAATAGCGCAATTTTATATTTGTTTGAGAATGCTAGCCAACCGCTGCTTCACTATTTAAAAGATGTGATACAGAGAAAGATATTTTTTGTCGATTGGCTTCTCACCTATGAGCTGTGCTGAGCAAGTTGCGCCAGTCAGCAAGGTGGAAGCCTAGAGTTGAAAAATTCTCAGAAGTAGACTGAGAATAGGCACGAAGATTTACGAGACCACCAGCACGTTTAATTTGTGCTTTCAATGCGACGTTGATAAACGTGTACTTGCCTCTCTCATTTTTTTGATAATAGAATTTATTGATAATGGTCGATTTGATAACCTGAGTGACTTGCCCCTGCTTTAGAGACCTAATTTTGCTGTCTCTTTTTCCACAGATAGGGTAAAGTAAGAGACAGAGCAATCAATTATTTTATGTCCTAGAATAAGCTGCTCCAGGTCTAAAGTGAGGGACCTTTCCCCATCGTCTGTTAGTATTTTAAAGTATTCTCTCTCAACCTGTAACGTTACCTAACTCGTCATCCCTTTATTATCGTGAGGCATTCACGCGAAGACTATACATTTGTTGCGCGATCGTCCACCTTTTTGTTCAAATAAAGTGCTTATCAACTAGTGACCGCTGTATTAAAATTGCTAGATACGGATGTGTATTCAGGTATATATTCTTTTATGCTTCCTTAAAAAGACACTTTAAACATTGGGCGAAACGAGCGATTCACGTATTATTGCCTGGCGTTAGTGACACGAGTTTTACAATATTCGTGTGCGAATCATAAATGTGTTCTTTCTAAATGTGTTTCTAGCCGTGTGTCTTCGGCAGGATGTTCTTGATAATGTGTTCATCGACTAAGGACTTATTCTCTTCCCTGTCAATGCAACTGAAACCCTTCTTGTTTCGTGAACTTATCTCCTAGTTTGCTATTCCTGTGCACCTTGTGCGTAGATTCTGCGTTCCCCCAACTCCACGCTAAATGGTGCCTTCCTCTTTCCTCTCTTGGGACATCTTTGTCGCGGTTAAGGGAGACTAAAACTTTCTTATATAATAATTAATGCTGGTAATAGCAATGCGAATTGTTGTGGTGCTACGTCGTTAGCAGGGCGGCGAGTTCCCTTTATTATGTGCTGCTATTCTATGGCCTCTTATGTCTCACTCAGCTATTTCTCGTGTACCCTCGAGGTATGAATTTACTTTCTTGTGCGGTGCTATGTAAATGGTGCCTTCCTCCTCCCTCTCTTGGAACACCTTTGTCGTGGTTGAGGGAGGCTAAAACTTTCCTATTTAATAATACTAGTAATGCATTACGAATTCCGTCACTAGAATATCATACCTAGTTCTAACATTTAGCAGTTCTCTGTGTCTCACTCAGGAAGTGGAAGATTCCTTTCTCGTTATACATTAATTGCTTATTCGACTGTGATCTTAAATTAGGATTTCCTGTCACGCAATTCCTGGTCCGAGTCTGAATCATACTTGTCTGGGCAGATTCACGGAGTCGTTTGGATAAGAAATAAAACCGAAGAAACCACGTGTTCTTCTTGGTGTCCCTACGCCTTCCGTTCCTATGCGTGCCGAAGCGAAGATAGAATTTCCGCTAGAGCACACGTAACAGTGAATAGACGTCATCGGAAGGTCCCCTCCACGAAGAAGCCCTCCAAAGAGGAGGCCCACAGCAGATTCTCAGCAACCCGTGGCAAACTTTCAAGAGCGCCGAGATGACCTCTCTCGGAAGAAAGTACAAGCCCAGACTTCCACAGCTGGAAGACCAATTCAACACTGAGCTGGCAGCCTTGAACAGTCTCCTGAATGGTGCAGTACCACGAGACCTCAGGAACCCCAGCGAGGTGGACCAGGTACATGCCGGAATCCGAACAAAGGCTAAGGCCGTTAGAAAGCTCGGAGACCAGCTAGCTATGGCTCTAGAGGGCTCGGGAGCCACAGCAGAAGCGACAGCAGTTCGGGACTCGTTGACAATCGCCAGAGCCCGCAGAAAGAAGCTGATGGATTCAATGGGTCGCAGAAGTGAGGAGCTCCCGGGGAGCTCCTCACGGAGTGTGACAACGGAACATTCCCAGCGCAAGAGCTCGAGGTCGAGGAGGACCTCGTCCAAGAACCAGCAGCAAGGCGCTGCCCATCAGAACAAGCCCCCAAAATTATCATTGGCTGAGAACAGGAACGGACACCGTTCCAACCGTCGGGGCAGAGACCAGGCCAGCCATCGTCTTCAGAGTCACCAAGGTTCGAGCTATTACAGCCAGAGTCAAGACAGTGAGAGCGATCATAGCCAGAGCCTTCCCAGTGCCAGCTCTCGTCACAAGGACGGCGAATCCGAGCGCCGCGAGCCCCCTAGCCAAGGCAATAAGCAGATGCTTATTGACATCACTGAAGAGCCATCGGTACTGTTGGCGCAAATCGCCATCGAGAGGTCGAAATTGAGGAACAGGAACCGAACGGAAAATGATCAGCCCTTCGGTGAGCAGAATACCGAGTGCAAAGAGGACCGCACAGGAGCATGGGTCGACCAAGCCTTCCAGCATCACGTCATTGAACCCGCAGGGGGCACAACGGCGGTTGCGAATGCTTTGCCCCCTGACACCGATCTCGCACCTCCGATGAATCCCTCCGCACCAGCATTCCAGCCCCGGGCTTCCACCGGCTCACCCGCCGTGGTCTTTGAAACGAAGCCACCAGTGACCGACGGAGCTATGAGGCTCTCAATGATCAAAGATTTAAAAAGGGCGCCCAGCCAACCCTACGCGGGAGAGGCTCACCTGTTCCACAGATGGTTCGATGCCATCAAGAGAAGGATGGAGAGGCTCGCCGTGGAGCCCATCGACGCCATCGAGATCCTCACGAACCACACCTGCGGCGAGCCAAGGAGCCTCATTGACGACACCCTGGCAGCTACCTACCTGGACACAGCGGCCCTGCTCACCCTCATCGTCGAACAATTGAAGACTCGCTTCGCCTCTGACGACAGGGTAGCCGATAGCCTGCTCGTACGCCTCGCGCAAGCGTCAGACATAAAGGGGACAAAAAGCGACCGCACGGTCGGTCTCAAGCTGCGGAAGTTCAGCGACGCCTGTCTAGCGATTCATCACACAATGCAGCACAACAAAGGCCTCGCCTTCCTGAACACCGACGTAGGGCTGTCCTCCATTGTTGAGAGACTACCCTTCTTCGTTCTGGACGCCTGGAGAAGCGAACGAACTAGGCACAGAAGACTATCTGGATCGCTACCTGATTTCGCGAGGTTTTGCGATTTCATCAAAACGCTGTGAGATACCCAATGCGAGTTTTGGAGCATCAAACCTCAACTGGGTGAGTGCCCGACGCGACACCGCGGCACCCGCTCGTCCCAATCTAAGAGCCCCGCGAGTGCTCTACACGTCCTCGGAGAATCAAACCGGCAGCTGTGCTCTCCACCACAGCGCTCAGCACGCGACAAACTCGTGCCAAGCGGTAAGAAAGATGGAATCTCAGAAAAAGAAGGACTTCATACGCGAGCACAAGCTGTGCTACCGCTGTTTAGGCCCTCACTGGGCAAAGCATTGCAAAGAGATCGTGAAGTGCGACGATTGCGGAGCCGAGAATCACACCACAACCGCTCACATCAACTGGCGAGCAGCTGGAAATTCGAGTGAAACCACTCGTCAGGAGAGACCCAGTCGAGAACCGAGCGACGACAGAGCTCAGAGCGAACTCGGGGAGAGATTGAGAGCCGTGGCCCTGGCCTCTCGCGTACCCACATCCGAGAAGGGTGCATGCAGCAAAGTCGTTCTGGCAGACGTTATCGACGAGAACACGGGTCGGTCGTGCCGCGCCTACGTAATCTTAGATGAGCAAAGCACCACGTCCTTCTGCTCCCCTAAGCTGTTGAACGCCCTCCGCGTGACAACCCCCAAGTCTCACTACGAGCTGGAAACGCTGACCGATCAATCCGCCGCTCGATACGGCAGATGCGTGTCAGGGCTGAAAATAAAGGGAGTGTCCGAAGACCAAACCTTCGAGCTCCCACCGATGTTGGAATGCAACTCCATCCCCGACAGAAAGAAAGCAGTCGCGACCTACGAGCGCGTCGCAAGAACCCCGGAGATATCGCACTTCGCTCAGCATTTCTTGCCCTTGGACAAACACGCGGAAGTCGCGGTGCTCCTGGGGACGGACTGCGGAGACCTACTCTACAGTCACTCCGACAAACAACGCCGTAAGGCTCCGTTCGTCCACCACACTGCCTTAGGCTGGGCAGTGGTCGGCAAGGTGAACGACGACGCCAGCCCCGGAGGAGAGCACTCTTACACGGTCGCAAGAATCGTAGCCGAAGCCGCTCTCAAAACCTGTGGCCCGGAGACGTGCCTTGAACCGCTCTCAGGAGAAGACGCTATCGCCCAGCAGAACAGCGATGAAACCTCTCATCCGCGGCCCCCCGACGATCGCGGAGACCCTGAAAAGATGAAAAACACAAGGGCAGAGGAAGACAATCAAGCGGAAGCCCCGCCAACGACGAGATTTATCAACCAGTCAGCAACAGACAACGAAATGGACGCTCGGTGCGATCCAGACAGCGCATCACCGGAGTCCAAGAAGAGACCGAAACGGGAGCTTCCGTACCCTGGTGATCTGAAGAGAAAGTACGACGCGCACCATGCAGAGCGCACATCTGTTGACAAGAGAGCTCGACAGAACGGGCCAAGCAAAGGGGGAGGCGGCCCCGCGGCTCCCGACCCTCCAGGAAACGCCAAGCACCCACCTCCATCTTCCTTTTACCAGCCCCTCAGTACCGCCTACGCAACAAGCTGCCGTCGGACTCCGAAGCATCGGGACGAGCATGACGCACTCGCCGACGCACGAGGAATGCCGGGCAGCGTCGAGAAAGACCAGGAGACAACACCCGGACCCCTCCAGAGGTCCACCACCCGCCAGCGACGGAAAGTTCGACGTTGGTCGGGGAAGCAGAGAGGACTCCTCTATGAGCCACGCCCGCGCAGCAGGTGGAAGGCCACCCACACGTCGCTGAAGACAACACCGACGCGTCTCGCGGGGCGAGACGACTGCGATGAGCACGTGGCGCCACGTAGATGAGCACGTGGCGCCCCGCCACCGAACCAGCCCTTAACCAGCGCTCCCCCCCCCCCCCCCCCGAAGGCAGTTATTGGTGGCCAGAGCCACCAAGGGGGGGGAGTGTCACGTCTTACAAGACGTGAGAAAATTTAAAGAATTTTGCTAATTTCATTTTGGCAACATTCTGCGGATCCGCGCTGGTCCGCAAGAATGACGCCAACGTTTTATTTGTTTGAAGTGCGTGGGAGGAACAGGTTCCCGGATAATCTTAAGTTTGTGTCTTTAAGAGTGAATTTGTGTGGGAAGATCATTTAATTTACGTGTCACCTCGCTGGCTATACTTTTTGAGTGTCTTCACGCAACTTGTGTTCGATAGCGGTGAACGGCCGGTTTCTAGAGCATTCGAGGATGCTTCTGGCGGCCGGCAAACCCACCTACATTGAGCCAGACTAGCTGTTACAATTCTGTAAGGTCTGGTGTTTTCTTTCGATGTAGCCAGTAAACTGCAGTGTAATGCTGGGAATTAGTCAGGTTCTAGTTTAACGGTATTTTAGCTGAACACTGTGATTTTACCGATTTGTCCGTTGAGCAATTTAACCCTGAGGTTAGGTTGATACATGCGTTCTCATGCTAAGTATAACAGCTCAAGATGGAAAAAGTTGGAGTATCAGACAAGTTCAGAAAACGAGTGATTTAACTGATGAACTTTCCTATCTCTATTTCACTGCTCCATGTGATTTTGTATTAATGTCCAAATGCTTTTTAATTTGACACAGGATTATTTGAAGTTTATTACATTTCATAGATTAACGCAAAATAGCGCAATTTTATATTTGTTTGAGAATGCTAGCCAACCGCTGCTTCACTATTTAAAAGATGTGATACAGAGAAAGATATTTTTTGTCGATTGGCTTCTCACCTATGAGCTGTGCTGAGCAAGTTGCGCCAGTCAGCAAGGTGGAAGCCTAGAGTTGAAAAATTCTCAGAAGTAGGCTGAGAATAGGCACGGAGATTTACGAGACCACCAGCACGTTTAATTTGTGTTTTCAAAGCGACGTTGATAAACGTGTACTTGCCTCTCTCATTTTTTTGATACTAGAATTTATTGATAATGGTCGATTTGATAACCTGAGTGACTTGCCCCTGCTTTAGAGACCTAATTTTGCTGTCTCTTTTTCCACAGATAGGGTAAAGTAAAAGACAGAGCAATCAATTATTTCATGTCCTAGAATAAGCTGCTCCAGGTCTAAAGTGAGGGACCTTTCCCCATCGTCTAAGTATTTTAAAGTATTCTCTCTCAACCTGTAACGTTACCTAACTCGTCCTCCCTTTATTATCGTGAGGCATTCATGCGAAGACTATACATTTGTTGCGCGATCGTCCACCTTTTTGTTCAAATAAAGTGCTTATCAACTAGTGACCGCTGTGTTAAAATTGCTAGATACGGATGTGTATTCAGGTATATATTCTTTTATGCTTCCTTAAAAAGACACTTTGAACATTGGGCGAAACGAGCGATTCACGTATTATTGCCTGGCGTTAGTGACACGAGTTTTACAATATTCGTGTGCGTATCATAAATGTGTTCTTTCTAAATGTGTTTCTAGCCGTGTGTCTTCGGCAGGATGTTCCTGATAATGTGTTCATCGACTAAGGACTTATTCTCTTCCCTGTCAATGCAACTGAAACCCTTCTTGTTTCGTGAACTTATCTCCTAGTTTGCTATTCCTGTGCACCTTGTGCGTACATTCCGCGTTCCCCCAACTCCACGCTAAATGGTGCCTTCCTCTTTCCTCTCTTGGGACATCTTTGTCGCGGTTAAGGGAGACTAAAACTTTCTTATATAATAATCATGGTGACTACTGATATTTCATTTCCAAATTTTACTACTTTTTACTACCTTAAATGGCAAAAAATTACTACCTTTTTTCACACAATGAATGTTGTCCAAATGTCCAGAGGTAAGTAATTGGCCTATAATGAGAAATTTGAGTCAATAATATACGCAATACCAAAGGTTCAAAAAAGCTCCAAGTTTCTCAATACTTAAAATACTTGATACTAAATGGAGCAACCAAAGCTTTACGGCAAAAAAGTTTCCTAAATTCCTAAGGTACCCCCATCCTAAATGGACTCCAACAAAAGTTTGGCAAAGACCTTGTCTCAACATCTTTCAACTATGAGGGCAACAGTTCATCATATGGAAAAAATAAACTGACTGGAAACTAGTAGACACCAGGGGATTGTCAGATCCCTTTACAGCAGGGTAGAATATAAAGGAATTCCATTATGACCAAACATTATGACACTTCAGAAATATGAGTTTGTAAGCTATTTCTATCATACCTCAAAATCTAAATCGGCATCCTAATTGCGATCAATAATAACAAATAGGTTATGAACATGTTATATTACAGAACCAATCACGAAAATGCAAATTTCATGTAGCTTTCCTACATACTTTTAGTAGAAGAATGAACTTTGATTACAGGAAGCAACTCCATGCTATTATCGAGAATCTGTTAGGAATAATCAATTTTCGAATTAGAAATGAGAATTTAGGGAAAATCTTCCCCAGGTGTGATAAATTCGAGTTTTTGATCATGTGTAACAAATTTACGTGTAACAAATTTTGTACTTTAAAAAGAAAAAAATACATCAGTGGGCTTTGCTTTATGTGTTGTTAAAACATTGTAGGGTGCGCATTCAGCAGTACAGAGAGTGATCGAGCCCACACGTTCGTTGAAAGAATGTTTTGGTAAGGCCAATCTGAAGAGCATCGGGAAGTTTTGTATTTATTTTACCACGAAGGAATGTGTGAGGGAACTTGGTTACAAGATCTCTTACAGGGCAGAGAAACCTTTCCACAAAAGTGTTTGTAGACAGGGCGATCTTAAAATAACATGAGGAGAAGAGGCCAGCAAAACTTGAGAGGGTTCGGCTGAACCACATGGAGAGAAATTTATTGGAAGCACTTGTAAGCGTTGGGGCTGAGGACGCTGGACAGAAGAGGGTGACAGATTTATGACACACCATGGTAGGCTTAGGAGGTCCGTTAGAAAGCGAGCGATATATTATCGAAAAGCAAACAGCCTCAGAAGAAGGCGGAGATTACGGCGCGCTTGGCAAAACATTTCAACAGCAAATAAGAAAAGGACAGCCTCAGGGAAAACCAATGGGAACGTTAGAGGGAAGTCTAGGAGGACGCTCAAGAAGCCCGTGAGAACATGATTGGTCTCACAAAACAAAAAGGGGGAGTACAGCTTTTGAACGGAGGGACAGAGCTGATTAGATGCGAGCAGTCTAACGCGGTGCATCATCATAGAAAGAAGTACGTGTAACTAAGTGTCATACTGGAAAAGCATTCTGAAAAATATAAGTGAAAATATTGAATATATTGAACGTATAGAGGAAGTTGAATAAGTTGTTTTGAGCCCGTAAATTAAAATGAAATTAAAAAAATGTCACGTCTTTCCAGAAATGAAAACATCGTAACCAAACTGTGCAGTATATGAAGTAATAATTTGAACGACAGTTGGGCGGGTAAGGAGTATTTCGGATCATAAGATATACAGTTCCTTTTGAAAAGAAGTTTTGAAATAAAAGTCATGAAAAATAATGTCACATTAACGTAAAAATTTAAAATAATTTTTGAGCACAATTTTTTGGCAATTAAAAGAAGTAACGAGCTGGTAAATTATTTGCAGGCAGGGCGGTCGTCGCAGATGTCTAACGTGATTGGAGGTTACGCGCTAGAAGTCAGAAGTGGAGATTTGGAAGGTGGTCGTCATAAATTTTTGAACTGAGAATCACTTGTGGAGACTGAACTGGATTCGTGCCTTTTACGTGTAACAAATTTTGTACTTTAAAAAGAAAAAAATACATCAGTGGGCTTTGCTTTATGTGTTGTTAAAACATTGTAGGGTGCGCATTCAGCAGTACAGAGAGTGATCGAGCCCACACGTTCGTTGAAAGAATGTTTTGGTAAGGCCAATCTGAAGAGCATCGGGAAGTTTTGTATTTATTTTACCACGAAGGAATGTGTGAGGGAACTTGGTTACAAGATCTCTTACAGGGCAGAGAAACCTTTCCACAAAAGTGTTTGTAGACAGGGCGATCTTAAAATAACATGAGGAGAAGAGGCCAGCGAAACTTGAGAGGGTTCGGCTGAACCCACATGGAGAGAAATTTATTGGAAGCACTTGTAAGCGTTGGGGCTGAGGACGCTGGACAGAAGAGGGTGACAGATTTATGACACACCATGGTATGCTTAGGAGGTCCGTTAGAAAGCGAGCGATATATTATCGAAAAGCAAACAACCTCAGAAGAAGGCGGAGATTACGGCGCGCTTGGCAAAACATTTCAACAGCAAATAAGAAAAGGACAGCCTCAGGGAAAACCAATGGGAACGTTAGAGGGAAGTCTAGGAGGACGCTCAAGAAGCCCGTGAGAACATGATTGGTCTCACAAAAGAAAAGGGGGAGTACAGCTTTTGAACGGAGGGACAGAGCTGATTAGATGCGAGCAGTCTAACGCGGTGCATCATCATAGAAAGAAGTACGTGTAACTAAGTGTCATACTGGAAAAGCATTCTGAAAAATATAAGTGAAAATATTGAATATATTGAACGTATAGAGGAAGTTGAATAAGTTGTTTTGAGCCCGTAAATTAAAATGAAATTAAAAAAATGTCACGTCTATTTTCCAGAAATGAAAACATCGTAACCAAACTGTGCAGTATATGAAGTAATAATTTGAACGACAGTTGGGCGGGTAAGGAGTATTTCGGATCATAAGATATACAGTTCCTTTTGAAAAGAAGTTTTGAAATAAAAGTCATGAAAAATAATGTCACATTAACGTAAAAATTTAAAATAATTTTTGAGCACAATTTTTTGGCAATTAAAAGAAGTAACGAGCTGGTAAATTATTTGCAGGCAGGGCGGTCGTCGCAGATGTCTAACGTGATTGGAGGTTACGCGCTAGAAGTCAGAAGTGGAGATTTGGAAGGTGGTCGTCATAAATTTTTGAACTGAGAATCACTTGTGGAGACTGAACTGGATTCGTGCCTTTGAGAAGGAACGTGTGAACGAACGTTATGACCACATCTGTACTGCTGAACGCCACAATAATTGAGGGGTATTCTGTCATATTCATGTGTGGGAAAGTGAGGGAAGGGCTGGCCGGCCAGATTTACTGGGATATCAATTGTGTGTAATTCAGTAGGGTAGGCTTTGAGGCAGGTTGTAAAATTGAACTGGGTTCTAATGACATGTTCATGGATTGTGAGTCAATGTTATCGTATTGTATCAATTCTGCCGTAATTATAAATTCATGCTGAATTCATATGGCGTATATAAATATCCGTCAATGCAAAGGCAGCTCATCGATACAGGTGCGCACAGAATCGCGCGGATGTAAGTCGTGTATCAACTAATCGGTGAGTACCTTTTCTATTTTAGTATATGTACGGTGATTGCCGATCATTATTTATTTAACTTGTGTTGTGTATATAGCCTGGAGGTGTGCCATTCCTCTATTCCGAGAACCTGATCTTCTTGTTAATGAATTGTTAACAAGGAGGTGAAGGGAACATTTCTCGTGACACTATGACGACATCCTGGAGGTAACTGAATCGCTGACTGCCAAAAGTACTTCAAACTAAACTCTCGTTCAAATGATGACACATTGTATTAAAAGATAATTTTATAGCATAATTCTTTCTGTATTTGAACATAAATTAACATCACTGGAAAAAAAAACTTTCAGCTTTACAAAGAGGTAATTTGGAAAAAAAACCCTTATAGTTTCAGTAAATCGTTGTTTCCCCAAATCAAAGTGGACAGAATAAACTCGTCTTTTCAAAGGAAGATAATACTGCTCACAATCAAGCTCAGGTCCAAAAAAGTCATTCTGGATATAAACGAACTGCGGAGAAGTTCCTTTGAAGTCATTGCAATGTTTCTATCCTGCCGCAACAACTTGGAGTGTGAGAATATTTGTCTTGGAATAAGAATTGGAAGGCTACATCAAGTTTATGATAATCAAGACCTAGCTTACTAGCCAAATATATGACTTTAAATTAAACATTATTCATTAGGAGGAATTGAAATGTAATAAGTTTGATTCACGACTTACTCATCTGAAATGGCAGTAGGACTCTCTAAAAGCTAATTGAGAATGAGGTAATTGTTGAGGAGTTGACCATAATTGATTTTCCACTTTTGGATGCCTAAATATTGTTAATGAGATCGAAATAAACAAGTTTTCTTCAATGCACTTTGAGTATTTTACAAGTTATAGCGGTAAATGAGTTACCGGAACTCCAGTATTTTAGGCGGGGAAAAATGAATAAGGGAAGCAAACACCCTATTACAAACGTAAAGAGGTTGGGTCATGAGGGGTAGCCACAGTTTATTTTAGTGAAAATTATAAATAAACCTTTCTAGTGACATCCGTGTACATCGACTCCAAGGTGGCTGCCACCATGGCGCCACCCGGTACCCAAGATGGCGGCAGCCATCTTGGATTCGATGTAAACGGACGTCACTAGAAACCTTTATTTATACTTTTCACTAAAAGAACAGTGGCTACCCCTCATGACCCAACCTCTTTACGTTTGTAATAGGTTGTTAGCGATTGCTGTGAAAGGCAACTTCAAAGTTTAATACTTAATTACTTACCGCTCCAAACGCTACAGTTGCGGTAAGTAATTCATTCTTATAACTCGTTCAATAATTATTTCAGACGGAAAGTGCATAGAAGAAAAGTTGTTCATTTACACATAATTCACTAGGTTTAGGCACCCAAATCTTAAAAATCAATTATTTTCAACTCCTCAACATTTACCGAGAATAATTTTATTTCTGTGCTTACGTTTGTGAATAAAGTACTTTAATTTCTGAGTATCAAGTGCACAAAAATAACAAATATGCCAACTATGCTATATATCTTACAGGCAGCTGCATCCACTAAAGATGAAATCCAATAAAATGTAATATTTATTTAGTGATAAATACAACTACCTATTTATTCATAAAATTTGAAAGAAAAAGTTCACAAGATGTTTTACGTTTAAAAGAATTGTAATTTGTAATAAAATATTAATTATTTTACTTGACAAACATATTTCAATCAAAGCCACTTGATATGCTTCCACAAGAAAACATGTAGCTATGCTATTTCATTTTTCTTTGTGATGGTATAATTCATATTTGATACGTAAGAATAAAAGATGTTAAATGTCGACCTCATAATCATGAATGCACAATTTTTAAATCCTTATTTTATTTTCAATACTAATCCCTGATATCACAAGTTCCTAAGCTTGTATCTTGAAGTAAGTGCGCACTAATAGAAGTGTTTTCAACAATGCATCGCCACTGGTATTACATTTTTTAAATTTATATTTATACGATTTATGAAACCTCAATTACCGCATCAAAGCGAAAGCCGTTTTATTGTTTCTCACAATTTTTTAATAATAAAATGGCTCAAATGAACCTTCCATCATAAAACAATTAGATAACTTTCAGATCAAACGGAATGAGATGAAAAAGTGAACTGTTTTTACTATTGTTCGCAAAAATGTTGAAACTTTTTTCTATTTAGTGTGCTCCAATCCTAAAATTACACCCCACTCTACTGGAATATTTCCCATAAATTGAGGCAAATTTCAGATTATGGGAAAAATAAATTTAAAAAAATCTTCATACTCTATATAATTATATATGTAACATTACCTTAAAATTTTCAGAGAATTATTCCACTCAACAATTTTTTTACTACCCTGAGGCAAATTTTACTACTTTTTACTACTTTTTTTACTACTTTACAAATTTTACAACTTTTTACTACTTTACTACCTAGTAGACACCCTGATAATGCTGGTAATAGCAATGCGAATTGTTGTGGTGCTACGTCGTTAGCAGGGCGGCGAGGTCCCTTTATTATGTGCTGCTATTCTATGGCCTCTTATGTCTCACTCAGCTATTTCTCGTGTACCCTCGAGGTATGAATTTACTTTCTTGTGCGGTGCTATGTAAATGGTGCCTTCCTCCTCCCTCTCTTGGAACACCTTTGTCGTGGTTGATTGAGGCTAAAACTTTCCTATTTAATAATACTAGTAATGCATTACGAATTCCGTCACTAGAATATCATACCTAGTTCTAACATTTAGCAGTTCTCTGTGTCTCACTCAGGAAGTGGAAGATTCCTTTCTCGTTATACATTAATTGCTTATTCGACTGTGATCTTAAATTAGGATTTCCTGTCACGCAATTCCTGGTCCGAGTCTGAATCATACTTGTCTGGGCAGATTCACGGAGTCGTTTGGATAAGAAATAAAACCGAAGAAACCACGTGTTCTTCTTGGTGTCCCTACGCCTTCCGTTCCTATGCGTGCCGAAGCAAAGATAGAATTTCCGCTAGAGCACACGTAACAGAAGGCCTATCTCACTTTCAGCTCACGTCTTCACACATTTTTCCCCTGGGAGTCATTGAAGTCAACACTACCTTACTGACTTACAAAGCTACTTTGGTATAGTGTGTGAGTAAATTTGTGATGTAATGAGCTTTATTGCTTGCTCTATTTTGCAATTACATTTTCTTTTAATTTCAAATGTTTTAAGCCTGTAGGCTCAAAGAGAAGAAAAAATACAACCTCGTAGAACAAGAAAGGTCTCCTACTCTTTCTTATCTGCCTTATTCGTTGGTCTGTCTCACTAGCAAAGTTTTTGCTCTGATTGACGTACAACATGAACATTACTAAATGAAAGCTAACCTGGGATATCAGGAGCACGCTAAACGAGGACATTAGGAGCACTCTAAACAGGGACATTAGGAGCAAGCTAAACAGGGATATTAGGAGCAAGCTAAACAGAGACATTAGAAGCACGCTAAACGAGGACATCAGGAGCACACCTGCACAGGGCACACAATGTTGGTCATGTTGCTGTGCAGGCCACACACGGGGCTGTTCTTGTACTGCAGGGTGCTGGGGTGGAAGGGCACGGCAGACCAGCTGTACGGAGAGTCGTCGCTGTAGTTGCTGCACCGACCTATCAAACATTTCCCCTGTAGTGTGACAAGCGTATCAATATCATCCAGCATTGGACTTAATAAGAATAGAAAAGAGTTGGGTGGAACAGGCTAGATAAAAGAGGGTGGAGTAGGGCAATGCAAGAGGAAAAGGATAGAATAGAATATGAAAATACATATTACAGATCAAGTTAGTACGGGTAATTCTCAGGTTATACTGTTCATGTGCACGCAGTCATTGGGGTACCACCAAGCAATCAAACAAGATAACCATAAAACCCTATCAGACATACGTAAGCCACACCTCACACAAATGACAAGCCAGTTTCCTCAAAGAGGCAGCAAATAAATCAGACAACACAAGATCCTCAGGCAAGGCATTTCAATGACTAGCACATCTTGATGGAAAAGGCCTGCAACGAGTCTCAGTATTTAATAATGGATGAACCAACTTCAAATGGTGACCCCAGATTATGCCTCCTAAAACTAAACAAAAATCCAACAATGGGACACAACTCCTCTGGGTTGAAATCAACTTCCAGCACCTCATCAAGTAACTACACAACAGCTGCCTCAGCAAGGGAAAAAAGGTTTTCCTCAAGTTTTTTCAAAACTCCAACTCCTTGAAACCACCATGTCTTGTCCACCAGTGCTGCACTGATTCAGGGAAACAAAAATCTTCCAACTATGAATCTAAATTTTTCATACAACCGAGCAATAATCAAGGATTGGTCTTACATGAGCTGTAAAAAGACTACTCACCAACCCAGCCGCCTTAACAACAAACTAATCAATGTGGTTGTGGAATTTCATTTTAATATCCAGAACCACTTCCATGTTACAATAATACAATATATAGCATAGCAAAATCACCAATAAAGCAAAATATAGCAAAATCACCAATAATGTGTGACAGATGAACATAACCTTCAACCTGACAAGAATGGTAAAACCTCATAACCAAGCACCAGTTATAATTCAAAATGCTATTCCATGAGATTAGCTATGTTGACCACACAATCAGGGTTTCTTTGGAGTGACGACCTATCATTCCGGCAAGAAGATAGTGGATATTTAAAATCCAACAAGAACAACAAAAAATCTTCACAGAAAAAGATAGGAATAAAAGATGAAGATATACTAACAACAAAAGAGAACTCAAAACAAGCCTTGAGGTACCCACTCACGACAGGCTTACTGGGACACGGACACACAAAAACTGACACCTGAAATATGCAATGATGCAAAAAAGCCTGGACCAAAGAAAGAATAGGGACAGCAATGACTGCATCTCTTGACCTCATAATATCCTCATCTTAACCTCATTATGTCATCTTATAAAAGAAAATTAATAGAGATCATGAAATTAAACTTCAAATGCTTTTTACACTGACAAAACAGGTGTATGAAAGATCATATTTCAAATTTTAGTCTAGCCCATGTTTTATATTTTAGGCACTGCTAGTATGTATTAGGTTAAATTTTATTTAAGCCTTCCTAACCGCAACAACTGCATTCCAAAGAGGAAAAAGGAAGGCACCATTTAGAATAGAGATAAGGGAACAGGGAATCTATGTACCAGGTGCATAGAAACAATAAGTTGAGAAAAAAGTTCATGAAGCAAGGTAAAAGTTGAAGAAGAGATAGTACATGCTGAAAAATAGGACAACAGTGAACCAAAAAAAGATGGTCTTTAACATAACATAACATTTTATTTCAACAAGAAGGCCTACCTAACTCTCCGCATCTCACACTTTCCCCCTGAAAGTGCTAATTCCCATAGATACAATACAGTACTTGTATTCCCCTGAGAGGATACTACTCATACAAGCACCATACATATGTCAATAATACAAAAGTCTACTTCAGAGTATAATTTCCCAACAGAAAATCATGAGCTTTTTGTTCCAGAATCAGTTATCTGCATATCTGAAGCTACAGAATCTCGTCTAAAAATAAATTTTCATGGAACAAAAAATCATATTTAAAGTTGTTTGAAATGCAAGAAAAAATCTTTCCGCAACCATCATAAAAATTTGTGACCCATTATTGCATCAGAATAACAACTTCAACTCATGAACTACTTGAAGTTAAAATACCGGAGTACAACTAACTGTCAAATCAACATCAAATACACTCATGGCTCACCAATCATGCAAATACATAAAACAGTATATTATCAGAAACCTTGTTTTAAGCAACTGACTTGTTTATTTATAATGCTCTTTAATGCAAGAACTCTGTTACACATGGTTAGAATTTGTATAATTGCTAACCGGGATGGAATATTTTGCCAGCAGAAGCAGTGTAGTAGCCGTGCTCCTTGAAGTGCTGGGGGAGAGTAGTGAAGTTGTGGTAGTCACGCCAGTAGTGGTGTGCATCTATAATGCGTGTTGAATCTGGCCGGCGTGATGTCAGCAATGATGTGCGGCTTGGTCCACACAATGCCTCCTGATGGGCAGAACACGGTGAAAACCAAATTTTTCATAGTGTCATGTGTTAGTTCTGTGGGTGTGGATTCGATGACACCCTGGTAAAAGAATTTTAACTGTTATCATGACACCACCAATTACCTTTTGCAGGCCAATTTGAGTGAAACAATACTTGTTAAGCGCCCCAAGCTATTAAAAAAGTCACTATGGATATTTGGGTCCTGTCTAAACTAAAACAGTGATAAAAAAATCTTATTTTGGGCATGAAATTATACTACAAAAAATAAGGTAGAATGAGTGCTTTACCAGGAATTCACTCTAGAAATGCTGACAGGAAAGGGATGAGTCTTGCAGAAACTATCTTTGTAGTGAGGTGCATGCCATCACTAGATTTTTCTTTAGGTATGAGGCCCGGAGCTGAGGTACCTAACAGTATACCCCCATAAAACACAAGTCCCTACAGCATAGGTTACACAAATCTAACTAATCTATGCGTGTAACTATTTTATGCCTCCTGAGGAGTATAGTCCTTGCAAAACATGCTTATTACATTATTCAGAACGATTCTACAGATTTTTGCCCGTATCTTAATTTTAAATAGTTATGGTTAACCTTGTAGTGCTCTACCTAGTTACCCCTCAAACCTCGATTCTATTTCTTTTATGTTCAGTAATCGGAATATGTCTCATTGTAAATTTAATCAATAAAAATTCCGAGTACTCCACTGCGTATGACCGATACCAACCGCCGAGGAGTATATAAGTAAGGCCGCTGCTTCATTTGCCTCAAATGGAACTCAATGGTCGAAGCAGCAACAACACCAGGCCTTACAACCTCATAGTGGCCGTAACCTAACTAATAATACCTACAACATATGCTAGGGGTTAAGCCTTCAATATTAGTAATATCATTTTTAAAATTAAACTGCTATCTGCATTACTGTTCATCATCAGCACTCTCAACCTTTTACATGTGTTCAATTACTGATTTGGATAAGAAACAAAGGTTAATGTTAAGGATAAGCTACTAATCGATTTTCAAAATTTTTTGGGTTGAATCATGGTAATTATATCAAAATAAACAACTTTTCTTCATGCACTTCTTGGGGAAAATGAGTATTTAACAAGTAATAACGGTAGGTTACCAACCGTAATTCCAAGTCTTTGAAGTGGGAAGAAATTGTTCTGAGGGGGAGACTACAATGGACTCTCCCGTTTGACACGCTTTCTCTTCCGACGTGCTCCGATGCCTAAACAATTGAATTTCAACAATTGAACTAGCCTGCGCCTTCAGAGAGAAGGCTATTCTTTGTCTGATTGAGTACTTTCCTTTCCTCAACATTCATTCGATGTTTATTCAAGCGCATTCCAGCCATCAAAGACCAAAATTAACATACTAATATAACTTGTTAAATACTCATTTACCTTGAACACTGCATAGAAGAACAGTTGTTTATTTTGATGTAATTACCATGATTCAAGCAACAAAATTTTGAAAATTGATTAGTAGCTTCTCCCTAACATTTACCAAAACAAATGCAATATAACAACTAGGTGCACTTTCTAGGTTAATCAAGGATGTAATAAGCACAACACAAAAAACCTGCATATTTTTACAAAAAAAAATTAAATTCTATGCATTTGAAATAAATCATTCAAATATATAAACTAAACAAATTATGAAATAAATCAACGTTATATTCATTCAAGCATAAAACGTCAATAAAAAATTTGAATTGAAAAAGTCAAGTTGAGACTGTTTTCCACAAGAGAACTTGTAAGAACCTATCCAAAGTTGGGAATTTTTTTCTACTAACCATTACCAGGGTAAATTACAGATAGATGAGAATTAGATTACACATACCGATATTATAAAATTAACTTCATGCAAAAAATTCCTAACATATAAGATATAACCTTAATGCTTAAGTTCAGACCTGAGCAAACGCAGAACTGAAAGTGACGCCCGCTGTGGAGAGAGCATCAAGGGAAGGTGTAACTGCCAATTCATCACCATAGCAACCCAGGGCAGGCCTCAAGTCATCCACCATAATAAAGAGGATATTTGGATGCTGCAGCTTGCCCATGACCATGCACAGGCTGAATGCTGTAAAAATATTATAATGGTAGAATGTAATCCATCTCCAAGTACATTAAAAAATTGAGGAAAATTGAACAATCAGCAATTAAAACTCTTCTTTTTCAATGAAAAAATTAGGTTTCTACAACTCATCTTCTAATACCAAACTGAACCTGAGCTAATAAAATTGAAATATATAAAAATCACACAAAGTATAACAAATTAAAGAAATTATTGATATCCTCATAATTATACAGACCAGGCTACAAAATATTTCAAGTGTCACAGATATAGCTACCTATATATGACACATTCAGTCCTGCCACCCAATATCAAAAAACACCATTACACCAATATCATATTCATTGCCAAGTGATTAATGCCATCTTTTGGCTACTTCTGCTTCTGACCCTAAATGATGCTGCTCATAGCTAGTGAATGTGAGAGCCCGAGCTAAAGGTTAGGTAGGCTTTCTTTTTGTTAAAATAGAATAGGTTTTTGTTGTGTTACGGACCATCTTTTTTCGGTTCACTGCTGTCCTGTTTTTCACCGCCTACTACTTTTTTCTTCATTTTTTTCTTGTTTCATGAACTTCTTTCTTAGCTTTCAGTTTCAAAATCGACAACTGTCATCTCCTTCAGATTTACCGGAGATGACAGTTTTCGATTTTGTAAATTTCGATGCCTTAGCATAGTTAATTAGATCGAAATAAACAAGTTTTCTTCTATGCACTTTTTGTCTCAAATCAGTATTTTATTAGTTATAGCGGTAAATGACTTATAGCAACTCCAGTCTTAGAAGCGGAAAGAAATTCTTTGATCGAGTTGTATGGCAATACTGCAATGGCGTCTCGCTTCCAGCGCTCTTTCTTGAAAGACGAAACCAAACCTACCGCTATACCTCGTTAATTACTCATTTGACGAAAAAAGTGTATAGAATAAAAGTTGTTTATTTCGATGTTATTACCATGTTTCAAGCAACAAAAATTCAAAAATCGACGAGTAGCTGTTTATTCGAGCGCATTCGTCATCAATGACGAAACTAAACTTACCGCTATAAATCGTAAAATACTCATTTGAGACGAAAAAAGAATAGAAGAAAACTTGTTTAATTTGATTCAATTAATTAGGTTCAGGCACCAAAAAGTGGAAAATCGACAACTGTCATCTTCAGATTTACCTCATCTCCTTCAGATTTACCCAAATTTCAATGTTTTATACTAGCAAAAGGATTATTTTACTATATTTAATTCACATATACATATAGTTTCCACAACGTACCTTCCAGTAAGAGTGTAATTTTCTTCATTTTTTATTCAATTTCATTCGAGCAATTCAATTTAAGAGAATCTTGATATTTTTAATAAGAAAACCATCCTCACAAACTTGAAAAATACAAGTAAATGTTTTGAGTTTTTGAAAAATGTGCATAAGTCTAATTTGAATTTCGATAATTCTTCTATTAGAGATTACACCACGCCCGGCATCAGCTGGTCAAGATTAATTAAGTGAACTTGAACTTGCGGGCCGACAGTGTCGAGGCCTTTGTAACGGCCTACAATTCCCTCCACAATTTTCACACAGGGTTCAGCGCCTGGTACCAGACTTGTCCACTAAACTACTCAGGATCTACGATCCTTGTCACAAGCCTCCATTGGAAGGCATCACCGGGACAACCAGTGTGTCAAAACACCATCCCCCGGCACATTGGGTCATTACAGCCCATTCTACCAGACTGGCTCATTCCAGTCACTGTCTCTTACTCCAGGCACGCACAAGAAACACTTTCATAGCCTCAGTGATACTCGCATTACACTCCTGATCCAATCCAGCAAGACAGCTCATACCGCAATCATCTTCAGCACATCTGGCATTCCACTCATTCTCTCCATACTGCTCAGACACCACATTCATAAAACTCTCTCTCTCTTGCTCATACTTACTACATTCCAGCGAAAAATGCTCAATTGTTTCCTCTACTCCACTATTACACTGCTGACATAATCTGCTATTATTCTCATTCCATCTCCATGTACGTCTGTTCACACTCAATGACTTACATCTCACAGCAAACAAGAGTTGACTTCCAAAACTACCATCATAGAACAGCTCAAACTTAGGTGCTTTCTTTTTCATATACCAGTTAAGTGTAGGCTTCCGCTTCATGCTAAGCTTCCACTTATTCAATCCATACTCTTTTGTTTGTCTCTCAATCTCTTTCTTCCACCTCTTGCAGTCCCACTCAGGCCCTACACCTCCAACATTTATTAAACTCCAGTCATCCACAGGTCTTCCAATTCTAACATGAATAATCTTTTGCATACTGAGTTTCCTTGGATGCCCCCAACATACATTCTCCCAATAGCTTACACTCAGATTCCATTCAAAGATTCGCCTTACCCACCTGCTATTCTGCATTCTTTCAATTCTCACCTTATAATTCAGCACAGCTTTCATCATTCTTTCTGAAAATAGGCTCCACCCTAGGTCACCTCTAATGGCTTCTATGGCTGTCCATTTTGGAGCACCCAATGCTACACGTCCTACCTTATTTTGTATCACATCCAGCTTTTCAAGATCACTTCCATTCCAAGCAAGGGCACTCATACCATACATGACACTAGGTACAGCAACATACTTCCACATTCCTCTCACACATTCGTACTTGTTTGCTCTGTATCTGGCCACACTACCTAACCGTCCACTCCACTGCATTGCTTTAGCCACTTTCTCACCTTTAGTTCTAGTACATCCATCTTCACTTATCATACAACCTAGATATTTGTATTCTTTTGTTCTACCTATTCTGATTTCTCCAATATTCCACAGTCTGTCTCTATCAGTCTCATCACTATTTATAACCATGACCTTACTTTTATCTGCACCAAAGTTCATCTTGAAATCTGTACTATATCCATTCACAATGTCAAGCATCCTTTGTAGTTCATGACCACATTCACTAACCACAACCACATCATCAGCATACAACAAACAGCTCAGTCTCTCATTACCAACTTTCAGTCCTAAGCCACTCCCTCTCAGTCGAACTGCTAATTCTTCTGTGTACAATCCAAACAACAGGGGGGACAGAGTACAGCCCTGTTTCACTCCTCTAACACTCCTCACTTGCCCTGTTTCCAAATTTCCTAATCTGTAGATAGCACTTGTGTTCTCATACAGACTCTGTACAATGTTCACTATTTTTCTGCTAAAACCAACTTTTCTCAAAATTTCAAACAGCCTAACGCGATCCACTCTGTCATACGCCTTTTCAATATCCAGGAATGCTAAATATACCTTCTTGTTATCCTTCTTCATTTGCTCAATTATTTCACTCACTACAAACAGATTATCCTCCCCACGTCTATCTTGCCTAAAACCATTCTGTTCTTCTCCCAGGACTCCTAATTCCTCTACTAAGTTTTTCATTCTCTCATTCAAAATACCACAAAAGATCTTACATACGGTGTCACCCAGTGCAATTGGTCTGTAATTTTTAAGTTCTTTCATACTCTTATGTCCACCCTTATGCAACAGAACTACATTACACTTGTTCCAGTCATCCGGTACTCTTTCACTCTTCCATATCTCATCAAATAAACATTTCAACATACTGACTACACTCTCTCCTCCACATTTATAGAACTCATATGGTATCTTATCAGGGCCACATGCCTTTCCATTTTTCACTTTCTTCAAAAAACTTACAATCTCTTCACAAGTGATTTCGCCTTTCATTTGCAGTTCATGTTCATCTATCAGAAAATTTATCGGTTCATCATCTGTAACCTGCTCATTCATTCCACCGATGTCCTCCCAGTATTCTTCAACTGCTTTCACCATTTGCATCCTATCTTGCACACTGCAACCATTGACTACTAATTCATCAACTTGAACTTCACTACCTCTATCATTACCTTGTATAAACCTATACCAATCTTTTATTCCATCTGGACCTTTCTTTCTTAGATTTTCAACTTGGTGTCTCTCTTCTTTAACCCTAGCCTCATTGATCATTCTCTTTACTTTCTTCTGCTGGTCCTTGTACTCATTCCATACACTCTGCCATTCATCCTCAGTAATTCTGCGTCTTTCATACATTTTCCTCATACAGCGTTGTTTTTTATTTAAAGTCTTCCTTCTCATTCGTTCTTCCTTTATCTCACTTGTAAACCACCTAGCATTCCCTGTACTTTTCCTGCACTTCATTCTACCAATCTTTTGCTCTGCCACATCATACAAGGTTCTTGCAATCTCCTTATTTTGGTCATTTACATTTCCACACCTGTTCCAGTTACATCTACTCAATTCATTTCTAAATTCTTCCCAGTTTGCCATTTTAATACGCCAATTTTCTCTTACTCTGCTGGCCTTCTGCATTGACTCCTTTCCACCCCAATTATATTCTAGTACAAGCATTTTATGGTCACTATCAATATCAAAATCATCTTCATCTACAAACATTTCTCTGACACATATTCTTGCTCTACTATTCACTATCATATAATCAATTGCAGTTTTACATTCCCTGCTTTGCCATGTATGCAAGCCATTTCCTATTGTTACATTCAGGTTCTCAAGTTCATTCTCATCACAGAAATCAATCAATTTTTGTCCATTGGCATTCACAGGCTTACCAAGTATACCAACATGGCCATTCATATCACCCATCACAATCAGAGGGCACCTGCAATGCTCTTGCACAATTCTTGTTAATATTTCATACTTTTTTACATTCTCTTGATGAGCTAAAATACCATCAGTTGTCATATAGCATACAACCACAATAACACATTCTCTGGCATGCATTCTTTCACACTTTATTACTAACAGATCTTCACTCTCAGGTTCATTTCCAACAGGAATTTCTTCTAATTTCCAATTTAGAGCATTTTTTACAATGAGACCAACTCCACCACCTCTTTTTTGCCAACTTACACGCCCTTTTCCAATCATGTAGTACTTACTCTCCTTACATTTTAAACTGACTCTATCACGCATTTGGGTCTCTACTACACCAACACAATTCAAATCTCCATTCTCAAATTCTGCTACAAGGTCATTTAACTTTCCTGCATTCCATCCACGCACATTTATACATCCAAACCTTACAACACTATTGGACAATTCACAACATTTTTCATTTTTGCTCTGACAGCTTTCCATTCATCCAGTTCCACCTTCCATTACAATATGAGTACACCCAATCCACTGGATGTATCTCCTGGAGAGTTTCATCTCACCTTCTTGAGTAAGATGGACTCCATCTCCACGAAAACACCCACTCTGGATCAGGTTATCCATATCAAGGAAGCTGGAACCCATTTCACGCTTTCTCATACTCTCAGCTTTCATACTCATAATCCTTTTATGCACTTCCCTATTCACCTCCTTTCGCACCCTTTCATACTCCTCGCCACATGCAGGCCTTCTCAGCAGACTGGTCACAGCCACTCTTACATTCTTCTTTCGCGCCCTTTCAACAACATTCATAATTGCATTCACCGTACGCTCTCTCCCACATTCAAGCAATCCATTGCCACCTCCTTGCAGTACAACCATCCCTTCATCCATTCCATCTATCACTTCCTCAGCATGCCTACAAATCTCATTCACTCCCTTTCCTCTCATGCTCGTACATCCACTACGGTCAGTCATACTCACAAACCTATCCACATTCTTCACTATGCTGTCACCACATATTCTAATCGTAGGTCTCACTCTCCCTTTCATACTACTCTTTCGTTCAACTCTTCCACTCACATCACTCTTTCCATCCATCTTCCTTTCATTCACTTCCACTACAGGCACCTGCACCTCATGTGGCATATCAACAGGTTGCTCCTTCACTCTCTTCCCATTCGTACTTCTTTCATTATGCTCATTCATCCTTCTACTCTCATCTGGCACATTTGCACCACCATTCACTTCATTTATTGCATTCACACTCTCCACAGTTATCATACTCTCAGCTTTCATACTCATAATCCTTGAAGTGTCATTCCGCAAGTGTCATGAAACTTGCGTTACAGCGGAATGCCGTCCTGGCGAACTTCTCACGGATATACCGCTCTGAAAGTACAAGGTGACCCATAAGTAAGGTACCTCTTTTAAATGATTAGAGATGTAAAACTACAAATGGTTAAGAGATTTATAGAATTCAGAATGAATGAGGAGATATCAAAGTTTTCTACCAGCGTATCAAGTCTACCGACAATCACAACATATTGCCCAAAAGCTTATAAAATCCAATCCTCAAAATGAATCGCTAAGCAATGGAACAATGAGTAAAACTGGTGAAACTTTACTTCCGATGTAATTAATTGGTTACAGCAGTTCATAGGAATTACAGGAATATTGATGGCATTGAAACGCCATTTGAAGAACTACATAAAAAACTGGCATTGTAATTTACAGAAACTGGGACAAGCAGACAGACAACGTTGTGGCAGGTAACAGGCCATACGAACTGTTGCTGTAATTCAGTTTGTTGCAACGAGTGTGGCTGATCGGCCCAAAACTTCATCTAAACTTTGAAATTTCTTCTTTCCTTTTGAACTAATTTTCTCTGTACCATCTTTAGTTTTATAGTTATAATAGTTTACAAAAATTAACTTGCATATGGGCCACCCATTACATGACGAATCCAGTTCATAAGGAAACAGCAGACTGTCCTGTTGCATGTGGGTGAACTTTAGTCCGAAATTAAAGCCCCGAGTTTCATCGGCTCTCATCTTGCAAATTCAAGTATAGGTATGTCACCGTGACCGAGTGGCTAAGAGTGCGCTCCCTTCACGATAACGTATCGGCAGTTCGAATCCCGGCCGTGCCGCTCGCGGATGCTCCCCGCTAGGAAAAGTGAAAACTCTACCACTATTCGCCACTCTACCCAGGTATTGGAAATGAGTACCAGCTTGACCGGGGGTAACCGTTATTGCGTCCTGGTGTTAGTTTTGAGGCATTTGAAAAAGCAACGTACAAGATGATATTTATCAGGCTTGATTGCAATAAAACACCCTTTATCCTTTGAAACATCCTTCATGACAACCCTCGAAGCCCTTATTGCATGATAGTAAAATAATTATTATTGTTACGTTCAACTGAAATGAGGTTGACTTTTTGCTCTTTATAGTTGGAATAAATACAAGTAACCTTGAAAAAAGTCTTCCGCAATAGCGCAACGAGAGCCATAATATTAATTTCAGTCACTCGGAGATATCCTGGACAGATAATTGGGGGCTAAACGATACAAAAATGTTAGTATAAATCTCAAAACCAGAAATAACTCCAAAATTATACTTGTCACTGCGGCCTAATTATGAAGAGCGCATACATTCTAAGTTAAAAGGTCGTTCGTTCGCTACTTTGGATTGCCGACCCGGTAATTGGAAGACGAAAAATAACATCTGCTCAAAGCTATGCAGAGACAGAAGATACACATGCCAAGACGCTACTTCCAATCCCTTAATAAAAACACATTCTTGGCGTGAGCTAACTTGACAGCACCAAATCGGAAATGACGGTAAAATTTGATTTCGACACCAAATTGACGGCAACAATTGAAATAATGGCCTCAAGGGCGAAATAAATTAAGACAACTGTAAATGTGTGTTCGATTTCGAACCCAGGTCTACTTTAAGGTATCAACTTATTGAGTGCAAGCCAAAACGTGTAGAAGAAACCATAAGCGTTTTTTCTTAGATCTAAAGGAACCTCTTCGGGACGGGATTTGTAGTATGCAGAAAGACGATTTTCTGCAACACAATAGGAGTCGGATTTTCAAGGTTTGAGTTGCCATACCGTTAAGCAAGCAGTATAAGCTCTCATCCGTGGACATAGCTGCGCTGCAGCATGTATCGTTGTAAAGTTACCTTAAGACAAGCGTGGCCATCTGAGCCCATCACTACAACAAAAGTTACTAGAAAATCCAGCCCCTGATTGTGGGCAAGTAAACCGCAAAAATTACGGGTACAAACAAGAAACGCACAACCAGACTTAATACTCAGGTGACAGAAATCATACAGGTATTACTCAAAAAGTTTTATTATCAATAGGTACAGTGGAATGCTCCATATGAAAAATAAGATCTCATGTTACACGAAGCCATCCTTATTTTACTGTAAAAATTTTAATGGGGCAACAATGAGTTATTTTTGTCTTAAAGGAATATTGTTACCTAGTTAAGTAGATATGATGTATAAATAGGTAATTAAAGTAAACAAGGATGATTCAGCAGCAATAACCTACACAAAAACGCGGGTAATTTGACCTTAACACAATCAAGCATGCAAAGAGAAATTCATAATCCTGTAAAAAACATAAATGACCTTAAAAGAATTATAAATTTCTTTCGACAACCATAAATTTAAAATTCTTTGTTGGGACAGTTAAGTACCAGTAGACATGATTATTGTGACGCTCAATTTCACGCAGAAATGTTTGTTTTGAATACCAATTACGAGGGTTACTTAAAAATAGCAACCGGGTCTTCAGGTCGTAGACATAACTCCTGCAGGCCTTGCATTAGTGTCATAGTTCTGTACTGGTTTGAATTTATAACGAAAGGCAATAATTTAGAGTTTGACTTCAATAATGAAAGTGAAAGCAGACGATCAAATTTCCATGAACACTGAAAATCAATTGCAAGCAATTTTGAGACTTCACAAAGAATGACATCTGAGGAGAAATTAAGGGTCATTTCAAGTTGACATGCAGGGCAAATTAAACAATGCTGGGTATTCAAAAGCCTTATGACTAATGACGGGACGACGTAAGTTGGCATACATGAAGGCTCAAAAAGCGCATCTGAATAATGAAGCTTAAAATCAATCAAACTTAAACCTGACCCTCTCAACGGAGATAAGAATGGTAAGTCAAGAATGCCGGTATTTTGGTAGTACAATTATGAGTATACTGTTCGTGTTCTAGAAGTTACATTTCTCGACAACCAACACCCGGGACAATTTCTGTTCTCCAAGTTAGGCACGTGAGTGCAATTCATACAGTATTGCATTTCAATTAATTCTCATTGAGAGAAAATCGCAAAAGTTGATGTCCAACCACTGTTTTCAGTCACTTCATCTGGTAATTCTAATTTTACTGAAAATAAAGCAATTACTACCCATACCTCGTCCCACCTGCAAAACCTAACATATCACATACAACAATGAAACAAAACACACCGAATACAATTTAGTTGTTTTTCTGAATCCTTAACTTGAGAGGGCTGCAGCTCACACCGCAATTACCTGCAAGCAAAACCGACGGAATACCACAAAAATAATGTCAAAGTTTCAAAAGTGGTTCGAGTGTACGAAAGACTGGAATTTTTATACGGAGCTACACCAGAAGTACAGACAGCTTCCAATGAAGAAATACAGAAGTCTATATTAAAGAGGTCTCTCTTCCGTTTGTCAAAAGCTACGATCTGGATGTGTTGAATTGAATGATTTTAAACAGGTGAAAATAACACAAGTTTTGAAAAGAAATACTCAAAAGGAGTTATTTACAATAAATATCAGTATGATACACGTTTGAGGACCCAGTTATAAAAATTATGCGTGAACAAATTTGTAAGGACCGTTAACTCAAATCAAAAAATGGTGTGCGACTGAGGGAAAAACGCAGTCCCGCGATGAACGTTTCCATAGCCTCAAGACCTAAGAACCTGACGCTCTCGCTTTTTCTTCACTCTGCAACAACAGAGATGAGGAACTGTACGTTCAAAAAATCTGCACAAGTTTACTCAATGAAAAGGTTCCCAAAGAGAAATGACCTATAATTTTAGCTTTACGGCACCAAGTGAACGATTAAAGATCCAGAAGTAAAAAGACTAACAACATACCTTTGGTTATACTGATAGGAATTAATACAAGACAAAAATTCGTAAGTCACCAATGCGAGAAATCTTAACACACGACCAAAAGTTTACCAAATCACAGTCCAATTCTTGTTCAAGTGTCACTCCTTTTGAATTATTTTAAAACCTACGTATGTGACGATGCCTTGTGTATCTCAAGTACAAATAAGTATTCATGAACGCAAACCCTCGAATAGGAAATTCCTTGCAGGTACGTTTCTTAAATTATCCTCATGCAAAATGGAAACAACGAAGGCCTCCACACCGTTTTGGCAAAATCCACGAGAGATTCAATGAGTCAATGGGAGGCAGTTCATGATCTCGGTCCAGGGAGGAAACGAGTCTACGTTTCTTGTTGAAGACCCATTGCTACGCTGTAATTTCTAACGAGTGCGACCGCAATCTTCATTGTAAAAGACAGATCTAAGAACAGCTTAAATAGCGAAATAATAATTCACGCTCATCAAACTAAACCAACAACGAACAATACACTCTGAGCAATAACTCAATGCAACTTAACTCTATCAATACTGCATAAGTACTACATAGATCATAAATGCCTCACTACTTCCAATTATTCTAATTCATAACATACTAATTCATATGCATAGGAAATTTATTGCTAATTGAGAGCTCTAAGTATAAAGGTCGCCGATTCAGTCTTTAATGAGGGCTTATCATCTACGTAATGCATAATGTACATTAATGTACAACCGTTGTGAAATGCATCCCACCATGTTCAAAAAAAATGTATATTTTGGCCTTCACTGAATAATCCTGGCATTCGGCACGAAGTTCTCCCCTGCAACAAAATATTACTCTCACAATAACTACACGCTAGATACACTACACTGAGTTTACTCAGCAGTCAACATGTTAGAGCAGGTCATTAATTACAAAATTATAAGTTAAAGGAAATAAAATGAAAAAGAATTAGCCACACTCGTCAGATCGTTGGATAGATGACCATAACGCACAGCAAAAAAATCTACTCTCAATTAATTCCGGCACAATTGAAGGACAGCATATGTTTTAACACATTACATCTTGAAAATTTTCAGTGATTGACGAAAAACTCATAAATAATTTTCATTGCCCAGAACTAAGTCAGATGCAAATAAGAAGCCAAACTTAGCCGTAATTACTGAACTTAACACGATATCACGTAGTAAAGCGAAGGATATGTTTGAGATCTGATGCAAGCAATTATGCCACCTTCGTCCTCTGCAGTCCAATGCTGCTTCTTGCGAGGTCTCA
Organism: Morinoia aosen; assembly: GCA_030386875.1. Lineage (NCBI taxonomy): Eukaryota > Metazoa > Arthropoda > Malacostraca > Amphipoda > Talitridae > Morinoia > Morinoia aosen. Next base: position 36,727,332 of record CM059577.1, read on the forward strand.
TCAATTGTAACACAACGAGTAATCTTACTCATGAAAAAGAACATAGATGACCATTTAATCGAAATAGAACAATTTATTTCTCTTAACTCTTGTAACAACCCACGGCCACGGTATGATCTTAAGTCATTCCATTGCCTTCAATATCACGGATTGTTTCCCTTGAGCCTCTCTTTCACAGACCGGGCTGTCGTACACTTTCCGGGTTTGAATTAACTCCAGTAATGTTGGTAGGGGAGAAAATTGTTTTGAGACATTAAAATCATGCTATGAAGTCTGCTTCTATCTTACAATTCTTTCCCTAAAATTCATCATCCAACTTCCTAGGTTTTAGCAGGTATGACCACCAATAAATGACACAACGACGAGCCAAGTCAACTTACAACCAATTAAATCTAACTATTAACTCCACATGAAGAGCACAACCCTAATAATTGCCTGATGGCACGAGTATATTGCAACGAACAGTTACATATAATTCACAGTTGAGTTCTTGACATAATTTAGTGCCAACACTAAGGGAAGTGCATGGTACAACGTGCTATTTATCTCAGACACGATCAAAAATAATTTAATTTCTACTCATAATAAATTTAAACTTAAAATACCAATCATAATTCAGTTGATACGGTTAATATTACATTTAAGGTCATTATTATTTAGCTGATTAATTTAATTGTACACTGTAAAATTTATGGTTCATTTCTCAACCGCAATTTCTTGGTTTGCACCGGAAAAATGGAAGAAACTAGAAGCTTGACACAAGACATCAAAAAGTTTAATTTGAGATAGGGGTGCAGGACCATTCAACACGGATATTAATGTAAAGTAGAGTAAAAAGCAGGGAGATTTTAATATGGTAAGTTTTGTAAGCGTCCGATTTGCTTTAAATCCTCGCACGTTTTGGATTTAGTCGATATGTCATTATAAGATCAGGGTATCACGCATCACACGCACTCCAATGACAAGCAGTAAAATCACCCAAGCCATTCTGCAGCTCTGACCCTGGACACGTTTGTGCAAACGCAACAGCTGTGGTCACGTTAACTCAGGTAGAGACGAAATATATTCATCATTCATCAAGAAATAACAGCAGGTCACACCACCAAAACGATCAACAAGTCCAACATATCGTTTGCTATTTTACTTAGAAAGGTACACTTGCTTCTAATGAACGAGTTTCCTGCCTTCATGCAATTTACTTCGATCGGGACCATCCTACACAATCGTACCGTTTTCTAGCATTCTTTGTAAAACTGGGCTAAATAAGCTGCAAGTTTTCCTACTTCTAAATATTTTAATTACTTCTAGGGTAGCTTTGAGGAACACTATACGGTAAATAATTTAGCTACCGCCGTTGCTGCACTTTATTAAAAGAGTAGAAAATAGAGTACAAAAAGCTGCACACAGTTAGGCGGTACTAAGAGGCAAACTACCGACATAGATTTGAACACCTTAGGAAAGTACCACTTTGCACTTCGCTTGTTCAACGAGAAATATTAATGAGAAACTGAGCACCCAGAGTAACATTCAGCCGCAGCAGTTTAGAGACACCATCTACTACGCTTGGTGCACGCTGAAACTTCATGACACTGTCTTCGTACCTCGGGTCTGACATATGCTACAGATCATGTATCCTTACTTTTAAACTCAAGCTGTACACTAATCGAAATCAGTTAGGATTGCGCACGTGTCTATGTGAAAACGAACGTATTCCCAGTAACTAGCCGTATTTTGGCTTTCTCATCTGCTCAATCATTACTGAAAGGGATCATCAAAAAAGATGAAAAAATAGAGTAAGCAAATAACGCAACCAAGGCATTAGTATTTCAGGACGAATGCATTGGAAATCATCAACCTCTCCTACGTAAATCAGAGAAGTACGTAGATTTAAGCAAGGCCCGCTAAAATTCACAATACGTTTTCAACAGGCCCATACTTTTTCAAAATGTAACTGCTTCTTCAGCAAGTCTGCGATCTATTTCATACTGAGTACCGACTCAAGACAAACTGGTGGTGTTGACTGTACAAATCTACTCTCTTTCTAGCAGGATGAAATTAAATTATCGTATAAAACCAAAAAAGCGGTTATTAACGATAAGGCCGAGTACCCATCGGATATCACTCGACGAGTAGCCACAGATTTACTGAAGTTCTAGATCGCACTGGACACCAACTTTCAAAATATAACAATTGACTGCAAGGCTTGATGCTTGAAGCTCTGCATATTTCTACAAAGTCAATGCTACAAAAATGAGGTAAATGTGATACGGAGTTTTAGACACAAAGACCGTTTTCTAAATAGAGGACGGTGAGCGCTCGACGTACTGTGATATAATTCATTCAGATCACAAAGAGGTCGCACAAATTATCTTATCTGGTTATCGGAATTAATGAGATAATAAAGGTGAGATTGCGCGCAAGCAAAAATTAACTACGAAAATCGCTAAACGCAGCCTACGACGAATATTTCACTCATACGTATAAAGAAAAAGATAGAAGTCAACTTGTAAGATGCATTTGGAAGACGTGGACTTGCACTCAGAGTGATATGAGCGACAGTAACATCACATTCTTCCCTCAACCACTGAGGTGTGGCACGCTCAATTATTATTGATGTACGCAACTTTCAACACGTTACTTTTTCCATTATTATGTTGATATAACGCTCCCTAGCCCACTTACTGTACACTTTAGAAACTAAAAGGCTATGCACGAAATGTTCTACCACATTGGATACCCAGCGTATTATTATGGCAATTGTTTAACCACTGTTACCAGCAACAAGTAATCCACACAGTGATACCCAGCTCAAAGAAACAAGTTGGGGAGAGGAAGATATGACAAAGAAACAGAAGGAAGTGTGAGACGTGAATGAAGCTAAGCGGGCACTAGAAATGGAAGTCCTGATGGCCTACTTATCGCTGAGGTAGCCTAGCAGTACCTTCCCTATGGCGCCGCCGGTCTTCGCAGGACTGGAAATTCAAACCTATGACTACTGAATTCATAATTACCAATTAGTGGTTTGCAAGAAGATTACTACTAGCGCATCAGGTTCAAAGCCTAAAATAATTACCAAGGCAACTACTGTGAAATTCGCCAGAATGACTGGGAGCGTCTTTATTTTGGCAGATTCGGCGACCAAAAGACGGTGCCGCGGCCTCGCATTACACTAAAAGAGCATCCAGGGCGTAATTTTCACGCGGTAAGGTGGGACCTGGCGCCAAAATTGAACCAAGGGAGACAGTGAGCAATATATCCTGGGTGGAAGGAGAAATGTGCTTTCATTTTTTGATATTTTAAGGGTTTCCCGTCGTTTCCCGCGTTTTCACGAATATCAAGGAGCTTCTAGTAGAAATGCTAACGAATAAGCCAGATTTTTTAGAATACCTTTAAAAAAAATTATTTAAACGCGATTACCTAAACCCATCTATTATTGAGTTTCTGCGCTTCGTTTGAGATCCCATTTTCAACGAAATGAAACACCACTATCAGTTAATGTTCAATTAATAAAATTCAAAGCGTGTCAGCTTCCTTGCCCTTCACCAAGACATTCTTCGAGCTGCATTAGAAAATAACGCTCAACAGTATATTTTTAGGAAAACGAGTATTTACGATTCATTAGCGACAGGAAACGCTAACAAAAATTACATGATCACCACATTTGGAGTTCGACCACTGCTTTCTTTCAAAGCTTGCTTCATATGTGAAACAAAACAAAAAATCAGAAATCACTTTTATAACATTCAGGGTTTAAAGTCTACCTCCGATGAGTCAGGGACGATCAATGAGATATTTGGTGAAATTCAAATCAAAGTGGCACCCAATGGGAATAAAATTTGGGTATCTCGGTTAGCACAACACGCTTTGCCGGCTAAAGAAAGCATAAGGACCTCAATGAGACGACAATGTGAAAAGAGAATAAAGAAACGAGAGACGAAAACACTCGTACTTAGTGCTTCCCTCTCAAGAGAGAGAAGTGAGGAATAATGACCGAACTGCACATACCCACACCAGACTCGCACAACAAGCAATTCTAAAATCGGTAGCAGCTCTGATCACAACTGCGAGCGCTAATTTTGCAAGGTGCAATGACGGCGACACACCACCAAGAGCTCAACTAAACCGGATTCGCAGTTCCGGTCTAGGGATCAAAACAGACCCTCCACATCCCGAGCAGTGTTTCATTCCCACCGACCATTGCAGCGAAATGAAAGTGAACTTTGGTAAGCTGAAAATATAAGACCTGCCAAACTTTGAAGCACAGCATACAAAATGTCTCAAAGATGAAGTGAGGCTGGTATAGAGGCGCGCAGCTAAAGCTATCACAAACTGCTAGTTACCTCGTTTATCGAATGACAATCTCTTTTCGCCACAATTTTCTTCGGACTTGGTCTTTTTAAAAAAACAGCATGCGCCAAGGGTTGCAACACGTCGATTGGTCTTCACGACCGCATTCTAATTTTAAAAAATCGAATTTGAGCATTTTGAATAAAGGAAACAGTTTGAAAGCCCCGTAGTAAGCACGCTCTCGGACAAATTTATACACACTCTTACTTCTGCAACCTACACAACTTGAATTAGTTCATCTGCAAAATTAGAAAAACACTAGTAATGCGGCATTACGCATAGAACAACACTCTGCGTGCTGGGAAGACAAGAGCTAAAACGTTATAAAAATGGACGTACAAGCTACATGGTGATGAGATTACGACTATCGTTAGGCTGAGCAGCTATGCGCTTAATGCTATTTGTGCGGCATATTACGTTATTAGCTGAAGTATTAAGTAGTAAATACGAGATGAAGAGGTAACAAGGTTGAAGCGCACAAAATTATGCTGATCAATGTACAGTCAAACCTCAGCATCAGTGCGAAAACCTAATCATACAAAAGCTAATGAATATACGAGATGAAGTTTGACTGCAATCAAATCTTATCACATCCATGAAATTGTAGTACATCAAAATATGAAGTTTATCAAGTTTCCATTGTAAAATAGTACACAGAAAATTATTTTACTGAGCTTATCCTTGAATAGTTTTGTGCTCACAGTTCCATAGAAAAAGTGTTAGGCACAGCAAACGAGGTACGTAGCTCACTACAATATCAAGATCCATAGAAAATATATCCCTGCGTGGCTATATACCGTACCAGCCAATGTGAAGTACTTCAACTATTGCAACAAACGGTCCGAAAATAATGCACAGTTCCGATATTCACATCGATACAGAAGGCAAGGAACAGCTCGTGACATCCATCAGTCAGAGGCAGGATTGCGATCACTAACGGTTTGTGGCTTAGATTATTATTATTATTATTTTAGTGTTTTCCCGCCGTTTTCGAAACTCAGACGATATCGCTTCGCAAACTGGCAGTGATGTAGCATTCAGGCCTTATAATGACAATTTGAGGAGGATGAGTGTTTGTGGCTTAGAATAGTTAGTCTAACAATAGTAGACGCTGCCCTCCAGAAGTTGGTTCTGTTCTCATCCAAATCCCTGAATTTACAGGCAACTCCAATTGACTTCAAGAAATAACGCTAGGAAACACCAAGTGTTACATCCCTTGTTTTTTCTCATGCAAAATGAGCAGAACAAAACTCGATTTTGAAATCCGGTCTAGGGATGAGCACAGACCCAACTTGTAAAGAGCAGCAGTCTACAGTGGCTTTGCCAAACAAACATCCGTCATGATTGATCACAATCTTGCCTCTGAATGATATAAGTCCCAAGTAGTTCCTGACCTTCACTGTTCAGGGGCAGAAATTTCAGCTATCGCTATTCTAGTAGCCTCATGGAGAGCATTTGCTCTTGGATTTTCGACTAAGTTACAATACTTGCGTTACACAGGAATTTAAAACCACAAACCCGGGGCTCCCAGAATTGAGCGTTTGAGACTGTAGGCGTAATAGTTAGTGCATAAAACATACGTTTAATAAACACCGATGGAACAGGCAGTTTTACGTTGTGTGGAGATCGGGAAGACGAGTTATTAAGCGTAACCACTTGCACCCAAATTCAAATGGTGAAAATTTTCAAGCACATGTTACATTCAGCAAAGAAAACTTTGGCTAATGAAGTGACGTTCAATGGAACATTCAAAGAGCACCACACAATGCAAAAGAGGCGGATAACCTCTAACTTCACAGGAAATTATCAGATCTAACTTGGTCATTTCAGCTGGAGATTCTCCTAAGTGCTTTGCGGTAGGACGATACCATACACTGAGATGATTATCGGAGATTAGAGCACGCATGGACAACTGACACAAGATACACAGAACAGATCTCACAATAAGGCAAGAAATTTGTGGCAAGGTTTATTTCTAGCAACCTTAGGTCATTTTCACAGCTAAGTGTTAGTTACAATGCGGCACTGGCTGAACGCGCACGGTTTGTTCCCTGCAACTATTGACTCAAATGTACAAGGATAGTTGCTTCAATTATTATTAATAAAAAGCTAACAACAAAACATAGAGCCAAAAGCAGGGAACATTAATTGCATAGCTACCTAGTCGCGTTTCGAGGCCCAATCTTCATCGTAAACATAGCTACCGTCACATGCTTTATTGAAACTACACAAAATGAAGTACACAATCCAATGAACTCTAGCCCTCAAACACAAGTTAAATTCCTAGAATTTTAACCTTACGTTTGTGAAAAATGAAAAAAATAATTGTGCTGTGGGTTAAGCCAGCCACTTCTTGCAGCTGAAAATTTTAGCTAAGAATGAGGCAGAATGCACTCGTTTCACACTTCAACCTGACCGGAATGTTAGAATGGACCCTCGCTTTTAGTTGCCTTATTTCTTGGGAATGTACTCAGAGGTTGAGCAGCCAGTATACTAAATTACAAAGCTAACTAAGCACTTATTCTTTGAACGAACACACGAACCACAGTAAAAAAACGTGCACGATAATATCAATGCGACGCAGGAAGATTCAGATCATAGAATACTAAACTTATTAAGACAGTTGAGGAACTTTGTCACAAGATAAAAATTCCTAGAAAAAATAAACTTTTTTTCCTAATATAAAAAAGTGCAATAGCTAAAAAATTTTAATTTAATTTAAGCTAGTACTGCGCTAAACACTAGCTGGCATCCTCGTTAAAATTGAAGGGGCAAGTGAACGAGCGCAATGCTGGTCCCGTCATTAAATTAATTAACACACAAGCCCTTAGACCAATGGCGTTTGCTCAAGCTATGCCTACCCCAAATAAAATGGAAATTGCAAAATCTATGAATGAGTGCTTTCCACTAACATATGATAGTAGTTTATTCTTTACGCATTCAATCTTCACTATTTGAAATCACAATATATTCTCACGCGAATTGTGTTTTGCATACAGATCTGAATTGGAAAAGTTGTTCAATTTGAATTGCGCTTAATTCTCAGTTTCTAATTATTGTGCCTGGTAGTCTTACGAGAAGTGGATTGTGACATTGCTTATATCGCGTCCTCACACGAACTAAAAGCTAAAACACGCACTAAATACCAAAAACCTTTTCAAGAGGAGACGGCACTGACAACTCTAAAATATAACAGGGCAACTGTCCGTGCCAAGGAAAGTTTTGCAGGCAGTAGCACAGCTACCATCTTACACCATAAATGGGTATGAGAAACGTGTCTACTACCACCTGATTTTTTACGTCATTAACAGCAATGAAGAGAAAATTGTCACTAATGGAGTGAGGGGGAGAGCGAGTCGTGGTTGTGTGATATGAAAATCTGGTACGTAAGAACTTCGTACCAGTGACACGTTACAAATGTTCGAGGTTATTCTGAAACTGGCATGCTTCACAAAAATATTAGCATAACAAAGTTAACATGCGACATAAACGAGCAAATTTAACCAACAATGACCAATTCTACAGCACTCTTAGGACACTTTTAGCCCATTAATTATTCACTTTAACAAACACCGCTGGAGCTCCACACTGATCGTGTACAGCTCACACTTCTTAAACCCAGCAGGAACACAAAGAACATCAAAAGCAGTTGACAATACACAACAAGTACGGAAACTTAATAAACACAATCAACCGAGACATTCACACCACAATCACCCTGAACACCGAGCACAGCCCTCTATAGTTGCCAGAAATCCATGGAAGCCAGGTAGCATCAACAAAACGCTTGTGTGTGTTACCACCGCACTGGCAGCAACGAGTTGAAGTTGCCACAAACAGTTACCTAGAAGACGAGTTATGGTTGTTGGAACTTGCAACCTAAACCCTTTGAAGTTGTGGTTATTAAGTGCCAGCTCCCAACTCTCAGAACTTAACTAAACACGGTGATCTTGCTCAATTTGGAGACAGAGCATGTACGAGTATACCGTGTTACAATAAAGCAGATATTTCAAATTCCACAGTTTCACCAAGATCGATTTGACAATCGCCTGTCACCTAACCGTTAGTCACTACATATATGGCTACTCAACAGTAAAGTGGACTTTGCTAAAACGGTAATATCAGCCAGAAGATACATTTTTCTGTGGGTTAAAAGGAACATTATAAAACAAAGAAGCAAGATAACTAACAATAACACGAGATTAAATTTATGAACAATTTCCAAGTAAGGGGATATAAAGGAATCGGCGGGTGAACACAAGAAACAAGACCTAAAATGAATCAATGCCCTGGTGCAGCAAGAGACGAATTCACTCGTCAATACCTTTGGTGTATTCATGCAGCCCATGATAAATATTTTCCATTTTATTTCTCATTCTATTACTAGTTAAAGCGAGTATAAAATTGGAGATGGAGATTCTGAAACATTTTTTAGCAGACGTAGCAAACATCAACTGATCTTTGAGTAAATCCAGGGAACAACCACACATGATATGATACCACAATCATTACTGATGAAACTAACACAAATGACCCTCTCTAACTAGACTAAACCCAGCCCACTCATAAATTTAGCATGAAACAAGCGTCTTGAGAAGCTAGAAATAGCTCACAGTTGACACTCGTCCTTACATAAAGGAACAAAGTACGTTATGGAAGAGGTACATGCTATTATGATGAAGGCATGAGCTGCTATGGTACAGAGGCGCCAATATATGATGCTCCAGGGCCCCCTGACGAAGGGGGGGGCGGAGGCGGATGGCTAGGCTTGTGAACAGAGCGCAAGGACTTGGAAGACGACGATGACCCTGTAGAAGATGCTGATGACATAGGCTGTCTGTACCGCATGCCTTGCTGTAGCTGCTGCTGTATCAATTGCTGCTGGTACTGCTGCTGTAATTGGAAGTGTTGCTGTTGCTGCTGCTGTTGCAACATTTGCTGGTATAATTGTTGCTCCTGCAACACTTGCTGCTGGACAGATGGGGTCATTATAGTGTGCTCCTGAAGCAACTGCTGCTGTAGCAAAAACTGTTGATATGCAGGGTTCAGGTGAGGGTTTTGCTGGAGATAAAATTGTTGGATTTGTTGTTGCTGTAGCAACTGCTGCTGCAGGATCTGTTGCTCATGTAGAGACAATGAAGGAATGGGGCCCACAATGCCAGGCTTGCTGGGCATGAGAGGACTCCGAGGCAGTGTCCCTATGGCAGGAGTCCCGAGCTTTCCATACGGGCCTGCTGCATTACGACGAGGGCCCAAGACCTTTGGGCTGGGGGGCACCACAGTGGACCGACCCAAGGATTTATAACCAGGGTTGTCAGAGAGAGCAGCAGGGCGTGGAGGCACAGATGGCTTATGTCTTTTCAAAGTGCCAGCAGGAGTGGAAGAAACTGAAGACACAGAGCTCAGGGGCTCCTTTCGACTGCTCGAATATGGTACAAGAGCACCAAGTGCTGCTGCTGAATTTTCAGCCACAGTATCATGCACCTGAGGGCTTGCATTAGAAGATTTCACAATGCTTAAAGGCACAGTACCCGTCGCATCAACAAGAGCTGTGACAGAACTGTTGAGTGGGTCCATTTGAAAGCTAGAGAAATTTGACTGTGAGAGCCCTGAGCCAGGTGAAGCAGGTTGAAGAGGATGAGTTGAGGTGCTGGTGACTATGGAAACGTTGGGCTGTGAGCTATTGGGGTACAAAACACTCGGTCCAATCTCGTAGTCGGTTGCTTTGTTGCCATTGGCGTCGTTGGATGGCTTAGCTCCATATGCAGATGCTGGAATAAAATCTGGTGTTTTGCCTCTCATGGGACTGAGTTGAGGAACAGATGCAGTAGAAGTATTGTGGGCAGAGTTGGCTGGGTGCAGCTGCTGCTGAAGGGCCTGAACAGACAAAGGCTGCGATGTAATTACAGGTGCTACGTTATTCTGATAATCAGCCGTGTGAGACAGTTGCTGCTGCTGGAACAGTAGAGATTCATTGTGCGACTGTTGGTGTTGTTGTTGGGACTGAATATCTTGAGGTTTCTGCTGTTGTTGTTGCTGCTGCATGCGAGCGGCCATCTTTCTTGCCATCTCTTCCAAGTCGATGTACTCATCCCGTTGGTTGGGAGGCACGTCTTCATCTGCGACATTGTAGCGCGATCCTCGTCGTGATTTGTTTCCTCCAATCCCCCCATTAGTATCTTGAGCATCCACAGTTGCGAGAGATGCCAATGACATGGATCGTTTGTTGCCATCATAGCTCTTGTCAAGATCAGTTTCAGTTATGTCATGCAAAGAAGCCATGCTGGCTGTTTTGCCATACCTCTTGCCTTTAGTCGGAGATTCGCGACCACCATCAGGGTTGCTGGACACACCCGAGGTCTTGTTCAAAGACACTATGCTGCTACTCTTGCGGACCTTGCTCATGACAAAGTCCTTGACACGACTGTAAAGCGCATCAGGCTCATCTTCATCTTTACCTTCAGCTCGGGAGTCACGAGGGTTCGAGTCTTTCCCAGAAAGTGCAATGCTAAGCCGTAGAAATGGTCTCTGGAGGAAAGCAAGGGGATCCACATAAATGGACCGAGGCTGGTCTGGCTGATGCTGCCTCACAGGTTCAGGTGAAGGAGGGGCCTCAGGGATTGGATCACACACAATGTCATCATCAACAATGAGCGAACCATCCTCAAACACAGGAACATTGTTGCAAGCAGAGCCAGGGACGCCGGGCAGCTTTGGAGGAGGAGGCGCAGGTCGGGTAGGCCGGCGTTGCAGGGTTGGCAAGTTGTCCACAGCGCCTGAGGGAGAAGGTCCACCGGTCATGCCATACGCACCATTCAGTTCGCCTCCAGACTGCGAGGCTTTTTTGCCACGCCCAAAGTAAGGCTGAGCATAAACATTTTTCTTGTGCCACATGAGATCACAATCAAAAAATTCACAGCAGTCCTGTACAGGCTCACTGAGACAAAATTTCATACACAATGTGCTCTTTTTCCTTTTATTTGCATTACCTGCTTGTCCATTACGGTGCAAAGAACCCATATCAGAGTTCATTTCCTGTGCCCAGTGCTCGTCAAAACCTGCACTTGAGTCGTGCATGTCATGCCCGGCACTGCCATTGCAGTGACCGTTCTCCCCAGGTCGTCTCTTTTTCTTCTTACCAGACAAGCATGGAAAACAAGAGCAACATCCAGCACATGGATTTTTCTTGGTCTGCTGGTACCACTTGAAGCTACAGAACAGCACAAGTGCTATGACAACAAAAACAACACATGAAAACCCTATTATTTTATACATGTCAAAGTCCATCTGCTTGCGCATCTCATCTGCAAGCGCGCAGTGCCTGAATTTGAGGATGCCCATCTTGCGCTTCTGTGAGACATAGTTGAACTGACACAGGCACTCATGGTAGGCAATGGTGGCATTGTTGTGCTGCTCCCCGCACACTTTCTCAGGGTCCACTGTGTACCTGCCCAAACAACAGTAATTACTATCATGCATTCACATAACTACTGTTCAACTTATATAAAAATTAGAATAGATTACATGTTAGCTCATGCCTCCTTACCTACAACAAAGATGTTTCCAAGAATGAAAGGCTCCATTAAGTATAAAATTAAGAGAACAAGGAATCTTTCCATGAGGTGCATCCAAACACTCTGTGCATAGAAACAGTAAGACTAGATGCAGCTAATGAAACAAGATGAAAGTTGAACAAAGTATTTGATGAAAAAACTAAGAAAACAAAACAAAAAATGGACAGTAACAAAACAAAAAATGGACAGTAAAAAAAACAGAAAAACTATTGTTTCAAGAAAAGGCTAACCTGAATTTAAGCTCAAAACCTCTCAACTTCTGCCTAGAAGAGCTTACTATCATAGAAACAAAAGTTGTGTCCCACTTGAGAAGACATGATTAGGGCAGCAAAGGTTCTCTAAAGAATACAAGTACACATATTTATTTAAATTGAACAGCAGTAATGGAGATTAGAATAAAGGAGCCATACAAGATAGCTAAGACATGTTTCAAACATATTGAAGTGGACAAAGAAGGAAGGGAAGAAAACTAAGTAAGCAATGAAGTTTTAAAAATTAGACATCTTTACCTAAAATTTACAATAAGGGCAAAACATAAGGAAACGTAAAAAACAATTGAAGAGTACTGAGAAAGTAATTGTTTGCTTTTTCTGCATATTCAGCTAAGGGACATAGAAGTAAAAGCACTAAAAATAGTTGAGAGTGATGTAGATGTACACGCAGAGAGAATCCTTCCAAATCTGACGCATAAATGCTACATTTTAGATGATCAAGGCCATCCAGCACACACATCCCAGTACATCACTTTCAAATGTACACTAACTCAATACATAAAATTACTATTCACACACCTACCTAGAGAACATTTAATTTAAACCTTTCTAAAATGTTACATTATATTAATTTGGTGGGAGTACAAATTTTTTCAAAATCTTGAAAGTGAGCATCAACATAAAAAATACTATAGAAGTTATAACAATTTAACACATTAATTTATGGGTCAAAATAATTACTGTGCTGAGGCAATAGATGAAAGCTTTTAAAATGAAGTTTTAATAGCATAAGCAATTATTTTGACAACAGGACCAGTTCAACAAAAAGAATCAAATCAATGATTAACAGTTTAAGGAGGCCGTCTGGGTAGAAATCAGGATACGTGTTGATTTTCTGTTTTTATATGCATCTTATAGAGGATTTTCTTGTGCTTCCATTGGTACTTTCCGTTTACGTCTACTCCGAATAGTGCGCCCACCAGAGGGGGGGTAAAGCGATGGGGGTGGAGTGACCTTGAACCCTCCCCCCCCTCATTATTGGGGGTCAATTGAGCGTGTTTCTCTGCAGGAATGGCATTATAGTTCATTAATGGCTACTCAAAGTGCTTTCATTATTCAAACAAAACATTCTAACGCTGAATAAATGTTTTTTATAAGATTTTGACAATTTCAGAATTTAGCTGTTCTGTCGTATCTATGATACAGCAGCTTTCATTCATAGCTCAATGAGCTGCAGTATCATAGCTACAGCAATGGCGAGCACACCAATCCAAAAGGCTTGAAAAGAGCTATAAAACAAAGGAGTTGACTTGACAAAAAAACGTATTTTAGTTAAAAAAAATGAAAAATTAAAAAATTGGTTGTTTTCAAGAATTACACATATTCTCTTTGTTGTATATTTTTTCCCAGAGTTACAAAGCTACAGCAATTTAAATTATATCAATCAAAAGGGCTTGAAAAGAGCTACAAACTCTCAAGAGTTCATTGTAGAAAACCCTGTAGTTCAAAAGATAAAAAGAAAAACATTTTTTTTTGTGAAAAAAACATGTTTTCTGGAAACTTGATAATTGGTTTCTCAAATTTATCTCCTTCCACAATTTCAGAGCTACAAGAATGGTTTATATACCATTCAATAGGGCTTAGCAAGGTGTATCCATAAGCAATAGGATTTTTTGATACATTTATTATTTTGAAAATTACACCACATGAAAAAAAAATGAAAAAAAGGTCTTTTTTTTAATTCCCAAAATCCACAGAAAGAAGTTATCAAAATTCCCTATTGCTTATGCATATGTAGACATATAAGCAACCTAAAAACGAAGTACTGATTCCGTAACTTCAAAATTGTAGAAAGAGATGGATTTTACAAAACCCCATATTTTATCATATTTTTCAAAAAAAAAGTGCAGCTACAAAAATTTTGTCTAAATAACAAATGACCTATGCATCATTTCACACCTACTGTGAAATTTTCAGAGAAATCCATCCATGAATAACAGACTTTTTTTTACCCAGACGGCCTCCTTAAGATTTTGAATAACTTTTTGTTTCTTGAATATTTATTTTACAAAATATCAAACAGCTTGAAACTCCTTGTCCTAATTTACAAGGGCTGTTATTTGAATAATTGTGAAATCATATAACATTCAAAATATTAACCCTTTGAATAGTAATAATTCTGCAAAGTTTTCCTGCCCTTCATATGGTAATTATTCTGAAAAATTTTCTGTATAGAAAGCCTGAATAAAATCAGGAATGCATAAGAATGCCACATATGCAAACCAATTTACTTGGTGAAAAAACTTTTTAAAATGAACATAAAAAACAAAATTACCGAGCATTTTTAGAATATTCATTGCATATCTATAGAACCAAAGAGAAGAAGAGCCTTTTGTAAAACTGCACACAATTGTGAGAATTTAAGCACCACATTTTAGTCAGGTGTAAATGTTGGCACTTTATAATTTAACTTGCCAAATTTTTACATATAGTTAGCAGTCTATATAGTTAGATTGACTTGAAATATTTACCTTGACATCAACTTATGCAATCAACTTTACATTCATATAAAACCAGGGAAATTTAATAACTAAATACTGACATATGCTGGATAGTTTGTTCACAAAATCAACAAAGTAATCAATTTATCTAACCTATCTAAGAATATGGACTATCAATTATACATAAAAACTCAACAAATCAAATCATTAAACACAAAAGCTTGATAAACTTGTTAAAAACATATCAATCAGATATAAAAAAGTTAAAGAATTATGAAAAATTTTACGCACTTCATCAAAATTTGGTTACCGACATGCATTATACCTCAAATGACATACTTATTTTAAATTTACGTATAAGGAAAATCACATATTAGATTTTTTTAAATTTCTCAATTGTGAAATTTAAGGGTGAAATCACTAAAAGTAATAGCTCATTATAAGCTATATTGTATCAGTTTATGTGATATCTCCCAAGAAATTTGAATGGGAATGTCAACATACATCTCATTAGCTGTACAGATCATGTAACTGCGTTTACCAGTAATCATGAAAAAATTCATAGATAGAAATTATCTGACAACTTGAGAAGTAAATCAGTAGTGAAGCCTAAAATTCATTTTTTTCAATGTAACATTAGGAGTGACATTAATTAACCAATTTGACTCTTGTTAACTACCAAACTATTCTAATTGATCAGTTATAAAACTATTTTATTAAGAGAGAATATACAAAGGAATAAAGGAGAAAATTGATGGAAGTACCTTGATAATAATATATGGAAACATTACCCATGTATTGGGACATATGTGAACTTTTAGGTAAATTACTTATTCATGTACCCATGTAACTATATGACATTTCACATGTTATGCAATTTTTTTAAAATATCATTCAAGGTGAAATGTTACCACGCCATTCTATTTTTTATATTCGAGGAAAAATAAAAATTCATTTTGAGCAGTAGAGTTTAATTTTCATTTCTGCACTTTACAACCTTACCAAACCCACTGATAATTACTGTGGTAAACGTGTTAAAAAGAATGAAGAATGAGACAAAGAAAAGGTAGCAGTGGGTGAGAAGGTCAAAAGAAACTAAGTGGGTAGAGAAGAGAGAAGCCTGAAAGGCCTATTTACAACTGCAGTAACTTAACAATACCTTATCTGGAGATACCAGTCTCCAGAATATTGGATATAGGACTAGCCTAAGCCTACTTCCTAACCTATGCCCTCTAAGGGGGTTCCACATCTGGTTATGCTAACTGAAGAAAAAGAGGACAATCATACCTCAACATACAAATCTCTAACCATATGAAAATTTCATTGGGCTATTCTGATAAAATAAACAACCATTTCCATGTACCACAATTTTGTATTAACATAAAAAGTTTAATTTTAAGGTAACCTGATGAAATTTGCATGAAAACAATCATGAATAAATCAATGTATTTCTTCCCATGCTGTAGGAAATGCATCTAAAAATGTAATGAAAAATTCAGATCCTGTAGTCTCTTACATAGCATAATTACAATAATTATTTAGTTTGCTTAAATCACATATTGACTTAATAAACAAGATATTGATTTCACTCAATACGGTCTGTTGAACTCCTATCATTTTGATCAATGGCCAAGCTTCCCATTGAGAAATTTAACATTTAATAGTCCTATTAGCTCTGTCAGGTGAACTTTCACTGAACAATATTGTTAGTATTAATAAAGTCAACATATGTTTTCTCACTGATATAAACTCTCCAAGTACTTACAGATTTCAATACATTTTGGTATCTTTGAGGAAACTCATTCCAAGAGACAAAAATTGCATAAGTGCAAGCCCAAATTTAAGGTTATTTGGTACCTAACCAAAATCCTTACTGTACAAAAAACAAAGATTGGTTCAAAAAATATTAAGCCCAAGATGACAATGGAAAAAATTTTAGCATGCATAATTGGTGTTTAGGAAATTTTGGATATAAGTTGGTACTGTTTCTTACAGGACAAGTAGGCTTATCTAATTAAGGATACCGTCTAGGTAAAAAAAAAGTACGTTATTTATAAATGGATTTCTCTGAAATTTTCACAGTAGGCGTGAAATGATGCAAAGATCATTTGTTATTTCGACAAAATTTTTGAATCTGCACTGGATTTTTTATTATTTTCGAAAGTTATGATAAAAAAGGTTTTTTTTTAAAATCTATCTTCTTCTACATTTTTGAAGTTACAGAACCAGTACTTCGTTTTTAGATTGTTTAGATGTCTATATAACCACTCGCAATAGGAAATTTTGATAACTTTTATTGTGGATTTTGGGAATTAAAAAAAAATAAACTTTTTTCATTTTTTTTTCATGTCATGTAATTTACAAAATAATAAATGTATCAAAAAATGCCATTGCGCGTGGATATACCTTGCTAAGCCCTATCAAATGGTATATAAACCATTCTTGTTGCTCTAAAATTGTGGAAGACGTAGCATTTGAGAAACCAATTATCAAGTTTCCAGAAAAACGTGTTTTTAAACACAAAAAAAAATTTTTTTCTTTTTATCTTTAGAACTACAGGGTTTTCTAAAATGAACTCTTAAGCGTTTGTAACTCTTTTCAAGCCCTTTAGATTGATACAATTTTCATTGCTGTAGCTCTGTAACTCTGGGAAAAAATATACAACAAAAGAGAATGGGTGTTATTCATGAAAGCAACCAATTTTTTTAATTTGTCATTTTTTTTTTACCAAATTACATTTTTTTGTTGTCAACTCCTTTGTTTTATAGCTCTTTTCAAGCCCTTTGGATTGGTGTGCTTGCCATAGCTGTAGCTATGATACTGCAGCTCATTGAGCTATGAATGAAAGCTGCGGTATCATAGATGCGGCAGAACAGCTAAATTCTGAAATTGTCAAAAATTATAAAAAAATATTTACTCAGCGTTAGAATGTTTCGTTTGAATTATGGAAGCACTTTGAGTAGCCCATTAACAAACTATAATGCCCTTCCTGCAAAGAAACACGCTTAATTGACCCCCCAATAATGAGGGGGGGAGGGTTCAAGGTCACTCCAACCCCATCGCTTTCCCCCCCCCTCTGGTGGGCGCACTATTCGGAGTAGACGTAAACGGAAAGTACCAATGGAAGCGCAAGAAAATCCTCTATAAGATGCACATAAAAGCAGAAAATCAACACATATCCTGATTTCTACCTAGACGGTGTCCTTAAAGAACTACTATTTAGAACTAACAGTCAATACGCAGTTTAGGGGATCCACTGAAATTAAGAATTTTATTCTTAAGAACCACTAAAGGAACCCATTTTAAAAAGTTTTATATGAATGACATTCTGCTTGCTGATGCGTTATTTTTGAATTATTCAACTTTAAAATGGCTTTGGCGTGTCAAAGGAAGCGAGCGCGTCAAGCGCAATTTAATTAATAACGGAAGCTAACCCCCTATTACAAACATTAACAGGTTGGGTTGGGAGGGGGAGCCACAGTTCTTCTATTGAAAATTATAAATAAAGGTTCTAACCCACCCATTAGATTGACATTCGCAATTGTGTTTACATCTTGGAGCTGATATAAACACAATTTATTTCTTATTTCAACTAGAAGAACTGTGGCTCACCCTCACGACCCAACCTGTTTACGTTTGTAATAGGGGGTTAGCTTCCGTTATCAATTAAATTCCGGACAATATTTATTTTATGTCAGGCAAGGAAATTAATAATTTGGGGGCAAATAATCAATAAAGGAACACATTTAATAACCTTTTACAAGAATGACATTCTGCTCGCTGATGCGTTATTTTTGAATAATTGTACTTTGAAGTTGGCGCCGCGCGCGCCGGCGCCAACTTCAAAGTACAATTATTCAAAAATAACGCATCAGCGAGCAGAATGTCATTCTCGCCGGAGCCGTTATTTAGTTAATAAGGGTAGTTAACCCCCTATTACAAACGTAAAGAGGTTGGGTCGTGAGGGTTAGCCACAGTTCTTGTAGCGAAAATTATAAATAAAGCTTCTAACCCACCCATTAGGGTGACGACCGCAATCTTGTTTACATCAAATCCAAGATGGCGGCGCCCATAATGGTCGTTTGCCTGACATAAAGTAAATATTGACCTAAATTCCAAATCTCGCGCTTGCCACGTTGTTGGAACATCCTGTCCTTTGGCACGCAAAAGCCGGTCAATGTTGAGTTTATGTGATGTGGAGAAATTAAGTATTCCGTTTCATATAATAACTAAAGAAGCACATTTAAAAACGTTTTACAGGAACGACATTTTGGTAAATCTGAAGCAGATGACAGTTGTGAATTTTCCACCCACCCATTAGGGTGACAACCGCAATCTTGGAGCCGATGTAAACAAGATTGCGGTCGTCACCCTAATGGGTGGATTAGAAGCTTTATTTATAATTTTCACTGGAAGAACTGTGCCTCCCCCTCACGACCCAACCTCTTTAAGTTTGTAATAGGGGGTTAGCTTCCGTTATTAATTAAATTCCGCATGGCGAGCTTGCTTCCTTGGCGCCCAAAAGCCAACTTCAAAGTTTATTAATTCAAAAAGAACGCATCAGCGGAAAAAAATGTCATTCTTCTAAAACGTTCTTAAATGGGCTTCTTAGGTGATTATGTGAAACGGAATGCTTAATTTCCCCACATCACCTAAACTCAATATTGACCGAAGATTGTTTCTAGACACACGTGGTTTCTGTTTGATATTTGATGAATTACTTTATTTCAATGTTATTACCATGATTCAAGCAACAAAAATTCGAAAATCGATGAGTAGGTAGCTGTTTAATTGGGCGCATTTGTCATCAAAGACGAAACTAAACCTACCGCTATAACTCGTAATAGTCATTACAGACGAAAAGTGCATAGAAGAAAACTTGTTTATTTAGATTTCATTAATTGTGTTTATGCACCGAAAAGTGGAAAATTGATTACTGTCATATCCTTCAGATTTACCCATGTTTCATTTGACATCAATGTAACTGTAACCCACTATAAAATCGGTCACTTTCTCAAAATATCAAATGGCGTAATAAATTTAGTCTCTCGCTGCTGGTTTTGGCTACATGCTCACAAAGCTCGGAGTTCAAATGATGAAACGTTCAACAAGCTTATCATTACCACATGAGTTTTGTCGCTCAAGAGAACGGTTCACAAGCAATAGAAGCACCAAGAAGTAGCACTCAACTATACTACATAACAAGGTTATCATAGGCGTGTCAAAGGCATAAACTTCATTACCAAATACTCTATTCTTCACACAATGAATAGGTCATTCATGTAATCTCAGAACAAGGACTACAGATACACAACGACGGAATTTCCTGACATGTAATCGTAACGTTGAGATATTCTTCCGAAAGTTGACTAAAAAGTACATCAATAATTAAATTATTAGACATTTGCATAAACTTACCAACGAGTCATTTTTATTCAGTCATAGTTCCTAACTAACTTCACGGTAATACACAGCTCCTGCGTGCACCACAGCACCTGCTGCCCGAGTGATTGTTTGTATCGTTGCCACATAAACTCGTTCTTCATTTCAAGTTTAGAATAAGATTCCCCTAAAGATCCAGAACACATTTATTTGAATTAAAATCTATCACTGACTCTTGAGCTGTTTTTAAAATTCAAAAAATTTCCAATAAGTATTTTCATTGACGAATATTACTGTAGACATTCATTCACATAAAATCATTAGTTGGCATCTGACATAGCTACTTTCAATGCGTTCAGGTTAAATTGTTTGGTGCTCAGGAATTTTACGTTGACTTAATAACCTAATCATGTTTGACAATTTGATTGAAACATGAATATGAACATTTACATTCAAGTTTTTTCCATTAATTCTGAGAATGTATTATATTGTGTTTTACTGGTTGTTAAACTCTGTCACGTCGAAAATATTTCTGGTACCGCGGTACTCATGCCCGTTGGGGTAAAAAAACCAAGATCAAAGGCGCACAGAAGTTCAAGCACAAATCTTCGAAACCAAAACGAATGGTTTACTTGAAAATACACCAATAATGAGTCATTAGAGCCATTTCAATTGAAGCATAAGTTGAATTATTTAAAGTCGATGCTCTTACATTGGACATGGTGATGAAAATATTGCTGATGCTTAGTGTAGGCATGTGTGAATGCAAGGCAATAGAAATATTTATTCCACTATGTGTATTCGCATTGCTTCAGAACAAAGAAGTGTTCTCAAAGTAAAATCCATGGGCTTATTTGAAATAGAAAACAGAATGAGGGAAAATTTTTATAACTAAATAGACACAAAAATTAGTAAAATTGTTTCTTAAATTTTTCTTAGAAGACAATCCTTAGTTGTTAAATTTCATGAGTATTATAATACCATTGTGACTGGGTTAGCAAAAAATTGAGATAAAAACAGGAAACTGCATTCTTTCGATCATGCTATTGTAAGTTTGATATCGTATCTAAATCCGAGTAAAAACTACTTCGACATAGAGCGGAAAAAGATTTTTGTCAGTCTTCACTCGAAATGGCATCTTCGATTTCAATGAAAATTTATGAACGTTTGTTTGGGAAAGTATGTTATATTGCATCCGAAGCTTAAAGATTGACATGGTAGGAATTCAAAACTAATTTTCACTCAAACGTGTCAACCAATGCCTAGTTATTGGTTCGGAGAAGATGCCTTACTGCACCACACATTTATGGTATTTCCGGCATAAATAATGCAGCCTCAAAAGATATCAGAGAGTCAAAAACAAGAAAAGGATCGTCACACAAGGCTAACCAAACAATTTACAACAGGAATGGAGCAAGGAAGTGCGCTCATTACGCAAGATCGTGCATTAACTAAAATCTCAATAATGTTTACTACTGATTTATAGTATTGATTGGCTGTCTAATACTTGTTGATTGTACGCCGTCTGGGGATTGCAGTCGTCGTAATATGTGAAAGAATTCTTCTAGCACTCTTCGAATAGAGCTTATCATTTGCTTTTCATGTCCGAAATATTTACGGAAAATGATACATGAGCTTCATAATCACAATACACCGATGTAAAATTTTCAGTAAAAATTAGCGTGTTGATGCCAGGAATAGGCTACAGCATTTAGAATAAGAGTAGACGTCAATTGCTTAGTTATTACGCATCAATTCATGTACATTTGCACTAACACGTCCTGGATACAAGAAGTCACATCTCGTCCGCATCCTGGTAAAAATTGTGAGCGAAAATTGAACAATGCAAAGAATTGAGAGGAAGTACAATATTTCGTGAATACTCTTCCAGAAGGTTTTGCAGCTTACAGTTTTAATAAGTCGCAAACTGACGCTCTTCATTGATATTGAAGGTAGGATGCCCTAGAAGTCGCTGAACTTATTCGGGCCCACAGGTAGCTATACTCAAATTTGACCATTGTACTAGACTTAAGAAACATTCTATCTCTGTATCACCTGTGGTAAATAAATTGTTTAAATTGTTTAAATTGTATAATGAAATGAAGAATTTTTAAACGCTGAGGAATTTGGTTCCACAGTAAGGCACATGATACCGAGAGAGCCTTTTGCCCAACGCCGGATGAGCGATATAGCTCACTGAGATATCATATTTTTCGATTTGGCTTGTGGGTCGTTATAGTAGATATTGTGAATCGTACATTATCAGCATTGCTTTGAAGGAGATATAAAGGGGAGAATACAACTTAGGCTTCTTTCTTCTTCTTCGAGGATCCGGAGGGATCTTGAAAGTCGTTGGACTTCCTCAGCAGAATTCGAGTAACCTGACAGCTTGTATATAATTGGGCTTCCGGTGAGGAACTTTTCTTGAATTGGGGTACTGCCTAGTTAATTTCGGAGAGAGGTTGCATGATGGCGCTCATAAAGTTGATTTTACGTGCAACCTTGGCCGTGGAATTTATAATTTTTGATAATATCTTTGATGATATGGGGTATTGGTCCCAGACTTGGCTGCATTTAGTCAAGACGCAATAACAATAAAGATATAATGGCTAATACCATATATTTTTCTTCGAGCACACTTTTGATACGATGAAAATACTTTAAAGTTTCTTTAGTTCTGATACAAGTTTACCGCACATGAAATTTAAGAAGCGTATTTTAATTGATCTAAATGCCTCAACCTTTCACTTTTTATACAAGGGTTAGCGTTATGGTAACATTGAAAATTTTTCTTTATTGTGTCTTCGAAACCGGGGGATGAATACCCGCTCTCATTATAACAATCCTTCTCTTTGAATGACCTAAGACACTAGAAAAACCAGGCAATACCGTACCACAAAAGTATTCCTTGTGATACGAAACAGTCGGAGTAAATGTGAGCTTTTTACGGGTTTTATATGGACGTCTTTCGAGAATAATTCATCAAAGCATCAAGGGAAATACACACGAATGTTTGTTTAGCTGGACAACGAGTTCATTCCTCGATAGGAGGAAACAATAATATTATCTGTGCAGGGGGTAATGAATAGATCTGTCAGCTCAACACTCCCATTTACTGTGTTCGTTATAGTAAGAACAATGAAGCCTGGGAACAACAATAGTTTTGAGGCCGGTGTAGAACAGTTTGAGCACGGCCCGGTCATAACAACAAGCAAGGTATTTATAATGTAACAGTAAGAGAGGACGCTGGCACACTCAAAACTAACGTACCGTACGTACAGCTGGGTGACTGCGAAAGCTGAGCAACCGGATACGTTATCTCGGTGAAGCAAGGCTATTTAATGATGTGGTGGTAGCCGCTACCATTGATAGCAATCAACGTCGCCTCACGTTTGCTTCGGGGTTGTTGGGTTTATATGTTATAATCTACGGTGTAACTCGACCATGTGATGTTCCAAGCAACCCAGACGTTCGTAGGCACACCGCAGTACGTACTTAATCTAGGTACAACTGCTGGTTAATCCGTAGATTTAAAAAACATGATTTAAACCCACAGGGCCCAATGTTTATAACAA